>OZ034820.1:31941401-32634247 GCA_964030455.1 Linum trigynum
ACCGCTTCTTATCCCTTTACAGGCCTCTTTATTCTCCTCTTTGATAACTCCACTTGATACGCACACTTGATGCCTGATTCACCATATATGGTTCCTTTAGCATGAGAGAATCCCTTACACCGCTTTAATCCTAAGGTTACTGATGGTGGCTTAACCTCCTTCTGGTTAGATCACAGAACTCTTATAATGTAACCTCGACTGTGGTTGACCACGTAGGTCACCTAGGTCCTTGTATCTCCTAACTCTGCATCTCTTACTTTCTTCCTCAATGCCTCGTCTTATCCCTTAACCATAAGTTGAATGGTCACCGCCTCGTTACTTGCCTGCTTAGTGTTGGAACCTCATACTGCTGTTTCTACTTCCTGTATGCATTAGAGGCATCCTTCGCCTCTTTCTCTAGCTTGCGATCAACTTTATGAATCCTTTCCAGAATTATGTCCTTCCATTTTGCGTACTTGCTCACTCCTGGCACCTAACTTAACACTTCCTTAACATCGTTTGACTTGGGAGTTCTCGTACTATCCCTTCTATCGTTCTTAGGTCTTCGCTGAAATTCCTCGTACAGTTTTCCAATCCAAGAAATTTTCACCCGAGAGATTGACACCTTTCACCAACATAGGCAATCTTGGTTTCACTTTGGGATATTCTAGCAGGTTCGCTAAACTCATATCCATCTTACTTCTTTACTCGTGACTCCTCTTACCGATATTTCTCGCTAGTTCTACTTGTCCCTCGTCCTCGAAGTAGTCATCTTGGTGCCCATATTCTCTTCTCACTTATGTACCTTGACCGATAAGGTTTTCCCTTCGACCGTTCTGGACCACCACGCTTCTACTTTAAAGTTGACCATTGAGCTTCTCAGTTCTTGATGGGCTTCCTCTAGTCCAACTTATTCTCCACTGGCAATCACCTTAACGCCTCCTTGTTGACCTTCGTATTCTTTCGCCGGCTCTTCCTAACTATCTTTCTCCATGAATTTGTCGTTTTAACTACTACCACCCTTTTCACCATAACTTTCATTATAGCCTTGTGGTTTCCTCCTTACTTCCCCAACTCCTTCGTCGATGCTTGGTACTAGCCTTGATCTACTCAGTTTAGTAGCTCCTCGCCATACCTCAGAGCCAACATTTCCACTAGAAACTTTCTCTAGGTAGACTTGACAGATGACACCCACGACTTCTACTCACGATGGTGCTTGACCACGTCCCAACTATCTTCCTTCACGCATTCATTGTCCGGTCGACAACCACCCTTTTTTAAAAAAATTTATTTCCTATAGCGTTCTATGGTGTTTTCCTTGCTTCTTTACTTTTACTACCTTTCTGTTGATACTTTGTACTAATTTTGGTCACCAAACTCTGTTGAGTATCTTCTCGTTGTTGTTTTGGGTCAAAACTTCCAATAGTGGCTTGCCCTTGGTAGGCTTGAACATACCTAATCCACGTCTTTTGTCTCGACCGATGCTTGTACATAGTCTTAATCTCTTAGTCATGGCTCTTAGTGGCTTAACTACATATCACTAATTTATCCTTAACTGGCCTTCTTTTATGGATGACATCCTACTATGTCGTACTCGCTCAGAGTGGGGCACCTTGGGTAAGGTAACTTAATGATTTCCTCCTTCTTGGTAATGCTTTTCCTCATCATACCTCCTTATGCCGCTTCTTGAAGTCGAGTCACCTAAGATTTGACCCATTGACTTCTAGAGATCTCGTCAAACTCCCTCTGGCCTTTTTGCTCTTCCTTGGTATTTTTCGCCAACTCTCTTCATTACGACCGTTTAGACTCTTCCTCGAATTCTCCAACTTTCATTAGAACTTCTAATGAACGTTGTACTTGCTTGTCTATACCCTGTTGATTGAATGATTTACTCTTACGGCTGGTTCCGAGACTCCTGCTCTTGGCCCTCTAGTTCCCACTTTAGACTTTCCCAATGGATTCCTTGAAATTCCACGATTTTCTGATTCTCCTTGATCATAGTAATTTGCAGGGTCTCTCAACCCCTTCTCATACCTTGTCCTCTAGCTTGCGCCTGACAGGTGTACAGCATGCCCGATCTAACCTCAACCTCTGTATCATTTATCTCGTTGCTTGTCTTGTTCCTTTTAAAGGCTTGCTATCAGCCTAACTCCCCAGGGTCATGTACCCTCTTCTCTAGTGAGGTAGTTTATCTAATAGGGTTCCTTTATCGTCATATGGAAATGACCATGCCTCCTCTCCTCCTTTACCTGTTGACTGCTTGACGTCCTTTCATACCCCATGTAGCCTACTTATTTCCTCATTTGCTTCCTTTATACTACCCTAGCATTTCTTAAAGTATAAACATTACTCTGCTCCTTGTCACTGTGTTGTAATGGCATTGAGCCATCGACCACAAAACTAGTTGAGGGACTTCTCGAGGTACCTCTTCGTTTCCTGACCCGTTGCAACTTTCCACTGCTTAGGACCAAGGACCCTAACATCATCCTAGTATCATAGCTACTGGCATCTGGTGATTGTTCCTCTTCCTTTGGAGATTCATGTTTCTCCCCTTTGTTGGTCTTAGCTTATTAGATCATCCACTTGTTCCGTAGTAGTAAAATCCTCGTACTACTCTCTCAACTCCTTCAAAATTCTTGAGGTATTCCCTTTCAATTGGCACCTCTTTGCTGGTGTTTAGAGTTGATGTCCTTGGACATTTGATTATACCTCCATAGGCCTTCTTAAAACGTTCCTCCTTTCTTTTCCTCGTATCTTGAGATTCTAATAGGGTTGGCCACATTTCTTGCTTCCTTCCTCTCATACTGATGATCACCATACGCCTCAATCTCTTATTTGACGTCCCGCGACGAGTTAACTTAACTCGCGTCCTAGCTTATTCTTAAACCAATTGCACCCTCGTGCTACCTTCTCGTAGTGTCGTGCTGTAATAGTTATTCACCTTACTATGATTAGAGTAGACTGGAGATTCTATAAACTCTTAAAAGAAGATCCTTGACTCGTTTTCCTTTTCTTTAAAACAAAAGCCTTTAAAACTGAGACCGATATTCCAGTATTCCTTGGAGACCAAGGAACAGAGGAAGACCAGCTCTGATACCAAAATGAAACACCCTAACCCGGCCGGGTACTATTTTTACTAAAATGCCCTTGATAAATAAAGAGCTCAAACCTTAAATTGCAGCGGGAAATTTTTTCATAAATGAAATACTGAAAACACACACTTGTGGTTCAAAGCAAAGCCCTAACGCATGGGCAAACTAAACTCAAACATTAAAATCTCAATCTGATCTCAAAATAATCTCCAGTCTGTACTCATAATCATACTGTCAATAACTAATAATCTCTGAAGTTGTTGCTACTGAAAGCCTTGACTAAGCATCCTCCGTGACGCTTATACTGCTCTCCTCTAGCTGGCTTCCCTCGAACTCGCTGCTCACTAACTGCTCCTCTAGTTCCTCAAACTGGTGAGTGAGATGGGGTCAGTCTACGCCCTTACGTCTTAAACTTTCTAATAATTTTGCACTTCTTCTCAAACACTTAAACTCAAACTGAAGGAAGCTGTTTGTACTTCCAAATCTTAAAATCTTAACTCTTAAACTTTGAGGGAGTTGCAGTTACTCTCCTCTCTTAAAGCTCAAATCTTGACTTAAAAACTTGACTGACACGGGGATCCCTCACTAGCTAGTCCGGTTGCCAACTCATACGTATGAGAAGCCAATCAGGCTTTCCTTAAACTTAAACTTAGTTAGGGAAGTCGTAACGATTCATCCCCCTAACATCTTAAACTTCTCGTGGTGGCTCTTCACCACGATTCTCAAGGGCATAACTGCTGCTGTCTCAAAAATCTCCAGAGCATAACTGCTGCTCTATCTGGAAATCTCAAATGGCAACGGACTGACGCTAGTGACTAAAAACACTTAAAACGACTCCACCTTCTTAAAAAGAACTTGTTTCTTACTCTTTAATAATAACTTATACTCGTAAAGCTTTAAATTAAAATAATAACTCAAGCACCTTCACATCAAACATAGCTCAAACAAAATCACATATCATCAACAATAATCATGCAATCTCAAACATGAATCAACTACTGCACATACATCACGTAAATCAATACTCGAAAATACTCAAGAAAAATACTTGAAAATCGTAAGGCGTAGAATTTACCCCATTTACACTCACCTCCAATCCGTCAAAACTAACTCTGAATCTGCTCCAAAATTTCCATACTTGCTCCCATTAAATTCTCCTCGTTCACACGATTCCATAGGCGCTGACGATTCCTCGTTCGGACGTCAATTGCTCGAGTTATGACCAAAATAAATATTCTGTCAGCTTAAAAGCTCCAGGTACCGAAATGACAATTTTCCCAGTCAACATAGTTGACCACGACCCTGCTGTAAAAATTACCAAACTGATCCACAAACTTTTTGAATTGTCCGTTGCGGTACCTGAACTTGACAGATTTTCATCCAAACTTTCGATGCTCGTTTCTCCCTCGTCTGACTTCGGAATCCGATTTCGTCGACGCGGTGATGACCCTGGGATTGCCCTCTACGAGATGAAACCCACCACTTGACGAATGGTCGAATTTGGCTATGCCGGGATTGTCGTCGGGGCTACGATCATAGTGGCCATTCATCGGGTTAGTCGAAGCTTTAAAAAGGCCTTAGGGACGGATGTGATCGAGAACCTTACCCCTACAACTGACGTCGAGGATGGTGATGGTGGCGTTCAGGCTAGCATCCGGGGTAGGGATCGACGGTTGCTGTTGCTCTCGCGCGGCAACTTTTTTCTTTCTTTTCTCTTCTGCTGCGGCGCTAGGTGTCTTTAGGGAGTGGGAGGCTTATTTGCTGAATATATATATATATGTTGGGTCTAGGGTTGGGGTGGTAAGGGTTTTGGGGTTGAGAGTCTGCTGGGGAAAAGGTAACGGGTGAGTGGTGAGGGCAAAGATTATTATCATAATAATCATCATATTAATTGTGTTTATGTTGCTGATGGGAAACGGCAGTGATAACAATAATAAATATTATTATCATCATCATTATTGCTATTATTATTTATAACTTATGGTTGATCCACCCTTTCAAACGTAATTGACGATCCAATCGTTTGGTCGAACCTAAAACCAAATATCGGGGTGTTACATAGATTGAGTCAAAGATTGTTGGGAGAGCCCTGTTTTTCATCTAGTTCACGGTTTGGGCTTCCAGTTCACGGTCTTAATAACTGTGAAGTGGTGCCTCCATCGGTGAACTAAGGGTGCTCCCCCTGTTTTCAAAACTCATCGTTTAACCCCAATTCACGATCTAGGAGTTATGTTCACGGTCTTAGTGACCGTGAACTGATACCTCCGCATGTGAACTGAGGGTTCTACCTATAAAAGGGGCGTGAACGACTCAGTTCACTTCAACCGCCTCTTTCCCCGGAAAATTCAAAAACTCACCGGAAAACCGCGATTTTCCGTCAATTTTTGTAGATCTCGGTGACCTCCTGACTCACTCCTACTGTCACTCTAGAAAATGGCCAAGTGAAACCACTTCCTAAAGCGTAGTATAGCGGGTTTGGGTTTTAATGTCAACCCGGGTCCTAGATATGATGACTACTCAGTGAATTCTTATTATCTAGCGGTAAAACTTAAGTGCAGGTTCAAACAAGCAAAAACACAAAGCAAGTTAAACGCTTGTTTCAAGTCGAGAGAGGTCACCCGGATATGGTTCCCCCTAGACTGCAGTTAAGCCGGATTGCAATTACCAAGTTCAGTTTCTATGATAGTTATACTGCGGAAGGTTCTTAAACAGTCTGAAGTCTCAACTAAAGGTCTCCAGACCCTCTCAATCTGAGTCCCCAACGGGCGACTAACCTCCACCGGAGTAAACAGATTGAAGCCCTAACGAACCAAACCTCCACTACCGAAGTAAATTCGGTACAGAATAGTGAATTGGCTCCTCGACTAAAGTGGCCAATTCACTACCTTCAATTAAGGGAGCTCTATTAACCTAGGCAGATATTCTCATTCTAGGCTAAAGCAGAAATAACAGGAATTTGATCAGGATTCAAGTCATTCAATCATTCAAGCCTCAATTGAATATAATCAAAACATAAAATCTGTACTTGGGTTCATACAATCAGACCTAACATACAAATCTAGGGTTCTCCATACCCAGATGAATGGGAGAACTACTCCATGGAGAAAGAAGCAAAAGCAGATTCAGATGCGGAAACCATACTGTGAAGGATGGATTTCAGCTACTGGTCGTCGATCGGCACTTCTCCAAGCTCAAGCCGGGCTCCAATGGTGATGAAGATCAAGCTATGACACTTGGGAACTCTTGTTCGTTACTGTCTCTCTCTAGGAATCGCTCTGTCTCTCTAAAACTTGGAAACCTTGATTCTTAGCCTTCTTTTCCCTTAAAAACTTGCCTGTCGCGATACCCGGTCGAAATACCCGGTCGGGTATTTTGGGTCTCGACCGGGTATAATTGAAACGCGCGTTTAATGTCAAGGGAAAATCCCCGGTCTGGCCCAAGAATCCCCGACCGGGGGTTTTTGCCTCCTGCCCGGTCCCCCTTCTGTTTCTCACAGACGCCCAAAACGATAAATACCGAGTCGGGTATTTGAGCCCATGACCGGGTATTTTCCACCTGCAGCACACTTCGACCCAACTTCGCTCCTTTCGACCCAAAACTCGTATCTTCGCCTCGATTCCAACGCCGGGCCCTGAAATATGACATAAACGCACAACCTAGCATGAAATCGGCTTAAAACATGAGAATCAAAGTCTCAAACGGCTCGAGAATAGGGGTAAAAACATGTGTAATTAATGGTCTATCACCTCCGACCTCCAAACCCAAAAAAAATTGCAGACCCACTCTCCCCTCATCTAGTTGCACCTTCGCCTGAGTTTTGGGGTGATTTGGGCGCAGTTGATTTTTTCTTGCGAGGCTCCGGTGACCCCTCTTCGGCCAGCTTTAAGTGCATTTTTTCGGCTCCCTCGCCCTCTCCTCACTTCCACCTCGACCATACTTGAGTCTCCAGGGTTTTTTTTTCAACCTTTGCCTTATCAATTGTTGGAGAATCAGATTAAGGTGTGAAGTGAGGTGAATTTTTTGTGAATTGATGCTTGAATGTAAAAAATTAGGGCAAGGGATTAGTCGATTAAGGTGTTTGAATGATGTTTGATGTTGCATGAACTTAATTGAGCCTTGGTGGGCATGAATTTGGGTACAATTTGTGGATGAATGTTAAATTGCCCACCAAGTGCAAAAATGTGAATGAATGTGAATTAGTGCTTTTGATTGATAGTTGGAAGCATCGGGGCATGGTTTAGGTTTTTTTTATGTGTTGATAATCTATGAACCACCTAGAACCATGCCTCGGTGAGCTCGTGTGCATTTAAGCGTAATTGTCCAATAGCCGGTCTTGGGAAAAGCCTTCAAGGCATAGGACCGTAGTGGAGGCATAAGTTTGGGGGGATTCTTTTCTCCACTTGATGTGAAATTAACAGTTATTTCCACGTATAGTGTGTGTTTTGGATGATTTGCAGGATGGTGGATATGGAGCACGAGTTCATCAAATATTTGGTGAACCACACAAAGTATGGGGCCAAGTTTGGCCAATGGAGGTACAGTGAGGCTGGGCCTCATTGGATGCTCGATCTAGATATGTTCAACATGTTCAAATGTCGGGCAGCAATGTCACTGGGTAACCCCCAGTGGAGGCAGCTGCTGGCAGTGGACGAGCTTATCTACCGAGAGCTCTGCATGGAGTTCTACACCACTTTCTCCCACGTCATTCCGGGGAGTAAAAGGAATAGACCCTACGTGGATTTCATGGTAGGAGGTCAGCCGAGGGTGCTGACATATGATGGCTTCGCTCAGGCCATGGGGCTTGACCCCACCCACATGACGATGACAGAGAGACAGTACACTGCTGACTTCCACTACCAGGCGGCCTTCCACACCATCTGTCGCACCGAGTACCAGGGTGACTAGTTTAGGGGCTCCAACACCAATGTTGTGAAGCTTAGGACACCGTGGAGGATCCTGCACACCCTCCTGACGAGGACCGTCATCCCCAGCCTGCTGGCAGAGCACTTGATCACGAATAGAGGGTTGATAGCCCTCCATTTCCTGAACCGGCCAGCTGATTTGCTCCATCTGGGAGTTGTGGTTGCTACCACCTTCTCTCGATGCGAGGGTCGGGACCGAGTGAACACGATGGACTTGGGAGACATCATGACCAGACTGGCCTGATATTTTGGGGTGGATGTGACCCGATGTTCTATCATCGCCGGATGGAGCAGTTTCCTGTGGAGACCCTCTATAACATGAAGCTGGTGCTTCAAGGGGAGAGAGGAATCGAGATCCTCCTCGGCAGCTCTGTGACCCCAGGTCGACCGTGCACTAGTGCAGCCTGATCCAGAGGTTCCTCCCTAGGAGCAGCCACCCACCAGAGCTCCCGGCCGCCGCCGATGCATTGCATCACCACCATCATCATCATCAGGGGCCAGACCCTCTACCTCCAGACCCCACCTCGAGGATCGAGTGGATTGCCTCGAGGCACATTATGTGGGAGTCACTGCTCGGCTTGACCGCACCGCTTATCTGGTAGAGAGGATGGATCGACACCAGGCATCCTCCCTTTTGACGAGGAATGAGCTTGCCACGACGAGGTAGTCGTCGAGGAAGACATGTGGCAGAGCCGATTTCTTTAGCCCCACTTCTCCACTTGCAAACTCTGAACTCTTTTTCTTTTTATTTTATTTTCTCCTTAAATAGTGTGTGAACTAGTAACTTATGAGTTCTTTATTTTAAATTGTATTGTAAAACTTTGTTATGTGTAATAACCTCGCCTTGAGCGAGAATGTGCTTGTGTTTGTGTTTTCTTTTTTCTCCTTTGAAGCTCAAACATCCTACCCCGGGAATTTCTCCAACTTTCGTTCACCAAGTCATGCGGTAACATCGTTCTACCCCCTATTTTACGCCATTGAGGGCAATGTCGAGTTTAAGTGTGTGTGTGGGGGGGGGGGTATTTTATTACTATGCTTGTGTGTGTGATGAATTCTTGGAGCCTTTATATATGCCCAATTAGAAAATTTTGAGGGCTCCAAGCAATGCATGATCAAAATGGTCGGTTGGTGGGTGAATCTCGTGCTTATTTGCCATCGATCTTGAATTTTTGCATGTAATCGAGTGCATCCTATTATGATGACTGAGAATGCATTAAGGTTTTGCAAAAGCTTAGTTCTCATGTGCTTGAATGAATGGATGTCTTGACTTAGTTACTTCTTGATTACAATTTCCATGCATTGAAGTTTTTGAAATTGGAATAGATGATTGGGCGGCTAGGTAGCCATGTGAGTTTTGTGTCGATCGTCTTTTTCATGTGTGATAGATCCATCTCGCCATGGTGTGTAATATTTATTGTTGTCTCTAGTGAGTATGGAGGCATAGGATTAGTCCACGCCCAAAAGTTGATTGTCCCGAAATATTTTATCCCCTAGTCAACCCCTTTGAGCCAAGTGACTTTGGGGGTCGTTCTAATGCTAGGATCTTTTTGCTTGATTGAGCTTAATGGTGACTGAAAGAATGATCCCCGCCCATCCTTTCTTCGTGTCAAAGTGTGAGTCATCCTTGTGTCTTGGAGTTCTCACTTCAGAGCTCCATTGAGGTTCTACATAGGTGGTTTTGCATGGTTGTTGCTAGAAACGAGAAGGTGGTGTTGGAGGAAGGTTCTTAAAAGGAGAGCATTGTTCGCTAAATGAAAGAAGTGCATGTGTTTAACTCTCTAGTACCCCCTCGAAAAAAAAGAAGAAAGAGAAAAAAAAACGAAAAAAGAGGTAATGAAACAAGGTAAATAAAAGTAGAGAGTGGCCACAAAAGTCTAAGTGTATGCTCTAGAAAGGGTTTATTGGCACTCAAGCCATTGAAACGCCTAAATTGTTTGATGACCTCCTTCACTACTAGTTTTGAATGTGAATAGCAAGATAGGCCGAAGAAGTGTGCTTGAATGTGGTTCGTGATTGGTAGTGGTTTGAAAGAAGGGAAGTGTGGTTTTTGGCCGATGCTAGTGGTCGTTGTTTGTAGGAAAGGTTCTTAGTCAAGACCAGAGTACCTTGGATTTTAGGTTGAAGATGTAGGACCTCATGCCATGTTTGCCACCACCCAAAAAGCTTTTTCCCCATGTCCAAGACAATTGCTAGTCATTTGAATCAGTGTCTAAGACCTCCGGACAATCTAGTGATGACAACCGTCTCGTGAACTCTAGCATTTAGAAGTTGCCACCGGGGTGGAGAGACCATAGGGCTGAGTGTTGATGATTGTGCACATATTTTGCACCAAAAAGGTCCTGACCCCAATGGTAGAGAGTGAGTGATTCATTCTTGTTTCGCATGTTCATATTTTAACCCAGTGAGGACCTATGTTGCCCCGTTGTCTGTTCCTTGGACTTGAGTTCTATGCATGATTAGTTGTGGTTGGTGAATAGTCTCAACTATTTGTGGTGGATGCTGGTATTGTTGAGGCGGTTCATGTAATGATGCCCAAATAGTCATTGAGATTCACCGCTTTGTGCTTTTGATTTGACCCCAAGTTATCTTGTTAGGTTGAGATATCACCTAGGTTGAAATTGGTTTGCTTGGGGACAAGCAAACGTCTAAGTGTGGAGGAGTGGAGTACCTATGCGGTGAAGCTGAAGACCTAATGGAGGATCCTCCACACTCTGCTCACCAGATCTGTCATCCCCAGCCTTCAGTCATACCATTTGATGACGAATAGAGGCCTCATTGCCCTCTACTCGATGAGGAGTCCAGTAGAGCCGAGCCATCTGGGATCGTTGCTCGCCACTTCTTTCGCCCGGTGTCTGGGGCGGAACAAAGTGGACACTATGCATATGGGGGGCATCATCACGAGGATAGCCGAGCACTTCCAAGTGGATTTGGCCCGCTACACTAGAGTCGGAAGAACGGAGTCCTTCCTAGTGGAGACATTGTATAACCAGAAGCTGTTACTCCAGGGCGAGGGGAGTGGAGTACCTTGACGGACTCCAACCTTCCAGAGTCATCCGAGCTGCAGTAGCACCGGCTTCAGTGGATCCTGACCCTGTGGTTCTCGCCACCAGCAGAGCAGCCACCTGCTCGTGCACCCGGCCGTCGCCGGCGTCCAACGCTCCAGCGCTCTGCACAGCAGCCACCACCAGCAGCAACAGGCGATCCCCTCGTCTAGAGGTTGGATCGCCTAGAGACGAACATCATGGGATTTTCTTCTCGCCTTGACCGGCAGACCGACATCCTCGAGCTTATGGCTCGACTCCAGAGTATCGTCACAGATGATGGAGAGGGTCATTCCACCAGAGAGAGGTAGCCGACGAGTGAGACATGTGGCAGAGCGGAGTCCTTTCGCCCCACTTCTCTACTTGTAACCCTGAACTTGTTTTTGTTTTTGTTATTTTTCTTGTGTGTGTGACATAAACTACTACTATGTATTGTGTTTGTAATAACCTCGCCTCGAGCGAGTTGTATTGTGTTTGAGTGTGTGTGTGTGTGTGTGTGTGTGTGTGTGTGTGTGTGTGTGTGTGTGTGTGTGTGTGTGTGTGTGTGTGTGTGTTTTTGTCTCTCCTTGAAGCTCAAATTATCCTACCCCAGTTCGATTCCAACTTTCACTCACCAAGCCCAAGCGGTAACATCATTCTACCCCTTTCTTACGCCATTGAGGGTAATGTCGAGTTTAAGTGTAGGGGGTAGTTTACTAGTATGCTTGTGTGAGTGTGATTGATGCTTGAAGCCTTTTGTATGACCAAATTTCAAAATTTTGAGGGCTCCAAGCATTGTTTGCATGATCAAAGTGGCCGAATGGTGGGAAATTCTCGTGTTTATTGGCATTGATCCTGAATTGTTGCATGTGATCGAGTATATCCTATGATGATGACTGAGAAGTTCATTAGGATAGGGAAAAAGTTTAGTTCTCATGTGTGCATAAATGAATGGATGTCTTGACTTGATCACTTGTTTCTTGCAGTTGCCATGCATCGTGTTTGTGAATTGGAATAGATGGTTGGGTAAATAGGTAGCCTGTGAGTTTTGAGTCGATCGTTTTCTTCTGGTGTGATAGTTCCCTCTTACCACGGTGTGTAGCATCACAATTGTCACTAGTAAGAATGATGGAGGCATAGGATTAGCCCACGCCCAATCGTTGATTGTCCCGAAATGTGTCATCCTTTAGTCAACCCCTTTGAGCCTTGTGACTTCATGGGTTGTTCTCAATTTAGGGGCTTCGTTCTTGTGAGCTTAATGGTGTTAATAGAAAGACCCCCAATCCTTTCTTCGTGTCTAAACATGAGTCGTCCTTGTGTCCCGGAGCTCTCATCTTTGAGTTTCCATAGAGGTTCTACATAGGAGATTTGTGTGCGGTTCTTGCTAGGAATGAGAAAAATGAAGTGTAGTGTTGGAGTGAGTTCCTCAAAAAGAGAGCATTGGTCATTAAATGTATAGATGGCAAGTGTATTTACTCTCTGGTACCCCCCTCAAAAAAGAAAAGAAAAAGAAAGAAAAGAAAAGAAAAGAAAAGAGAAATGAAAAAGAGGTAATAAAATGGGGTAAATAAAGTAGAGAGTGCCACGAAAAACCAAAGTACATGCTCTAGGAGGGGTTTCTTGGCACCCAAGCCATTGAAACCCCCACATTGTTTTAGAGCTCCTTCACTACCAAACCTTAATGTGCTAGCAAGAGTAGATCGAGGAAGAGTGCTTCAATGTAGTTCACGATGAGTGATAGTTTGGAAAGGAGAGATAAGGGTTTTGGCCGATGCTAGTGGCCTTGGGTTGAAAAGAGGGGTTTTAGTCAAAACCATAGAACCTTTGGGTTTAGGTTGAAGATGTAGAACCTCACGTCATGATTGCCACCACCCAAAAAGCTTTTTTCCCATGTCCAAGACAATTGTCAGTCATCTGAACCCGTGTCTAAGAATTCCGAACGAGCTAGTGGTGACAACCATCCCATGAACTCTAGCATCTAGAGGTTATCGTCGTGGTATTGAGACGATAGGGCCGGGAGTTTATGATTGTGCACATATTTTGCACCAAAAAGGTCTCGACCCCACTAGTCTTGAGAAAGAGTGATTCATTCTTGCTTTGCATGTCATATCATACCCCGGTGAGGACCTTTGTTGCCTTTCCATTTGTTCCTCGGACTTGAATTCCATGCATGGTTGGTTGTTGTTGATAAGTGGTCTTGTTGAGACTTGCATTGATCCATGAACAAGGTGAGAACTTTTCGTTTGCCCGTTTTTGGTGGCTTCGAATGTCGTTTGTGGGGGATGTCGGTATTGCTTGCAACGGTCCATGTATTGATTGCCAATAACCATTGAGAATTCCCACTTTGTGCCCTTTGAGTTGTCCCCAAAGTTTTTGTGTAGGTAGAAATATTACCTTGTGTGAAATGGTTTGCTTGGGGACAAGCAAACGTCTAAGTGTGGGGGAGTGATTCGAGCCTAAATGTACATGTTTTACCCCCCATTTTACTTAGGTGTTTGTGGAAAATCCACTCCTAAAATGTTGGTTTTACGCTAGGTTTCTAGTGTTTTAGTGTGTTTCAGGATTTAACAGGTGAAACCAGCTTCAGAGTCGAAAGTTGGACGAAAAGGATCGAAAATCGGGAGAAGAGGTGAAAAAGGGCCAGTTCACGGCTATCCCAAGAAGTTCACGGTCTTACATGACCGTGAAGAAGAGTCATTGACCGTAAACCTCGAGGCGTCCAAAGCAAAAACAGCAGTTAATGACGCAAGGTGAGTTCACGGTCACTAAGACCATGAACGGAAGTGAACGAAGCGGTGCGTTTTGGCGTTCAGCTGCAGTTCACGGGCGCGTTTTATGGTTCACGTCCGTGAACTAAGCTCGTCTCTGGTTTAAAAGATAAGCTAAAAGGAGGAGAGTGGATAGAGCCCATTTGTGTGAAAAGCCTTCTTCAAATTTCTAGAGAGAGAAACACGAACCAAAGGAGAAGAAGGCTAGGGTTTTGCTTCAAGGTGGATTTTGGGAAGATTTCCTCCAAGGAAAGTTCAACACAAGGGCCAAAAGATTGGGAGCATCCTCCAAGATGGTTTCCTCCTCTTCTCTTTGTGTTTTTCCCATTACTAGCACGGAGTAGATTTCCTTTCACTTGGGTGTTGTGAAACCCTAACTCTACCATGTAGTTTCTTTAATGTGAATTGAATGATTGTTATTGGGTATTGGTTAATTCAATGATTGAGGTATTATTCATGATTGATCGTACATGCTTGTGCTTAGCAACCTAAGGTTTGTGCATGTTTTGTGCTTAGCATCCTTAGGTTTGTGCATTTTGGTGCTTAGCAACCTAAGGATTGTGCATAATTTTGCTTAGCATCCTTAGGTTTGTGCATGTTGGTGCTAGCAATCTAATTAGCCACCTTAACCTAGCTTAGAGAGGAAAATCCCCCTTCCAAGGGAGACTCAATCGAGTTGGATTTCCATCAGCTTTTTAAGCCACCTAACTAGGTTAATTTAGGGCAACCCTCAATGTTGAATTAGGAAAATTGGTTAATCGCGATTAAGTCGTCCGATCCTTGAGTTGATTGAGGGAGTAAGTCAACTACCGATTGCCTAAACCGAGAGGGTTGAGTGACATGGCCTTTAATGTTTACCACGGTTTAGAAATTGAGATTGTGGTCTCCGACCATATATGCATCCCTCTACGGTTGGTGGTTACCTTGCCCAAATCAATCGTTCCAATTCACATATCATGGTAGTAGTCAGGTGGAAGTGACACCCGAGTGATCCTTCCACAAAAGAGTTTTCAAAACCATTTACCTTTGCCTTATTTTATTGTAATTAGAAAACTTTTAAACTAAAACTTTGTTGCTAGATAATGATTAAAACGACTGAAGTAGGGGTAGACGGACCGGCCCGGGTTGATATTTAAACATACTTATCCTATACTGCACCCGACTAAGGTTTATACTTGGACCTTAGGCGGGAATTTATTGTGGTATTTGGAGTGAGTCACAAGGATTTGGGAATTCCTCCCCCAAAGGAGAATCTCTTCAACACAAGGAGCAAGGCCAGCATCTCTTTGATGGTTTTCCTTCTTCTCTCTTGTGTTTTCCCTTCTCCTAGCATGGAGTAGTCCCTTGATCCCTTCTTTCACTTGGATGTTTGTAAACCCTAGCTACAATTATGTGAATACTTGTATGAATTGAATGATTTGTGCGTGGTTTTGTTTAATGTGAATGTGGAGGTATTATTCATGAATGATTGTGTTGTGTGAAAGCCTATCAATCTAATTGTCATTCTAACCTAGGTAGATAGAAAACCCCCTTCCTTTCTTTGAAAGAGGCTTCAATGCTGAGTTTTCTTAGGCAATTCATTGTCTCCTAGTTAGGTTAATGTAGGGGAAACCTCTTATTTCATATTAGCACCTAGTGTTTGGTTGTGGGTGGTCGTCCGAACTCCGATTCGAGGGTGAAGTCTAACCAATCCTTACTCAATAGGTCGAGAGAATCATGTCGATGGCTTGGATCGCATCCCTTTCGCTCGACCTAGAGACTAAGAGGGTGGCGCTTGGTCACTTGTTACACTTACCTACGGTTTACAACCCCCTCACCACACACGACCATTCGATCCAACAAGTCGTAATTGCTAGTCAGGGGGAGCAACACCCGGGTGAAGTCTTCTCAATTAGTGTCAAATCCATTTACTTTTGCAAACTCTTTAGCTTTAGATTGTTGTTTTCTCCAAAAATCAACTGCTAGATAATGTTACAAACAATCGAAGTAGGGGTACATGAACCGGCCGGGTCAATATTTAAACATACTTGCCCTGTACTACACGCGGTTAAGGTTTTATACTTGGGCCTTAATCGGGAGTTTTAAAGTGGTGCATTCGGGTTGAGTCATAATAGCTGGGACCTGGATGCTATAAAAGAGATGTTCATAGAGGAGGATCAAGGGAGAATTGCAAGAATACCATTACGCAATTCTTTAAAGCCCAATGAAAGAGTTTGGAATCATAGCATGAATGGTGTACACACAGTAAGAACAGGATATAAACTATGCAGAGAGATACAAAAAGCCAGGAACAATCAACAACTTGAAGTTTCGCCAAAAATGTCAAAGTTTTGGACAAGCATGTGGAAAATCAGACTTCATCCTAAAGTTAAGATTTTTCTATGGAGAGTGGGCATGAGAGCATTACCTACAGGGAGCAAATTAGAACCACGATCAAAGATGGTGAGTTTGGCATGCCCTTACTGTAACCTTGTGGAAACACTTGAACATGCTTTGAGGGATTGTTGTTGGGTCAGCCGGGTCTGGAGACATAGCTTGGAGATGGATTGTTTTGAATCTAGAGAAGGTTTGCAATGCTCGGAATGGCTATGCGAGATTTTTTATAACTTTTTGGAAGAAAAAATCCAACGCTTTTGTACAATCTTATGGTTCCTGTGGAAAGAGAGGAATAATCACTTGTTCAATAACAAGAAGTTGGATGAAAATGAAATCATACCAAGAGCAATCTGTTGGATTCAAGATTACTTGGCGATCCAGAAAAGAAGTGCGAGCAGCAAGCAAGTCCGATCTGGTGCTACTATAAGATGGCCTCGTCCCCCGCCTGGTTTCTGCAAGCTAAACACCGATGCAGGCGTGCTGGGCAACATGGGAATTGGTCTTGGAGCGGTTATTAGGGATTGGAACGGTTGTTTTAGATTTGGGATAACGAATAGGGAATTGGGTATTTGCAGACCAGAGGAAGCTGAAGCGAGAGCATTGTTGTTGGGGATAGAAGAACTTATGGGGAGAGGTTTCCACCCCTTGATCGTTGAAAGTGACTGAAACTTTAATATCTAAACTAATGCGAAGGGAAACAAACATAACAGAGAGCGAAATCCTTTGCGACATGATTCTGCAGAGGAAGGAAAATGAAGAAGTTGTTGCAGACGAAGGGGAATGTGTGATTAAGTGGGCTTATGTCATTTGAACGAGTCATTTGGAACCAAATGACTCGTTTGCTGACAAAAAACTGAATGAGTCATTTGGCTCATACGAAAGTCTCAAATGACTCTATTGAGTCATTTCGAAATGCCTCCTATCTATGAGTCATTGCCAAATGACTCATTATTTTAGCAACACTTACCAACTACTTATTTGGAACCAAATGACTCTATTACCGAATTTTTTTCTTTCCGCCAAATTTTACAAGCGGTGATGGGAGGTCATCCATCTTATCGTCTGCATTATTTTCTCGTGACTCTACATCTTCGTGTCATCGGAGTTTCCGCATTCAAGAATCCATCGGACGTAGAGCAAAGGGGAACCGAACCCTGCAATGATTATAAGAGCCCAAGCGAGTGTGCTGATTGAGTCCGAGTCAAGCAATAAAATAAAATTGTCATAATCCTCACATCCTCCATAAGACCCTATCCATACTACTGCCTTACTAAAGCAGTAGTCGTGCCCCAACCTCGGGATGCTTTACTCCTAACCCCACAAGGTTCCCTCGTCAAGTCAGTTTGGGGGGGGGGGGGTGTGTGGACACACTTGTGCGAATTCGGGTAACGACTACAAGGGAGAAATCGAAAGGAAACTGGACCCGGCACTTCGCGCCAAACTTATGGCCTCGTCACAGATTTAATTCAGCCAAGATTCTGGCGCATTCCACCCTATTAGCCTGTCTCCTGCGCCAATTCGGCATCAGTCAATGTCGGGGCCGACTGGATGATGGCTTCGTCGTCAAATACGAAGTCGCAGTCCAAGAAGAGCTTCGCGCCGGTGGCTATGGAGTCGACATTAGCCCGAATATGAGACTCCTAGAGTCGTTAGCTTTTATAAAGATATTTAACATAAAAATATTATTTAATATTAGAAAGTATTATACATGACTCGTAATCATATGTTTTATTGGTTGCAAAATGATTTTGTTACGTGGTTAGTTTTATGAAGATATGAAACAAGATAATGAAATATTAAATGTAAGGGCAAAATGGTAATATTATATAAATGACCCATTTATAAATGACTCATCTAAAAATACTATTTAACAAACAATGAAATTGTAGGTGCCTACATTCGCAAATATCTATATTTCTCAAATGTCTATATTTGAGCAAATAATTCATTTTGTAAATAACTTATGCAAAAAGCCAGAAATGACTCACTTATATGGCCCATGGAACATGTCTTTTTAATGAGGAAAGACCACCCTTGAATTTGGTGGATTATTATTGCTGATTGCAATGATGTATCAGGTTAATTTTTTTAATCAATATAAAACCCACACAGGTTTCCTTTAAAAAAAATAATGATCGAAAACGCATTTTGTGCCCGAGCCCCGAAGCCAATTGGCAATTGGCACAACTTGCATTTTCCCCACAAAATAAAGGAATTGTCATGAGGGGTACATAAGTGAAAAACAAAAGTTGAGGGGCCATTTCGAAATCGCGAACAGTAAGTGAAAGATATCGGAAAAATCCCAATTACCGACTTCGGTCTTCTCTTCTACCCTCCGCGATTTGCCAAAGCCCTAGAGACGGCCTTCGGAACTAGCACGCACAGAGGATAGAAGAAGAAAACGAAGGAGACGAAGCGGGCGGCCGAGTCAGCGACGGAGACGGCGGTAGCCCTACGGGTGGCTGCTAGGTCAGTTCTTTCTTCCTTCATTCAATTTTTCCTTATGTAAGCCGAACGCACGAAGGAATTAGTTACCCCTTTCCTCTCCGTCCTTCCAGCCCTAGAAAAGGAGGGGCATTCTGCTCGCGTTAGATCATCTTCTAGCTACTTCATCTTCGCAGGCGATAGAGTTAGGCTTTCTGGGTAGGAACTTGCAAGTGGAATCTAAGCAGCGGCAGAGATTTTTTTTTTGGTCGTTAGTGGCGATTGGGGGTGAGATTTCGCGCGACCTAGGTCAATTTCTTCTCGCATTGGGGTTTTTCTTTTTCCTCTCAAAGACTGTAACTTTCTTCACACCCTAATTGCATGTCAAATAGGCTTCTCTTCGTGCACTAGGATTCGGATGCTCAATATAACTTTGCAAGTCCGGTGCAATCTTTAGTCGCTCGTTCTCAGTTCGCACTTAAAGCGAACTTCTTTGTCTAGCTCTTTTTTCTTTGTGGCAACACGGAGAATGACCTTATCCCTTTCTAGCTTGAAGAATTAGGTTTAGTGCTTCAGCGATATTCCCCTCTTCCTTACCCTGTTCGCTCTGCCATTCTTCCTCATTATCATGGTGTGTTTCGGGAGACTATAAAGGGATCCGTAATTTTTTGAGCACATGGATCTGTCCTGCTGTATTCCACTGGTTCCTGGTGCAATGCATTGTGATGGATAAGTGTTTACAATTTGATTAAACTGTTGATTGATAAGACTATGTAGGAGGAGATAGAGGAACTTTTCGTAGTACTCCTCATACCACTGTTTGATTAGTTTTTTGTTTTTTTTTACCTCTGGAGTTCCTAGTCTTTTTCTTATTGTTCTTTTTTCTATTGGAAGTACACACATTTTTTATAGTATATTGACATTTTCTGGGCAATCTGATCAAATTCTTTGGAAGGTTTTATGTGCATTGCTGATGAAGTGATAAAGGATCAATAAGTCATTGTTTTCTACTCTCCTAGCCCAGTCCTGGAAACATGACGGTGTTACTGCCTGGGGAATCTTCAAATCATGGCGGTTCTGAGAGCGGGACTTCAAGAAGCTCTCAGGAAAAGCCAGAGGACGGAGCTCGTTGGTATTTTACAAGGAAGGAGATTGAAGAAAATTCCCCATCAAGGAGAGATGCCATTGACTTGAAGAAAGAAACATATTTACGCAAGTCATATTGCACATTTTTGCAAGATCTTGGCATGAAGCTTAAAGTGTGAGCCTCTGATACTCCTTTGCACTATTGAGCGATTTACATGCTTAATGATAACATTCTGCTGCTATTTAATGTTCCATTGAATTCATGTAGTTGTTTGGTACAATGTCCGAGGTTTTGCAATGTACTAGGTACCCGTAAACCTCAGGAGGATTGTGCTTATTGATACAACTCCCTTTAGAGTTTTAACATCATGTTCTACTGTGATTTTTGGGTTCTGGAAACTAGTTTTGGTTTAGTTTTGCTGCTGATAATTGGTTAGAAATTTAGGTTTGACTGGATTAGTATTGTAGTGGACACATTACTCATATGTTCGTTGCATCTTTTCTGTTCCCTATTATGTGCAATGGCTTTGGTAGGGTGATTAGATGATTTCTTTCTCTTTGTATTCATGTCACCTGAACTTCTCGAATTACACTGGATGGGAATTAAGATGGCTGGTGAGTGGAGTATTTTAAGGTTACCGACAACAAGAAAATTTATCATTGCAGTTGGGATTGTATTCATACATAAGCTGAAGAATATGTGTTAGTACGGACGATCAGTTTATAGGGTTAGTGAGTTATCCAAACTTTAGGAGGCATGTGTTAACCTAAGGTGCACGTGATGACACACTATGGCAAATTTGTTTTGCAAAATGCTCAACATTGATTCTTTCAGTTAGATATTGATCTCTAGTGCTTTTGTGTTTAAGCATTCAGTTTGATGCCTCCTGAACTTCTTGATATTGCTGAGAGTTAAGTCTCAACTTGGATGGTTACTTGTGCATATCTTTGTAACTAGTTATGTAGACAGGTTTTTGCCTGTTACGATCTAGGTTTGCTACGTCTGAGTTATGTAGACAGATTTTTACCTGAACTTCTCGAATTACACTAGATGGGAATTAAGATGGCTGGTGGGTGAAGTATTGAGCAACTTGAAGACTGACTCACGGGTAGTTTTCGAGGTTAACGTCAACAAGAAAATTTATCATTGCAGTTGGGATTGTAGTCATAACATAAGCAGAAGAATATGTGTTAGTACAGAAGATCAGTTTATAGGGTTACTGATTTATCCAAGCTTTAGGAGGCATGTGTGAACCTAAGGTACACACTATGGCTAATTTGTTTTGCAAAATGCTCAACATCGATCTTTTCAGTTAGATATTGGTCTCTAGTGCTTTTGTGTTTAAGCCTTCAGTTTGATCCCTCCTGAAATTCTTGATTAATGAGATAAGTCTCGACTTGGATGGTACCTTGTGCATATCGTTGTTACTAGTTATGCAGACAGATTTTTGCCTGTTACGATCTAGGTTTGCTACGTCTGAATTATTGGTGTTTTTTATGTGGGGGGTTGATATTGCTGATTTGGGAAAAAGCTTCTAAGGGCTTCTGAGTTGTGGTTTTCAGTTGGAGAAATGGCATTTTCATTAGTACATGATGATGATAGGTTACTGTGGGTGCCTTCCTTATGTGCTGGGATGATAGTTTCACAATAAATTCAGCCCTAGGAGTAGGATATTTATAACGGGAGGTGTTTGTGTCCCTTTTCTGACAGAGACAAATTTGTTATTGTAAAAGCATTCGGTTGTTATTTTGATATATTTGCAAAAACAAAAGTTGTCCAGGCATTTGCAATTTGGGCATTCATTTCCCGCCTCGTTCGCTGTGCAGGGCATGTGTCCTCGCTTGTGTGCTATGCTCTCCTTTTTAATAGATGCGGTATGCATATCCCAAATCAATTTATGAAAATTAGAAAGCCCTTCTTGGTAAGGTTTGTAAATTAATTGTGGGCTAACAAAGGCTTGTGTTCTGGCCACCTCTAAAGTTGTTGGGATGTCTTGCTTTTTTTTATGATTCAATTGCCTTGCTTTTTCTCCGTCATCTGGTTTCTATCATTAATCTTGGTGCTAACTGTTACACGCAGTCAATGATTTAGAACTTCAGGCTTGCTGCAAAGCTATCTCCTTGTTCCTTTTGATACATGTTCTTATGCATAGTTTTGTGGGTAAAGGCGCAACAGTTTAAATGAAAACTAACATGAATTTGGTTCTGATTGCAGACCCCAAATAACTATAGCCACAGCAATAGTGTTCTGTCATCGATTTTTCATTCGCCAGTCACATGGGAGGAATGATAGACGGGTAAGTTGTGCTTTACTTAGCCATCATCCTCATTACCATGCTCTTATGAGGTTTATAGATGGGCAGTGGTATCATCTAGATTTTTATCAAATACTGCGTTTATGATAAAAACTAGTGATGAGTTGTCACTTGGGGATATTTTTGAAGAATATGCAGTTAGTTGGTGAGCAGGGGCATATATGACTAATTCTATTATTTAGCATAGTTGCTCCCTTGCTTTGTATCCGGTTATAGTGGTTGTGTATCTATCATGATCAGGTTCTGAGTGGCTATGGGGCCGTTTGGAGGTAGGACGGTTTAAATGAATGGATTACACAAACGTTTATCATAATAGGTAGAGCTCAAATGTTTTTTTTTTTTTTTGTTTGGCTGTGTGATTGCTTAAAAGTGAGACCCTTCATTAATTTTAGAAGTGCAATAGAGTTGTTTATGATAATTGCTACTGGTATGGGGTTAAGGGTAATTGGATTTGCAAGAAAATGGTGGGATAAAAAAACTGAGAGATTTCACTCTCTTATTCACTGGGATTGCATGTAAGTATGCCATTTTTAGTTGATCTTAAATTGATCATAAAGCATTATGAGGTAATTTGAACAGACGTGTATGTGGCTGACAGCAAGTGCATTCAAGTATAGTCTACACATCAGTGTTTTCTGTAAACGGGTACAATCCAATGTTTGCAGCATGGTGAAACAATCATTATGTTCTCCTTCCCTTTTCATCTTGTGGTTGTGTGCTTCTTTTTCTCTCTCTCGCTCAACTACCAGTGCCTAACATACCACACATGCATGTTCATTAGGTTGATAGTGCATCGGTAGTGTTAGATAAACAACTGCATCATTCCTGACTCTCTTAATGTGCTCTGCAGACTGTAGCAACTGTGTGCATGTTCCTTGCTGGTAAAGTGGAGGAGACTCCTCGTCCACTGAAGGATGTAATTCTTGTCTCGTACGAGATAATAAATAAAAAAGATACTACTGCAGCACAGAAGATCAAACAGAAGGTGTGCTACTAATTTTCTTCCCTAACTTTCAAAGTTGTTTTTGCACACGTATAATCGAAGCTGCTATTTCTTGCCCTCTCTGTCTCTCTCTCTCTCTCAATTCCTATTTCATATCACTTATTTGAGTCCTTATGACAGCTTTTTTTGGTTTTGTTCTCCCGTCCTCCCTTGGAAGTAGAATTTACCAACCTGTCAGTTCTGCTTTCAGTAATCTTTACTCCTGAAACCCCTTGTACTGTACTGTACTGTACTGTAGGAGACTGCCATTTGAGTTTTAGTGCATATACCATAGGTAACAGTTGAATGACATTGACCTAGTACTTGGAAGTGGGCTTCAGTTATCTTGCTCCCAGAATCTTAAACTTGCCTCTAATTCATCTATCATCCGATTGCTGTTTTTCATGTCAACAGTAGTACTCTTTGTAGGTAGTCACCTTTGTCATCTGGATTTTCCTTGAGAGCTTGATTACACATTTCTCTTTCAAAAACTTGAAAGGTCCTTAAATGGCCCATTTGAATTGTGCAGGAAGTATATGAGCAACAAAAAGAACTTATTTTACTTGCGGAGAAGGTTGTCCTTAGCACTTTGGGTTATGACTTCAATGTCCATCACCCTTACAAACCTCTCGTCGAGGCAATTAAGAAATTCCAAGTTGCACAGAATGCACTTGCTCAAGTGGCTTGGAATTTTGTTAATGATGGGTATGCACGAGATTATTTTGTCCTTTGTGATTTGACTTTCAGTGCAATGGTTACTCTTCTCATTCTCCTCTTCACACACTCTGGCAAGCGACTTGCAGACTGAGGACTTCACTCTGCCTGCAATTTAAGCCACATCATATTGCAGCAGGTGCCATTTTCCTTGCTGCCAAGTTCCTCAAAGTGAAGCTTCCATCAGACGGTGAGAAGGTCTGGTGGCAGGAATTTGATGTCACCCCACGCCAATTAGAGGGTTGGTGTTCCTCCTTGATTTTATTGTGAAGTTCCTATGTGGACTTAAGTGAGACTGTCCCGGCATAGGATTAAGGCTGCAATACTGCCGTGATGCTATCTTGTAGCCTTTTCTTTGTCGAGAATCTGATTCTAGAATGCTTGCTATGACCTGAGTGAGTGATCTGCAATAATTGAATGGAATGTTTAACCCTGTAGTCGATGCTTGTTCTTTATTGCATTGACTGTCTCATTTTAAGTCAGTTTGCCATTTTTACCACTTTGATTCCCTATTGTGGCTGAGTGTTCTATTATTTTTCCTCTTGCAGAGGTCAGCAATCAGATGCTTGAACTATATGAGCAAAACAGAGTGCCTATGTCACAGGGGAGTGAAGTGGAAGCTGGAGGGGGCCAAGCTCATTCTGGCCCATCCAAAACCCCCACTTTGAACGAGGAGCATGCTTCAAAGCAAGCATCTCGTTCGGCGGCCGAAAACTCATATGCAGAAAACCACAGGGTGGCACCAAGAACAACGCAGAATCAGAGTAACAATGATAATGGCAGTGCAGAGGGGGATAGCCTTATTAAAGATCACAAGGCAGACTTGGAAAACAAGGATGTTTTTCAACAGCATCCAGATAATAATGCTAATTTGTCCCTGAAGGAAAACACGAGAGAAGTTCCAAGCAAATCCAGGTCTGGGGCAGAGCGAATAAATGGAAAAGAACAAGAAAGAACCGAGGAAAGGAGTGGCGAAGGTGCGGAGGCAGCAGGAGAGGGGAAAGATGATACGCCACGGAAGTCTAGTAGTGGTATGGCGGGGCGAAACTTGGATGCTGCTAGAGAAGGCTCAGTCGGTCAATCCCCTAAAGATGCCATGAAGATGATTGATAGGAACAAGGTAAAGGCTGCACTTGAGAAAAGGAAGAAAGCTCGTGGAGAATTGACCAGGAAAAAAGATGTATTGGATGAGGATGATCTTATTGAGAAGGAACTGGAAGATGGGATAGAATTGGCAGCTGAGGATGAGAAAAGCAAGCGGGAGAGGCGGCAGAACTACTGGTCCAAGATGGAAAGTGCTGCAAAGGATCATGGAGAAATTGACGATGGGGAGAACCATGAGGAAGGAAGATCTTCTAGAGGGTTGGACGTAGAGAATGCTGCTGAGGAAGGGGAAATGTTGGAAGATGATGCTTTGGTTGTGTTGAACAGCCGAAAAAGGAAAGCTGGGGGTAGCCCGGACAGACAGCAGTCAGAGGGGAAGAAGCGACACGATTATTTGCCCAGCAACAACAATTATAGCCATGATTCTGTGGAAGAAGGACACAAGGTGGGCAGGGGTGGTGGGTACGGGGATCACAGGAGGCATGCTCAAGAGAATCATTCGTGAAGGATCAGGGAAAATGAATGAAGCTTGCTTGCTTTGAGACTTTGCTGCTGAACTCTTCTCTTCTGTCTGCTCTGCCTCCTCTCATATTGGCTTTTGGTTTGGGATTTTTTCGTTGTCTAAAATGGCATATATTCTCCGGGAGGGCACTGACTAATATGAATGCTGGTGATGATGAGTTTATGGCTAGGGGATGATGAGTTTATAACAATGGCAGGTGTGAGTCCCTTCCCCACCCCAAACCCCAAGAGAGAGAAAGAAGAAAAAAAATTGTAAGAGTAAAGAAAAAACTGAGGTTGAGAGACAGGAGTTTGTAAGGTGGCATATTTTATTGGCCTAGTGTATCGAAAACAAGAAAAAAGAAGAAAAAAAAATGGAAAAAGAAGTAGAAGGAAAAATTTAGTGATGAGTTATTGAGTTGAGTACTCTGTGAAACTTTCTTCATTCTCCTGTCGTACTATAGTTCTGTGATTTTGGTTTCAGAAGATGGGTAGTAAGATTTATGTAAATTTGTGTTCCTTCTCCTGCTGCTGCTGTTCTGTTGCTTAATGCTTTACTATTCGGTTTAGTTTACGTAGATATTTGGTCCATTGCTGCGGACATGAGGCCTGACCCTACAGTTGGGCTGTGTTTGGAGCCTGTTAAAACTTAAAACTAGACTTTGGTGTCTCCGGGTGTGGGACATAGAAGAAATTTTTTTTTTTTATTGGAAGGAGGCTGAAAGCCAGAGAAACAAAGTCTCCGAGGATCAAAGGGAAAAGCCTGGGCGGCCATCTACAAGCAGAGGACTTCGCCCAAACTATAGGCAGACAACTATACTAATCCCCTAGGCCAACAATGACTTGTCTAGGGAAGCTAACACCAATGATGTCTTCGTACGAAGGAGTCTCTCTAGATCCATTGGAAGTTCATGTAGTTCATACGTACCAAAGGGATAGACGAGACTGTGCTTCGAGAGCCAGTCCGCGACTCTATTCCCTTCCCGATATGTATGCACCAAACGAACTATCCAATTCTGAGCTAATTGTCTGCGGATTATATTCAAAAGGGTAGCATGAGGGTGTACCGGATCCCGTCTATTGTTAATCAGGTCAATGGCTAGCTTGGAGTCGGTTTCCACAATCAAACATTGGATGTTCTTATTCCAAGCTAGCTCCAGCCCTCTATAGATGCCCCACAATTCTGCAAGAATAGCGGGCCCAGTGCCAATATTACAGCAGAAGCTGCTGATCCAATCGCCATTCTCGTCTCTGATGCACCCACCTGCTCCCATGAGGCTTGGATTATCTTGAGCTGAGCCATCAGTGTTAAGCTTGAACCATCCAGCTGGAGGTGGACGCCAACCTATAAGTCTTTCTTCTCGATCTGGTCTTGTCGATTAATTGAGTCTAGCAGCTGTTGTTTCCCACGTCTTTGTCCAGTCCTTCGCTTTTGAGATTATATAATTGATCAAGGTCGGTCTTGACAATCTTGCCCCTTTGAAGATGAAGTCATTTCGATGTTTCCATATGTACCAACAAATAAGGGAGAAGAAATTGTTCCAGCCGCCTATCTCTTCTGTTTTTTCATCCTTTTCCAGATTCTGCTTTAGCCAGGAATCGTAATCTGCAGCAAAAAAATCATGTTGTAATTGTTGAGGAACTATTTTCTCCCAAACCTGTTTAATAGTCCTGCAATCTCTCAAGCAATGCATATTAGTTTCAGTCTCCAAGTCGAAGAGTGAGCAATTGTCGTTGGAGGTGAGATGTCTGTATTTTCTGATGTTGTTAGTCGACAACCTCCCCTTTGCAGCTGTCCAAATGAATAAACGCACTCTTTCTGGTACGTGTAGCTGCCAAATCATTCGCCATGGAATTAGATTCGTGCCGGATGTCTGGGGCGTTGCTAGAGTGTAGGCCGTGGTTGTGCTAAATCTGCCATTAGCGGTTGGTTTCCAGAAAAGTTGATCTTCCTCAGTAGAGAAAGGATCTAGCAGAAAAGCTCTCAGTTTGTCCAAAACATCCTGTGGCAGATAGCCAACCAGCTCTGCTATCTTCCAACCTGCATTGGAGTCTCAATAGTCAGCAACCTTTTTGTTTTGAGCCTCCAGGGGAACATCTGATGTCGCCAAATCCATTAGCCGTTCCTGCAAAAGCCAGGGATCCCACCAAAAGTTAGTATGTTTCCCGTTCTTAACATTTCTGGCAGCCCCCTTGCATTTAAGTTGGGTAGTATGATTGAAACTACGCCAAGCATGTGAACTTCCCTTAGTCTTCTTAAGGATCTGGACACCATCCCTGCCACTTCCATATCTGCTTCTGAGCGTTTTTGTCCATAAGGATTTATCATCAGTTGCTAGACTCCAAGCTCCCTTGGCCAACATTGCTTGGTTGGCCAACCTAGTAGGCCGAATCCCCAATCCTCCATGGGAGCGAGGAAGTACACCCTGGTTCCAAGCCACTGTGTGAAGTTAATAGCATAAATTTCCCTTCCTCTATGAAAAAGAAAAAAAGTTAATAGCATAAATTTCCCCTCTACTATTACATTTCTCAAATATGTCTCTCCATTATTTTTCACATCATATTTGCCCACCTACTATATCATGTTATCAAATTTACATTTATATTATTTTTTTCGTCCAAACTTTGTTAAGCGTGGACAAACTATCGACTGTCCTGCTGAAATAACTAAAATACCCTCAATTATAAATGAAAAAAATAAAGCATAATGGTATTTTAAAAATATTCACTTTGTACAAAACGGTTACAAACCTTTAATTTTGCATGTTTCAGTAACATATGTTTGGACTAATAACAAAAAGGTAATTCCATCTATCTTCATCCAAAATTCGGTTTGTTCCAGTCAGCATCCACATCATCAAAACAATTAATAAAACTAAAATAAAAACCAATTAAACCTCAACAACCCACCCGACCACCACCCCAATCCAACTAGGGATGGCAACAAAACCCGATCCCACGGGTACCCACCCGACCCAACCCGGTCAACGCGGGTAAAATCCGTGTTGACGGGTTTTGGGCGGGTTTGGGTTTAAACCCGTTCACTATTCACCGGGTTGGGTTGGGTTTGGGTTTAGGTAAACCCGACCCATGGGTACCCGCCCATACCCATATAATTAATTTTCTAGGTATATTTAATATTCTAAACAACTAATCTTATTTATGTTTGTGGAGATATGTCTACTTTTTTCTTTCTAATTGTGTAGAATGAAGTTGATGTTATCGAGTGGAGAGTGACGAAACTTAATTGAAAGGAAGAAGCTTTCAATTAATCATGTTATTTATGGATAATTTATGATTTGCTTCAATTTTCTTGAGTTTTCTAGATTGGTGTTGAACAATTTGTATAGTTAATTTGTGATTTGCTTGAATTTTCTAGAATGGTGTTTTAAATATGGATAATTTGTATTGAGAGATTGATATTTGACGTTAATTTTGATAGGAATTTGTTATTGTAAATTTTTTACGACAAAAATCCGTGGGTACCCATGAACCCGCGGATACCCAACGGGTTGGGTTGGGTTTGAGGTTTTCAAACCCAGTGGGTTTTACCCCGGGTTTTTTCACAGATAATCCCACGGGTTTGAGTTTGGCAAAACCCGACCCAACCCGATCCATTGCCATCCCTAAATCCAACCCATTCCTTTCTATCTCCTCTCCCTCTCCTCGGCATCTCCACACCGCCCATATGCGTTTAGAGGCTTCAAAGTTTGGAATTAGGAACTAGCAGCAGCGGTGGCGGCGAGTTTGGAAGCTTCGAGCTCGGCGGCTTTCATGAGAAAGCTCTAGTCATCGTCCTCCAGTCCAGAGCCATCTGGATCGGGTTGGATCCCAGCCAGTCCGCGATCGCCAGCAGGATCGTCCTCACCTCCGGCCGATACTCCTCCAGGTCCACATTCCCATTGTCGTCACCGTCAAACTTATCGAAGATGGAGTCGTAGAGCTTGGTGAGCTCCTCGGGGCGGGTGGGTGTGTCGACGCCGAAGTCCTTCTCCACCAGGCGGATCGGAGGGTCTCGAACCACGTCCTTGTTGGCGTCAAGGAGGGCGAAGGTTTCCTCCACGCTCCTGTTGAAGTGGGTCGCGTCCTCCGTGAAGTTACGGACCGTCGCGCCGTCAATTAGCACCACTCTAATTTGACTTCTCTCTCTCTAACTCTCGGAGTTTACAGAGGGTTTCGATTTTGCAGTGATGGGGCCGATTGGAGGTATTTATTAAGGATGAGCAGAGGAAGAGAAAATGAGGAGGAGAATGAATGGTATTAATTGGACCAATCTGAGTGATAGAGAGAAATGGCGTGGGTTGGCCTAGGGGTGGTGGGTTGGTTTAAAATAGGGATGGCAATGGGTCGGGTTGGGGTGGGTTTTGTCAAACCCAAACCCAAACTCATGGGTTTATCCGTCAAAAAAATCCGGGGTAAAACTCGTTGGGTTTGAAAAACTCAAACCCAACCCAGCCCGCTGGATATCCACGGGTTAGATGGAGATTGACGGAATTACATTTTTGTTATTAATTCAAACATATGTTACTGAAATGTGTAAAATTAAAGGTTTGTAACCATTTCATTTTTTTTTACAAATAACTACCAAAAACCAAAATAAGGAATAATAACCAATCTTGTCCCTCCTCAGTCCTCACCTATCTTCTCCTTGGACAAATCCATTTACCACCACGCAGTCGTCCATCTCCGAACCCATAATCTGCTTCCCTAATCCCAAAATCAAAGAAACAACTCATTCATTCTCTCTTATTCCTCTTGTTCAATCTATTGGAATTAGGTTTTTGAGATTTCTATTTTGGATGGGTGTTTTAGATCAACGATTAAGGTTTTGTAGGTGCAGGTTTTATCATCCAAGTCGTCGCCGGCTCCCGAAGCTCGTAACATAAACTTTAAACCATGCCGTAACTCTTACTTGGAAATCCAGATCTCATTATCTAGTGTCGGTGCCATCATCGTCCCGTCACTTCAGTTGTCAAGCAGATTGTCGTCCCAGATCTCGTGGGTGTCGATGTTGGGGAGAACCCGCAGACCGATCTGATCCCGTGGTCATTGATCTGTTTGTTGAAAGTTGAGCAACTAAATTTGGGTGGGAATAAGTTTTACGGGATTTCCCCGGATTTGTGTGCCGCCATTGATCTTGTTCCACCATCGAAATTCGAACTTCTCTGTTTTTTGGCTGGCGAAGGTAAAGTGTAATTTGTAGGGGGAAACAGGTAATTTAACCTCAACTCATGCTTGGTCTAACCTTGGTTCACCGAGTTCAGACAGAAAACGTAACAGAAGGGCAGATTTGGGTATGTGATTATAATAAAGGGAACGTTTGATGTAAAAAATAGTAGAGGGGCAAGTTTGAGAAAATGCAATAGTAGAGGGGCAATTTTTGCTATTAACCCAAAAGAACCACTAATTAATCTATCTATTTTTAATTACATTCACAATCGATCTATTTGGGACAATAAACGTATTCGAACAATACTAAAACGAGCAATCAATCTATTTGGAACAACAAACGTATTCGAATAATATTAAAATGGGTAAAGGATTTTAAATTCACTTGAGAAATGTTTCAGACTTGAACGCATATTTTGGGCAAGATTTTCTTAAACACACCCTTGGTACGACCAACTCGCTCCGGAATATAAAGACTCTCCAGGGAGAAATTGAACACTTGAAAAATGTGCACCCGATTAATTGGGAGGAAGTGCGAGACCTGGAACTGGAGCTGAGTAGACAGTGGGATGCTGAGGAGATATACTGGCAGCAAAAATCCAGTGTTCGGTGGCTGAAAAGGGGTGATAAGAATTCCTCATACTTTCATACGGTCACTAGAACTCGCCGTAAACGAAATTTTGTGTCTGGTCTGCGTAATGAGGAAGGGGATTGTGTCACGGATGAGAAAGGTAAAGCTGATATCGCCAGTCAATTCTATGAGAACCTATTCGCGTCGGAAAATACCGTGTTGAATATGAGGGCTAGAATAGAGGGACTGCCGATTGCCAGGAGTGTTACTCAGGAGATGAACATAATGCTTACGGCTGTGGTCCTCCCCCAGGAGGTTCGGAACACAGTGTTTGCCATGGGATCCAAGCAGGCTCCCGGGTCTGATGGGTTCACTGGTAAGTTCTTTAAAACCTTCTGGGATATTGTTGGCCCCTCCGTAATTGATGTGGTTTGCTCGTTCTTCGAAAATGGTCGAATGCTCAGAAGCTTTAATCATACATGGCTGACATTAATTCCTAAGGTGGACCAGGTGGAGAGTATGAAACAGTTGCGCCCTATCAGTTTATGTCAATTTGTGTACAAGATCATCACCAAGATTATGATAGAGCGCCTTGCAGGCATCTTGCCTCGCATAGTCTCTGCCGGGCAGAATGCTTTCATTCGGGAGAGACAGATCATTGAGAACATTCTGATTGGTCATGAACTTATGCACTATTTGAAGCTTAAGAATCGCGGGAAGAAAGGGTACATGGCTCTTAAGGTTGACATGGAAAAGGCCTATGATAGAGTCGAATGGCCATTTCTTCTTGCGATTTTGGAGAAGATGGGGTTTAATTCGGTTTGGTGCGAATGGATACATGAATGCCTCCGGTCTGCCTCCTTTTCGGTCCTCATGAATGGCTCCCCGTCGGGGTACTTCTCTCCGTCTCGAGGGCTCCGGCAAGGTGACCCTCTGTCCCCTCTGTTGTTTGTACTGTGCACGGAGGGCTTTGCTGCTTTAATCAATCAAGCGATAGATGCTGGCAGATTACAAGGGGTGAAGGTGGCCCCTAGAGCCCCCCGGATCTCTCATTTGTTCTTTGCCGACGACTCCTATTTATTCCTTAGGGGCTCTCTTCAGGAATGTGAAAACTTGATTACAGTCCTTAACGAGTATGAGGAATTAAGTGGGCAAAGAGTAAATTTGAGTAAATCGGCTGTTTGTTTTAGCAAAAACATTGGGCAAGAGGATCAGGAGTTTTTAGCTGCTGGGGGTAGGGGCGGTTGGAGTTCAGGACAAGTATCTGGGGCTACCTACCTTGATTGCTCGCTCTAAAATGGAGACCTTCCGTTACCTGGAGGAGAAATTGCTTGCTAGGCTGCAAGGGTGGAAGCAACGTACCCTGTCGTGGGCTGCTAGGGAAACCTTGATTAAATCCGTTGCCCTAGCTTTGCCTTTGCATGTAATGTCTTGCTTTAAGCTGCCTCTATCCCTATGTCGGCTGTTGGATAAACATGTGGCTCGCTTTTGGTGGGGGGTAACGGAGGACCACTCGAGGATTCGATGGATGTCTTGGAGGAATTTATGCAGGAGCAAGCATGATGGGGGATGGGTTTCCGCCGATTTGAACATTTTAACCAAGCTTTATTGGCAAAAATAGGATGGCTTATCCTGAGTGAACCCCAGTCGCTTTTGGCCCAGGTCTACAAAGGGAAATACTTCCCCACAGTCACCTTTCTCCAGGCTACTGCTCGATCCCGGCCGTCATGGGGCTGGCAGAGTATCCTTTTTGGAAGGCAGCTATTGGAGCAGGGTCTTCGTTGGCAAATTGGTAATGGGCGGTCGGCTTCCCTTCTCTTCTCCAAGTGGATACCGCGCCTTCAGCAGGACCCCCTGGTTTATAATCCCCGGATTCTTCCAGAAGAGGGGGATCCGAGGGTGGCAGAGGTAATAAGGAAAGGGGAAGGGTGCTGGTGTGATGACAAGTTAGAACAGTGGTTTGATCCTCCTACATGTCGGGCTATCAAGGCTATTCCGCTCCCTCGGGAGAATGTGGAGGACAAACTCATTTGGCACGGTACTACTGATGGGGTTTTTTCGGTGAAATCTGCCTACCATCTAGCTGTGGAGCTCGATAGGAGGAATGGATGCTGGCGGTCGACTGTGAGTTGTATGGATAGGGCTAGCTGGATACGCTTGTGGGAGGCTGATATCCCCCCCCAAGTTGAAGGTATTCCTGTGGCAAATCTTTCACCGAATCATCCCTACTACAGAGGCCCTAATTGGAAAGAAAGTACCGGTTGTGGCTCGGTGCCCAGTTTGTTGGGAGGAGTCGGAAACGGTAGAACATTTGTTCCTTGACTGCCCTGTGGCTAGAGCACTTTGGGACTTTGCGGGTTTGGAGTATCTGGGGCAGGGGTTGCCTCGCCATACTTTCCCCCTCTTTCTTAAGCGAATGCTTGCTTTAGTCCATCAGCCTGAGGTTCTCCTGCTAGTGGTGGCGGTCCTCTGGCGAATTTGGAAGTCAAGGAATTGGGTGGTTTTTGAGGGCAAGCAGTTTGGCTTTCCGGCCTTGATGCGTCAAATTCACCAGCAATGTGCGGAATGGAAGAGGTTGCCTGTGGATCCGGTTATTGTTCGCCTTGTTCCCTCTTGCCCTCCTGTTACTATGGGTGGGGGTCCGAGTGTTATCTGTTCATGGGATGGGGCTACCCGGGCAGGGTCCCACTCGGCAGGGGGTATGGTCCTGCATAGCCCTCAGAGAGAGGTTCTGCAGGTTCATGGGTTGCAGTTTCAGGATGCTGATGATCCGATGGTGGTGGAACTTCTCTCCCTTCGGGAAGCGCGTTATTGGTGTGTTAATCATGGTCTGCAGGATGTCCGGTTTGAAGGGGATGCCAATGTCATCATCGACAAGATAAATCGTGCTGATATCAGGGATAGTCGATGTGGGGGTATCCTGGAAGAGGTGGTCCATTGTTTTGCTTCTAATGCGGGATTTACTGTGCGGTTTGTAGGTCGGAATAGTAATAGGGTAGGCCATTTGGTGGCTAGAAAGACCCTTTCTTTGTCTCCGGCTACTTGTCGTTCCTTTGATTTCAAGGCCTGGCTGTTCTCCAGGGTGTAGTTACCTATTTATTTCAATCAATATAAGATTATCTTTTGTCAAAAAAAAAAAAAAAAGAGATAATGCATGCTATAGATGGGTTTCATTCTAGTAGTTCACGTGAAGTTACAACCATTTCACGTATAGATATAGCAAACTGTGGTGTGTCATAAACCTACTGATCTCAATAACTCGAGTTATTGGGAGAAGGTTATTATGAATCTTATAACACTCTTTTACACGCCCTCTAAAACGAAGGCCGAATTATGGGTTTGAAGTTTGCACAGGTTCACCAGCTTTCGCTTTAATCAACTGTTAATATTGGAGGTCGTGGAGATTCAAACACCCAACCAATTGGTCCCAATAACATGAGTTATTTGGAGAAGGTTATTATGGATCTTATAACACTCTCTTACATGTATTCAGTAGGTAGTATGTGACTGTAGGGGTGATTCTATCATATGTTCTTTACGGGTTGAGATTGAAGCGAAAGCTCTTTAAAACTCATTTAGATTTTTTTTCAAGAAGGTAGAATTCAATGCATGTAAAACTAAAACTTCAAGATCCTGATTCATGTTATCGCGAGTCAAGCTATATGACCATAAAGATGATGTGCATGGATTGCTATTATGACGAGTGTTTTGAGGTATACCCCGTCCACTGAAGTTATCACAAATTGGTCCACACATGTGTTTTGATATGGGTAAATTGTTAGTTTGATCACTGAAAGTGCTACAATATTCATGTTTGGTCACTAAAAGAATTTTATTCCATTCATGGTCACTAGAAGTGCTTAACGTTTCACGATTGGTCACTCTCCGTTAATCTCCGTCCATCTCCGCTAACTGAGTCCGTTATCTGGTGACGTGACTAACAGAATTGCCAAGTCAGCCTGATTTAACCGGGAAAAAGGAGACCCGACCCGTGAACCCAACCCATGATACGGGTTGACCTAAGAACAAGCCAATAAAATTAAAAATGAAGAAACATGAGGCTGCTTTTCTCGATCCATCTCCTTCTTCCCTAGACTCTTCCTCTACCCTTTTCTGCAAAATTAGTCCAAGACCAGCCTTGTTCTTCTTCATCGCGCCTCTTCTTCTTCCTCTATTCCACCCCACTTAAAATCCTAAATCGACTTGCAGCTCTCTTTTCTCCCATTCTCAGCTCACCGCTTCATTAATCATCACCAGGCACTACTTGAATCTGTACTAGAGTCATCAAATCGCAACACCAACAAAATTTGTTGAACCCACCGTCTTTCCACCTCTGCATCACGTCCGCAGACATCGTCGACGAATCTATATTCAACGGGGTGAACATGAGCACAGGGAGTTGCTATGCCATCCTGATGAGCATCGTGAATCACCACAAACACAGATCAAACGTTTCAGTATCTAGGTTTCCCAGAAGCTTTAAAAGAGGCAAAGAAGATAAGAAAGCAGCGGCGACTGGCCAAGAAGAAGATCTACCAGAAAATCCTCCACCGCCTTTGGTAAATCGTTAGAAGATCACCTCTCTGGATCCTTAATCGCAGACCAGATCCCCAATCGTGTTATGCTATGCTCCTGAATCTTTCCTCCTCTCGCGTTAGCAAAACCTCAAGAGCTCCCAATCGTGGTTTGCTCTGGGTTTTGGCCAAAAGTGGAAATTTTTTTGTTCTCCGCTCGATTCAAGATGGGTCTGGTTGTTCGTATTGTGGTTGAGAGAGATTTCTTGAATCTATCTAAGACCAAGTATTATTCCTCATCCAATAGAAACTTCCACTATGATGATTGATGAGGCAGCAGCATAAGGAGAATATGAAACCAAGATGGAGATTTCAATTGGAAGAAAAAGAAGAGGAGAGGCAAGCGGGTTATGTGGTTTGGTTGGATTGTGTGGGGATTTTCTTACGTGGCGGGCCGAATTATATGACATGGCAGGTTTAAATTGGGTGAATCAGCATTTGTGTTAGCCACATAAGCAAAATATTAACGGTGTTAACGAAGACGGACGGAAACTAACGGAGAGTGACCAATCGTGAAACGTTAAGCTCTTTCATTGACTACGAATGGAATAAAATTCTTTTAGTGACCAAACATGAATATTTTAGCACTTTCAGTGACCAACCTTACAATTTACCCGTTTTGATATGGTATTAACATACAAAAGGTGTCTCACCTTGATTCCAAGCCCACTCTAAGGAAGTCCAAGACTCCTATATAAGGAGGCTCATGCCTCCAAGCAAAAGATCTCCTCATCTTCCTACTCCCACCACTTGAGGTCTGTCTCTAACTTCCATACACACTATTGTTACACCGTACTAACTACTTGGGCGTCAGAGTATAGATCACGGGGGTCACCCCCTCTTCTTCACATATTCTTTTACTCTCGAGAAGATTGGACAAGAGAGTACAGATCAGAACCCATAATATTACTGTATTGACCTAGAGTACATTCTAGATTCAAACAACATGAAAATTAATTGAGTTGCTCATTCTTTAGCTTATAATGCATCTCTATCAAGCAATTGAATTCTAATCCTTTGACTTAATCATATTTGCTCATGACAAGTCGATCGTTTTTGTTGAATGATACCAAAAACTAGGGGGGAAAAGAGGTATACAAAATGCAAATTAGGCTCATGCAAGACACACGAATTTGGGGTATACTATTACTAAATACTAACCCTACCCGCCAATCCTGTAATGGATCAGATATGAGCAGAGAGAGTAGAAAGAATCTCAAGACCAGCCCCAACAATCACCCCTTGGCCCAATCATAGCCTTCCACCTCAGCACCTTCCCTCTTCCCGCCTTATCCCCTTGTTTCCCCTCCTCCACTACTTCCCCATCTCTTCCCCCATCAGAATCTAAAAACCTCTTCCCCTGTTCTGTTCTCCACACTCCCTTCCTCAGAGCTAGAACAAGAAGGCGAAGAAGAGCGAAGAAAAACGAGCAAAAATGTCTCTCACAATCCCCACCAACCTCTCCAACCCAATGCTGAAGCTCAACCCTAAGCTCGCCGCCTCCTTCCTCCTCCCCAAATCGCAATCCCTCTCTCGATCCAACTTTGTATGCTCTGCCTCCCAAGACAGCAACAACAACTCCACCGCCTCGCCTCTCCAGGCCTTCTCCGCCGCCCTAGCCCTCTCCTCCATCCTCCTCTCCGCCCCACTCCCGGCCGTCGCCGACATCTCCGGCCTGACCCCGTGCAAGGACTCCAAGCAGTTCGCTAAGCGGGAGAAGCAGTCCCTGAAGAAGCTGGAGTCGTCGCTGAAGCTGTACGCCCCCGACAGCGCCCCTGCCCTGGCGATTAAAGCCACCATGGAGAAGACTAAGCGCCGGTTCGACAACTACGGGAAACAGGGCCTGCTGTGCGGCTCCGATGGGCTCCCGCACCTGATCGTGAGCGGCGACCAGAGGCACTGGGGCGAGTTCGTGACCCCAGGGGTGCTGTTCCTCTACATCGCCGGGTGGATCGGGTGGGTGGGGCGGAGCTACCTGATTGCAATCAGCGGGGAGAAGAAGCCCGCCATGAAGGAGATCATCATCGATGTTCCCCTGGCTACTGGGTTGATCTTCAGGGGATTCTCTTGGCCCGTTGCTGCTTACAGAGAGTTCATCAATGGAGACCTCGTTGTGAAGGATGTTTGAAATCTCTTGATTTTGATTTTGGGTGGGGTAAAAACAGAAAAGGGGATCTGGGAATTTGCTTGGGAATGTTTGTAATTACACTTTAAATCAGTTCAATTGATGTTTGTTTCTGAATTGTGTGTGGTTAGCTGATGGATTGACATCCAATTTATTTGCAGGCTGCCTGAACTCGAGCGAGTTTCGTTTCATTTCATTTCATATGATGGTAACATAACATAGCTTAAATGGTATGATATTATTCGGAATTCCAATCAAATGTGCCTGTGTTGTTAATTAGTTTGATGAAATCGTCAATGGCGGTGAAGAAAACTGCGCTGGACACCAAATTTTACGCGGTATTTGAATGCATTCGCATCAATGTAGGATAGTATGAAGCTTCAGAATCAGTGAATGATCGATTCATGTCTCTCAACTTGAGCAAGGTATAGGATTCTGAAGTGTTAATTGAATGCTGAAATGTCGACTGTTAAAGGCAAACTTCTACTTGTAGTTATAAATAAATCATAGTAGTGGCTCTAGAGTCTAGATAAGCAGCAGGACTACTGGCTGTCTAAGCACATTACAGAATGACACTATAGATAGATGTTAAAACTATTTTTATATGTACAATCCAGCAAACAAACCCAAATACCAAACGCAGAAAAGAGAAGAGAAGAGATAAAAACGGCTCGAACGGCCACAGATGTCGGCCGGGTCGTTACCGCTCCACCGCCATGGTAGAGGTAGAGCTGCTACGTGCTATTTATTGTGCTTCCTTGCTTGTATTGTATACCATAGACTACTAGAACTAGAGTCTAGAGTAAGAAAGAAAAATCCTCCATTTTCAAATACTCAAACTGGAGATAGTGGAATGTAGGATGATGAGAATGGGTCTGGGCTAGGTAGTCAGGGAGCTAGACTAGCACGACCACATGGACTGGTCGATCTCGAAGATGGGAGGGATAATCCCCATGAGGCTTGAAGGAGGAGGAGACCCAGCTGGGCTCCCTGCAGAGAAGCCCTGGCGGAGGCGGAGGTGGACCACCTCAGCTTGGGCCAGAGCCAGCTGGGTCTGGAGCAGGTCGATCTGCTGCTGCAGCGACGAGATGGCGCCCACGCAGCCGTACACCGGGTCCCGCACCCTGGCGTTGGCTTCGTACACCATGCTGCTCACCGCGTCTCCTCGCTGGTGCACTGCTAATTCCTGCACCCACCACCCCACCAAGTAGTTTCTTTTGGTTAGAGTTAATTCTCTTTTGGACCAATCCAATCCAACCAAACGCCACTACTATTTCACATATTTCAACCAAAATAAGGGACACAGGAGTTTCACATCAAGATTTAACTAACTCGCCAAAAACTGCCCACACTCTGTTTGGCTAGAGAGGAGATGGTGCAAATTAGAGGGTTTAACACAATTTTCAACAAAGTTTATACCTGTTTGGTCAATTTGTAATTTTAGGGGTGCACATTTGCTATAGGGAAGAAATGAGGGAAGGGGTGAGAGTCATCATAGATTTGTATCTTTTTAATTGTTTCTATATTTACCTAATAATTAATATTATGAATTGTTTTATTATAGTTATTAACTTATTATTAATGTAAACGTTGTTAGGGTGACCGATTGATTCCGAGAGCAAGTTTGTCAAGGTTTGCCTAGTCGAATCAAGATCTCATAGGTGACTTGAATTTGCATTGAAAATTAGAAAGAAAAAGTGTTTGTGGAAAAGGTAGAGAGGAATGGTTGATTGACTCGATTTACTGGACTAAATAATTAAAATTTATAGATTTAAACGTGTTTGACTAAATTTGACCAGATCCAGTTTAAAGTTAAACTGGGTACGAGAATCTAGTAAGATGACCAATTACGATTAGGACTTGGAGCTTCGAGGATGCTCGACCAATGAAAATTACCATTGTTATAAATAATTACTATTTGATCATTATCTATTTAATGTTTTTTAAAAGTATACTTATTAATATTTATGATTAAAATATATAAAGTTTTTATGTTATTATTTTGTGATACTCTCTTATAAATTTATTTTGTAATAGTATAATTTACTTAATTTCACTCTATGTGCCAAGCTAGTCATCATCTTAGATTTTTCTAAAATCACCCTTCACATCAATTAATGTACATAAACATTTCATAAATTTAAACACTAAGTCGTATCACCGCAAAACAAATCAAATAAAAATCATGGTAAAAGTTAGGATGATGAATAACAACCCTTTGTTTGTTCATCATGTAACAGCGGCAGAGAAGTGAAAAACCCTAAAACCTGGGTTTGATTTGGTATTGATGTTCAATATATATGTGGCATTGCCACTACAATCCAAGGTACAGCCTGAGTTGCTGTCCTTGCAGCAGAGTGAAGAGCAAGGAAGAAGACAAGAGAAATGGAGAAAAGTGTTCGCTAATTAATGGGATGGAACGGTGCCGCTTCGCCCAACGGTCGACTGGATTTGAGTTGGTTTGATGGAGCCTCGGACGACGTCGCACCAAGTAAACGCTGCCGTTTCCTTTTGAGTGGTCAGAGAGCTGGGTTGAAGAATTGAATTTTGCAATTCTGCTGTTACCCCCCCCCCCCCCCCCACAAGCGGGTGGGCAGAGCAGCTGAACACCAAGCTTGGACAAGATGAAGGAAAAAGTCGATGGCGGAAGAGGCTTGGTGAAGATGTCAGCCAGTTGATGCGCGGAGGACACGTGGAGTAGCTTGATCACTTTGGCCTGGAGTTTCTCACGAACCAGGTGACAATCAATTTCGATGTGTTTTGTACGCTCATGGAATGTTGGGTTGTCGGCGATGTACAAGGCAGATTGATTGTCACAGAATATGGTTGCTGGTTGTGAGTGAGGGATCTTGAAGTCTTGAAGGAGAAAGAGGAGCCATTGCACCTCACAGGCTGTGTAGGCAAGAGCTCTGTACTCTGCTTCACAAGATGAGCGCGAGACAGTATGTTGTTTCTTACTTTTCCAAGAAATTAGAGACTCGCCGAGGTAGATGCAGTATCCCGTGATGGAGCGGCGAGTATCAGGGCAGGCGGCCCAATCGGAGTCACTGTAGCCCTGAAGGTGAAGAGTGGTAGAGCTGGGAAAGAAGAGTCCAGTTGTAGGAGAAGACTTGAGGTACCTGAGAACACGGAGAAGAGCCCGAAAATGTGTCTCTGTTGGTGATGCCATAAATTGACTGAGCTGCTGGGCGGAGAAGCTTATATCTGGCCGAGTTGTGGTGAGATAAATCAGTTTCCCCACAAGGCGTCTATATGATTCTGCATCTGTGAGAGGTTGGTCTGAAGAACTAGACAGGTGAGTCTTGTAATCCATTGGGGTTGTTGCAGTGCGAGAGGAGACAGCACCAGCATCTTCAATTATCTCCAATGTGTATTTCCTCTGGGATAGATGGATGCCTGAGGATGTGCGAGAGACTTCAAGGCCAAGGAAGTATTTGGCATTGCCAAGGTCTTTGATGCCAAATGTTTGATGAAGATGAAGTTTGATGCCCTCAATTTCAGTCAGGTCACTGCCTCCAATCAGCAGGTCATCTACATACACCAGAATGCAGGTATAGGCAGATGGGGTGGCCTTGAAGAAGAGAGAGTGATCAACCTTGCTAGATTCATACCCCTGTGAGTGTAAGCAATCAGCAAGTTTGGACAACCATTGCCGAGGAGCTTGTTTCAAGCAATAGAGCGACTTTTTCAGTCTGCACACTGGATTTGGAATATTAGGAGGAGGTATAAGGCCTTTGGGAAGTTTCATATACACCTCTTCTCGAAGATCGCCATGTAAAAATGCGTTGTTCACATCAAGCTGGTGAACAATCCAGTTTTTGGCTGCTGCAATGGCTAGAAACAGTCTTACAGTTGTCATTTTGATGACTGGTGCAAAGGTGTCTTGGTAGTCCACACCTTCTTGTTGACTGAATCCCTTTGCCACAAGTTTGGATTTGTGACGTTCAAGACTGCCATCTGACAAGAATTTCAGTTTGAATAGCCATTTGTTGCCAATGGCTTTTTTCTTTGGAGGAAGTGAAACCACGTCCCAAGTCTCATTCTGAATCAGTGCTTTGAGTTCATGTTGAACCGAATTGTCCCATTCTGGATTTAGAATGGCTTCTTCATATGAATCTGGTTCCTTGTAGGAAGAGATACTGAGAGCAAATCTCTGGTGCTGATGAGATAAACTGGAATAGTCAATCAAAGCAGCTAATGAAGTAGCATTACCTGGAGTCTGGTGCTTGGAAGAGTGACTGGAAGAAGAAGGCTGTTGAGGCAGGCTGCAAAGGTAAGGGTAAAAGCGAGCAGGTTGTTTGGTTTGTCTGGGAGGTTTCCTCAGGGCAATGGGAAGGTTAGGGTCAGGTTGGTTTGGAGGAGATGGAGGGGCAGCAGGAGGTGGTGGTGGTGGTGGTGGTGATGGGTTTGGATCAGAGTTTGTTGATGGTATAACAGGTGGAAGTGGTGAGTTGGGGCTGTAAGGAGGGTCTGAGGGATCAAGAGTGGGGACAGTGGAGTAAAGGGGTAGGTCAGAGGGTGTTATTTGGTATTGTAGTTGGTGAAAGGGGAATTGATCTTCATAGAAGATGACATCTCTCGAGATGAAGACATCATGAGAGGTAAGATCATAGATCTTGTATCCTTTGATTCCAGAAGGATATCCTATGAATACTCCTTTCCTTGCTCTATTTTGGAATTTGGTCCTATGATTGCTAAGGGTGGAAGCATAGCATAGAGAGCCAAAAACCTTAAGGTTTGATAGGTCAGGTTGTTTTGTATGGAGTTTTTCATAAGGGGAGATATCACCTAAGACTGTTGTAGGGATTCTGTTGATTAAAAAAACAGCATGCTTTACACATTCACCCCAGAATCCCATAGGGAGGTTTGACTGAAATTTTAAGGCTCTGGCAATGGCTAAGATGTGTTGATGCTTTCTTTCTACCTTGGTGTTTTGGTGAGGTGTCTCAACACAGGACATCTCATGGAAAATGCCACTAGAGGAAAAAAAATCTGACATTTGAAACTCTTTTCCTTGATCACTTCTGATCTTTTTAACTGAGTGATCAAATTGTCTTTCAGCAAGAACACAGAATTCTTGAAGTTTTGTTCGAGCTTCAGATTTGTTTGGCAATAAGATAATTTATGTCATTCTGCTAAAGTCATCTACAATGGTTAAGAAATATTTAAAACCATCATATGTAGGACAAGAGTTTGGCCCCCAAATATCAACATGGATTAATGAAAATGGTTTGGAAGTAACTGTGGTACTATCTGGGAAAGGAAGCCTCCTTTGCTTTGCAAAGTGGCAGACATCACAAGGAAGAGAACTGTTTGTATCTATAGAATTACAGATTTTTTTGAGCTTTTGTATCTTGAAATGAGACACATGACCAAGTCGAAAATGCCATAAGTCAAAAGCAGTTGCAGTAGTAGTTGCTATGACAGGTTTAGGTCTACTGGTTTTTCCTAGGTTGGTCATGTGGTAAAGGCCATTGGAGAGCTCAGCAGAACCAGTCACTCTTCTGAGCTCCATATCCTGTATCAAGCACAGATCAGAGGAGAAAGTTAAGCACAAAGCCTTATTTGTGGTTAACTTACTGACTGATATGAGGTTGAAGGCAAAGCGAGGAACAAAGAGAACCCCTTCTAGGACCAGTTCTGCAACAGTGGTGACTCTACCAATGTGTGTAGCTTTTACTTGAGTTCCAGTAGGTAGAGTAATGAATACATTTTGCAATTCTGCTGGTTGTTCTAGGAGGCTCAGGGAACACACAATGTGATCCGAAGCCCCAGTGTCAAGGATCCAGGTAGAGCTGGATTGTTTACTACCAGACACATTGAGAGAATGTTTACCTGGAGGGCCTTCATAAGAGTGAAAAGCTGCTGCAGTATGTGTGGTTTCTTTCTGGTTGTCCTTGTCCCTCAGCATAGCCATGAACCGATCATAGTCTCCCTTGGTCAGTCTCACTTCTTGATCATCCAATGATGTCGAGGGAGAGGCATTAGTGTTGTTGTTGAGTGCCATGAATGCATTGGACGAAGGCCTTGGAGTGGAGGACTGAGAAGTTGGCTTGGATGTAGGGTTGGATGGCCAACCATGTTTGTGGTAGCACCTGTCTTCAGTGTGACCTTTGCGCTTGCAGAAGGTACATTCTGGAGCTTTCCCTTGAGAGTTGGGGTTTGAGGATTGTGGTGTCATACCAGGTGGCCACCCGTGCTTTTGATAGCAAACTTCTTCGGTGTGACCACTCCTGCGACAGTAAGTGCAGAATGACCTTTTTCCTGGAGGGCCATGAGCAGCTAAGGCAACAGATTCAGCGGCCATGACTTTGCTGTGCTGGGTTCCATACTGCTGATGCTCATGTTGAAGAAGTCTTTGAAAGACTCGATCAATGCTAGGGAGTGTCTCTCCAAAAAGAATTTGGGATCTGACTGTGTTGTAGTTGTCATTGAGACCTCTGAGGAATTGAATCACATAGTTTGTGTCTCTATAACCTAGAACTTGCTTGAGGCTGGATAGAGCTTCAATTAGTTCAGCCACTCTGACTATGTCACCCTGGCCATAGCGAGCTTTGAGGCTGGACCATGCTTCAGATGCAAGTTTCAAGGACATGAGGGTCTTGCGAATGCCAGGTTCCACTGCCTGTTGGATCCAGCTGAGCACCATAATGTTGTTACGAGTCCAGGACCAGAGAAGAGCAGCATTTGTTGAAGCAGGAACAGGGATGGTGCCATCGATGAAGCCAATCTTGTTCTTGGCTCCAAGGGCATTCAGCATCGCCTTGCTCTAGTCATTGTAGTTTGTTGTGCTGAGCTTTTCACCTACTAACACCAGGCCAGGTTGCTCTGATGCGTGGAGATAGAAAGGATCCGACATAGGATCCAAATTTTCAGTGATTTCGGTCGCCATGGTGGAAGGTTGTTAATGGCGGCTAGGGTTTGGCTCTGATACCATAACAGCGGCAGAGAAGTGAAAAACCCTAAAACCTGGGTTTGATTTGGTATTGATGTTCAATATATATGTGGCATTGCCACTACAATCCAAGGTACAGCCTGAGTTGCTATCCTTGCAGCAGAGTGAAGAGCAAGGAAGAAGACAAGAGAAAAGGAGAAAAGTGTTCGCTAATTAATGGGATGGAACGGTGCCGCTTCGCCCAACGGTCGACTGGATTTGAGTTGGTTTGATGGAGCCTCGGACAACATCGCACCAAGTAAACGCTGCCGTTTCCTTTTGAGTGGTCAGAGAGCTGGGTGGAAGAATTGAATTTTGCAATTCTGCTGTTATCATGTGTTTGGGTTGATGCTATGGCGCCAATATCGGTTGGCCCCATTCAAGCGTGGAGTCAGTCTACTACTCCCTTCAACTTGAGACGCGCACATGCAATGCAATATGCAACAACGCCCTCCCTCTTTCAATCCAATCAAAAGAAAGTAAAAGAAGAAGAAGAAGAACATAAATATGCTTAGGGCTTAATTTGGCTCCACCAATAATTGTTTATTTGTCCCCCCCCCCCCCCCCCCCCTCTTTGAATTAGTGGAACGCCTCATGAAATCATCGACAGATTTAACTTTTTCTTCTTTGATGTTCGACAGGCAGATTTAGCTTTCATTATGACTTGAGTATAACGTGAGAAAAACTAACTAACTGTTGAAAAGGGAAAAGGACAGCTTTGAATTCCAAATTTGCCTAGTTTACTTCACAACCCCTGTTTTCCCTCTGTTAGCGTTATTATGTAAAACAACTAACTTCTTCTCCTCATGATGTCATGCAAGTAATGTCTTCGTAATTACTTTTTGAAACAGACATGGAAAATTAAAATCTATATAAATTTTAATTGTTGCGAAGAACTTTGTAATAGAAATAATTTCAACACAAGTGTTTTTGACAATCACGATGAGATAATGAAAAATAATAAGTATCGGAATTATTCCTAATTATCTATTTACCAATCCCACCAACAAGATGGGGGTGGAGTTTAAATTGAAAAAGGCATTAGTTTGTGCTGAGCAATTTCGTGAATATGAAATAGAGGGAGGGGGGCTTTTTTTAACTTATCCTTTAGCCGCTCTCAAAAAAGCTATTCATCTGATGGATGGGAAGAATAAACGTACACATGATTTATATTATAATACCATGTGCATGAATAAGAGATAAGGGGAGGTTTCTGTAATTTGCGCTTGGCCCCTACCCTACTTGTCGTCTTTGTCCCATTCTTTGTGCTTACATCCTAATTCATCCTCTAGTTTAGCAATTAGCATCATATTGCATTCGGTTACTTTACTTGTGCAATTTATATATATATATCTCTTAATCATGACTTGGTTAGGTGGCTAAATTGTAACTAAACCCTTGTAAATTGTTAGTAAAAGTTGGTTTTTCTCATAGTAACTATGTTCAAGACAAAGATATCAAACAGAAAGATACAAAAGTAGTTCGAATTAAATCAATAACAATAAATTAAATTTGTGTAATTTGTTTAGTGATAATTTAGAAGAATAAAATTCATCACATCATGAATTCAAACCTTCATATAAAATCATCATTACTAAAGTAGCAGGGAACTGGAATTAGAAAGCAGAGATTATATATAATTATACTCCCTTTCAAAAAGAAAAAAGAAGAAGGAAAAAAAACAGCAAAAACGAAAGGACAAATACGCATGCAGCTAGCTTAGCTATACACTTAATAATAATTTCACTTTGAAAAGAGTGAATTTGACAGATTGGGGTGCCTCTCTTGGTTATGACTGTACAGTGTGGACTGGAAACAGAAGTGCTAACTTAACTAGAAAAGAAAAAAACAATCATTGAGCTACCAACCTAGCTGCAATAGTACGTACGTACGTAGTAATGGAACAAGCAAAGGCGTGACAAGTAAGAAGAAACAGAAAGAGGAGAATTGCTTACCTGAAGCATCTTGTTGACATTGCTAGCGCCGAAGACCTTGTGGACGTTAGCGAACTTGTGGGGCTCTTCCGCCGGGAAGTATGGCGCGAACACGCAGTATTTGGCGCACCTCCTCCTCAGCAGCTTGCACGCCGCGCATGGCGACGCCGCCGCCGCTTGTTTCCTCTCTCTTTCCTTCATCTCTTCAGTCCGCCGCCGCCCGTCCTCTACTCGATCTATATAAGTACTATAAGGGCACCCCTGCCCTCCAACCGACACTTTTTTCACCTTTTGATGCTTTAGTGGCGACAAGAGAAGAGGCCAATTAACTAACAACCCCTTCACTTCATTTGACTTGACTTGTGGGGGGAAAAAAGAGGACAAGTTGCTGCAGTACTGATTCTGCAGGTACACTACAGTTTCACTTACAAGACTGAGGGCATGAACGAGAAAGAGAGCAGCGGCCGGGGAGTGGAAGAAGAGAAGAGAAGAGAGGTGATTTTGTTAGTATATAAAGAAAAGAAAGACCGGCGGGCGGGCGGGTGGGTGAGCCATCATCCCATCCCATTTAGAGTTAGAGGGGCCCAGCCTAGTGCATGTCGCTAGCTAGGGGCCAAACATTTGTAAAGCGCGCACGCAACGCAAGCAAAACGGCAATAAGAAAAGCAAAAGCAAAAAGTAGAGTCCTCATCTTTCATCTGCAGCGGTTGGTCTTGGCCCGCTGGTGGGGTCTTCAGGTTATTCGAACATTGGTCACTTGAACGAAGAAAAAACATTATAACCAACTAAACTACATTTTATTTATTGTTATTTCTTTGATTGAACTCTAGAATTATGTTTTTATATTTATATTTTAACTTAGGTTGTTTATATTGTATAGAAAGATATTAGTTGTCAAATCGAAACTCAAGTAGCATCGATTCAAACATGAACATTAAATTGTATGTGTTGTTTAGTTCAGACAAAATACATAGGTGTAATGAAAACATGAACCTTTGTGACGAGTATAATCATTTTTTGTGACAACTACACATAATATAATGATAAAATTGGAAAATGAGAGTTTCTATTTCAAATTTCGTGGCTTAAGAGTGATTATAGGAAACTCTTTTTCATCATACTGCCCAATTTATATTTATAGTATGTGTATATTTGTGACAAAAAAAATTACTATATTTGTCACAAAGATCCATGTTTTGGCTACACATATGTATTTTGTCTAAACTAAGCCACACATACAGTTTATTATTTAATATTTGAATTAATGTTACTTGAGTTCCGATTTCACAATTAATCACTTTCTATAAGATATAGTAATTTCAGGTAAAATAGCTTTCCTACTTGGTTGAAGAAGCTCTTTTTATAAGATATATTCAATGTTTTAAGATTTTCTATTTCAAATTTCGTGAAGCGAGACTGAAAGTAGGAAGAGTATTTTTGTCATCACAATTATTATCTACTTATATGAAAAAGTATCAATATCAATATTTGAACCTTGCTTTCTTCAAACAAAAATAATAATCACAACCAATTACACTAAACAAATTTATTTTATCTTCATAAATTGTAAACATGCACTAAGCGAAGATTTGAAGAACAGAGGATTTTTCACGGTTAGCTAGCCTATTATATCTTCTGAAAAGCAAAGTTTAATACGTGATTTATAATTTTTATAACCTATAAAATGACGGGTAATCTTAAAATTGCAAAACAAATTTCATTGCTTGAAATATTGCATATCGAACTGCAACATTGAATATGCAAAAGCGATGTTGAATTCTCTAAATTAATATAAATTTTCTGAACTAATACGAAACAATAATATTTGGTACAAATGATAGGTGAGTGGTTCTCTAAAATTTTAGCTTGGTTAACTGCTAAACGCTAAACTCTTGCTAATCGGGCATGAATGGACCGACAATAATGAGACGATATCGAGTTTAATGTGATGTTCATTTCGTCAGTTTTGGATCGAATGTGTTGATCAATTTATAGGTGATTAACATATAAATGAGTTATAATTAACCTCATTATACAATTTTCACTCTTTATAATAATTAATTTAATCTTAATATTTGTGATGTTTGAAATATTTTATGTATGATTTAGAGGTATAATTATTATTTGTGACATCAATTGTAGTTTATTCAAATGTAGTATTGCATGAGGTAGTCAAAATCGAATACTAGGTGTATTTATGACTGTTATTATCTTGGTGTTGTGAATAGGTAGAAACTTAATTATTATAATGCATATAACTTTACATATGCACATGGTCGAGCTAGCACGACACAGTTAGAGCATATCATGAAGACAATGTATATGGATCGACCATGTACAATCATGAATAATTCATGGGTCGTACTAGACTTAAATTTCACGGGCTCGCACACAAGTGCAAGCACCACACAGTCTATATTGGTGACCTCATGTTTTATGGAGAAATGCGTCATTTGATAAAAATAACATCTAAAATTTGAATTAATGAGTAGTTTCTCACATCAACATGTGACGGCTCATATTCTAAAAGGTTCATAAAATACATTCATTGTTTATTTTGAGACTCAAAAATCTTTTTCAATGTATACAACTAAAAATTCATTTATAAAATCATTCTTGATTAACTTCATAGCTGAAAAGTCCTTTTTACAGCTTGCAGTAATAACAAACAACGTCAACAATAACTTTAGAAGTAAGTGAATTGAAGAAGAAATTGAGATATAGTATTTCTTTGCAAATGTGTGTGAGGGGGGAGGGGAGATTTATTTTTGTCTTAAAATTTGAGGAAGGGTTGAAACTCATATATCATTTGTTTGAATATCGATGAATATTGCATATTGAATTGGAGTATTGAACATTTATGCTCTGTCTGAGGCGATATCCTTATGCTTCGTCGCGTCTTTTCCAACTTGGCCACCAAGTTTGGCATATTCCTTTAGATTCTAGGCTCGATATGGAGATCCCAAAAATGGCGCCCGAGGTGCCATTTTAGCCTTTGGCATATTGATTTCCATGTTGTTTCCGGGCTTGAACCCATCTCGCATTCTGACTCTTAGCACCTGGGCTTTAATATTCCCCTACTCGTACAAAATGGTCCACTAGGCCTGAAAGCACATGAAACACTATCAAAAGCTCATCAAAATAGTAAAAGCAGTCATAGAGCTACTAAAACACATCTTAGTGATTATCAATCATAGTAAAGATATGAAAACTAGGGGTGTTCAAACGGTGTGGTTACCGTGGCAACCATTTTAACCGGTACTATTTGGATAATTTGGTTTGGTTAATTTGGATAATTGGTTTGGTTTGGTTAAAGTTTTTGGCTTAGTTTGGTTGAGGTGGTTTGGTTTGGTTTCAGAAACTCCTAACCAGTCAAACCAAATTAACCAGTTAAGTAATTAGTCATATATCTAACATATATTATAGGCAAAATACACTTGTATAGCCAAAACTTTCACGTTTGTGTCAATAATAGCCAAATTTGGCGAAATACCACTTATAGCCAGCTTTTAAACTTGTCGTTGACAAATTTAGCCATTTCCGTTAGATACTTTAACGGTGTTAGTGACACCGTCAACTTCTTTGACGGTTTGCTGACTAGGCGCCAACTCATCTTACACGTCAGCGCAAAATAAGCAAAAAGTGACAAGTCAATAATTTAAATTTATTTAATAATTACACATCATAAATTAATAAAACCTATTAAAAATATATTAATAGAAAAATCCATTGAGAATTTAACTCCCTGCTGTGCTTCTTCTTCCCCTATTCTCCAGCCAACGCCGTGGACCAGCACTATTCTTCACCATTGTGCAAACCACCAGATCTCTTGGGAGGTCCGATTACTCCTCCTCTAAGCTCTCTAAATCTCTCTCTAGATCAATAGTTTGATTCCTTATCTTCCCTCTCCTCCTCACCCTCTTCTTCTCCCTTTCCTCTGCCGAGATTCGCTTCTCGGAGGTCCGACCCAATCATTCTCTTAAACAAATTCGGATTAACTCACTCTAGTCGCCTCCCGCTGCTGATGTCTTTCCCCTTCGCCTTATACTCCCTGCCCTGCCATTCCATGTACCTCACTCGACGGCCGAGGACCTTCTCGACATTGGCGGCGGTGACGAGGGACCCGGCGAAGTTGTTGACGACCCGAGTTGGTGATTCCAGCGAAGAAGAAATCGCCGGTAGTCGCGTTGGAGTTCGGCTTGCAGGGGAAGCCAATCAATTTTGGCCCTGTGAAAATGGGTAATTTTAGGGATTGCTTTGATTCAATCTCGTTGACTCCCGACCAATCGACTGGAGCAATCGAAGAGATGGATGGAGCGACGGGCGGATGGATAGGTGTTGGGGAATGGATGGTGCGGACTGCAGAGCGAATGGGTGTGGGGCAATGCATGGGTGCGGCGGAACTCAGGGAAGAAATAGAAAGGTTTCAAATTGAAGAAGAAGGGCTCGCTGTCAACCCATCATCTGTATGTGTTTCTCGAGGAAGGAGGTGGTAGGTTCAGCTCGATCAATGAAGGAAGGAATAGCGGTGAGTACAGGGTTCGTCGGAGGAAGATCGTCGCCTTCGTGGTCGCCTTCGTCGATGGGAATCAGGGCGGGTTCGATGAAGACGATAAGGAAAGAGGAAAGAGAGAACAAAAGGTGGGTGAGTAAAAATGAGTGGCTCTGATTTTGTAATTTTTTTTAATTATTGTCCACGTGGAAATCTCATGCGGTCCATGTAAGCTGCTCCGTTTGCCCAGTCACATTTAACGTTAACAGCGTTAAAGAATTGGATGGACTTGGCTATAAGTGGTATTTCGCCAAATTTGGCTATTATTGGCACAAACGTGAAAGTTTTGGCTATGCAAGTGTATTTTGCCTATATTATATACACATACTTAATACTTTGCATAACCACTCAAGAGTTAACGTTCATCCCTTTTAGACTCATAAAATATAAAGCTCAATATTGCTCATATAATGTATATTTGTATATGTAAAGTGTAGACCACAACATATGGACGCCTAATTTAGATAAAATTCATACATTATGATGGATGAAAACTTGAAAGGAAGGTCATTTCCAGGCTCCAACTTATGATAATTGCTAAGAGACTAAGTCAATTTACACAAACAGAACAATTCATTAACCCATACCATTGTCATAAATTTTTGTTAGGTGAATACTTCTATACTAATAGTAAGATAATTGTCTTAGTTGCATGTATTTTTGTTAAGGGTCAACTATAAATACGTGTTGATTGTTATGTTTTATTCATTATATAAATTGTGAATTGATGTATTAACCGGAAAATTTTCATCGTTAATGATAATGTGATTTTATATTGGTTAATCTGGTTAACCAATTAACCAAACCGATTAAACTTTAGTTTGGTTAATTTTGTTGTTGTATTAGTTTGGACGGTTTGGTTATGATATTGTATTCCATGGTTAATGGAATTTAGCCTTACTTGGTTTGGTTATAACCATGGTAACCATTTGAACACCCCTAATGAAAACCATGCAATTGTAGCCATAATTAAGGGTATAAAATAGTACTTTCCTTGTCATCACATTTTCTGTATTTTACTATTTTTAGAGTAACGACTTCATTTGACTTCACATAGCTTGAGGCTTCTCGCAACCAGAAGGGCCATCGGCGCTGGAGTTACCCATGGCGGCCTTCACGGGCCATTCTGCAGAGCCATGCTACACTCCACAGCCAGATCCAAACTATGAATTGAGGCTTCTCATGGAAAAGTTTGCTCGAGACAGTGAGAGAACATGCTCCAGGATGGATCATTGTGTCCAGGCCTATCGTGAAACAGAGGAGATCCTCCTGAGCCTTAAGAAGAGAGTCGATGATCTTGAGCGATCTTGTGCATAACTGATAACGATGTAATTGCACATGTTTGCGCCCCTAGTTCTTATCCGTTTGAGGGGCATATTCGTGTGTTGTGGCCTATTTTATGCTAGGTTGTGTTCCTTTGTCCCATTTCAGGTCCTAGCACATAAAGTGAAGCATAGGCGCAAGTTTCAAGTCAATCAGAGATCAATTGACGATTCGAGAGAGGAAACTCGGGCATGACCAGAAGAAGAATGGATTTCTACCTCACTTTATGGACAAAGAAGCGTGCAAGCTTGTTATGAAACGAAAGAGGACAAGACTACGAGCGTCTGGGTTCAAACGGCGACTAATTCGGAGTCCGGACGAGGGAGAAACGAAGCATTAAACAGAGGCTGAGCAAGCTGCACGGGCAGACCAGGGTGGCCACGCACGGCCGTGCAAGTGACCATTTTGGCCGTGCGGGATTGTGCGTGGGCACGCATGGGCACAAGTGAAATCCGCACGGCCGTGCAACATACAATTCTGGCCGTGCGAGTTGGCTGAGGTTCAACTAATTGATACGCCGCGTTTTGAGGTGCACGGCCAGAATGGTGATATGCACGGCCGTGCACCCTGGCCGTGCGAGTCGGGATTTCCTGGTTTTAAGCCAAATTCCGAACCAAAGTCGGGGGGATTCGAGTTTTTGAGAGAGAGATCAGTTCCTAGAGAGAGAAAGTGACGAGCAAGAGTTCCCAAGTGCCCTAGATTGATCTTCAACACCATTGGAGGCCAGCTTGAGATTGGAGAAGTGCCAATCAACGTCCAGAAGCAGGAATCCATCCTTTGCAGTATGAATTCCGTGTCTGATTCTGCTTTTGCTTTCTTCTCCATGGAGTAGTTCTCCCATTCATCTGGGTATGGAGAACCCTAGATTTGTATGTTAGGCTTTGATTGTATGAACCCAAGTACTGATTCTGTGATTGATTATATTCGATTGAGGTTTTGATGATTGAATGACTTGAATCCTGATCAAATTCCTGTTGTTTCTGCTTTAACCTAGAATGAGAATATCTGCCTAGGTTAATAGAGTATCCTTGATTGAAGGTAGGGAGTTGGTGACTTTAGTCGAGGAGCCAACTCACTATTCTGTACCGGATTTACTCCGGTAGTGGAGGTTTTGTTCTTAGGGCCTCAATCTGTCGACTCCGGTGGAGGTTAGTCGCCCGCTAGAGAGTCAGATTGAGAGGGTCCGAAGACCTTTAGTCGAGACTTCAGGCTGTTTAAGAACCTTCCGCAGTATAACTGTCATAGAAACTGAACTTGGTAATTACAATCCGGCTTAACTGCAGTCTAGGGGGAACCATATCCGGGTGACCTCTTTAACCTGAATACAACAGTTTACTTGCTTTGTTTGTTTGGTAGTTTAGACTTGCACTCTAGTTTTATTGCTAGATAACAAGAAATCACTGAGTAGTCAGCAAATCTAGGACCCGGGTTGATAATTAAACCTAAACCCGCTATACTACGCTTTAGGAAGTGGTTACACTTGGCCAATTCCTGGAGTGACAGTAGAGGCGAGTCAATAACCTGCTCCCGATCACCCTTCTCCTACCATACTAGAAGAGGAGGAGGAAGAAGAAGGCTACAAGGACATTGTGGAGCACACTAAAGTTGTCACGGAGAGCTCCCGTGATGATCATGATCAGGAATGTCCTGTCATAGCCAACCACACCTTCCCACATCCCAAACTGAGCTTTGAAGAGGCGGGCATGAGCGAGGAGATGCAAGAAGATCTCATGAAAGAAATTTCTTGGCAGCTTGCTCTCCAATCCGTGCTAGAAGAAGTAGAGCAAGAAAGGGTGCAGAAAGAAGTTGTGGAGGATGACGAAAGTGAAGCAAGTGAAGTTCTTGATCATTTCCCAGAAGTGATACCACATGAAGAAGAAAGATAGGTTGAAGAAGCAATTGGCGTCCAGGCTGAGGACGAAGTTGAGGTGGAAGAGGCTTGCACCGGCTACGAGTTACTTGTAATATCCTCACCAAACTTCGAGGAACTGCTTAGCAAGGACCCATTTGCAGTGTCTCTTTGCCAGACCAAGGCCACATCGACATCGGTTCCTCTTGGTGGACGCGATGGTGGCCAATCGATGCTGTCATATCTGGTTTGGGGCAATAAGACGAGAGAAGAGAAGAAGAGGTCTCGAGGGTGGAGACTTCCTCTGCATCAAGTGCATGAGCCTTTATCACCTGCCACACCACATGCTCGTGACTTGAGACTCCACCTCATTGACGAGAACCTCAACTTCAAGGAGGTTTTGGGGTGGACCGAAAATTAGGAGCCATCGTCCGGCTCATGACGTGAAAGAAGCGCTTGTTGGGAGGCAACCCAACCAGTCGGTTTGAATTTCTTTCCCTATTTCTTCTCAGTTGAGTCAGTTTTGTTATTTGATTTTAGAGTCAATAACTCAACCTTTGTGAGATTTTATGTGGTGTTTGTGTTCTGACTACTCTCTCCTCCTGGAATGCACCGCCTGCCTCGTCCACCATCATTCACCCTTGATCTGGTAACTTCGTTCTACCCTCCTTATCTTTCCTCCATTGAGGAAAATGTCGTGCTTAAGTGTGGGGGGATGTTCGATTATGTATGCGGGTGAATGTTTGGATGTTTGTGTGCTAAGAGCCTAGTCCACTGTCCAAATTTTTAAATTTGAGGGCTCCAAGTACGTGTTTCCTTGCAAATTGCCTACTCAGTATGCTTTGAATTGACAGTCTCTATAGTAATGTGCAACCTAGGGAGGTAGTGTAGCACTATGGAGGATGTTGAAGTATAAGATTTTTCCTATCTAGCTCTCTGTTGTGCCAGTTGATTTTGTGAATTAGTGGAGCTAAGACCGTTGAATTCATGTGGTAATGGTGACTCTATTTGGATTGTGTTATGGACTCGTGTATCGAACAGGGTGCTCGTGTGAAAAATGAAATGCAGTTGGTCCTCCATGTCAAAATCATTAAATCTTAAACATGGGGTAAGCCCAACGTGTGCGGCACCGTTCATTGCACAAAATCGTGTTTTGGAAGAGATTTTAGAGATCCTTAGTGGGGTACTCCTACAAGGTGAAGCTAAGATGTCTCTAGTACAAGTAAAACTTCTACCCGTTGAACGGTTTGCCTACTTGAGGATGTGTTTTTAAGGGCATGGATAGAGCTTCCGATCCCCCATAATTTCATTGACCCTCTACACGAGTTGAGGAAAAGGAGTTAAAAGAAGTACTCTGGCGAGCGCCAGATGTACAGATGTTGCTCTTGCTCAACTAATAAGGGTTGACCGTGCAAAAGACTGCAGTTGGAACCCCCGCCAAGTGAATGAAAAAGAAAAAAAGTAAAATGAAAATGAAAAAGGGGTTCCAACGGTGAAATGAAGTGAAAGAGCACCCCGGTACAACGAGTCCTTGGTTGTGAATGGTGTGAGTCCCTTTATCCATGAACTGACTGTCTTACTTCTACTTCTTCTCATGATCCTGGCTTGAGTCTAGTACTCGCATTGAGAGAGATAGGGAACGTCTTAGAAGACCAGTTGACCTCGTAAGCTGCTATATGATCTAGGAAATCCTCTACCAATGATCGGGGTTATATGCTGCTATAGAGGTCTGGAGAGCTGCATTGATTACAGTTAGGTTTGCTTGGGGACAAGCAAACGGTTAAGTGTGGGGGGGGGGGGAGGGTTTGATGACTCGATATTTGCACATGTTTTCCCCTTTGTTTCTTGATCTTTTGAGCTTTAATTATCGCGTCTTTGGCCTATTTTACGCTAGGTTGTGTTCCTTTGTCACATTTCAGGTCCTAGCACATAAAGTGAAGCATAGGCGCAAGTTTCAAGTCAATCAGAGATCAATTGGCGATTAGGGAGAAGAAACTCGGGCATGACCTGAAGAAGAATGGATTTCTACCTCACTTTATGGATAAAGAATCATTCAAGCTTGTCATGAAAATAAAGAGGACGAGACTACGAGCATCTGGGATCAAACGGCGACTGATTCGGAGTCCGGATGAGGGAGAAACGAAGCATTGAATATAGTGGAACTGGTTCGGCAGTAAAAACAAGGGCGCGCCTAAATCAAAACACGGTCGTGCCCATATTTAGGCACGATCGTGTTTTGGCCCACGCGCGCGGGCATGTTTTTAACACGGGGCAAAACACGGGCGGGAAAAAGCAAAACACGGTCGTGTCCTCGACCGCGTTTTGCCCAGAATCGTGTTTTTTAACCCAAATTCGAGCCAAAGGAGGAGGAGAGCTGTGTTTTGGATCCCAAACACCCAAGGGACGAACCAAAGAGAGAGAGGGCGATTTGAGGGCATTCTAAGAGTGGAATTGGAGGATTTCTTCGCCTTGGAAGCTCGAGGAACAAGCCCGGACTTGAAGACTGATCATTTGAAGATTCTTACTGCAGTCTCTCTCTTCTCTATGGAGTTACTTCCCTTCACTTAGGTTTTGAGGAACCCTAGCTACGTTTGTTTGATTGGATGACTGTATGAGTACTCTGACTTGATAACCTTGAGTTCATATTCAATCTATGCATGTTTTCATGATTCAATTATGCTTTAGTCGAGATTATTGATTCTGCTTTGATCCTATGAGAGCGAATACCTGATTAGGTCAATAGAGCACCATAGATTGATAGTATTGGATCGATTGCTTTAGTCGAGGGTTGGTTCACTGCTTTGTATCGATTGAGAACCTCATTCGATAGAGGGAATCTAGTTCAGAACGCCTTGATCGATTGTTCTAGAGAAAGATACGTCCCTCTAGGCAATTGACTCAAGAGGGCCTTGTTCCTTTAGTCGAGACTCAAGGTCTAGTCAAGGATTCTCCGCATTGTGAATGAAAGTGAAACAAGTTAGAAATCATCAATCGTTAATCTGGCTAGTGGCTAGGGGGAATCATACCAAAGTGAGTTCCCAACCTGTAATTAGATTAACTTTAACTATAGTTTGCTAGAGTAGTTTCAGTTCTTTCATCTTAATCTGGTTTGCTAAATAATAAACTGAAGCTGAGTAATAGTAACTCTAGAGACACGTGGATTCGATATTTATCACTTGAGCCACTATATTGCAGTCCCTTTCATTGGTTACACTTGGCCTTTGTTAGGAGTTGTGTCATAGCGAGTCATTTACGTTATGGTACAACTTCAGATTGTACCTATACTTTTGGTACAAATTCTTTTATGGTACAACTTGAAGTTGTACCATTACATAATGGTACAACTTCAAGTTGTAAAGTTGTACCATAAAATAATTATACAAATTGCTTTATGGTACAACCTAAACTTATACATTTAATGTTATGGTACAACTTTAAGTTGTACATTAAAGCACCAATGCTATATAGCATAGTAGAAGTGCTCAAAAATAATATTACTCAAACCTTATTTGACCTATATAGTTTTAAACATATCCAAAATTTACATTTTTCTTGACTTATATCTCTGACAAAAGAAAAGAAAGATGAAGTACTATCACAAAGTCACAAACTTTGTGTGGTAAATTCAATCTCTAAGATGTTGTCTGCCACAGGCCACAGCTTCACTAATCACCTGAAGAAAATCATAGAGAGTAATTTAATGACATTGACCCGAATCAATAATTAAAAGGAGCCAAAAGTCAGATGGACCATCCATGATCCAACCCTGCTTAATTTATAGCAATTAACAGTGTAAATATGTGCACGCAATTAATTACTTTACTATATAATGGGGCATTTTGCTTTACAATGTCGGGGATGGCACATCAATTAGACCGAGTGGTTTAGTGACTTGATTCTTAAGCAAGTATTAGTTTACAGTTTAATAATGTAATTATCCACTGTATTAAAAAAGGGTGATGTATTAGAGTGGCTAAAATATATGAGTGCTTGTTGTTAATAATTCTTAACCGACATTGCATTCTAATCTTGTCGAAGCGTGTGATACGATAAGATTTGGTTTGCAAATCTTTATATGCTTGATTTTTACCTTTCATGTTTTGTCTTTACTACAAAAGTAAAAAGAGTGGTCTTTATTTCCCAGAAAATATAATGTTACTGTACAAAGAGGATCTTGTTACGACGTACTTTGAAAATGTAGTTTTGTTATTGCATGCATCCAAAGAAGTGGCCGTAAGTGAGCCCCTAAGCCTACAAGTTTTTAGCACATGCAAAAGTCTCTGATTTATTTTCAACAGAATACAATTTCTCCGTCTTTGTCATGGGATAAATAGAAATCTGCGGAATGTAGATTGTCGATTTTGTGAATTTTGTGGATCGCGACGTGCACATGGTTTAGATTTGCCGCGTAGGTGCACTTGCCATAGGGATTTTGACCAATCTATTTTGGAGTTGGTTTGCCTTATGCTTCTTCGATTGGGTAACTAATTCAATTCGTCATGGATGTGACAAATTCATTGTTTGTTTGCAATTTTTTTAGTGACCAAATTCATAAGAGCCATGAATTTTAGTCAATTGATGGAATATATCGTATCAACCTGGGAGCATTAGCCAATTCGTACATCCATACATGTTCCTATGCTCATTCCAATATTTTGTCTAACTTTGCTAACTTCCCCTTCTCAACTTAGGGTCTAGGGGTCGTTTGGTTTTAGTGATACTTAAATCAATGCATTGTGATCAATGCATGCATTGTAATATACAATTAAGGAAAATGAGGTAATGTACTTTGCATTGTTTGGTTTTGGTGATAGATCTTTTAGTATTCAGCAAGTTATATTATTTTTTGTGGGGAATCTCACTTTTGCCCTTGATTTTATTAGAACATAGAGATATAATAAGGGGTATAATTGGACAAAAAAATGAACCCAACAATCTCCTCAAAACTATCTCAACAATCTCAAGTTTTAGTAGAGATATTACTATCACTCATTTTGAGTGATAGTTTCCATCACATCAAACAAACAATGCATGTATTGTTTGTGAGAAAATTCAAAAAAAAATGCATTGTAACTATCCCAACAAAACAATCACAAAAACTAAATGACCCCTAAATTTGTGGATGTCACGAATTTGTAAGTCTCATCTACAAGTGTCGGTCCCGTGGCTGGTAACTCACATCCAGAATGAGGTGGAAATCAATGACGAGATTCCGGAAGATCAAGTGGAGTGCTATGCACGCATCTACCTCATTGGTCTGGTGGGTGGATTTCTGTTCCCCGACAAGTCAAACCGGTGGATTCAAGGCATATGGTTGCCATTGCTCACTGGTGATTGGCACGCAATCGGGGGAAAAGAGTTGGGGATTAGCCGTGTTAGCTGGCATATACCGGGAGCTTTGCACTTGCTCGAAGGTGGGAGCAAAACAAACTGGTGCTGCGATGTTTATCCTACAGCTGTGGGTATGGGAGCATCTTCCGATCTTCGCACCTCTAGACCCACGTCCATACCGGAGAGCCGATTTCAATTGAATTTATTCCATACTTAGCTTAATTTAAAATTATTCCATGATTAGCTAGATTTCAATTGAATTTATTCTGTACTTAGCCTAATTTAAAATTATACCATGCTTTGCTAGATTTAAATTGAATTTAATCCGTACTTAGCCTAATTTAAATTTATACCATGCTTAGCTAGATTTAAATAGAATTTAATCAGTACTTAGCCCAATTTAAATTTATTCATGCTTTTACTTACAAGGTGGATAGGAGCAAATACGAATGACCATCAACCTGAGCATTCGTTACCGTTTTATCGTTCTGAGTTAGATAAGCCTTGGTGGAATCATGTAATCATGCTTTATCATATTTTAACAAGTTAAAGGTTTTTCAAGGTAAATGGTCGCTAATTGCATTATTTGAATGAATATAGGTTACTTGGGATCCATATCCACGTGAAGTGGTCGAACTGCATCATCTTAGAAACGTCATACCCAGTTTTTGTACCTTATCGTGTAAGAATGTCGATCCTTCACCTCGACCATGATAGCTTTGACCTTGATATCTGGTTGTGCTTCGATAAGGTGTTTAATAGTTCTCCCAATTTTCTTTGCTTTAAGTTTCCTGTGATCCTGGGAACGTATGGATGGTCTCGGCTTTTCGAATCACCAAGGCACCCTTTCTCTTCATATCTGCAGCCCGCAGTTGCCACGTACAGCCCTCTGCATCATTCTTGCATATGACATGTAATTGTTTACTGTCAGAATATTTTACTTCCACTCGAAATTGCGCCTCAAGGCCTCTTCGGTAAAGGCATCCTACATAGCGTCCTTCGATGAGAACATCATACCCACCTCCAAATTGGCCGTTGAATTATACACTGGCATAGGGATAAAGTCGGGGGGCATCATTCTGACTATGTAGAAATTGAGTTGGAACCTGTGTGTAGTATGGCGTGGGTGCCTCACGAAATGTCGCCTCGTCGTCGTTATCATCAGTATCTTCCTCATCGTTCACTGATCTCAAATCTTCCTCAGTATCCTCGTCGCTTGAGTCAAATGGATAGCTCGGCCCAGGAGGATCAACATAACCACCATCACCAACATCGTCTTCTCGCTCATGTGAAGTATGCTCTGCTCGAATGGTATTCTCGATTTCAGCCCACTCAGGCCCCCAAGCAGGCCATTGAACGCCATCGGCAGGTTGATCCTGTTGTGAGTATTCTTCCGACGGCACCCATCCTGCACTACTACCTCCACCGTAGTTGATTGAACTACCACCCTCTCCATAACCTCCTGTATAACCACCTCCTTCGTAGTTGCTCGAACTACCACCCCATCCGTACCCTCCTGCAAAACCATCATCATAAGAATACTGATGAGAATGAGTTTCACCGACCGCCTCGGTCTCAACATACACCTCTGCAAGCCGCATCCCGTTATCGCTTAGGAACTGTAACATCATTGTAACCGCGTCATCATCGTTTATGACAACTTCTTGGTACACAACCCCGCCAGCACTCATGTCTGGATACCGGTAACTAATTTTGCCAAGTCTAGTCTGTCCGCTTGTACAAACCCTGTCTGCACAAATATCACAGAGTTCTTGAAAATTGAATCGCGACTCAATTTTCAGCATAGTGGATTCACCGTTCTCATAATCAATCCCTATGTCAGAGTTTGTCACCCTTCCATTCCACCAAATAATAAGCCGAAACTTCTTGAATTTACCCATATCTACAATTTACAATAAGTTATACTATTAGCTTAAAGACAGTAAAATTAACCAAAACCACTATGACTAATATTACTCCATCTCATAACTAACGTAACATAAATTCAACTAACTAACAACAACATAAATTCAAAAATTAAGTACTATAATTGCTACAATAAGTAATTCATAACATAACAATATAACTACTAAAAACATCATTAGGCTATAATATGAAAATTAAATCATACTATAACTACTAAAAACCCATCATTAAGCTATAATACGAAAATGACATCATACCGAAAATTCCCCGCCTGTGTATTATGCTCGATTTTGGTTGCTGAAATTTGAAGAGGTGGTAGTGGTTATGTTTTTATAATTGCTGGTGGCCTGGTATTTATAGGAAAATCTGCCTACTAAACATCGTTTTTGTCAAATACGGTGAACACCATCACCGCATTTGCTCAAACGGTGAACATTAGGTAGCTCTTACCTAATTTTCACCTAACAGGGGTTGAAAACGTGCCTAATACTCACCGTTTTAACCTAGAACGGTGAAGGTATTCACCGTTTTGCCCTAAAACGGTGATATATTCACCGTCTCCAACTAAAACGGTGAATAAATGCGGTGATAGTCTTCACTGCGTTTGTCAAAAACGGTGAATACCAAACATGTGTAGTTTTGGAAAAAAATTTATAACTTATGTATTTTGGGAATTTTTTTTAAGAACATGTGTACAGTGGGATTTTTTCAGAAAAAAATACATAAATTTCGGGATTCGAACCAATGTCTTTCCAAACTAAGACAACAACCATTACCAATTACGCTAAAGAAATCTTTTGTATCTTTTTAAGTAAAAAATCTGAAAACCTGAAATCCAAAAATCATACGACTTTTCCACTACTGTTAGCTAGCCCACTAACTTTCCCGTAAGTATTTTCTTTGTTATTTGATATTTGAATTTTCATATTTTGATTATTTTAATTTGATTTTAATAATACATTTAATTTACGTTTATCTTATAAATGGAGGATAATTTTAAAATTGAAACCCAAATATCATCGATTTGAATATTATATATTCAATTGCAGTATTGAATGTGTAGATGTGATGTAGAATTCTTAACTTGGTATTAATTTTTAGAACTATTAAAGCAACAATATTATTATGCAAATTGTAAGTGACCGACTTTTTTTAAAATTTTAGTTTGGTTTACTGTTAAATCTTCACTCTCTTGATAATATGGCATGATTGGACAAATGAGTGAGTTTAAGAGAACACAATTTCTGAATACCAATTTTTCTAGATGATTTCAATTATTTAAATATTTTATCTTATATGATAATTGGTCATATGTATCATTTATAGTTAATTAGTTTACTATAAAATAACTGCAATACAAGACAAATCATGAAAGTCGAGCTGGAGTTTTCATGGATGCATTGATGTGGTCATGTGCATTAGCAAGGTAGGTACCACAAGATAGGTTTAATTTTTTTGTTGAGGGAATAAGATTGTACTTCAACTAAATTTAGAGTATGTTGGTTAATAAATAATTTTTTCACTGCATAGAGTATGGATGAAAAATGTTATTTTCTTACTCATTTTGTTATTGTATTGTGCATAATACTTTAAGGTTTAGATACTATTATATATGTATTGTTTCTCAAATATAAGAAATAAATATTAAATGAAGGTTATGACCACGAGTTTCCTATTTATGCTACGCTTTTTTAGACAAGCTCTTTTTTTGTTCTGTCAATTTTCTTTTCAGAGTGACTACATCATTAAATTGACAAGTTATGAATGGTTATTCATGAGTGTTATAACCAAGGTTGTTACACCTCTACCGAGCGGCTGGTTGGACTAGGTCTGACCAAAGTCGTGTTCCAAAATCGGCTCTACAAAACCAAGTGTCTGATCGTTAGAGAGGGAGAATAAGAGAGAGGGAAGGGGGAGAGAGGCAAGAGGATTGTGGGTGGATCTTGAAATAAATATGTTTTCTTATGGAATTTGAGTTTTTAATAGATATAAGTTATTACATTCCATCTCAGTCACTAAATTTCTATCTTATATGTAAATATATTTAGAAAAGGTGTAAAACGGGCCAAACAGGTTGGACCTTAATCAAACCATTAAACTTCAAACTACTTGCTTGACCGGCTTAACAACTTGAACCGGGTTGACAACTTTGGTTATAACAATTAAGCTTACAATATTCATCATTGATGAAAAGTTATAAGAATTACAAAAATGGAAAAATAATTTTGATGTCACCTGAATGTCATACGAAATTCAGCATTTCAAGTAATTTAAAATTTGTAAATACACATCATACATACATTGTGTTCAATGACATTCCGACCAACGGGTCAGACAACAAGCTAGTAAATCTATAACAACAAAATCCATGAACAAATTCAACAAACAACAAATTTTCCCAAACCCATAATGAGCCATATCAATCACAAATCCAAGTGTCATAAACCAACTGGTCCCAACCAATAACTCGAGCTATAGGGATATGGTGCTAACCACTTTCTAACACCCCCAGCTCTCAAACGAAAGTCAACTCATGGACTTAAAGTTTGCACATGCTCTTCATACCCTATGCTTTAAAGACAACGATTGATATTGGGGATTGTGAGGACTTAAACACGTGACCTAAAAGACAAACCAACTCTGACACCATGTCATAAACCAATTGGTCTCTCAATAACTCGAGTTGATGTGAGAGATCCATGTATGATACTTAACTACTTCCTAATACAAGGCTTTACATAATCCAGATTTTAAAAAAAAATCCTCATTTTCCAAATCCAACAAGCAAATGAGCCGATATTTTTTTAATGTTCCCACACTGGACATAGAGACTGCTCACTTCACGTTGTTATCCGCGGTCATTTACTTGGTGTGTTCAGAAAACGAGTTATTTGTCTAAATACAAAATATTTAGAAAATATAGTTATACATTTTCTTAAATAGCTCATGGAAAACATTTTCGAAATTAGGTTCGGATTAGTCAATAACGGATAACTCTTTATGCGACTGAAACCAATAATATAATATAAGTATATATAAAAACCAAATGTGATTGTGTTGGGATTTGATTTAGGGGGTTGATTAGAGGACATAAACACAAACGACTGAACTAGAGGTGAACTCCAACGATACTTATTCATGATATCATGATGCGATTGACTTATTGAGAAAGCAAATAGTCGGTCATCACCACTGAACTGATCCTTCCCTTCCCCAAAAAGGAGAAACAATGCTCCACCTCCACTCATTATAATTTTCTCCTCCTCCTTTTAACTTGTGGAAGCAAAGTATCATTGTGTCGAAGTGATTTGATTGTTTGAGCAAAGCTTTTTACCTAATGTCGTTGATTTTCCACATGCATCGATTATAAACATCAATTATTGGTTATATACAAATACAATGCTCTTTTTTAAGAATGGTTGTTTACAACGATGGAGTAACGTACGGGAAATGATGCAAGTGTTGGCTAGCTATTTGCTCTCATTCAGTGGGGATTCGAAGCTTAAGATCTTGGTGAGATTTAAGCCCAAACTCTGCTCTCCCTGGACAAAGACCTTCGTCCAAATGGTAGTCTACACATATTATTCAACTATAGTTATGCAACTTAAAAAACGCAAAGGTTTGGTGATCAGTTTGAAGTGTTTGAACTTCCAAAACTTAAAAATAATAATAATAATAATAATAATAATAATAACAGACCAAATATATACATAGACCAAATGATAGTGTACACATGCTTAAGAAATTAAGACATCCTGTCCGATCCGGGGGAGGCTGTGTTTCCTTAAACGAACTTGGAAGTCCTATAGACCGACTAATTGTGTGGGAGGAGATCCGGTGAGTAACATTGTGGTGCTATAACCTCATGCATACTCAATAAAAATTCGTCACATCATCACCTCATTCTCTCTCCTTGAAAAACCTTCTATTAATCTTTAACGGACGATTTCTCACTCGTTTTAACTCGGAATTTAATTTTTTGCACTGTTAGATCAGATTAATTGTGCTCTTTAAAATTGTATCCATTTTGATATTTTTTGGAACAAAAATTTTTGTGAGTTATTACCAGTCTAGACCATATGATATTGACTGTACCATATGGCATTGATTGGTATTAAATAACAGCATACCATATGGTATGAAAAATACCACCCCATACCAGGGTGGTATAGTATGCTATGGAGTTGGTAACGAGAGGTATGGAATTTTTTCACCCAGTAAAATTTGAAATCCAATAGATCATTATTAAATCGTTCCTTCTGTGCAAAATTTTTCGAAAACGACTAAAAAAAGAAGGTGATACCATATGGTATGGAGTTGGTAACGAGAGGTATACAATTTTTTTCTCAAAAAATATTGAAAATGGATATCATTTTGTAGAGTACAATAAACTCGTTCCATCTGTGCAAAAAAAATTGAAATCCGAGTTAGAATGAAAAAGATATGATCCAATCAAGAAAACTAGAGAAAATAAATTGCTTTAATTCTTCGCCCTTAGATCTGCAATCACTTAAAAGAAGGGTCCAGATTTAGTTACTCATAGTTATGCACACTAAGGTTATGCACCCTATCTTGTAGGGGTGGCTATACGATCCGGTCCAGTTAAATTTGCCCAAATTGATCCGGTCCAGTCCGGTCTTTTTGAAAATATAAGGACCAAAGATTGGATTGGATACAGTCCGGTCTTGAGCTGGTCCGGTCCCAATTCGATTTTGATTTTATATTGAGCTTGTGGGGATTTGAGTGGCCTAAGGCCTGAAAGGGTGAGGAGTTGGTTAAGTTTTGTACTAAGTGCAAATGTTTGTGACCGTTTATGCAAATTACCCTTAAGTTTTGGGTGTTGAGCTCTCTTACCCGGTCCCTAACGGATTTTTACCTCAAATCTAAGCCCGAAAATTGAATTGGATTGTTTACTATTCGGTTCCGGTCCGGTCTCGGTCCGGGTTATATGATCCAGTTTCAGGTAAAACCAAAAAACCCGCACCAAATAGGCAGCCTTATTATCTTGAGCCTAATTGTCTACTTCGAGGAGCAAAAGCTTGTCCAAATAATGATTTATATACTGGAAGTGTCCGATCTTGGTGTCGAATTGTTCGTTCCACCGAATCTATGACTTTACGGTAGGCCTTATGGTACAAAATGAGAGTTTTAAACACATAATAAAATACACAGTGAGTTTGTAGTTTGTGATTTATGTCATTTGGGTTTTTTCATAAATATTGTTTTATTAAAAAGAATTACTCAAACTACTGTATCTCTTAAAATAATTTCAAATTTACTTTCCTATATACAATTAGCTTCAAAAGTGGGGTAAAAATGAATTGAGGCGAGAAAATGCCATCTTTCTCATATCATCCTTTCCTATCTAAATACACAACCCCAATTACCCCCCTTTTCCTTATTTCCTTCCTTCCATCTTCGTTTCATGTTTCTAAAAAAAACAACCCATTTCCTTGTCCCTCCGCCAAAAACCGACCATATTTTTCGACCACTCCTTTCTCATCCTCACCCAGAAACGACCCCTCTTTCTCATATCACCCACATCCGACGACGAGGTGGAGAGATCCGGCGACGAGATTCGGTGACGATGGAGGAGAGATCGAGAGGCGACAACTGACAAGATCCGGCAACGAGGCAGAGAGATCCGACGACATGACAGAGAGATTTGGCGACAAGACGCCGACGATGGCGGAGAGATCGAGAGGCGGCGAGGATTCTCTTGGATGATTCAGATGGGATTTTGGCAGGCTGATAGACGGATCTCGGAGGCAGCTCCGGTGTAATAGAAAAAAACAATTCCTAGATCTATTCCGTTCTTATTTCTTTCTGCATGTATAGAGAAGATCCCTTTTCTCCCACCCTTTCATCTTCCTCTCCCTCTCTCGGCCTACAAAACGATTTTGGTAAACCCAATCCAAAAAGTAGAGTATCGATTCTGGTAAGATCAAGGCATGCATGTATCTTTTCTTTCACTTTTTTGTATTTTTCTTGATTTTAATTGAATTTAGTTGTTTTGGAGTCTTCATTACATCGATGAAAGGAGATAACTAGAGACGGCCGTCGACATCCTTGCCGACGATCGACGATGGGGCAACATAGTAGCTTCACCTGGAAGATGTTTTTTCTGGGTTCGTTTTTATTCTTTTTTTCACTTTCAATTGGTTTCCAATTATTTTCTTCCTTTTGCAGGTGAGGATTTTATGGGTTTTGTGAAAATAAGAACAAAGAAGAAAGGGGGAAAAGAACGAAGAAGAAAGATAAAAGAGAGATGATGCAAATAAAATAAAAAAAAACTAAGCCCACTCAGCGCTTTCCCTCCAATTTGGAGGGTTGGGTAAAACAGTGTTTTTCCCCTCCCCTTTTTTTCCTCGCCAATGGCAGATCCAGGGCTGGGCCAACCCAGGCCCCGGCCCAGCCCTCCTCCGGATCCAGAGTTAGTTTAGTGCTTATAAAATTTTCTAGGGGTGGCAGTTCGGTTACCGGTTAACCGAAGTAACCGAACTTTGGTCGGTTATCAGAAGCTGGCCAAAATGATTTTTGGTCTTAAAATTGGTTCGGTTAACCGATACCCAAGGTAACCGAGAAACCGAAGCCTATTTCGGTTGGTTTTCGGTAAGGGGGTGTTTATTTTGGTTAACCGATAACCGGCCAATCGATTACCGGTTATAACCGAGATAACCGAATTGCCAGCCCTAAAATTTTCGATTTAGGTATTTGGCCTAGTGCTATTTAAAATTTTGTCTAGTTTTATTTGATAATAGGATTTTGTGTAACTAAGAAAATGGTTCAGATGAACATATCCAAACCATTACTCTAAATTTATACTAAATTTTCTATAGCCCCAATGATTTTATTTGAAAAAAGACATGAAAACCTAAAAGTGTAAGGTTTCATTAAAAAAAAACTCTAAACTAAAGCACACCCTTCCTTGCAAAATTTAAAAATTTTCCCAATCCCCCCAAAACAAAACAAGAACGAGGAGACGAGCATATCCAAAATGGATATCTCCTCCAGCCCGTCGAGCTGGTTTTCTTTCCATTCTTTTGATTAAGAAAATATTTACAGACTTGCTGAGTCATCATTTAGATTACCTCAATTGAGTGGAGCACTGGATTCTAACCGTTTTTTTATGGTGTTTTGACTCACTCCTACTGTCACTCTAGAAAATGGCCAAGTGTAACCACTTCCTAAAGCGTAGTATAGCGGGTTTGGGTTTTAATGTCAACCCGGGTTCTAGATGTGATGAATACTCAGCGAATTCTTATTATCTAGCGGTGAAACTTTAGTGCAAGTTCAAACAAGTAAACAAGTAAAGCAAGCAATTAAACGGTTGTTATCAAGTCGAGAGAGGTCACCCAGATATGGTTCCCCCTAGACTGCAGTTAAGCCGGATTGCAATTTACCAAGTTCAGTTTCTATGATAGTTATACTGCGGGAGATTCTTAAACAGTCTGAAGTTTCGACTAAAGGTCTCCAGACCCTCTCAATCTGAGTCTCCAGCGGGCGACTAATCTCCACCGGAGTAAACAGATTGAGGCCCTAACGAACAAAACCTCCAATACCGAAGTAACTTTGGTACAGAATAGTGAATTGGCTCCTCGACTAAAGTCGCCAATTCACTACCTTCAATTAAGGGTGCTCTATCAACCTAGGCAGATATTCTCTTTCTAGGCTAAAGCAGAAATAACAGGAATTTGATCAGGATTCAGGTCATTCAATCATTCAAGCCTCAATTGAATATAATCAAATCATAGAATCTGTACTTGGATTCATACAATCAGACCTAACATACAAATCCAGGGTTCTCCAAACCCAGATGAACGGGAAAACTACTCCATGGAGAGAGAAGCAAAAGCATATGCAGATGCGGAAACCATACTGTGAAGGATGGGTTTCTGCTCCTGGTCGTCAATCAGCACTTCTCCAAGCTCAAGCCGGGCTCCAATGATGATGAAGATCAAGTTAGGGCACTTGGGAACTCTAATTCGTTGCTTTCTCTCTCTAGGAATCGCTCTGTCTCTCTAAAACTCGGAACTCCTTCTCCTTTGGCTCAAATCTGCCTATAAAGGGCGACCCTGGGCAAAACACGGTCGAGGGCACGGCCGTGCTTTGGTTTTGCCCGCCCGTGTTTTGTCCCGTGTTAAAAACACGCCCGCGTCGGCCAAAACACGGTCGTGGCTAAATATGGACACGGCCGTGTTTTGCTTTAGGCGCGCCCGTGTTTTGCCTTTCCATCAGTTCAGCTCTCGACAATAAAAACACTAGCGTGCCTGTTTGTGTACACGACCGTGTTTTGGTTTAGGCCAGCCCGTGCTTTGGCCCCAGCTCGACCGAATGACTTCCCAATGCCCCGAAACTTGTGCTTAGCCTTTCCTTCGACGTCCGGACCTGAAATATGACAAAGTAGCACAACCCGGCGTAAAACGGGCCAAAAATACACGACTACTAGCCGCAAACGGGTAAGAACTAAGAATGCAAACATGTGCAAATACATCGTTATCATGTTTTGATGAAGAATATTTACAAACTTGCTCAAGAGTTTATCCTCTAGACTTTGAAGGCTATGAGATGCATTCTTTGGAGAATGCACTACTCATGTGAGGATGAAGTTTCTTCTCTTGCAAAATTAGTAGAAAAGCTGGAGGAAACAGGGATAGACACATAATACAAATTGATTTGTCGGTTGATTTGTCTAGTGTTGACCTAGTCGTTTCAACAACTACCATGAAGAGAATATTTTCAGCAATGGAACATGAACATTGATTTGTGCAACAAAATGAGCGATGAATTTATCGTTGATTACTAAGCTATTTTCTTTGAAAAAGAGTATATTATCAGTATGGATGGAGATTATATTATTGATGAATTTGCTAAATTAAAATACCTTCTTGTACAGTTGGTATTGTAATGAAAACTATATTATTATATATTTTTGTTTATGGTATCTAATATTCTATTCAAATACGGCCCAGTGCTCTCTTATGTCCCGGATCCGCCGTTGTTCCTCGCGCATTGTTCCTCTCTTCGGAAACGGAGGAAAATGTTTTGGAATTCCAACTATCCTTCCCCTTTTCCCCTTCCCCTCCTTTTCCACTCTTAAAAAACATAGGGTTAATCTTTACTGCACAAGTACAAAGGACAACCACAGCCCCAGCTCGAACCAGAAGAATAATAGCGCTCCAAGGGGGAGCAGATATGGTGACAACACCATATTTGTTGTTATTATAACAACACTAGTCTCCAACCAATAGGAAGCTAGGATTGTGATGACTTTTTATTGGTTTAGTTAACCTAGTGTAAAATCAAAACATGGGTATAATTGTCATTATGAAAAATATGCTTAAATAATAATAAAAAATAAAAATAATTTTTTTATTTTTTGTCCAAAATTTTGGTCGCCGGAATTATGCCACTGGTCACCGGTCACCATAATATGCTTTTTGTCGCCGGAATATGCTATTTTGTCATAGGAATATGCTCATCGTCACCAGAATATGCTTACCGGCGTCGGAATCTAGTCATCGGGGCCGGAATATGCCTATTGGCGCCGGAATCTACCCACTGACGGTCATCAGAGTTTGGTCAACGACCACCGGATATAATGGTTTGCATTGTGAGGTTGATGGTTTGGTTTCTCGTGTTTTTTTATGCTATTTGTGGTTTGGTTTATCGTGTTACTGGTTTGCATTAAGAAGTTTCTGGTGTGTTCTAAAAAATTTTGTGGTTTGCTTTGCGGGGTTTCTGGTTTGTTTTAATAGATTTGTGGTATGCATCAGGACATTTCTGGTTTGTTTTTGTGGTTTGCTTTACCGTGTTTGTGGTTTGCATTAGAAGGTTTCTCGTGTGCTTTCGCAAATGTTGTGGTTTGCTTTGTGAGGTTTGTGGTTTGTTTTATGATATTTGTGGTATGCATTAGGAGGTTTCTGGTTTGCATTAAGAAGTTTATGGTGTGCTTTCGAAAAATTTATGGTTTGATTTGCGAGATTTCTGGTTTGTTTTAATGGATTTGTGGTCTGCATTAGGACGTTTATGATTTATTTTTTTGTGGTTTGCTTTAACGTGTTTGTGGGATGCGTTAGGATGATTACTCAAAATTGAGTAATCACCATGGCTACTAAAATCTAGACCCTTCATTATCTATATTTTACTCTAATTTTAAATTGACAGTAAAGATTAGATTAAGAGTAATTTTGAGAATAAAAAAAATATTGCACCTGATTTCTATCCGTTAAAAAATTAATTCCTATATATTATACCTAAACCTACTCCAACCCTATTCTATATCGCCGTCAACACCTATCCTGCCCTCTCACTGCCAGCAACCACCCTCCCTCCGGCTACCCTCGCCCACATTTGCGGGCAACCTCCCTCTCTCTCTCTCTCTCTCTCTCTCTCTCTCTCTTTCTCTCTCTCTCTCTCTCTCTCAGATGGCGGTGGAGGGGTTAGATGGTGATGTCGGCAATCTGCTCCGGCCGAGGCCAGCCTTCCCCCTCCCTCTCTCTCCAAACCTCCTGATCCCCTCCCTCTCTATATTTGCTCCGGCCAACCTTCTGCACGCCTGCTTGTGCCAGTTGGGGATTGGTATGTATTTTTGGGGGATTGGTATATATATATTTTTTTATTGTTTTGTTTTGGTATTGATTTTGTCGCATTGGTATTATTTTTGTCGCAATGGTATTGTTTTTATCGTATTGGTATTGATTTTGTCGCAATGGTATTATTATTGTCGCAATGCAATGGTATTGTTTTTGTAGCATTTGTATTATTTTTGTCACAATGGTATTGTTTTTATCGCATTGATATTGATTTTGTCGCAATGGTATTATTTTTGTCGCATTGGTATTGTTTTTGTCGCATTGGTATTGGTTTTTTGTGAAATGGTAGTGTTTTCATTTCTCGAATGGTATTGGTGTTTTGTGCAATGGTAGTGTTTCGTAATGGATCGGTATTGTTTTATTGTTGCAGCGATATTAGTTCGACAGAACGAAATCAATGGAAAGATTGAGAAAAAGAAGGAAGAGGCATCTGGCTGAAGATTGTGAAAGTGAGAGAAAGAGAGAGAAAATTATAGTTAATATAATTTTTTAATTTCCTAAAATGTATTTCATTAAAAAAGGTAATTAATAAATTTTTTGTCATACCCAATCTGCCCTTAGTAACCACGATGATTACTAATTTATAGTAATCATCGTAACCTGTCCCACGTGTTTGTGGTTTGCATTATGAGGTTTCTGGTGTGCTTTCAAAATATTTGTGGTTTGGTTTGTGGGGTTTCTGGTTTGTTTTAGGGAATTTGAGGTATGCATAGAGAGGTTTCTGGTATGCATTTTGTGGTTTGTTTACCGTGTTTGTGGTCTGCACATGAAATATTTGTGGTATGCTTTGTGAGCTTTCTGGTATGTTTTAGAAGATTTTTGGTGTGGCTATCAAATAGTTATGGCTTGCTTTTTGCTTCAGTCAGACTTCATTAAAAACCATTCTTAAACACTTTAAACAATAATTAGCAATTCCTAGCATTGGCTTTCTTTTATGTTCAATTATCTCCAACTTTTTTCACTTCTATTCTTAACATATCTGGCCATCTCACTTTCACAGCCTAAAAGTACTTAACAAACATACTAAAGGTTTCAATTTGATGCTTAAGAGTTCTTGGAGTTCTCTCTGCGACCTAACAGAAAGCGAAGGGAAAAGAGAGGTTACGGGCCATGACGGCATAGAGAGAGCTTTCTCCGCAACTATCGCATAGAACTTCGTCGAAGTCCAACGCATAGAGATCCCCCATTATATTGATTTTTTCTTCTCTGTTTCTGCTCCTGTGTTTTGAAGATTGGGCGATTTGTCATTAATAAGCCTTCTTGTAGATGAGAGGAATTGCGGAGCCTTATGCAATTTCTGGCAATGGCCGACATGCAGTGGACTTCGACTTGTATGCCGTGGCCATCATCTGCCTTCTAAATCCTGGTAATCATCCTCATCGCCACCATTCTCTGCCTCCTCCTCTACGACCGTCGTCGCAGGCCACTCCGACCAGCTGGCGCGGAACCCCCTCCTCGGTCACCAGCAGGAAAGTCCCCGCCGGTCGTGAGGTTCGTGCAACGCCAGGCCTTCCACGTCAGCAACATCGCCGTCGCGACCCACAGACGAAGCATTTGCAGTTCCTGCGAGACGACGTGGAGAGGTTCGAAGGTTCATATTGGTCGGCGCCGACGCCGGGGAGAGTATTGGAGGAGAAGGAGTCGACAAGAAAGAAAGATCTACGAGAGGAAGAAGATCGAGAGATGGCTGCAGCTGAATATTGTTTTTTTAATTTATTAGATATTGTGTTAATGGATCCTTTACCCTTGTTGTTACTATAACAACAAAGGAGGTGTTGTTATAGTATCCACATTCCACACCCCTCCAAGGGAAAAGAGAAGTCGAATTGGGCCTACACTAGCCCAATCTTTAACGTATTCGTTGCATTGAACCCAACCCTATAGAGTGACCGTCAGATTTGGGTAACGGGAACCCGAATGGCGTCCCCTTTAACCTGGTTTTGCTTAAACAAATATCACCACCGCCCCGTCCTATAACCTCTTCCGTGAGAAACCAACCACCGCCCCGTTTCTTTCCCTGCGTTCACGACCAGCAGCGTCGCCATATCCTTTGAACTTGAAATAGGAGGCAGAAGGAATCGTTTCTAGCCTTCGAACAAGAGGAAACATGTGAGTTATACTATCAATCCGTGCAGCACTTTGATGATTCATCCCTCCCCTTCTGGCCCGTTGTATCCCTACTTCCCTGTTGTCGGCTACCTTTTATACTTGTTGTGTTCTTCCGAGCATTACTTCATTTTTTTCAAGCCCTAGCTTTTATGTGTGGCAGTTTTCCTTTCTATGAGGAGCATGCTTGCTTGAATGAGATGTTATTTCAGTTCGAAACTAATTTGACGCTTGGAATTAAACTATAAACCGAGTGTATCTTCTAAAGAATAGACAAATGAACATAGTCTTTCGCCTGCGTTGGCAGAGTGATCACACGGCAATAGCCAGTTGCCTGGTGGCACAGTCACGGTGACACGCCAAAACACAACACCAATCTGCGACCAAGTGTAATCGCAGACCGGGAATGCAGTAACAGGCAAGTTATATTATCAACCCGGGGTCTAGATCTACTGCTTACTCAGTGATTCTCTGTTATCTAGCCAACTAGAGTAAGTGATTGTTGTTTAAACTAAAAGCAGAAATAAAGCAGGAAATTATTCGGTTTTCTTAAGCAGGAAAGAGTCACTCGGGAATGAATCCCCCTAGCTCTTTAGTTAGGTTTCACTTGCAATTTACCCTGGGTTGATTTACTGTTGATTAGACTGCGGAAGATCCGGCAGTAGCTTGGAATCTCTTAAGCTGACCAAGCCCTCTCAGTCTAACTACCCGGCAGACGACTAGTCTTCACCGGGATAGAAAGCTGAAGCAGTAAGAACAGAAATTCACTACTGGAATTAGATTCCAGTACAAAGCAGTAAATTGATTGACTCTCGCACAACCAATTCACCACTATCAATCAAGGAAGCTCTCTTAACCTAATCAGATTCTATCTATCATAGGTTAAAGCAGAAATCAAGAGAATTTGATCAAGATTCAATTGACTCAATAAAGCATGTCTCAATCGATTAAAACCAAACAGTAATATCATCCCAAGTCATTACAATCAATCCCTAACACATAGAACTAGGGTTCTTCACCCCCAAGTGAGAGAAGGGTTCTACTCCATAGAGAGAGAAGAGAAAACAAGAATCGGATTAGTCATACTCATAACGATGAGGATAATCTGCTCCGGGACGATGATTTTCACTCCTATGACAATCTCTAGGCTCGATTCGATGAAATCCAGCTCTAAGACAGCTTCTAGGATGTGTTCTTCGTACTTTCTCTCTCTAGGGCTCTGTTTTTGCTCTGAAAACACTGTTCTCTCACTTCTGGCTCGGATTAGGCTTTAAAACCGAGTTTCCCGAGTTGCACGGCCAGGGTGCACGGCCGTGCACTTCACCATTCTGGCCGTGCACCATGAAACGCAGCGTATCCCTTAAGTCGAACTCAGGCTTCTTGCACGGCCAGGTGCACGGCCGTGCAATCTTCAGGGCCTGCCCGTGCAGCTCCTCGGCATGAGGCGCACGGCCAGCTTGCAACCGTGCACGGCCGTGCAGCCTCCCTGGTCTGCCCGTGCAGCTCCCCAAAAACCTCGCCATTCGTCCGTTCTTCGTCCAATCGACCCCAGACTCGCTCCTAAGCCTTCATTCACGTACTAGGACCTGAAATATCACAAACAAGCACAACCTAGCGTGAAATCGGCCTAAAACACGAGAATCAACACCTCAAACGGTGTAAGAACGGGGGTAAAAACATGTGTAAATGACGGTCTATCAAACTCCCCCACACTTAACCGTTTGCTTGTCCCCAAGCAAACCAAGTCAGACACTAGGTAAGCTTACATATTTCAATCAACCAACATTGGGGACAAGTCATAAAGGCACAGAACACGTGAATCGCACTGGTTTTCAAACATCAATACATGCACAACCTCAATAACAACCTGGACAACCACCACAAAGGACATTCGAGTGCAGCAAATCGAGTAAAGGAAGAGTCTCCCGTCTGTTCACTGGCCAACCTAGACTTGATTCAACCACTTACTCAAAACAGTCAACTCATGCATCCAACTCAAGACATCAGAATAGAGACCGAGCAATCTAGGTCCTCACCGGGGTACAAGAGCATATAGAAAATGAAAATGAATCACTCACTCTCGACCAGTGGGGTCAGGACAATTTGATGCGAAAGATGCGCATGCTATTTCTCTCAATCCCTATCATCTCTTCACCATGATGGCAGCCTCTAAATGCTAGAGTTCACATATGGGGTGTCACCACTAACTAATCAGGAGGTCTTAGACACAGGTTCAAATGACTGGCTAGGGTCTTGGACATGGGGAAAAGGCCTTTTAGGTGGTGGAAGTATTCATAGCAAAAGGTTCCACATTTCCCGAACACACAAACACAGTCAGCAACCCGGTATTTTCTTTCTGCTATCCTGCATTACTCAATATCTTAAGAGCACAAGAGCGAAGGAGGCATAAACATCAGCATTTCCAAGCCAGACTGCTAAGAAACACTACTTACTGGGTATTATTCAGATTTTTTGTAGTGGCTCTCTTTTACTTTCAATTTTTTTTTCTTTGTTTCACTTTCATTTTTCTTTTCATTTCTTAAGAGAGCCACCACTCCTGCACATATTTCAAACATCCGCCCAACTTTTAAGCACTACCTCCAACACTCACATAGACTTTAGCAGAAACAGCAGAGAATATATAAAAACCACTCTGTGGAACCTTCTAAAAGATGCAACAAGGGTGATTTCTTTTCATTATAGACCAAAAGAAAGGATAACACACGGCTCAAAGGGGCTGACTAGGGGATATGACACATCAGGACAGTCAGTTTTGGGCGTGGGCTAATCCTATGCCCCCATCATCTCAGCTAGTGACAACGTGAATGCTACACATCATGGAAGAGGGATCTATCGCACAAGAAAGAAACGAGCAGGCTCAAATCTCACATGGCTACCTATATGCTCTATCTCATATTCTGCTACCCTGAACTAGATGCATAAACGACTGTTAAGAACAAGTAATCAGATCAAGTCAGATCAAGTCACAGTTGGCAAGCAAACAGTTGAAAAACTGAACCCCTACATCGTTCTACTGCACATCTCAGTCCTCATCATAGGTTGTCCTAGTCGCAAACAAGTTGTCATGCATTAATCCGAAAACCAATCAATTCATCCATCAAAACACAGTGCCAATATGATCAAACAGCAGTACTTGGAGCCCTCAAATCGTAAGATTCGGACAGCGGACTAGGCTCCAAGCACCATCATAAATATTCCAACCGATACAAAGCATCCCCCCACACTTAAGAACGACATTGCCCTCAATGGAGCAGAGGGAAAGATAAGGGGAACGATGTTACCGGGTAGGAACACTGCTGGGGGACTGGAAGTGGACCAGTCGGCGAGAAACGAACGGGAGAGTGGACAATGCTGCACAAATCGAACATCAGAAACACACTAGCACACTGTGCGTTAGGGATAAGTGTTAGCCCAGACGGCTACATCAAACCACAAAGGAAAAACCAAAAACAAAAACAAACGACACTAAGTTCAAGCTCCGCACACATGGAGCAAACACACAAAAGTCTAAAATGAAAAAGAAAACACACTGAGACGGGCAACGAGTACAGCCTACTCGTCGCCAAGATCGTCGAGGTCGATGTCGTTCATGAACGCGTCATCATCCGCAGCGCCAGTAGCACCGTCATGTGGAGGGGAGTCATCCCAGGGAGTCCTCCAGACAGGTGGCTCGCCCGGGAGCAGCTGGAGCAGGTGCTGCTGGACCTCCTGCATGCGCCGGGAACGGCGCTTCTCCCGCTCGATGTGGGCAAGAGTCACGCCCTGCTGAGTCGAGATCGTGTTCAGCCGCTCGGCATAAGCATCCATCCTGGTCCGGTACTCGGCCTGGTCGGCCGCATACTGCTGATGGAACTGCATCTGGTGATCGAGGAGCAGCTGGTTCTGGATCCTCAGCTGCTCGAACTGCTGGGCGAAGTAATCCTGGCCCTGGAAAGCGGAGCTGCTACCCCCGAAATGGAAGTCAGTCTGTGGGGGATTATCAGCAGCATCAGCAGCAGCATCCACCTCCTCGGGATCCACCTCATCGGCAGCCTCCTCCTCCTCTGGTACGGGCTCCGCGGGGATCGGAGGCTCCGGAAACCCATCGACCCATTGAACACCGTTCCTCTCCCGCAACAGCAGCATCTTCCTGATCGTCGTGCGGCCAAAGATGAGGGTGTCCCCCTCCTCGGTGCACCCCTGCAGTGAAAGGCCAAAGAAGGTGGCCAGGCGGGTGATGAGGGGGGCGCAGTGGAGGCTCTTCAGCTCTGTGGCCGTCTTCTCGAAGGTCTTGGCCACCACTGAACCCAGGTGGAGAGGATGGCGGCGCTGGCGGATCGAATGGAGGAAGTACAGGGACCTCTTCGTGATGGCGCCGGCGCTGTCAGCTGCAGGAGTGTAAGACTTCGCCAGCAGGTGGTGGAGAAGTCGGTTGTCGATCTGCAGGGTAGAGGCCTTCGTCCTCCCGGACCGGAAGGGACGCGTCTGGCCTGGCCGAGCCAGGCTGGTGTACAGCCTCCCGAAGTCCACCTCCGGTGGCTCATTCACCTCGGTGACGTAGTCCTCACGGTCGTCGAGGTCGAGGTCGAGAGCCTCGGCCAGCTCGTGGTAGCTCAAGGACCGGGGGACCCCGCCCAGCCTGAATTGGACGGCCGTACCGTCCTGCCAGTTGTCCGTGGTATTGTGCTTGAAGGTCGTGTAGAACTCCCACACCGGCTCGTAGTAGACCTTCTCGCAGAGCTGGAGCAAACGGCGCCAGGCGGTGTTGGCGACCGCGGCGGAGAGCTGCTCGTAGCAGTGCAATCGCCGAAACTCCCGTTTGGACCAGCAATGGTGTGACCCAAACGGGGTTTCCGCGACCTCCTTGAAGCGCTCTGCGGTGGGTCCCCTCCTCAGATCCCGGATGAACGGGTGCTGGAAATTAGGTTTCGCCATTGCCCTGCAAAACAACAACCCAAAGTGGAACCCAAAAGAGCCAAAGAAAAAGGTCAAGCGCACCCCCACACTTAAGAACAGAAAACAGCCTAACCATGGTTTCATCCATAGTTCGGGGGTCAAAATCTCGATAAATCAAGCAGAATCAGGGTGGGGGTGCACATTCACAAGAAAATAGGCAACTCAAGGTTCACATCCATAGCAAATACACCCTCAAACTACATCATTAAGGGCCCCAACCGGTGGCCACAACAGGGCATGGAAAACAGGCATTTCAGCGAACACCTTGTGTGCACTACTAAGTTAAACATGAAATTGGCCAAATTCTTGCACACAAGGGCTTAAACAATCAAAGGGGACTTTGCCCAACATAATTCAATCACATCCCATGCATTCCCCTCAATCAATTTCATAAGATTCACATGATTCAATAAGGTTCTCTAACATACACCCTACACACTCAATTCTCCACAATTAACATAGTTAGGGGCAAAATCAAACCTGGAGACTCAAGTAGAGGTGTAGGGAATGATGAGGGGAAGACAATGGAAGTGACGAAACGCCGAAAAACTGGCCGGAAATGCTCGTCGGAGTCTCGCCGGAGTCTCGCCGGAAATCGCCTCCGGCGACGAAAACGTCGCCCAAACTCGCTCAAAATCGAGGGATAGGCCGCTTTGGGTGTAGAAAGAGTGGGTTTGTAGTTGGTTTGGTGAAAAAATTACCCAAAGTGGCCGAAAAAATCGAAAAAAGGTGGGTTTTGCGCGGTTTTCTGGCGAGGGCAGAGGATTCCGGCGAGTGGTTTTGGTTTTCTGACCACAATGGCCGTGCAGGCCATATAAATAGGCCGTGCCTCGGCTGCACGGGCAGGGGCGCACGGCCGTGCAAGGCTGGTTTTTGCCCGTGCAGCCGACACGGCCTGGCCGAGGAGAAGCGCACGACCGTGCACCTGGCACATATGACCGTGCGATCCTTACCGAGAGCTCGCACGGCCAAGGGGGGATACCCGCACGGCCATGCGAGGCATCATGGTGCCCGTGCAAGACGCACGGCCAGGACGAGCGCACGGCCGTGCAATAAGCGCTTTTGGCCGTGCGCTTTTGGCCGAGAGCTCGCACGGCCAAGGGGGGTTCCCGCACGGCCGTGCAAGTTGTGGTCCTGGCCGTGCGACTTGTTGGAGTCCCGAAATCAACCTGTTTTCGCTCAAAAACGACACGTAACTCTGGATCAACGTCTCAAGACTCAAAAACACACAAAATCAAAGGAAAAAGAGTAAGAAAATGCAAACCTCGGTGGGGTTGCCTCCCCACAAGCGCTTCTTTACCGTCTTTTAGCTGGACGCCAGTATGGATGCTCAGGGAAGTGTAGGATCAGGTGCCTTCAAGAGCGGATCCACATCGCTCTTGAGGTACAGCTTCAAATGGTGGCCATGCACGCGACGAATGTGGCCACCTGCATTCGCCAGCTCAACTTGGCCATCCGGTAGGATGCAAGCGAGTGAATACTCGGATGGCCAAGGAGGGGGCGGGACCAGCTCATAGTGGTCTCCGGCTTCCTTTCGAGCAGGCTTAGCTGCCGGCAGTTTCGGCCGCCACTCCTCCTTGATCTGTTCTTTGGGTGACGGAGTGGTCCGGAGTGGCGGCGAAGGTGTGGGAGGCGGTTCCTGCAAAATAGGCAGCACAGAAGGATACACGACAGACTCGTGCTCCTGGTGAGATACAGCATGCAGAGGTGACGGAGCAGGTATATTATCAGCAACAGAAAACGTTATTCGCTCCTCGCCATCCCTCAAAACTAAGGTCCCATCATGCACATCTATGAGAGCCTTGGCGGTGGCCAGGAAAGGCCTTCCCAGTATAAGAGGCACTTCTGTGTCCTCACTGATGTCCAAGATAACAAAATCCACGGGATATGTGAATTTGCCAACCTTAACCAAAAGGTCTTCCACTATACCCCTAGGATGCACTACAGATCTGTCAGCTAATTGAAGGGTCATCCTAGTAGCACGGGGTTCACCTAGGCCTAGTTTCATGAACAATTTATATGGAATAACATTGATACTAGCACCTAAATCCGCCAAGGACTTCTCTACATGCAATTTATCAATAGAGCACGGGATAGTAAAACTACCTGGGTCCTTCTTCTTCTGCGGAAGCTTGTTTTGCAGAATAGCCGAGCATTCCTCGCTGAGCTCTACCGTGGCCAGCTCACTCAGCTTCTGCTTCTTTGAGAGAAGCTCTTTCAGAAACTTCGCATACTTTGGCATTTGCGATAGTGCCTCCAGGAAGGGCACTTGGACATTCAGCTTCTTAAGCATGGCGATGAAGTTCTCGAACTCTGCCTCCAGCCTGTCTTTGTGCAACCGAGTAGGGAAAGGGAGTTTAGGGACATACTCCTTCACTACTGGTTGCGGTTTAGGTGCAGGCACCTCAACTTCCTTCTCCACTTCCTGTTCAACCGCTGGAGCCGCTAAGACAGGGCTTTCTTTCTCCGGTTCCCGAGCAGGGGGATCAACAGTCATCTTGCCACTCCTGGTCATGATGGCATTGCAGCGCTCATTCGGGGTCGGCGGGTGAGGGATGGTCTGCCCTGGTAGAGTACCAGGAGCCCTTTGAGCCACTGCCTGGGCCACGCTCCCCAGCTGGGTCTGGATATCCTGCAAAACAGCCCGTGTATTCCTCTGACCAGCTTCCAGAGCCAGGAGTTGACCCGAGGCCTTCTCCATGAATTGCTCAAAGGTGTTGAATTTCTGAGCACTAACACTGGCAAGAGAACCCACCAAGTCCCGCAGTTCAGCCATCTGATCATTCTGCACTGGGGCAGCAGGGGCTGCACCTGGCTGCTGGAATTGCCCCTGTCTGGGCTGATATGGTGGCCTCTGGAAGCCCGGTGGTCCCTGTGGAGCTGGTGGTCTGGGATTTGGCCCAGTCCAGGAGAAGTTAGGATGCTGGCGCCACCCCTCATTGTACGTGTTGCTGTAGGGGTCGTTGCGCCTGACATTGTTGATGAAGTTCACCTGCTCCTGGGGCGTGGTCGATTCCTTCATCGCCTGGCAGTCTTCCACCATATGATGGGTGCTCTCGCACCACTGGCAGAGCATCGCCTGCTGCTGTCCGGTCCCTGGAATCATCCCGGAACGATCGATAGCTGAGACCAGCTTCGATACTACCTGCACCAAATCGGATGACTAGGTGCCCACAGCATGCACACCCCGGCCTGGTGCTCTCCTCGATCTCCTGGCAGTGCCCCAATCATAACCATTCTCCGCCATCTCTTCAAAGAGTTGATTCAGCTGTGGCGGGGTTTTGGTCAGCATGTTCCCGCCACAAACCGAATCGATCAGCTGCTTGTCCTCCGGGAAGAGGGCGTGATAGAAGGTGCCCACCTTGAACGCATCGTTGAAACCATGATTGGGACACCTGAGGAAAAGACTGTTGTACCTCTCCCATGCATCCCTGATGGTCTCATCCTCATCCTGAGCAAAATGTGTAATTTGCTTCTGCAGGTCAGCTGTCTTGGATGGAGGATGGTAGCGGGTGAGGAACTTGTCCGCCAGGTTGGCGAACGTGGTGATGGAGCCCGGAGATCGAGTGTCTAGCCACTCCTTGGCCTGCCCCTCCAGAGTGAATGGGAAGTACCTCAGCTGGATGGCATCTGCTGGTACCCCATTGATCTTGATTCCATCGATGAGCTCGTGGAATCGCCTGAGATGTGATCGAGGGCACTCTCCCTCCTTACCACGGAACACTACTGAACCGCGCAGCATGGTGATCACGGAGGTGCTCACCTCAAAGTTGTTGGCTGGGACCTGAGGGTGCTGAATGGGTGACCTCATGTCCGCAGCCCTAGCGGTCCAGTAGGAGCCCATGGTCTGCTCCTCGGGGATCACAGCATGGTTCCCTGGTTCAGCCATCTCTTCTTCTTCCTCCTCTAACTGCAGCTGTGATAGCGCCTCCTCCGCAGCCAGTCGCGCCTTTAGAGCCCGCTTGAAGTTTCTGCAGGTTCGTTCAAGCTCATGGTCTAGTGGTAGTAGATCTCCCGACTGGCTACGGGTCATGCACTACCTGCACACAATCAGCAGAAACAACCCGTGAAGGCACACAGGTGGAAGAGATAGAATGCAATAAATAAAAAGCTAGAGTAACAAATTCTCACGTTTCCCCAATAACCTAGAGGGTTCCCCGGCAACGGCGCCAAAAACTTGACACGCCAAAACACAACACCAATCTGCGACCAAGTGTAATCGCAGACCGGGAATGCAGTAACAGGCAAGTTATATTATCAACCCGGGGTCTAGATCTACTGCTTACTCAGTGATTCTCTGTTATCTAGCCAACTAGAGTAAGTGATTGTTGTTTAAACTAAAAGCAGAAATAAAGCAGGAAATTATTCGGTTTTCTTAAGCAGGAAAGAGTCACTCGGGAATGAATCCCCCTAGCTCTTTAGTTAGGTTTCAATTGCAATTTACCCTGGGTTGATTTACTGTTGATTAGACTGCGGAAGATCCGGCATTAGCTTGGAATCTCTTAAGCTGACCAAGCCCTCTCAGTCTAACTACCCGGCAGACGACTAGTCTTCACCGGGATAGAAAGCTGAAGCAGTAAGAACAGAAATTCACTACTGGAATTAGATTCCAGTACAAAGCAGTAAATTGATTGACTCTCGCACAACCAATTCACCACTATCAATCAAGGAAGCTCTCTTAACCTAATCAGATTCTATCTATCATAGGTTAAAGCAGAAATCAAGAGAATTTGATCAAGATTCAATTGACTCAATAAAGCATGTCTCAATCGATTAAAACCAAACAGTAATATCATCCCAAGTCATTACAATCAATCCCTAACACATAGAACTAGGGTTCTTCACCCCCAAGTGAGAGAAGGGTTCTACTCCATAGAGAGAGAAGAGAAAACAAGAATCGGATTAGTCATACTCATAACGATGAGGATAATCTGCTCCGGGACGATGATTTTCACTCCTATGACAATCTCCAGGCTCGATTCGATGAAATCCAGCTCTAAGACAGCTTCTAGGATGTGTTCTTCGTACTTTCTCTCTCTAGGGCTCTGTTTTTGCTCTGAAAACACTGTTCTCTCACTTCTGGCTCGGATTAGGCTTTAAAACCGGGTTTCCCGAGTTGCACGGCCAGGGTGCACGGCCGTGCACTTCACCATTCTGGCCGTGCACCATGAAACGCAGCGTATCCCTTAAGTCGAACTCAGGCTTCTTGCACGGCCAGGTGCACGGCCGTGCAATCTTCAGGGCCTGCCCGTGCAGCTCCTCGGCATGAGGCGCACGGCCAGCTTGCAACCGTGCACGGCCGTGCAGCCTCCCTGGTCTGCCCGTGCAGCTCCCCAAAAACCTCGCCATTCGTCCGTTCTTCGTCCAATCGACCCCAGACTCGCTCCTAAGCCTTCATTCACGTACTAGGACCTGAAATATCACAAACAAGCACAACCTAGCGTGAAATCGGCCTAAAACACGAGAATCAACACCTCAAACGGTGTAAGAACGGGGGTAAAAACATGTGTAAATGACGGTCTATCACACGGCGACAATGGCTAGTTTGCTAATGATGGAATGGAAGTAGCTAGTTTGGAATATCAAAATGAGCCAACTGCTCTATCCAAGGCTTTCGGTGGAATGGTTATTGTCTTTGCTAGTATCTACTAAGTCATGGGCTTGATGGTAGTCATAAGGAGACTGACAGTTCAGACCTTAAAATGTCGTATCATGTTTGAAATTTTCAAACCAAAGCAAACAAGTAATGATGCTGACAGTGTGGTTAGGCGTTCAACAATATTGTGCCAAGCATGCTCATAATGTGGCTTAGATATAATGTGGTTCTTTACTCCTCTCATGCGATTAAATCTTTGCTGGCTATGTATAGGTCTCGAATATGCGTGAAGAACTTGGCAAAATATGTGACTGAAGATCAACTGCGATAACATTTTTCTCTAAAGGGAGACGTAACAGATGCCAAGCTAATGCGAACCAAGTACTACTTAAATTGTTTATGATAATAGTGGTGATTGTTTGCTCTTGAAAATAATAATCAATGTGCTTTCTTATTGTGAAAAGTAATATTCTTTGTGTTTCTTCCATTATCATCATTTTTGCAGAGACGGTAAGAGCAGGCAGTTTGCTTTTATTGGGTTCCGCACAGAATCTGAAGCTGAAGAAGCTATCAGACACTTCAATAGATCTTTCCTCGACACATCAAGAATTGAATGTGAGGTTTGTATCCTTGGCTTACTTCTTACTCTCAGGTGCGGATCAAAGTTCCTTTTCTATGGGAACTACATATTCTCATGTATAGACGAAATGGACTGTTATAATTAGAACATAGTGGTCTGTATCATCACCTTTCTGGACTTGCCAAAAAAAAAAGAAGGATATCATAATGTTTCTTATGAGCCTTGAATTGCAATGGATAACTGGGCTAATCATGCACCACATTGAAGAGGCTAGCACGGGCAAGGACGGGGACTGTCTGTTTATCCCAGGATCCTCAGGGGTTCTTGGTGAATGATATTCTGAAAGGAACAGAGAAATCAAAGTCCTCATTTCATTTTTTTCCCTTCACGTACAGTTGTCTAGTATCTGCTTGGTCATCATATGCTGACTCATTTCTGATTTAAATAAAAGATAACTTATTTGCTTTGTTTTAGATTGCGCGAAGACATGGGGATCCAAACATTCCTCGACCATGGAGTCGTCATTCATTGAATAAAGATGGAGAAGCAACTGCAGAGGACAACAAAGTTCCAAGTGCTGTTAGTTCGAAGGTTAAGGGTTCCAAGGTGGATGCAAAGGATGATAAGGAAGGCAATGATAATGATGATCTGCAACTACGAGAATTTCTTGAGGTCATGAAACCACGTGCTAAGTCAAAATTGTGGGCAGATGACTCTCTAATTGCCGCAGTAGCTGACCAAAATGGCAAAGTTGGCAAAAAGCCAAGTCAAAAGGATAAAGTCAGCAAAGAAGAGCCAGTTTCTCTGGATGTCGAGTTAGAGGAAAGTGCCACTGAAAAGCTGAGGAATGATACAGTCGTCTCAGATATGGATTATTTTAAAAGTAGAGTCAAGAGGGATTGGGCTGATTCAGACAATGATACCGATGGTGATGGTTTGGATGACGAAGGTCAGGGTGACGATGATGTCAGAAGTTCACATAATCAAAGTCTTAATAAGAATAATGATCTACAAGTAGATAGATTCTCTAAAGATATAGACTTGGCCGAGGTTAAAGAAGAAATCCCTCCTACAGCATTCAATGACAAAACTGTTGACTCTCCAAACTTCGTAGATGAGGATTTTGAGGCTGGACGGTTGTTTATAAGAAACCTATCATATTCAGCAACGTATGTACTGACACATCCTTAAAGTGATATCAAGTCAAACTTCAATATGTTATTTACCTCTAATGCTCATGTGTGATTTACTTCTGGTCACCATGTGTTCCTGTTCTTTTAGAGAGGATGACGTGGAACAACACTTTAGCCAGCTTGGAGACACCTCAGAGGTTCATCTTGTTGTTGACAAGGATACAAAGAAGTCAAAAGGATTTGCATATGTTCGCTACGCACGTGCAGAATCTGCAGCTAGGTATCTCTTCTGCCCTGAAACGTAACCTTGCTCCACTGAAAATGTGTAACTGGGACTGAATTTTAATTTTCCCACTAGTCTGCAGATTGTGCAGTGTTGAATTCTAACTTTCATAGTAGAATATCCTACTTTTGGTCTCCTCCTGTCTGTATTATGTTTTCTTGTACTTTCTTCTCCACCAAGTAGATTCTTAGTTGTCCATTTTTTTATTCAAGTATGTCCCGTTTTGTTGTAAGGTTTGCTCTTCACTTCTATGATTTTCTTGGTCAAAATCGTCTGTTGATACTTAATGCGCATCCGACATTACTTTAGTTTCCAATTTGGCAATTGTCCTGAGTGCTGGAGCCTAGAATCATTGCTATAATAATGGCTTCTACTCTGATGCTGGATTAGTTCATTTGCTGCATTCTTCTTCTAATATCATTGACTAATTGCAAAGCCATCGTGCAGGGCATTGGAGGAATTGGACAAGACAATTTTCCAGGGCAGGTTGTTGCATATAATGCCAGCAAAAAAGAAATATACAGCTGATAAGGAAGAGTAAGCAGCATGGTTCTTTTGGTCTCTTTTTCCTTTAACCACCTGATTTCTGCTAATGCTATCAGCTTTCATTAACTCATGTAGGCCTCGTATTCCCCAAGACCTAGGTTCAAAAACCCTAAAACAGCGGAGGGAGGACCAAAAAAAGGCAGCCGAAGCTGGTGGAGATACAAGAGCATGGAATAGTTTGTTTATGTGTTCTAATACAGTATGTGGTCATTTGATACCAATATATTTTCCTCATCGCCAAGCTTTTATGCCTGCATCCAGGGGTGAATCTTCTCTACTAGGCTTCGCCTTGTAGCAGAAGAGGCCTAAGAAAGTCGGATGTAAGCTCTACTTGAAAACAGCATTTACCTTCTCACCACAGAGATGTGAGGATGAGGTTTTTAGTGTAACTTTGCTAAACTCACAGGGTAGGGCCTAGGTAGACACTCCAGAATTCAGTAGGGACTGGCATTAATGTTTATCGTGATTCTTTGGCATAAGCAGATTATGAGATGATGTTGAGCATGGGAGGGTCAATGGGATGTTCTACATCCTCAGTAATTGGTTAATAGGACATAGCTATGCATTTCATATAATGTATGGAAGCTGAACCTGCCTGCAAGTTAAACAAGGACTTCTGATATATTGATGGAGGTTTTTCCCGGCAGCCATATGTGCCATTGCTGGTTACAGACTGAGTCTCGAAAATCTTGTGTATTGAAAAATTATAAAGGTTTCAGTTGTAGTGTTCACTGACATTAGCAGTTGAGGAAGTTTGAAAGAATACTATGTGGTGTAGACTTAAATTTATAGTAGCTTCTTGACACTGGCAGATTATCCTACAAAATAACATGTACGGTCTTCTGGGTCTCTAACTTACAATTCTTTTAACATGCTTCAGGTTGTTGAGAACATTGCCAGAAGACATGGTATTAGTAAAAGTGATTTGCTTGACCCAGAATCAGATGATCTTGTTGTACGTGTTGCTTTGGGAGAAACTCAAGTAATTGCAGAGACAAAAAAGGCTCTTGCGACTGCTGGAGTAAATGTAAAATCTTTAGAAGAAATTGCTGCTGGGAATACAGATGGCTTGAAAAGAAGCAAACATGTAGTTTTAGTGAAGAACTTGTCATATGGCTCCTCAGAAGGTGAACTGGCTCAGATGTTCGGAATATTTGGTAGTCTTGACAAGATTGTTCTTCCTCCAACGAAGACAATGGGCCTGGTACGTGATAGGGCTATCGCGTCATTGAATTATTAGTTGTTTTGTTGGATATGAAGTAAGCTTTCAAATGCTCATCATACACTATGTTAATGAAGTTATATTCCACTAGTTTTATGCAATCTTGATTTCTACCCTGTAACTCGCCTAGCCACTAACATTACCATCATTCGTGCCTCAGATTTATCTCTGCTGCTTCCTTATTCTATTGTACTATTGATTCATATAATTTATTGCATTACCTTTAGATAGGGAACTTTAGTCATACCTAAGCCCTAAGAGATTAAAAATTAGGATTCGTAAGGCATGTGTTGTGCTTACTGCGGCCAATTCTTATAGTATCATGATGTTTCAGGTTGTTTTTCTCCAACCTTCTGATGCACGCGTTAGAGGTTTAGCGTACAAGCGTTACAAGTGAGTTCTTCCCTAAATTTCTCGATTAAAGTTGAATCGATATGCTGATGCAATATTAAGGATGTCTTGGTGCTTACCATCTTGCACTGTTTGTGTTTGGTACTTACCATAATTTCTTTGGCTTCGTAGGGATGCTCCGTTGTATCTTGAGTGGGCTCCAGTTGATATTCTTAATCCAAGTTTTATCTCTAAGGATGATCAAACGAGTAATACAGCTGCTGGTCAAGATGATGTCAAAAGGGTGATGCTGGAGCAAAGTGTTGAAGGAATATCAGAAGCTGATATAGACCCTGACAGAATTGAGGTACATACGTTCATGAAAATTTTCTCTTATGCTCCCTTTCTTATTCCTAACCGAAACAATGTATAATTTGCGGATTTTAGTAATCTTGCAGTTGTCGCTAAGGCTTTTGTCCAGTATCATCTGCTTGTTTGTGAAGCATTTTCATCACTTTCTTAATATGATAGATAAAAGTGATGTATGATTGGAGTACATCATGTCGGTTCCAAAATTCCTTCGAAATTTCTAACTGGTCAATTGTTTTTCAGTCTCGGTCTTTATATGTCAAGAACCTGAATTTCAAGACATCCGATGATAGTTTGAAGCAGCACTTCAGCAAACTCATGAAAGAAGGGAAAGTGTTAAGTGCAAGGGTAATTATCTCTGAGTCTTACTGGCACCATTATACCTTTGACACTATTTGTGTTCTTAGACTGGTTTTCTTCATCGTCTGTAGATAAAGAAGCACTTAAAAAATGGGAAGAATGTCTCTATGGGTTTTGGGTTTTTGGAATTTGACTCAGTGGAGACAGCAACAAATATTTGCAGAGATTTGCAGGTAATGTTTACTCTGGGTGCGTGGTATTTGTCTGAGATATAAAGAAGTCCATTGCCTCTGTATGTGTATCTCCTTTTAATTCCATAGTCCTCATGCATTTCATAATTCTAGGCATTCAAACCAATCATCATAATGAACATGCAGTATACTCTCATGTACTCCTTAATTAGAAGAAAATTTCCCCTTCAATTTGGGTTTTGGTACCTATATCTTTATTGGAAGAAACTGTAACATTTTCTCCTTTCCTCGACCCACCCGTGTGTGTGTGTGTGCATTTGTTTGTGTGTTCTCGACTTCTGTTTCCTTTATTTCCTTTGCACTGATCTTGGTTGAATCTCCTTATGCTATTAGTTCCTTCTAGTATATACTTGTATGACGTAGAGTGGTATAACTATAACCGTATACTTGCCTCCTTATTGTACCAGGGAACAGTTTTGGATGGTCATGCACTCATCCTGCAACTTTGTCACACAAATAGGGATGAGCAAGTGACAAAAAAGGTGGAGAAGGATAAAAGTTCTACAAAATTACTCGTGAGGAATGTGGCCTTTGAAGCAACAGAAAAGGATCTTAGACAATTATTTAGCCCCTTCGACCAGGTAATAAATTGATTTTCCAGTTGAACCTGCTATTGAAGCTAAGTTTGAACATTTTGTTGAACAAGTCCCTGCCATATTCATTCAAAATGATAATAAGTATGACTTGAAAAACCGAAGCAGTTTATGGTGGCGTTAATAGAATGAGAACAGTTAACACGCCAGTAGATTAGATTAAAGCTGTGGTTATGGGAAAACTTGGTGATTGAACTTCATAGACATGTAAGCTGGAGTTTCTGCTAATGCTCTTGAAGCATCAGCTTATGCTAAGAAACTGAGGAACTTCTTTCTTTGTTCATGCCCATCTTGATCTACTGGGAGTTCCTCGATAGATATGTAATAGAAACACATTTCCATCATTGGCTAAATTTTGAAAGAATCTTGAAAATTGTCTGGTCCTCGACCATCCTGCTAGTATAGACGATACAATTCAGACAAATCAGCCATTATGATTCCCAATTATCTCTTTTTTCTCCTGTAGTTGTGGTTACAAATCATTATCATTATGGATTCGCAATGATTCATATGATATAGAACAAGCAATCGTCTATAAATGGTACATGCTGAGAGTGACATAACTGGAGCTCTGTTTTTTGTTGCCCAAACTTAAAATTCCCGAGTTGTTACTTGCTCAATTTTACCCTTTCCTCACTGAGTGTAGCTTTGACATTGTTTTTCTAACTTGGAAAAATGCAGATCAAGAGCTTGAGGTTGCCAAAGAAAAGGAAAAACATGGCCGTCTTGGATGAAGGAACTATGAAATTTCAACGGGTCACAGACTAAGTTATCTGCAAGCTTAGCATTTTCAGCATTTGCAGGCAATGATCCCCTGTATGTCGGTACTTACTACACACCGCCAGGCGCCAGCCCATCTTTTTTTTTATATCAGTAGGTGTTGGTTATTGTATGAAGAGACCATGAAGTTTCTGGTTTATGTAGGAAAGCATAAACTTTGTCGAATGTAATATATTGTTGCCTCTGTTTATTACCACACAAACATACGAAAGGACAAAAATTTACAGATTTCACAATGCGACTCTTATTTAAGTTTGTGTATGTACTATTCATAGAAGATGGAGTGGCCGAAAGCAAAGTCAACCATCGGCCTGAGTTCATCCCAGCTCCCACCTTCAAAACTCTCTTCCTGCTGTAGCCCGCTGCTTTGCTCGCAGAAGCTGCTCTGGCATTGATGATAATCATCGTCATCTTTATTGGTGAAGTTCATCAATTGGCTGTCTGAACTGCAACAGCCATGGTTCCAAACCGACGACGATGATTTAGAATTAATCACATCGACCAGCTTGTCCCCCAACACTCTGTATGGAAAACAACAGCTATCACCAGCTGATTCGTAAGCACTTGTTCTGCAACTGTGGGAGTCTGCTTTCTTGCTGTAAGACGCCTCTCGCTTGAAGATTCGACAGAGCGTCCAAACCTCCTGCGCGCAACCATGGACATTTGTTCATGTTAAGAACCTTTCTAGTTCCTTACCAGGCCAGGCCAGGCCCTAAGGTATCGGTGTCAATTAAGTATGCTATGCTATTACTCACTGCTTCGTAGGTGTTGCTAGGTGGGAGACGAAACTCGTGCATCATCCAGTCGGTCTTGGTGCCTTTCCCGGCGCTTCCCCTGTAGTAAACCAGAGACTTCTTCAGGCCGATGCAGAAGTCACCACCACCGCCGGTGGAATAAATGGGCTTGTCGAGTCCGGTGGCTTTCCAGAACCCGCAACTGACAGTCACCCTGTTGGGCCTCACGCTGTTCTTGTACTTCCTCCCTCTCTTGCAGAAGAAATACCATTCCCTTTCTCCTCCTCCCCCTTGTGCATCTGCTGCAGAGGCAAACACATATATAGCAACTGTCAGGACAAGACAGGACGAACGAACCAGCAGATACATATATATATACACACTTAGAAAGTAGGATTGCAGTTTACTTGGGAGATCCCATGGCTGATACTTGTAGACGTCGAGGTGTTTGATGATGTCGATTCGCAGAGCCTTCTTCTCCACTTTCCTCTTGAGATAAAACCCAACTAGCTCTTCGTCCGTCGGATGGAACCGGAACCCGGGGAGTGAAAGAGGACCGTCGTCATGTTCCTCCCCACCGCCGTTCATGATGTTCTTTTTGCAATGAACGAGGAAGTTTGTCTTCATCATCGTCCTCCTCATGTCGTCCTCCATTATTTTATTTTTATGATTGCTTGCTGCAGCTAGTCTTTTTCTCCGATGCTTACACACTCAATAATCACAAGTCTTACTAACTATTGTTGCACGTTATATATAGCGATGTCCCCGTCGCCATACACAATGGTGTGAAGGATGAAGATACGGATGGCGATTGCTATTATTTTATTATTATTGTTCATCAGATTTTTTCATGGAGTTGTTTAGGTCAAAGTTGTCTTGATTGACTGAAGAAAATCGGCTTTCATGGCTCTGTTATCTTTCTTGGGGCTGGCTTTGGTGTTCCAACCAAGGCATATGTTATGTGGTCAAAAAGATTGTGGTATTGTTTTTTCTTTCTCCTTCATTAGTCATTGCATTATCTGTGGAAATATGGGTAAGAGTGTCTTTTCGATTTTATTCTCATAATTTTATTCTACTCTTATGATTATCTTCTAAGCTACTTTAAGCCTACGTGTGGCTTCAAAACATCAAATGATCCATAAATCAAATCATGACATCCAGCCAAAGTACATATAGTACACAAAATCCACCATGCAGTAGGAAAATATAAAACAATGATAACAATAATAATATTGACGAATTAGAACGGATTCATAACAATTCAATCTCAAGAGGTGTGATCTTGTCCCCAAATCGATGTTTTAGACAAAGATTTGCAACGTTGTCTAGAGTGTCCTTGTGGTATCTTTAACTGATCAACACAAATATATAGAGAGGAGTACATATGAGATTTGTGCGACATCAGCCACCGCAAGGCAGCCCTTAATTGGCGGAGGGGCATTTGTGCCAAAGCAGTAATTTCTTGGCCTTTTAAATTGAGGCCCGCTAAAAAAATAAACGGGAGCTATGAACGGGCAGGTTAATTAGGCCTGCTAAAACATATTTATGATAAATTAAAAGTATACCTATATATGCTAATTTCACAAACCGAGACCAGCAATATGAATTACATGAAAGCATAAAATTATATAGATTACATGAAAAACAAAGAGGCTTTCAATCATAATTAGTAGAATACGGTATGAGTAGTTGCAATATGAATTACATGAAAGCATAAAAATTTATAGATTACATGAAAAACAAAGAGGCTTTCAATCATAATTAGTAGAATACGGTATGAGTAGTTAAATATAAAATGTATACGTGTATTTTACTTTATTACGCATAGATGAAAATATAATTATTACATATTGGTCGGAATACTTGAAGTATATATCATGGGCTCACAGGCCCAACACTACTGAATTTGGCTTTAAAATATAATGGCTATGACTTACATGAAAACCAAAAATGATCTTAATCATAGTTAGTAAAATACGATATGGATAGTTACATATAAAATGCATACGTGTATTTGCTTTACTACGCAAGTTAATCGTACATATAAAACCGGTCACGTCAGCCACATTGACTGAGAGAAAGGGTGGGGGAGAGAGGGAGACAGAGAGAAATACATGAACGGGAGGGACAATGAGAGGATATGAAGTGGTTGGGTGAGTTTTTATGTTTGTTAGATATTGAATTTAATAAAATTATTAATTGATTATTGAGATTGGTCGGAGCTCATCAAAGTGCATCCAACATTCAGATTACCTGGAACATGCTATACTTTTGGAGTATACCAGTTATTATCATATATATATATATATATATGATAATATGGTGGCTACTTCGGTGCACTCACTTTTTTGGGTGGGTGCACTCAGTGCACCCAACTCTAAAAGCGTCCATAATACATTAAATTTTGAACTTTAATTAGTACTCTCAATATAATATGATGATATGACATAGAATCATACAAATCAATCCATTGCCCTAACCCCTTAACATTCAATTTTGAATCCCAACCCAAAATCCCAAATTGTAAACCTAAACCCTAACCCTAAATCCCTAAATCCTTCGAACTAAAGTAAATTTTGAATGAATTTTTTTCAAATTCATGTGCTTCTTGTTCATAATATCATAAGCAACAATTGATACCGTTTTGACATGAGTCGCATGGTCAGAATGACAATTATGAGGCGGGTGCACTGAGTGCACCCGAAAAAGTGGATGCACCCGAATACGGCACCATATATATTATATATTATTTTATTATTAGAATTTTAATTTTGTACCTTATAGATATATCTTTTTAGAATATGTCTAATGCACGTCAAATAGGTTGGATCTCAATTCGACAATCGCTTCTTAAATCGCTTATTTAATTTGCTTGATAATTTAAATCAATATGAAGACCTTGCTTACATTGCACCTATCAACATTGTGAAAAAACCAATATGGGCAAACTGGGCAGGCAATGAGATGGAACGATTTCATTCCAGTAGGTGAATCATATACACCCCTAACACCACTGAAAATACAATTTGTATAATAAAATGAATTCACGAATTTTTTATCAAAAATAAAACATGCCAAAATAAAGACACAAAAGCGGGATATAGCTCATAGATGAAATAACCACAACTTGATCATTGACCAATTTGACCCGACATTTCCGAAAAAACAAAGATGGGCGAAAGGGCACTAAAACGGGATATAGCCTATAAATCGAATAACTACAATCCGGCCAACTGGCCAGGCAAAATGCTAGTTATTAATGAACTCAACACTCCTCCTCCGAGCGATCGTCACGGTGAATCCAACAAGTATATAAAATCACAATTCTCACAAATTCGAGGTCTCTGTTAGAAGGCACCGGCTGGCTCGACACCTCCTCTGGAATAATGTTTCCAACTACTAGATCAATCATGAAGATCTGAATGTAGCTCGGGCCCACCTTGTAACACCGTTCAGTTGTTATGAGGTTTTATTAGAGTGATACAACTAAAATAGATATACAATTAAGTGATGAGTGGTGGAGACAACTGTTTGGAGCTTGGCCAAGGCCAGTTGCCCGATGTCGAGGATGTATCGGAAAAGGGACAGATAGCAATATGAAACTTGACGAGAATCAATACATGTTAGAGCTTCTTTATAGAGTCGAATCGGGCTAAGGTGGTACTTACAACCTTTTTTAAGAGGATGCTTGCAACACTCAAAGCAGTTAGATCGGATGTTGAATGTTTTATAATTGTTCGATAAATGCGTGACATCTTATTTATAAAATTGTCACCGTGTTCTTGTAACGTGAATGGAGTTTCCAACCATCGTATGAACGGATGACTTTGAACACTGTAAACACATCTTTCCAAAAGGGATTGTAAGCATCCTAGCCGGATTGAAATAAACTCACAAAGGTGGTGTAGATGTGAATCCTTTAGGTCTCACTACTTCTTAAATGGCTAGTAAGAGCGAGGAATTTAGAGTCAAACTTGCCAACAAATAATAAAAAGTCAGATGACCATTGCATCCTTGCAGTCGTTGAGAACCCCTATCAGACTTATTGGAAAATAAGGGAACAATCAAACAATAATTGCAGGAGAGAAATATCATCAAATCACTTTAGACGCTAATGATGCTAAGAATAAGATTAGACACGCAAAATATCTACTATATTATACGTTTGGAACTTGGAAGTGTGACTTGCCTGAATTGGATAACATATAGGCATGTCAAATGGGTTTTAGGGTCTGAGTTTTGGAAAAAAATCCAAAACTACCACTGTTTAAAAAAAATTACAAAAATACAACTCATTCTCAAGAATTTCCAAAAATACCACCCTTCCCAATAAACTGCGCCTCGAAGGCGCGGTTCTAACTCAAACCGCGCGGGCAAGGTGAGGTTTGACCCTTCGTAGCTGTCAAATCACGCGATGGGCAGGCGATCTGACGGCCTAACCGCCTGTCGGCGCAGCGATCCACGTTGCTCACGAAAACCGTTGCCCTGAAGCGCGGTTTGCGCGTTGGGAAACGTAAAACACGTGCCGGAGGCGCAGTTTTTCATGTTGTAAAAAGACCAAACTGCCCCTCCAGCACGCGACTTCGTCCCTATATAAACCCACCCCTTCCTCCCATTTTCTGCACACCAAACCCCCATTCTCCTCTCTCTCTCTCTCTCTCTCTCTCTAAGTTCCTCACTCTACCCATCCCCCCTCCCCACCCAAAAACCTTGGAAGTAGTTGTTTTGTTGGTTGCGGCTAAGTCCGATTTGCCTTCAGAAAACTTTTTCTTTGGTTTTCACTAAAAAACCATCGAATCTCTGTCCGAATTCTGAAAAAATGGTCGATTTTATCCAAGAAGAGGGTATTTACTATGATGATTATCAAGCAATACTTACTCATTTTATCCAATTTTTGTAGTTGTTATAATGATTTATTTAATTTATATACTAATTGATTTATGTTGTTGTTATGCTATCGTAGGTTGGGCCAGATGTTGATATATACAATCAACGAATTATGTTGATCAAGGACCGATTGATCAGACTATTTTATACGATCAAGCCAATCATCGTTCAAGAGACGTTTGGAACGACCACAAGGTACATATTATTTATCATCACTTGTAATTTTTAATTTGTTAACGTAATTTATTTGTTTGTACAATAAATTACTTAATTGTTAATCTTATTGATTATTTTCAATAATTTAAATCAATACAATACAACACTTATTTAGACTCCTTATAAAGAAATGCATGTCAAAGGAAATGGGGATATGACCCAATGGCCGACTCTCTTGCTCTTGATGGCCCGGACCCTAGCTTTGTATCCCTCATTTTGATTTTTGCATCTATCCATCAGCCTCTTCGTGTCGGAATGGGTTGTGTGCCATTCAAAACTCCGAGTCATTGCTTCAGTGGCAATAGCGTGTCAGACCTCATTCTTCGTTGCAAATTGTTGGCCCTTCGTAAAGCCCGTGAGTGGACATACTGGCACCTCTGGCGGGTCCATGTCGGCATCAACATACCAATCTTCATTTGGAATGTGATTTTAGTACGGGATAGGTACACAATCGCGAGGTACCTCATCACCATCTGCGTCTAAACCTGGACCGAAATCATCAGCACCTTCAAGAGGATCGAAGCTGGCTGCACTAACATCGCCTTCCTCTTCTTCGACCTCAGGGTCACTAACTGGACTTGGATTGAACTCTTCTTCCATCTGATGATCATCATGAAAGGCACCTTCACCAGCTCCGTAATGGTAGTTGTGGTAACTAACGCCGCTTTGGTAGAAGTTGTACTCGGGTGGGTACTGGTAGCCTTCTTGTTGGTTCTTATCTGCCTGTTGAGCTTCTTCTTCATATGATGGGAAGGATTGATGATGGCCTCCAGTTCCATCATGATACTCCTGCCTCCAGCTCGAGTCTTGGTACTCCTGGTGGGGATGATCTTCGTATAATACACTCCCACCGTGGATACAAGATGTTTGGCCATCTCAAGAATGACCTACACTGCCTTCGACGGCCTCGGTGTAAACGAACATCTCCGCTTGCTTAATTTTATTGGTGGTAAAAAATTGGACCATGGTATCAACGTCCTCCTGAGTGGTAAGGAGGAATTCCTCATTCCACAGCGACCCGCCATGTCTATTTGGATATCGATACACCATACGATCAACTCTTATAGTGCCATTCATGCAGGTAATCCGAGTGCACATTTGATGGAGCTCTTCAAGCATCGGTCTCGTACGGATCTTCATTTTATAAAAATTGCCACCCACGTAACTTACACCTTTTTCGGTCTCTTCCATGTAACCATTCCACCGCAACCCAAGCGTGAGCCTTTGGAATGCCATCTGCAATAAAACTGTAATTAAGTTACTAACATAAAAATCACAAAGGACAATGAAAAGTAATACAAAACAAACTTACAAATTAATGTTAATCGCAAAAACTATTAAAGGTGCACAACTGAAATTTGAAGAAGAAGGAGGAGTGGAGTGAAGATTTTGAGTTTTCTAGACCAGCCTTTTATAGGAGAATTTTACACTACAAACCGCAGGGGGGAGCGGTTTTAGTATGCCATGCAGTCCCACCCCTGCAACCTCCTGCATGCCGACATGTCGGATGTCGGGTGACCAGGCACAAACTGCTGGTGGGGGCAGCGGTTTATGTGTCGACATAGTAAACCGCTTCTCTATGGAGCATTTTACCATGCCAACATATAACCGCTCCCTGAGGAAGCGTTTTGTCGTAGGGCAACCATAAAAATCGCGCTTTCGAAGAGCGGTTTTACCTGAAAAGGAAAACCGCTTGTTGACCAGGCGGTTCTAAGGTGAACCACGGCCTGGTTGTGCGGTTTATATATTAACCGCCCCTTAGAGGCGCGGGTTTTAATAAACGGTGGTATTTTTGGAAATTCTTGGGAATGTGTGGTATTTTTGTAATCTTTTTTAAAACAGTGGTAGTTTTGGATTTTTTTTCCTGAGTTTTACCCAAACCCAATAGAATTTGGGTCAAATCAGATTTTGTTTTTTTGTTTGTTTGTTTTCGAGCAGACCCATACCCATCCAATTAAATTGGGTCCAAGATAGGCCAAGAAATTTAATTAAAAAAAACAAAAAAAGTCTCAAACAGTAGTACATGACCCAAACGGATCTCTTCATCCTTCGACCTAATAACCTAAACGAGAGCGTGATTTCTTCTCCACCATCGTATCCCGCCCGCCTGCATCCCGATTCTCAAACAGTGACCATCGGCCCCGAAGACGCCGCCGACTTGCAATCCCGATTCTCGATCAGTGACAGTCGGCCCCGACGCCGACAGCTTCTCCTTTTCCCCACCATCGGAACCTGAGGCTATGGATTATCTGGAAACGCTAGAGCCACACTCAGAAACTGAAAACAAGGACAAGGACAAAGAGTAGAAGAAACCCACCTCTCGCTCTTCTCGTGCTAGTCTCGGTCTCCAGGTTTGCCCCATCTTCTTCTCTTCTAGATCTTGCCCCCTCTCTGTTTGCTTGGTTCTTCTTTTCCCCTGTATCTTGCTCTCTAAGATTTCGTTCATCTGGGTTTTGTTTACTTGTCTCATCTTTGGTTTTGGTTTTTTTTGGTATATTGGTTCTGGGTTTGCGTCGGTTCATCACTTCAGTGGCGGGGTTGTGTCGGCAATTGAATCTGGGTCGGCGACAGCGAGAGGAAGCTTCGCGGATAAAGTGAGGCTAGGTCGCTGGGATTAACAAGACAACCACTGTTGAGACTATTCCTAATCTCTTACAGGTTTTTCGTTTCCGCAAGTTTGTTTAATTCATGATGTGGGTTCTCTTTTTTCCGTTTGAGTGGTTATCTTTAATGTGTCTTATGAAACTGCAAATTGCTTCTTGGATTAGAAATGCATCCCTTTATTAATATGTCTATAAACTAGTGGTAATATTGGTATGTTATGTTATTCAAGTTAAGTGAAAATGGCTTCATAAATAGATGAAACCATCGAATTATCTGAGGTTCCTCAAAATTCTCATACAGATTATGGTGAAAGCAATAGTGAAGCTCCTACAGTAGTTTCTAATGGAAGTAGACAATTGAGGTCTTATGTATGGAAATACTTTAAGAAAATATTATTTAGGGGAGAGTTAAAGGCTCAATGTCAACACTGTAAGAAAATGCTTTCAACTGTGCATGGAACTACTCATTTAGACAAGCACTTGCGAAGATGCCCTAAGATTAAGCACTTGTATAACTTGTTGAGAAAGAAGTTAGGTGCTAGTAGAAGTTCGAGTCCATTTATCTTCGACCAAGAGAATAGTAGAAGGGATCTTGCTAACATGATTATCTTGCATGGGCTTCCACTTGTTGTGGTTATGTTGGTGTAAGAAAGTTTGTAAGCTCTCTTCAACCTGCATTCAAAATGATTTCAAGAAACACAGTTAGAAGTGACATCTTGAAGATCTATAAGGAAGGGAGGACTCATGTTATGATGGAATTGGAGAGAAACAGTAGTAGAGTAGCCATTACAACAGACATGTGGACCTCAAACAACAATAAACGTGGGTTTATGGTTGTTACTGCACACTATATTGATGATTCATGGAGTCTTCATAATTGAATTTTGAGATTTTGCTATGTTCCCTCTACTCATACAAAAGATGTGCTCTGTAAAGTACGTTTTGAGTGTATGACTGCATGGAACATCGATAGCAAGCTATCGGCCATCACTCTAGATAACTGTAGTACTAATGATGCAATAGTTAGATCTCTTCTAGGAGAGAAGCTACAAGTGAGTTCACTTCTCTTGGGTGGTTCTCTTTTTCATATCAGATGTGCAACACATATCATAAACCTAATAGTTCATGAGGGATTATCAATGATCGAGAGTTGTATTGAGAAAGTGCATGATAGTGTTGTCTATTGGACTGCTTCGCCAAAAAGACGACAAAATTTCACTCTTTTGGCGAGTCAAAGACACATTGAATCAAAAGAATTAGCTCTTGATATTAGGACTCGTTGGAATTCTACATATGTGATGCTTTCTACTGTCTTGGTTTACAAAGAGGTTTTTCCTCGGTTGAGACTACGAGATTCAGGTTATACTACCGTGCCAAGTGAAGATGAGTTATTATGGTAGAAAAGATTTGTGAGAAGTTAAAGTTGTTTTACAACATCACATTAGTGCTTTCAGGTTCTACCTATACAACTGCCAATATTTTTTCCCCCAAGGTTTGTGAGATAAAGGTTTCTTTGAATCAATGGGTGTTATCTCCTGATATATATATTGCAAATATGGCAACACGAATGTTGGAGAAGTTGCTACAATTCTAGATCCTAGATACAAGACGAAAATTTTGGTATGGGCGTTTGAACCAATTTATGGTGTTTTGGCTGAACTCCATCTTAAGAGGATTAAAGGAATTGTTTATGATTTGCTTAATCAGTACAAGAGTTCAGAACCTAATGAAAAGTTTGCAAGTGGTACAACTATGTTTTCTGGGTTGAGTCAGCAAGTGGATGATGATTTTCTTGCTGGATTTGATAGGTTTGTAAGCAGTGATGATAGAGTTTCAAATGTGCAAGTAGAATATGACACTTATTTGAGTGATGGGGCGATACCAAGAAGTGATGAGTTTGATATATTAGCTTGGTGGAAGAATCAAGGGCTCAAGTATCCAACTTTGAGGTTGATAGAAAGAGATATTCTAGCCATCCCCGTGACAACAGTTGTTTCGGAATCTGCTTTTAGCACATGTGGGAGATTGTTGAGTCCGCATCGTAGTCGACTTGACGCTAATGCTATCGAGGCATTGATGTGTTCTCAAAATTGGTTACTAAATGAGGTCAAAGGTAAGTGATTTATGTTTTTTTCAAAGGTATAACATTGTATATCATTGGTTACTAATTGGTTTCAATTTTGACATAGGTGTCCAAAGTTACTCATGATTTAAGTCATGCAACTATATACGATGAGAACGCGGAAGATGCGGATTTTGATGAAGATGGGGAGGAGCATGACAATTGAAGCGGTGCCAAGAGGTGAGTTTCCAGCTGACTTTTGCCCTTCTGTCCTTTCGAGAATATGTATCTGCATATATATAGTTGTTGTGGAGTCGTTACTGGGTTTATGAGTTAGGTCAGCAGATTGTGTGATTTTACTGGGTGGCTGCTATTTGTTTTGAGCAATGAATGACATATATTAACAGTATGTGAATAAGCAGAATGAGAATGAACATTCTTTTTGGCTATTTAAGTTAATTACACCTTTTGATTGGGTGAAAACCAACCAGCAGGCTGTATTTTTCGTGTCTCCTGCATTTCTGCCTTGTAGCCTCAGCGTATCTATAGAGGGATTGGGGAAGAGAGTAGTTCTCAACGTAGCTATAGAGGAATTTGATGCCTTCTTTTACTGCGTCCACATATATAGAATTGAAAGCAGTAAAACATTTGAATTTGGCGCCTACTGGATCTTCCTTGGCAAGTGTTGTACGTTTTCGTTTCCCAAAAGGAAGCCTAGGGAGTGTTGCATCTTGCTATCAACACTCCATTGTTGTTCCCCTAGTTAGTAGTTAGTACTTAGTACATTGCTTTATGTGCTCTATAGCTCATTGGTTCTTGTGATTTGACATTGTTTAATTTGTTGTTACAAACAGGTGAGGAATGTTGCACCACACATGAAAAATCAGGTGTGATTCTGAGTTGAATGAAGTTGTGGATAAGTACTATAGAAGACTGAAGCGTGGAAAATATAAAGCTAAAAGATCAGATTCTGAGTTGAAAGAGTTGGAGGATAAGTACCAGACATTGAGATGTTTTATCCCCATTCCGAACGTGAACATGAACCAAAATATGCTTCTATGGGATTTTCTGTTTTCTCCCATTGAGGATGTTTATGCGAGACTAAGACTTAGAAATAATATTTGGGTATGTTTTCTAATAAGCAGGACTTTCAACTTACCAAAATCTAACTTATATCCAAATGGACGAATTTGGGTCGGCCCAAATATACAGGCCCATTCTGGACCCAATCTAAACCCAACCCAACCCAAAAAAGTAAAAAGAAATTTGGGTCCAAACCCAATACCCATATGGGTCAAGGTATTTTGGTCAAAAGACCCAATAGGCTTACCCATTGACAAGCCTAATAACATGGCTACTATCATTTGCTTTGTGGCTAGGCATGAAAGGTTCATTATGTATTCGTTTAAGAAAACTCATTTATATTTCACATATTTATACAGATAGGATAAGATAATTTGGTCATGAGACTTTATATTTTAAGCAAGTTCTATTCTTTATATCTATATTAGCTAATACTTGCTTCCTTAGCCTATAATAATAGACTTTTACTGTTGATTATTATTTTTGTTTATCAACTTAAGTATGAAACTCTTGTCAAATGTCAACATATTCATTGTGATTAAATGTGAGAATTTATAGAATTACACGATTTTGGACCTTATTCACTCTCAATTTAACCGTAAGATTTGTTTTGAAGGTGAATCGCCCTCAATCTGACCATTCTAATTCATAATCACTAGGCGCTGGAGTGATTACATGTCGACTGTTTTTTTCCTCCTTTGACAACTGCTCTTTGTCAGGAAGCCGACCACCAAATTGATGGCGAACATCATCAAAGTTGAGCAATCAGGAGAAATTGGAAGTCTTTTGTCTACTCACGTGCTGGAAGAATTAAATAGCCCAGCTGTTATATTATGCCGAAAAGAAAAAATAGGACAATCTGTTCATACTTCATACTAAACTAGTCACAAGCCCGGCCGGTTGGCCGGATTCATTTGCCAATCGCGTAAATAGAAATAGCAATTTTGATGGGAGCTTTGTGTTTATTAGGTAGTATATTTAGAAATAAAGGTATATGAAAATATTTAATATTTTAATTTCTTAGTAGCGTTAAATAATTCAAATTATTTTCTTACAACTCATAATAATATTTAAATTATATACGACATTTTAAATAAAATAATAATTAAAAATATTTAAAGAGCAAATTTACCGTCAAATAGAAAAAAATTACCTTGATTCCACCAATTAGCATCAACATTAACTTTTAAAATCATAGCATAAATAATAATTTTATTCTGTATTACTTAAATTCCGTAAAATGATTATACCCCTTCCAAATGAATTCAATGGATAAATTTAATAACATATCATTTACTTGAAAGTTTAAAAATGATTATACTGGTCATCACTGTATAATACTGTGATTAACGTGTTGTCATGTATGTGTTTAAAAATTTGTTTTTTAATTGTAATGAAAATTTATCACTTCCAAATGTACAGGGTAAAGGTTGGCGAAGGGCTGGTAGTATCTATTGATGGTTGGCAGGGTCTCTCGTTGCCAATGCTTTCAATTCAACGCAATTCAGTAGCTCAGCATGGCTAGGATCATCCATCGTCTATCTATTTCATCGGCGAAGAAAAATCGGTATGACTGCTACTCCCTCGTCTTACTTCGCCTCCAATTCAACTACTCCTGCGACCTCCAATTCTGTAACTTTCACCAGCGTATGCCTTGGATTCATTTAGTAGGATGCTCCATATGAACCCCAGACCGTCGGTTGTGAAATTTGGTCAATTGGTAAATTCTCTTATGGGAATGAACGCCTTCCAGACTGCCTTCTATGCGTTTAGACAAACGGAATTAGCTGGAGTCCCACACAATCGTTACACGATTAGCATGTTGCTTCGTTGTTTCTGTAAATTGGGTCGAGTAGATTTTGGCTATGCAGTTTTGAGCAGAGCTCTGAAATTCGGTATTCAATTCAATGATGTGATGCGCAATACATTGATTGACGGGTACTTTAACCACACAATCATAGTATTTTCCGAATATACTAACCGACTCATTGAGTAAAATTGTTTTCCAAAAAAAGAATATAGAAACCATATGCCAGGGGACCGACTCCTAATTTGCTTTCGCTAATCATTCTATTTGTTCCTCATTGTCAGAGACTATCACTCCATGTTTTCTTTTTAGCTTGTTTGCATTTCCTTTGTTATTAGCAACATCATCATCTCCACCGTTATTGAAGTCTTCTTCTCCATTAGTCCTCTGTTTTGGTTCAATATCAGGAGACTCCACATTCTTCTCAAGATCATCATCATTTGTTACACCGATTCTAGCCACCACATCATTGCCAATGCCATTTTCGATCTCCTGCATAATTAGGATAATGATATTGGTTTTGTGCCATTAAAAAATAAAACATATTTGTTGTTTTATTGAATCATAAAATCATAATATTTGGTAAGTGAAGACGTATATAGGATGCTTATATATTCAAATATGTAGCAACATGCAAGTGAATAGGAAATAAAGGAATGTTGCACTATTTTAAGCTATAAAATTAAACACATTGCAAAATCAATGTATGAGCACTTGAGATGGCATTGTAATTAAATTATAATTAGAGGGTTCATTTTGAATAGAATTTCCAAATCGTGTTGGTTATAATGCATTATTGTAAATAAGGTGAATATAATTTCATGCTAGTTGGACTTACCTCAATTGATTCGGGGTGATCGTTTGAGTTATAGTTATCATCCTCCAGCCCTATCTTCCAAATTGTGTACTCACTTGTTGGGTTTGCGATGTTATAGTCAGTGAGCTTGATGTCGAATTTCAGCGTCGTTCCCTCAATTTGTAGTAGATGAGCAGGTGGTGGTCCTCTCATTCGATCATTGTCTTGGAATAGTTTCTCAGCAGATATACCAAAAAATCTATCACTCTCTCGATCCAGAACAACAAAGTCTGCTTGAGTTGTTTTGTCCGCGGCTCGAAGTTGTATCCTGAATCTATATAAGAATTGTAATAGCATAAAGAAGCACAATTTTAGTGTCGGAAGTGTGTAAATATAGAAAAATCATAGATGAAATTTTTATGTTATATAATAATAATCTTATCATATGTAGGTATGGATATTGTATATAATACCATAGGAAGGCATGCAGTGCAGGGATCAAAATGGGGCAGTAAGTGGGTTTTTGAAGAATTAAAAATAAGAAATGGTTATAACTCCAAATCCAAAAAGCTAAACACAAAAATAATTAAACCAAAAGCAGAATCACGTGAAATTAAAGAAACCAAAGCAAGCCGTAATTGAACAGGAAAGAGCAAGCCAATAATGATAAATTGTGAAAAGCTAGGGACGCGAGCTTTAATGGGCTTCGATGGAGGGAATCAATGGGCTTCTAGGAGGGAACTGGCGGCCCAGTCAAACTGTCTAGGATGGAAAGTTGTGGCGGGAATTGACTATGTGCTCCCTCCGTGGATTGCGCACAGTGCAAGAAAAAACAATCTAAGGGGGTTCTGCCCCAGAAAGTCTATATAGTTATGTTGGGATTTAACACATTGATTTTGTTTTTGTTTTTTTATATATTTTGATGCCTAGATCACTTGCTTCATTTTCTAGTTCTTAAGTGTTGAACGGGCTGGCCTCAATTCATGTTGTATGATTGGATCTACCATTAAACGACAGAAATAGTACGCAGTATTTTTGGTCAACCACTAAGTTTCCCCGTTAATATACTGAGGAGAGGAGAGCTAATAGTTAGTAAATAATTCGTTTAATATTCGAATATATAGCTATATGTATTTTATTCATTTAAAAATTTTATATTCGTATTATTGTCAAGTTGTTTCATTTTTCTCCGTTCACTTTGATGGCTCTCGTATAAAACTCGTGTAACACGCTTATATATGTACTTGAGGAATTAAATTGCTAACTTAAATATTATATATTTTTAAAATAATTTTATATTTTAATGACTATTTAGATTAGAGACGACATAAAATACACATACATATTTTATACGTAACTTTCTCGTATCGTATTTTAGTAACGAAGCATTTTATGTTGAATGATAATAGTAGCATGAAACCGGGAAAATTCCCTAAATACATATAAAATTAAAAAAAATTCCTAAACTACCACACTTATAAAAAAAAATCCCAAAATACCTAAGTTTGGCGTGGTTCGAGTTTAAGAAACTCAAAATACTAACTGATTCGAGTGTAAGGGACTCAATCTAAACGTAGATCGATGATGTAATCCTCGAACCATGTGGGGGCTGAAGTGGTTCGAGTTTGGTAAACTTGAACTACTCCTTTGAAATTTCCAACAACCTTAACTTTATGCTCGGTTATCTGATTGTAACAATTGTTTTCATTTCACATAAGTGCATTACTTTTCGAGTACTAAAACTTTTATAATATAAATATTTTGCAGAATATATGTGGAAATGTGAAAATTAAAGTTATTCCCAAAACCCCTTATATTAAAAAATAATCCTATTTTTATTTTGAAAATTTATTTCTAGTAAATGTTAATGTTGTAGTACTTAAAAAATTATGCAAAATAAAAAAAAATGCGACGTTCGAATTACGAAGCACAAAGTTATGATCTTACCAAGTTTGACAAAATCAAAAAATTGCTCGTTTAAGGGTAACAAATGACGTTTTCTCGGGGCGAAGGCACAATTTTGTTTTATATATATAGGAACTTTCTGCCAAACGAGCAATTTTCTGATGGCCATATTCCGAGAAAATGTCATTTGCTACCCATAAAAGAACAAATTTTCGAATTTGTCAAACTTTGGAGGATCATAACTTTGTGCTCCGCAATCCGAACGTCGCAAAGTTTTTATTTATTTTGCATAATTTTTTGAGTACTACAACATTTACAAGGGAAGAAATTTTCAAAATAGGAATTTGTTTTTAATAAAAGGGATTTTGGGAATAACTTTAACTTTAATTTTCATATTTTCACATATATTCTGAAAATATTTCTATTATAAAAGTTGTACTCCTCGAAAAGTTATGCGAAATGAAATAAAATTGCCACGATCGGATAATTGAGCACAAAGTTAAGGTTGTTGGAAATTTCAAAGAAGTAGTTCGAGTTCACCAAACTCGAACCACTTCAGCACCACATGGTTCGAGGCTTACATCATCGATATATGTTTAGATCGAGTATCTTACACTCGAATCAGTTAGTAGTTCGAGTTCCTTAAACTCAAACCACTGCAAAGTTAGGTATTTTGGAGAAAAAATTTATAAGTGCGGTAGTTTAGAAATTGTTTTTAATTCTTATGTATATTTGGGGGAAAATGCCCATGAAACCAAGTCCAATAGATGCAATTAAGCAATGGCCATCTAGAGAAAGCCCTCCACCGCGCCACTGGTAGGCCCGCTGGAAGTTCCTATTTCAAAGCAATGTCGCATACACCGAGGACCGAGCGAGCAATAAATAAATATAAAATGTGGCGGTCGTCTTTCGCACTCCAAAAGGAACGCAGTTAATGTTAGTTAGGAGCCATGCCTGCCATGGAAACGGCTCCAGTAGCTACTTCTTCTTCAATTCTTGTCCCCCTCAGGTCCTCCGCCGCCGGGGCTAGCAGAAAATATGCCCAATTCCCACAACGTAGCTTCATCAGTTTCTATTTGGCTCCATCATTTTCCTTCACTTTCCCGAGAAAGTGTAATTCGGCGGTGAAGTATCTAAAGCCACCCAGTCGGTTCACTGCTTTCAGCAGCTCACCCTTTGCCTCGACTCCTCCAGAGCAAACCCCATGTCCAGAGCTTGCTGTTCTCCTTGAAGTTGATGGGTACCCCCATTGTCCCTTGTATTTTTTTTTTTTTTGGTAACTGTTCCTTGTGTTGAATTGTTTGCCTAGTGGGGCGTTTCCTTTGAAATCTCTGGCGTCTCTTGCAGGGTCCTTATGGACGCATATCGCTTGGGAAATCGCCAAGCTTTTAATGAAGGTGAGGCGATATCTTCGTTCACTGTTAACTTCAGTTGAATTTGAAGAGAACCCAATTTGAAGGCGTAAATTGTTGACTCAGTTGCCAATTTCCATCCCTTCTTTTCTTATCAGCATTTCGGAAGCTTGGACTTGACTGTGCCAAATGGACTGAGCCTATCTACATGGACCTCTTTAGGTGTGGCCTCCTTCTTTTTCATTGTATATGCAGTTTGTATTGAAATCCTCTCGTCGAATTTATTGGTTAGTTTTATGCCTGATGTCATCATAATACAAACACTTATGTAGTCATGTTCTATTCGCATTTAGGGAATAGTTTCTCCCTCACATGTTGACACTTCAAGCATCTGTATGAATTCATATTGGCAGAATGAATGTCTGTTTGTTATTGCCAGTTTGTAAATGAACTATCTTACGTCCATGGCTCTTCTTCTCTGTTACCAGGAAGAGTACCGGTGATGAGGAAAGAATGCTGCTCTTGTATTTTAATCGGGTAAGTTCACCGCACGTCTTCTGTTCGACTTTGATCATACCGTTTAGGTGGTTGGTGTTGTACAGAATTTCTGCATCTTCCTGCAGATTGGTTGGCCTACTTCTTTGCCAACAAGTGAGAAAGACACGTTCGTGAAAAATGTTCTACAAGAAAAGGTATTATTGCTAGCTATGTAGCTGAGATCTTTTTCTCTTGGTTGCATTTTCATCGAATGGTACTCAAATTTCTCCAAGCTTTTCCTGGATGAGAGTGAGTAGTATGGTTTATTAATTTTTCAGTATATGTGGATGTTGGCAGAAAAAAGCATTGGATGAGTTTGTGGCATCTGAAGGCTCTACTTTACGACCAGGAGTCGAAGAGTGAGTCATCTCGTCTCATAGAGGAACGATGAATACATTAGGCAGATGTTTATTATTAAATATTCGAGACTTAGAAATGTTGTATTGTGCAGTTTTATCGATGATGCATATGATGAAGGGGTACCGGTAGCTGTAATGACGACTTATGGTAAAAGTGATGAAAAGGTAGCCAGGTATGTTCCACTCTCTGGAGCTCAAATAACAGATAGTTAAATGAATAAGAAGGCTGTCTAGTTAGAGAAGAACTCTACTTAAAAGATTACAGTGAATATGCTATGATTTGTTATATTCTCTTCCTTAGGTTTTCAAATGCCCGAATTCAACGTAATATCACCAGGGTTATCTTAGGTATTTTCATGAGTGTGCTCACTTACAGGGTGGTATTACTTTCAGTTACTTGCAATGTTCCTGCTTCTACTCTGCTATAAACTGCAAATTCTTAATAAGAAACAGAATTCAAGAAAGTCCTGCTCAAATGAACTGGCTATGATCCCCAAAAATAGAACACAAAATTGTTTCTAAAGTGCAAATGGCTTGTAGCCTGTCTGTTGCATTGTTTGCCGGGTTCAGAAAATCCCTACATTTATTTTTCAGTACTCTCATAATGCTGATTTATTGTCGATAAGTTGCCTCATCACTATGTCAGATTGCCTTTTTTACCACTTGCTCCACCACAATGTTGTTCTTTGAGAGCGTAACTAGGAGTGCCTGATTCTTTTTTCTTTCTTTTGCTTCAATGTGCTTGAAATTTCTAGATCCGTTATAAAAAAGCTTGGGGAGGCAAGAATGTCGAAGATCAAGATTGTTGGAAATGAGGAAATAGGACGGAGTTTATACAGCCAACTTGTTCTAGGCCAAGGGGTCTCCTCTGGTTTGGATGAGCAGCTAGCTAGGCAAGTGCAGAAAGCAGGTAAATCCTACGGGCATAGATTCTTTACTTGTCTGTGTCATGTGTTCTTCATTTCTCTTCCACTGAAAATTAGTTCTTGCTCCACCTGTTCAGCTTCCGCTGAGAAACAGAGGGTTGCTGAGGAAGTTGCATCGATGTTGAAGTTAAAAGTAGAGCTTGGTGCGACTTCATCTGAGAGGTTAGTATACCTCTTGCCCCAAGTACATTGGTTATAATACCTCATTTTGCCCTGTGTGGTATTCTAGCTTTAAATGATGCATCGAGATTGTGCAGCATAGAAAAGGTTGTAGTTGCACTGCGTGCAGCGGCAGAGATTGCTGGTCACCGTGTCCAAGATTGTGTTCTTGTTAGTGGAAGCCAATCTGGAGTTGCTGCAGCCAAGCGAATTGGCATGCCGTGTATTGTTTTACGGAGCAGGTATAGTCTTTATTGGCTTAACTGTTGAGTTTAACCAGTTTTTGGTCCATCAATTTTGTAGTCAAACGAGAACCGGGACTTGCAGGTAAACTTGTAAACTCAGAAGATGCTCGTGTACAATCACGATTGTACAAAATTGGGTAAATCTTAAACTGGATGTAAGAAGCAAAACATTAGCTTTTGCTGGGGTTTGTTGAGGTTTATATGAAGTTACTGGAGCATCACTGTGCTAATTTGTGCCAAGGAACACTATGATAACTTGGGATAAGAGATGAAAAACGATCTGTGATGCCTTTCACATGCTTTCTATCCAATTGTCAAATAACCTATACTGTCTGTTGCCCTCTTTCTATTGACTTGCCTTGTCTTTTTCTTACAGTTCGACATCGAGAGCTGAGTTCCCTTCAGCAAATGGGATACTGGATGGGTTTGGAGGAGCAGATTTGACGATATCGAAACTACTGAAGAAGCGATGGTCTGGCTCTCAAAATTCGTAGACGCAGTTTTGCAACCTTGTACATAACCGGGGCAGTATACTTGGTTGTAATATCATCCACTACCGGAAGCATACTTGGATCTTGTTGCAGGGTTGCCTAGCCAGGGTACTATGAATCACTCCTTAATTAATCACTCCTTAATTGCTGGCTCGCACCTCTTGCATGCCGTACTCAATTTTGTATATGCTTGATTGGCTTCAACGAGAAAACAGTAATGTAATGACAATTTTTTCTTTTGTGGCAGAAACAGAATCATAGTCTGTAACATTCAAAACTCCAATGTGTAACTTCTTCCCTTCTTCTGGAATGCTCAAAAAGAACAATACTCAATTTATCATACAAAGGTGAAAGGTTCGGAGATCATGATTTCAGACTATCAAACACACACCAAAGATTCCTAATTCGTTCAAAGATTACAAACATCCTGGGATCCTAATGCATCCGGTGACGCACAGATCGACTTGTCGGCCCGCTCAAAAAATGAAGCAAACATCGTAGGAAGTGGAGTCGGACATCAGGAATACTCTGCCTCTGCCTTCGAACTCCGCCTGTGCATCTGGTTTGGACTCGAGTATTCCATCCCACTGTCTGAGTATGAGACATTGGAGGAGGATACAGAAGAGTCGGGAATCACAGTGGATGTTGGATTTGAACTGGAACTTTCATTCTTGAAACTGTGTGAATCTACGGGATATGGTCTTGGAGCTGTAGGCGTTTGATGCTGCTGCTGCTGCTGCTGGCCTTGACCTTGAGCCTCTTCAGCGAGTCGCTTAAGTAGATTCATGATTGTTGGAAGAAACCTGGACGATATAGACAGTATTCCCGCCACCTGCATAACAAGGAACAAGAAAAAAAGCTAATCAGTTGATGTCCGAGTGATGTGAAATTCACAGGCTTTAATTTACATTTTGCTATGTACTTGTCTGCATTTTATAAGCTTTATATTTTAGACTTACCGGGCCATGTCGAAACTGGCCAGCAACATCCAGCTGTACCCACAAGGCCTTCGAGAGTAAGAATCCAACAAACAGAACCATTAGGTAAAGGGGGTTCCTGTTCATTAGGTCTTAATGTCAGTTGCCTTCATTGAGCGATAAGATATAGATGTTGACATCTTTAAAGCAATGAAAAATAATCAGCAAGGGAGTTACTTCAACAGAAGCATGAACTCGTTGAAACCAAGGATGAGCATTGCAGCAATTGCCCATGGAGGAGGTAACCAGTTGTTATTTCGTTTGTGAGCCTCCTGAAAAAGACATTGCGTACCACCACATATTAAACCAGAATCAGGCATGATTCACCGGAAGGAGTGAAACCAAAGAAACAGGAACAACAAGGTAAGAACATAAAGCCCATGCGCAGAAATCCTCCAAATGAATCATAGTCTGGATCACATGAAGCCCAGAAGAATAGTCTCAAAACTATATTAGAACGTCCAGATATTGATGATGCAAGGATTTCAAATAAGATGCCTATATAAATCACTAAATATATTGACTGAATTCTGAAAGTTAATATAATGAATTTCGAATTTACGTCCTCATAAGTTAAAGGTAAAATTAAAACACTAAACAAAACAAACGGAAAGGGAAAAAGGGAGTAGAAAAACACTTATAATGAGGCGATTGAAATGTCACCTAAAGGTTCAGATTCGAAATACATCATTTTGAAGGATTATAGGTATAATATGTTCTCTACTGTGCACTTTTATCAAACATCTCTCTCTACTATTTTTTGCATAAAAAATAGCCCCCTCCACTTAAGAAACATTGTCAAACAATGCCCTTCTATTAAAATTTGCATTCAAAAACTGTCAACCACAGGCGAACCCCTGTCGGGACTACTTGACATCAACAAAATGGGAGGTGAAATGTCAGTTTTAACCTCCCTTTTATTTCTCTAGGTCTTGTTTCAATGAAATTATTACGGGTATTGGGATATACAAAAGAAACCAAAAAAATGTTAAAGTGAAATTATTAGGGGTATATTAAGACATTTTTTTTCCCAAGCCACGATTTGACCGTGGTTAATAAATTGCCATGTTTGATGATGTTTCTAAAATATATGGGTATTTTTTATATAAAAAATAGTAAAGGGGCACGTTCGATAAAAATGCATGGTAGATTGTGCAGTAGATGAAGTTAATTGTGCGGTTAGACATAATGAAGCAGATAACGGATGTCTATGTACCAGCTAGTTGTTTAGGTTATGGGAGTAGAAACATCAGATGAAAAGTTCAAGAGATCAAAATGATAACCAATGGGTGAATATAAGCGTAAGATGGACCAGGAACAGGTAAACAATTTCAAGGAGTATTTGTACCTGAGCTGAAAGTGCTTGTGTAACAGTATACTCGGTCTCTGATTTAAACTGCCTCCACATGGACTTGCACTGAACTGGTGTAATTAATGTACACTTTGGAGGAACCTGCCACACATTTGATACTAGCAGTAAATTGCTGGCGCAGAAGTGAGGTATATGAAATCATATGCAGAAGCTATGTTAATAGTAAGAAGAGATGCCAAAACATCAAATAATTGCTAATACCTCTTCCCAGGAACTCGAGGCAAGAGGGTCAGTAGTAGCTCCAACAGCTCTGTTTTGAGAAGATTGAGTGGTGATAGTTCCATCCATGAGGGAGGAGACGAGTACATCCTCAATCTTATCTGGTTTCTCATCCAAGCGTACTGCAGCCATGACTGAGAGAAGTTTCAAGGACTGCACCACGTAAAGCCGTTTGAGATACAAACCTTGTATGTTCAAGCACGAAGTCACTTATTGAAAGTTCAATGAACATTACCGCAGATCGTGCGTCCTTCGTAATGGCTCGGATGTCCTCTTTTCCAGTCCAAACCCTCGGCATTGAATCATTATCATGGTTGAAAACTGTGGAAAATCTGAAACACATCCCAGGAATTAGTCAACCATATAATAACTACATCAGAGGATACACCAAAACATAATTTAGCATATTAGTCTTTACCTATCCTTCATACGTATCAAAACCTTCCCCGCATCTTCTCTTGCTTTCTTCTCCACTACATTTCTTGCAAAGTCCCTTAAGTGCTGCAGCTGTGCATCAACTGTAGCTTCATCCAATTCAAAACCAACAATTGCAGTAGAATACTCAGCTACAGCAGCATCTGTTTCACGTTTTAAAAGCTTTCTGATTGAAGCCCATGTGTCCTTTTCACCAGACTCAAAGAGAGATTCTATAGGATGACTCAAAGCTTCGGTGAGTTTATTCTGCATACAACAGCGTATCCAGATTCAGTTATATACGACCAGAATGCAGAGTCACTAAGTTCACAGAAAGACCTTGGACGAGATGATAGATGATATGCTGCTAGCAAGTCCTAACATCAAGTGAACTCATAACGGTAAACAAATTACCTCATATTTTGCTGTCAACTCAGATAACTTGGCACTGCATACAGATGAAGCATGTGTCTCAATATCACGGTGAAGCTTTTCCCGAACTTTTGAAGCATCCCAATCGGCTTGTTTTATAGATGCATCTGAAATATCAGAACTGCCAGAGTTAGTCAAGTTAATGAGTACCGTACACGCTTCCAAGCAGTTCTGCACTAAGGGTCCAACTGCAAGGAATATGAATAAGGTGTACCAGTCGTCCACCATAACTTTTCCAATGCAGTAATACACAGTAACTTGCTTCGACAAAGCGCATTGAAGCGATGAGTCCTCAGAGATTGACTAATAAACCATCACAATTTCCATTCTCATTCTTCCACAAGAAACTGGCTTAGATATTGATTAATATTCAATAATTTACCCCCTCTTCTTCTGAATTCTTAACAGCTACCACAATGCATACACCTTTTTGGTTGTCCCGCAACTACTTAAAACATCCAATTGGAAGAAGCACATTTATAACTGGCATAACCTCAGTCATAAGGACAATATGAGAGGGTGCTAACAAAGAGTTTAAATTGGTCATACAAAAATACAGGTAAGGTGACACAAAAAGCTGTAACATTTCATCAATTCCACACGACAGTTGAGCTTGTGCTATTTTCTTTTTCAGGTTGGACTAAGTGTTTGATGCTTTTCATCCCCCATTCCCACTAAGCCATCATTTGGGGTTGACCTAAATTAACCTGTGACTTGACTTGATTAATCCATAAAGGAACACCTATATCTGTAAGATAGCATTGATCCCCCAGGAAAAAGTGTCTCGGCAAGTACCCATTGCCACAAAATAAGACAGCATAATAGCCAGCATAACTCGTACTCTAGATACGACTTAAAATAAAGCATAAATTGTTATACCTTTGGATCCTTTATCAAACTCAGCAAGGGAAGATTCGGTACAAGCACGAACAGAAGCAGCAAATCCTTCGCCTCGGCTCAGTGATTGCTCTAGCCTACTCTTGAAGTCCTCAAGTGCTTTAGAACGTAGATGTCCCAATAAAGTAACATAAACAGGGTGAACCAGCTGCATGATATACAAGAAGCTCAGCAACGGGAAGTGGCAAACTCTCAAGAGCATAATTTCACTGGGAACTGTCAGCAATAAATTTATACAGAGAACAAATTCCATAATCCAGAAAGAGTGGCTGATGATTCGAAGACACTAAGATCTTACATCCAATGCTTTTGTCTCCAGCTGTTCTCGTTTTGCATTTCTCACTCCTTCCTCGAAATAGGTTGCCTCCATGTCATACCTGTCGAGAAAAAGGTTTAGAATATTGAGAGAAAACAGTAATCCGGAAGAAACATAAAAAAAGTAGTTGCGTGACAACTCACAAAAATTACCACGACTTACTCTGAAAGGTATCTTTCTAGGATAGAGCTGACATTCTTCCCGAATCCTGATACAGGACCAGCTTCAACAGCTTCCTCCAGTTCTAGCCATCCCTTTTTTAGGGCAAATTTAACAACACTCAGGCCTTGTACTAATATTTCACAGTTCTTGAATAATCCAGCCAAAAAAAGAAGGACAAGACCCCTTGGATTAAGAAGAAGTACCTCATCAGACTTCAAGCAACAAAGCTTTTCATTGGCTATCTCTTCACATCGAACGGTTGCAACCATCACCTGACAGACAAAAACACACGTTCAGGTAGGGAACTACAATTTATTTTGTCTAAGGACCAAAGTTGACGAACCTTATGAGCAGGGAGATCGAGATCCTTATTCTCCTTTATAATTTTCCAAATCTGAAGTGCACTAAAAGCAAATGCCGAGGCAGGGACAACGCCCCTTCTATCACCAGCTAGCCCTCCAGGAGAAATGGAATGAAAAAAGCGCTCCCTCAGTTGAGCAACCTTCAAAAGATGAAATACATAGACCATAAGTGATAAATTTGTGATGATACCTAAAGCAAGATCAATACAATCATGTCCAGCACAGCAAAAAAGAAAAAACAAATCTGATAAATTTGTGTCTTAGAGAATAATATTACAGATTTGAAGCCCAATCAATTGGATAAGAACATAATAGTGACCATAAGGCTTACTGCAGAAACAAAAGTTGACCTTAAAGCTGTGCAAATTGTTAGATTTGCATTACCTGCTCCTTAAACTGTTGCTCCTTCTCTTCAAAGCTGGATAGAGCAGTCACCTCAACCTTAAAACCAATGACAAAAACAAATTAAGACTTATGATAAATGGGAGAATTCTAGAGGTAAACCTTAGCCCCGAGATAAAACACAACAGCTTATATAGTTAGGAAACACCGTATCTGGAAAATTCATGGCGTAGAACATTTTGATGGAGTTTAGACGTAAAAATAATATGTTGTAATGGAGAACTCTACTTATTAGTTAAAATGTCAAGGGTATCTAGTACTTGTAAGAAAGAAAAACGGACCATCTAGAGTGCACCCGATATAACAGATCAGAAAGATATGAAGTGAATGTAACAGAAATTTTACATTAAAAAATTCACTCAGTGGAGTATCTTGGTGAGCCTGGGGTTTAGGAACTGAATCCCATATCTGCACAAGTTAGAAAACTTGTGAGCACCAAAGAATGGAGTGACTGATAGTCAAGAACCAACAAATATAAATGGCTACTACAAAGACAAATACCTTCTGAACATCCTCTCTAAGAATAGGTTCAAGATATTCAAGTGGAGTCTGCACGTAAAACCGCAAAGTACCAGAATCAGCATAAATAAATTACAACAGTAGGCAAGCCATGCTCAGTGCATTTAACAGTATGACAGTAAATCACTACCTTTGTTTTGTCCCGTATAACAAACAGTAATGTGGTCTTGCGAGGGCTGAACAAACGCATCATGACCTGCATACAGCACAGGAAATGGCCCAATAGGTGATGACAGTAATCGAATTGCCAAGGACCTCGTGACCATGAACAAACAGTTGACATACCTGGAACACTGTTTTCAGGAGGGGCTTGTTTGCAGCCTGCTCCCGCCCGATGTCATGGCACCACCTGTATAAAGTATTTCGCAAGGCAAATATCCACTGAAGCTGAACTTTTTGTAACATTTTCACCATCAATGAATATAGCTTATGAAGTGTTTTACTGTCACTTAAATGAAGTTTACATCTGAAAGCTAATATTTCACACATAGAAAGATAAACCAGTATAGATAAAATAATATGTTTTCATTTTAAACTCGGAACAGAGAAAACCTAATGTGTACTGGAAAGATTGTTGAGTTGGCAGCAAACACCTCGAACATCTTATGAATAAATTATGAATTAATGTAGAACAAATGCAGGGCAGGAGCCTAGTTCTTCAGACCAAGTAAAAAATTTCAAAGCCTTTTATATGTACTGTTTACACACATGCAAGTAAACTTACATATACCGCTAATCTATGCCCTTAATTACATCCACGTGCACGAAGGAAGCAGATTTTGTGGGAAGAGAAAGCAAACAACTATGATCTCCGACTTGCCGAACTTACATGTTTATTATCACAATATCAGCAACAGCCAAAGCGAAAAGTGCACTTTGTTTCTCAAAAGTAGTGTCATCCTGGAAAAAAGATGTTCAGTATTATCACTATAGTTACATAGACATGTAGTAAATTACTGGACAACAAGTAGAATTTAAATGAACTGAAAAATAGCGTGCCACAAAATTACCATTTTCCCGTCCACGGAATCACAGTATTCAACACATAAACATATTTCTCACGAGACAGGCGAAGTGACCTAAAGTACCTAATTCTCAATTGCTAACTACCAAACCTACATCCTACCACAGAGATTGTTAAAAAATATATGACGTGATTTGTAAACAACAACTCAGTCCGACATCAACTAAAAGAAAAACAATAGAGCACCACACGACAGTGCCACCTGGTCAGCTGGCATTCAAATTTCATACTCCCAATTGTATAGTTGTGTTCCTTAGTAAGTCCACTTTCACCATTGAATACGGTAATATGGAAAACTGCTAACCAAGCAAAAAAGATAATAATTTGAAACATAGATATGGTTTACCTCCCCTCTTTCCCTGCCATCAGTTCCTTCTAGATCCATGCCAATTGTAAACGGCTCGATGCCAACGCACTTGGCCATCCAGATACCTTTAGTTGTTTGACCCCTGATACCACATTGATCATTAGACCACGTTAAGGAATTTGAGTCACAAGCAAATTAAAAGAGAAGATAGCCAACATAACTGGAAACAAATAAAAGACTTTGTCCAGGAAAATTTAAACAGGATTATTAATGCTAACCTTCCCCTGAAGGCATCCATTTCCCTGAAATTGGTATGGAAAAGATGATTCATCAGGGTACTTTTACCTGCTCAAAAGCAAAAACGGAAAAAGCATTAGTCAAAGTACAGATCTTGCTCTAGTGTAAATCTGAACAAGCTGCCAAAATCACCAATCGAAGATATAAGCTGGACGAGATTGTAACATGATCTTGATTGATGACAAGTAAAGGGGATTCAGATGAACTCGAAAAAAGCTAAATTGAGCACACGGAGCAAGATCAGGCTCAGCTCCCAGTAAAACAAAGCAATCACATTTCACTCCACAATGAAACAAGTTGAAATTAGAAAGATAAACAGAGAACAACACAACATACCGCTGCTCTGAGGGCCCATGATAGCGACGACGGCGTAGGAGAGGCCGCATTCAGAGAGCTTGGTGGTGGAGACGAAGCGATCGAGTCCTTCGACATTGAATGAGCCTTCGCCGTCAATCAGCTGGGTGGAGCAGCAGTTATCGGCCATGGTGCGCAGAGGGAGGAAGTCACAGAGCAGTCAGCCCCAGGTCTGATGCAGTGGTCTAGGGTTTTAGAGTAGCTGAAAAAATACCGAAAAGGGCGAGGGGATACGGATTGGTCGCCGCGGAGTGATGAAATGGAGTAGAGATGAAGCAAACGTAGGAAGGAACTGAAGATCAGATCAATTCTCTTCTCAGGAGTCTTCGATGTTTCTCTCCTTTTTCTTCTTTCCCCTTTTTGATGGCGGTGTGGTGTATTGTATTGAGAAGTTGGTGTTTGAAAGTCAGTAGCTTCGAATTGAAATACCCACAAAAAAAATCAGCACAGTGGGGATTTAGCTTTACCGTTCGTTTACCACCGCCCACCAGGGAAGAGATGTACGATGACAGGTGGAGAACGAAGGGGAGAGAGAGAGGGCCTTATTTTGCGTAAGAAGTTGCCTGTTCGTTTTTTACTGTTCCCTGAGATGATGAGGTTTATGATGATTTGATGATCACGAATTCACGATCATGAGAGAAATGGGCAAAAAAGGCCTCGTTCTAAAGTAATTATTTTTACTATTGTGTGCGAAAATAACTAAAATATATGCAAATGAATTATCGAAATTAAACCCCAACGTTGATAGAGTAATCAAAGTCATATATTATCTAGATTATATTGTCTCGTTGGATATTATATGATTATCCTTTTTTATTCCAGTTTCGACTTCTCACATTTTTCGTTCTTCTCACATCTCCCCTTTGACTCCCCTCTCCGGTCGTCTCCTCCTTCCTTCAAGGTTTTCAACTTTTCCAACTAGGGACTCGGAGTGGGTGACATAGGAGTATAGCAGTCAAGATCGCGATTTTAAGTAAAAATGAAAATGAGGACAAAAATTGGAATCGTCAAAATGAATAGTAAAATCGTAGGTTTTAAGGTCTATACAAAAACGAAGACGGAATAATATTAATAAGAAAAATAATGAATAACACAACAACACATAACACTTACAATGATAATTTCGGTTGTTTTCCAAAAATACCACTGTTTTAAAAAATTACAAAAATACCACCCAACCCCGAAAAATTCCAAAAATACAACCATTTCTCGAAAATCGCCACCCCACCCAGCGGTTTACACGAAAATCGTTAGGTGGGGTGGCGGTTTTCAATGAAAACTGCTTGGGTCTGGGGCAATTCTGTAGACCGCTTGGTACGTGGGCGGTTTGGTCCAAAAAAAATTCCGATATCCTAACCTAGGTGGAAACTTCAAAAGAACGTATCTTTGTGCTCGGGTATCCGATCGTAGCGAATTTTTTTTATTCCTCATAACTTTTCGAGATCTTACAAGCCGCAAACGCCATAGGCAGTTTGGTCCCGCCTTCGTCGTTTGCTACCCCAAACAGGCTTTTTCTCGATTTTGCCAAACTTTGACCATCTTAACTTTGTGCTCCGCAATCCGAACGTCATGAAATATTGTTTGATCCTGCATAATTTTTCAAGGACTACAACTTTTACTGGGAAGAAATTTTCAAAACATGAATTATTTTTTTGGATATACGAGGTTTTGGGAATAACTTTACCTTCCCTTTTCACAAATCCACGCACATTCCGAAATTATGTCTATGATAAAAATTGTAGTCTTTAAAAAGTTATGCACAATGAAAAAAAAAATCATGAAGTTTGGATTTTGGAGCACAAAGCTATGGTCGTCCAAAGTTTGACGAAATCGAAAAAAAAAACTTGTTCGGGGTAGCAAACGACATTTTTTTCCAACAAAGGGAGGACCGGCGGTTTGCGTCTTGCAAGATCTCAGAAAGTTATGCGAAATTGAAAAAAGTTCGCTACGATCGGATACCTGAGCACAAAGATACGATTGTTTGAAGTTTCCACCTAGGTTAGTATTTATCGAAATAAAAAAATAGGACCAAACCGTTGGGTGGGGCAGTGGTTTTGAACCAAACCTACACGCGGCAAACAACAAAACCGCCCCCAACCCAAGCGACTTTGGTCGAAAACCGCTCCCCCACCCAGCGGTTTTCGTGTAAACCGCGGGGTGGGGTGGTTTTTTTTTTTTTTTTGAAATGGTGGTATTTTTTTGGAATTTTTGGAATTTTTCGGGATTGGATGATATTTTTGTAATTGTTTTTTTAAACAGTGGTATTTCTCGAAAAATATCCGATAATTTCTCAATGTTAATGTTCCAATTTATCAAGGTTAATGTTGGAAAGTGGTGAACCGATGATAATTAATACGCTGATGTGAATAGATGATGGTCGATGATAGTTAGTGCGAGAGAGGTAGATGATGTTGGTGGATAAGAAGCAAAAGAGACATAATTTTGCAAATTCTGAGGAAAATTAGTAAAGTTCACCTGAAGATTTGAATCGTAAAATTTAAAAATTTTAAAGATTTAAATCGTGAATAGTGTAAAATTTTAAAGTCTATAGATTTTGAAATTTAAATCCCAATTTTGACTAGGAATCATAAGTACTTATTTTTTCTTTATTCAAAATCGTTAACTAGTGTTTTTAGGGTCTCAATTATTTCTTGCCACCTTTTTTTAGAAAACACTCTAAAATTGTACATTTGCTATTAAGATTTTACTAAAAAAATTTAGATTTTACATAAGATACTTACTTTCTAAAATTCTATATTTTTAATCTCATTGGAATTAAAAAATTCAATTTAATATACCCTTTCTAACCAACTTGACCAATTTCCCAAAAAAAATTTAGTATAGTGTTTTATTAGCATAAAAAGGGACTTGCATGTGTTAAGCATGCCGCCAGTGTTCATCTTGAGCCTGGATCGAACTCTCCATGAGATTCTTAGTTGTAGTACTTACTGCTCAACCAAAACCACATGTTTGAATTTGACTCGTTGTATGGATGACTAAGATTGGATGAAGAGTGAATAGTGGTTAATTTGTTTATGAAGTAGTTATGCATGTGTTCTCATCAATCTTAACACATATTGAAAAAGTATATGATCTATATATTAAAAGTGATTTCATATTTTTAAATAGATGGAAGGGTAATTAATATTTAGAATCATTTTATTTGATTCAATATCCTTTTCCCCTATTGTCATTCGTAAATATGTAAATTCATTTAATTTTATCATCTCAATTCACTTATAAAAACTACTCACACCACTGTCATGAAGCAGGATTCCCAACAATTCCTAAAACTCGATAGGACCTGAGGAAGCTTAATCTCATTAGTTTGAAAGGCAAGAAGACAAGTCTGCAAAAGAAATGGAGATGAAGGCTTCCTTGAAGTTGACTTTCTTGGTCGTGCTCTTAGTCTTTACCATTGGTACGTTATTATGAAGCAAATCAATTGGTAATGTGTTATTTATTTTTTATTTTCATAATCAATATAAACATATAAATACATATTTTTGCAGGTCAGGAGAGCATCGGAGTCGAAGGCAGAACCACAGACGAGGTGATGAAGTGTGAGAAATATTGCAAAGCTCCTTGTGAATGTGTTCAGCAGTACTGCGTCTGCGGTGGTTCATCAGAGGAACAACCCCTGACCTCCGGCCGCCTCTTCCCACATCCGCAATTGGGACATTAGAAACAAGATTCATTATGAGTGCATGCTTCTCCAAATAGAGTGAGAAGTTTAATTTATGTTCAATAATGTTCTCTTAAGAAGAAGAAGTCGATAATAACAATACTACCAATAATAATGTTACATTTGTGTCTCGGTGCCTACGATAGGTTTGAGTTTTCTTTTATGCGTACATCATAGTATCCTCGGCAGACAGAAAAAAAAAAAAAAAAAGAGAATCAACATGTTATTCACTCCTAAAATTGAACCTGTAAACACAAGAAATTAAGGGGTCGTTTAGAGAATGGGATTTAGGGCCTGGATTCATTGAATCCGTAGATTTTGTAAGAATTTATGTTTTTTTGTTGCTTTTTGTATTGTGGATTTTAGCTTTGGAGATTTCAAATCTCTAAAATCTACGGATATCAAATCTCTCATAATCAGAGAGATTCTATATATTGATTCGTGAGATTTTTTTATCCTACTTTTTCTCTTTCTTTTATTTATTTATCATACTAAATATATTTATGAACAGAGTTTGAAATTTTTTCAAACCACTCTAATTTTTATTAAGGATAAACATGTTATTTAATATAACATTTAAAAATTTATTTTCATTAAATGTTAATAATCACAGTTATCAAACAATAAGTATTTTTAAAATATTTTTTCCACAATCCGAAGAGTTAGAATCTTTAGATTGTTGACAATCTATAGATTTAAACTCATATTCTCAAAACGACCCCTAAATAACATTATGAGATGAATATAACCATAATATTTTAAATATATTAAGTTGAGCCATATGAATTGGACTTTTGGATCCAGTGTAGCCAAGTCAACCTAATGGCTATGTCGTGGCCACTGACCACCAGACTCGCAGCATCTCCTTCTCGGCCTCTCCTCGCTTCAAGTGACAAGAGCTCAGCGTTCCTTGCCACCCCCTATTGGGGTGAGTCCAGCCTTCGGCCCACTCGGTTTATTCCTCCAGGGAAACCTCCTCGGTGCCAGCTACAAGCTTGTCGTGTCTAGCAAGCATACATTGTGTGTCTTGGAATTGTGTTTCGTTTACCCTTTGTAAAACCCTCAAGTCAAGTATTGAGAGGGTTGTATATGTGTTGCTTGTAAGGCCATTGGCCTTAACTTAATAATAGAAGAAGTCAGAGTTCTGCGGATGTAAGTCTCTCACATTGAGAGGTCGAACCACGTAAAATCATCGTCTCAATTTACTTTCATGTTATTGCCGATTTCTCATGGTATCAGAGCGTCGCTGATCCAGTCAACCAATCACAATGAGGGACGAGGAAGCAAAGAAGACGTCCAGTTCTTCCTTCGTTGCCCCTAACAAAGATGAAGATCCCCCGTCCCCTTATTACTTGCATCTGACAGAGACAACTAGTCAATTGTAGGTTGGGGAGGTTCTTACTTCCAGCAACTATGGAGCGTGGGTCATTGACATGACTAATTCTCTTATCATCAAGAAAAAATATGGATTCGTTGATGAAATAATTCAAAAACCAGCAGCATATCCCAAGCTGCGAGATTGGACTCGATGTGATGCCATTCGTTGATGGATACAGACTTCCATGGTCAAAGAAGTCAGAGCTAGTGTAAGGTATGCTCGAGCAGCACAAGAAATATGGGTTGATTTGCGACATTAATTCGGACAGGGTAGTGCTTCTCGTCGTATGAAGTTCGTCGTCTCGTTAGCATGTTGAAGCAAGAGAAGCTAAGTGTATCCTCCTTCTACACACGTATACAGACATATTGGGAAGAATCTCAATCACTTTTTCCATCGCCAAAGTGCACATGGGGTTTAGAGCATCGCACCAAAGACAGGATGAGAGCTCCCATTTATTCGACTTCCTAATTGGATTGGATGAAAGTTTTAGTGTTGTTCGCACACAAGTTCTGGCCATGAAGCCCACTCCAAGTTTGGCAGAGTCTTAAAACATTGTTTCCTCCAACGAACAACATCGTTTGATAGCCCAGAAGGCCTCAACTTGAGACTATTGTTTCGCGAAGAAGAAGAGCAAAACGCCGGTCGGTAGAGGAATCGTCCAAAGTTTATCCATTGCAGCAAGCTTGGGAACATAAAGGAATCTTGTTTTGACATTATCAGGTGTCCAAGTCATGACAACCGTGATGGGCGTGTTGGTCGTGAGAAGTCAGGAGCTTCGGAAAATGTCCTCAACAATCGTCGTCGTCGCAATGAGGGGCCGCAATCCAGAGCTTCCCAGGTCGAGAGGCTGACAGTCCATTCGCCCCCTTCTCCTTACAACAATTAGAGCAGCTGAAGCTCTTCTTTTCCTAGTCGAGCAATCTTGGTTCTGTTCCAGTCGAGTCACCATCATCCCACATGGCAGGTATGTGTTTTCCCAGTTCAGAATGGTTAATAGACTCAGGTTGTAATGAACACATTGTTTATGATGCTTCTATGTTGAGTAATGTGCGAAGTGATAAATCCAGCCTTCCAGCTAAAATACCCAACACAACCAGTGTTCATGTAGCTTGTGTTGGCACGGTGAAACTTGCTTTTGGTTTAATATTGGAAAGAGCTCTTCACGTCCTACATTTCATTGCAATCTACAATTTGTCAGTCGTCTAACGAAGGAGAACAATGTGGCTTTGATATTTCTTCGTGACTTTTATATTCTCTAGGACTTACAATACAGGAGCTGGAATGGGAAGGGGATTCTCCGTGATGGTCTATATTTCTTACAACCTTACGAGCAACGGGATTGTCAACCTTTTGCCGCAATCAGTGCGAGTGAAGTCACATTGGAAATTTGGCATTCAAGATTGGGTGATCCATCTTTGTCCAAGATGACTCATCTTAGTAGTTTTTTGTCTCCTCATTTGCGTGCTAGTGAAGACTTTTGTCATTCTTGTTCTCGTGCCAAGCATACTCGAACTCCTTTTCCTTCTTGTTCAATAAAGACGACGTATTGTTTTGAGCTTATTCATCTTGATTTGTGGGGTTGTTATAGTGTTCCATTACTTAATGGTGCCCATTATTTCCTCACCATTACCGATGATTTTAGTCGTACAGTTTGTGTGTATCTACTGCTTTCAAGTCTGAAGTCACTAAATATCTTCTTATGTTCATCGAGATGGTTCGTACTCCGTTTAATCAACGTATTAGGCATATTCAAACTGAAAATGGAATAGAGTTTCAATCCACTTCGCTTCGAGATTTCTACACTCAACATGCTATTCATTTTCAGACCAGTTGCACTGACACTCGTCAGCAAAATGGCATGGTTGAAAGCAAGCACATGCATATCCTTGATACCGCTCGAGCTCTTAGATTTCATGTAGGATTACCATTCATTTTTGGGGTGAGTGTGTGGAGAAATAATTTTACTTAATTATCGACTTCCCGCAATGGCAACCGGAAAGACTCCCTTTGAGGTAATTTTCCAGAAACCATCCACCTATCACCATCTTCGTGTTTTTGGTTGTAACGTCTATGCTAAGGACACTCATCGAGGTCTTCACAAATTTGTTGATCATGGGTAAGCTTGTGTTTCTTGGGTTATGCATCGGATCATAAAGGGTACTGGCTTTATGATCTTGTTAGTCTAAGATCATAGTCTCACGGGACGTATTGTTTGTTGAAGAGCATTTTCCCCTTCTGATCTACTGATCAACAACGTCTCCAGTGGGTGTCTGATGAAAATTTTGCCTTCCCCAGTCTGTTTGTCACTGGGCCTTTCCAGGATTAAGATCCACTCGGACCACCTTCTTTCTTGCCAGGTCCTTCGCACGCAGTTAGCTAGTCCATTGAGTCTACGTCATCGTCGTCCCCAAGCCTCTTGTCTGGGCCGACTTCGAGTCAGCATGGGCCGAGTCCAGCCAATGCCTCGTCTTCTCCCAGCTCAGATACAACATCTGGGCCTATCTTGTCTGGTCTGTTTCATCACTTCTCACCACATCCATGGGCTCCAGTGCCTCCCCCAGCCTAGTTGTGTCGGACCCTCCAGTCGGCCCTCTTTGCCGAAGTGAACGAGATCGTCCAAAACGGTTGGGTGATTGTGCCACCACTGTTTATGCAGCTAACTCTATCCATTATCCCATATATGCTCATGTTGATTATGAGCGTGCCACTCCTGCGTATCGAGCTTTCTTGGTTGCTGTCACTCGCCATGATGAACCAAAGAGTGTTAATGAGGTTGTTCAGTATGCTCATTTGCGGGAAGCCATGATCAAGGAGATCATTGATCTTGTTCAAAATGGCACGTGGAGTCTGATCATACCTCCACCTGGATGACGTATTATTGATTCAAAATGGGTCTTCAAGATCAAGTTTCTCCCCAATGGAACCCTTGAGCGCGCCAAGGGATATACTCAAGTTGAAGGTATGGATTATCACGATTCTTTTGCTCATGTTGCCAAGCTTGTCAGAGTTCGTTGCTTGATTGCAATAACATCTATTCGCGGGTGATTCATACATCAACTTGATGTCAACAATGTGTTTCTTCATGGAGACCTAGAAGAAGAGGTCTACATGAAGATTCCTCTTGGTTTTGCTGAGAAAGGTGACAACAGGGTTTGTCACCTTCATAAGTCAATCTATGGTCTTCGTCAACCCTCGCGCAATTGGTATCACAAGTTCACTGCTGTTTTATGTGAACTTGGCTACCGCGCCTCGCTTACAGATCATTCTCTCTTCATCTTTTGTCGAGCCACCACTTTTGTCACGACTCTCATCTACGTCGACGATGTCATCCTTGCAGGTAATGATTTTTCCTTCATTAACCATGTTAAGGGGTTTCTCGACTAGAGGTTTCGTATTAAAGACTAGAGTTCTCTTCGTTATATCTTGGGAAAAGAGGTTGCTCGTTCTCCGCGTGGCATAGTTCTATGCCAGCGCAAGTATACATTGGATATCCTCGAGAAAGCTAATGTCCAGTCAAGTCATCCAAGTGCTTTTCCAGTGGAACATAATCATCATTTTACGCTTCCCTCTGCTGCAGTCCTCTCTGACAATTCTTCTTACCGTAGGTTGGTTGGTCATCTCCTCTACTTAACTGTTACTCGTCCGGATATTACGTATGATGTTAATATCCTTAGTCAGTTTGTTCATGCACCCACACAAGTAGGGTTGGAAGTTTGGTACCGGTATTTGTTATATACTGAATACCGTACCATATTTGTATACATTTGGTATTACTGTAACACCCTACCCTATACGTTTTGCCTAATCATATTGTTCATACAATTGCAGCGGAACTAATCTCGGGTGTTACATTAATTATCAAAATTTACCTAAATAAAATTTCGACATGAATTACTCGCGTCATGGGCTATCAGTTCTTGCTTCTTATCCTGCAAAATAATTCATCTGAATCCATGCATTCAATGACAAACATATATACTAACAACCATATACATGGACTTTCATAGCCATAGTCACAGTTTCATACTACACAACTGCATACCAAACTTATACATACCATAATCGTCACAACTTACACAGTTACACAACATATACACATATCATCAATTTTCCACACCTGTGGATATCTCACACTACATCAGAAGCTAGTATGCACATGAAAAACGTTCTCAAAACATTTTTACAAAAAGGTGTGGATCACTGGCCAAAATTCCGAGTAGTAGTCCAAGCACAGAATGGTTGAAGACCATACCTCATCTTGCCTTCAACTCTTGCTCAGCTCCCACCTATACACCTATCTACTGCTGCTGATGATCTGCTTACACATGGCATAAGCAGAGAAGAAGAATAAAAGAGGGTCAGCTCATAGCTGAGTGAGATAATCATAGCATCGTGAGTTTATAACATAGCATAACACTACCATACATCTAGCAAACAAGCCAAAGCACTAGGATCAGATCTCAGCCCTCCGACATCCCAATAGGCAAAAGACTCAACCACCTTGACTTATGCATATGCATCTTATCATGTTTTAATCATAGGCGCCTGGCTACTACCATGCTAATAACTCTCCCGGGAAACATACCCCACATCCCGTCGGATGTAGTCATACATACCCCAACATCCCGTCGGATGTGGTCATACATACCCCACACCACTATGGGTGTAGTCATACCCCGGCACCACTCTGGGTGTGGTCATATCTCGTGAGAATTCTTCAGTCACCACCACATGAGAGGTGTGACTATCATACATATCATAATAGAGTAATAGCATAGGGAGCCCTAATTACTATGTAGTTGACCGTGAGACCACAACACTCATATTTGGTATCCTTGTACATGATTCATATCTCATCTTGCTTAATCATAATTCATTACTTACGCATGTGCTTGACCTGGCTATAATTGGCTCAACATAGGTAAATCAGAAGTCGTATAATTGCACTTCCTCGGGATAAACCCTCGTGCAAGTCATCCTCCTTAAACATCATAATATCACCCAGGGAAGTTTATTTTTCCCCCTTGTGAATCCAAATAGAACCACAATATCACATCATGTCAAAACACCTGATCGAACAACCATGAAGTCATATCAATAGTTAAGCCACAAATGGCAACATGTATGCAATCATCAGCATAAACAAGGTCCATATCGATTAGGGCAAGTCAATAATATCATACAGCAGTCCAGGGTTCAACATATAGCACAAAAGTTCATACACCCCTAATCATGCCATTCTAGTTCACCTAGGTCAATTCTAAGCATCAATATAATTATCGTGATACGACAAACCCGGTATGCCGTGCTAATCCCTCACCTGTTCTGGTCGTTCAAACACCGGTTCTAGCCTCCCGTACTAAAACGTCAATTTCACGAACGAACCCCGAATTAAAATCCGAGACCGTTCTAATATCTCCTGCAGTATCCCCATCAATATTAGTTCTAGGCTCCGGGTCAAATTCTCGATAAAAACACATCAAACCCTGGCCGGAGCTAAATTCAGCGATCCCGGCTCCGACCTAAATAACAGCCGAAATTCAGGGATTAGAACTAGAGGATTGATTACCTCGCTGCAGGAAGCTCGTATATGAAATTTGGGCTCAATCCGGCTTCCGGATACTCCGAAACCCTAATTTGGCTTATCGGGAATTCAAGAAATTCCTGATCCAAAAACTCGTTTTAAAGCTCTAAATCGACAAATCACGATGAATGGATGGATTAGGCATTACTTACGGGATTTTTGGATCACTAGGGCTCAAGAATTTGAACTTTGGAATTTCTCCCGAGCTCCCCTGTTCGCTCTGCTCGGCTCGCTGTGCTCTCGGTTTCCTCTCGGTGGGGAAATGGAAAAAGTCGATGATGATGAGAATTAAATGGAAGGGTGGGGATTAATATATATGCGGCCGCTATGTAATTATATATATATATATATATATATATATAATTATATATATAATTAATACGTATACTTATCCGATCGATAATCCGATTTTCGCCGAAATACTATCAAAATACTCGATTTTAAATCGTAAAATTTCTAGCAACCGTAATACGAGTTTTGCCGAAACGGGATGTTACAATTCTCCCCTCCTTAAAAAGATTTCGTCCCCGAAATCTATCCTTGAGTCATACCTAAAGTCTGCTTACTTATCCTTAACATGAACGATCGTACATAAGGTTACTACCTAACTCTTAGGTTAGGAGATCTGAATTACATAACTAAACACATAACATCTCAAGTTCCCATGTTTAGGTTTCAAAAACCTATACTGGGCTATCACAACAAAAACACATCAACAAGTTCAAAACATAACTTATTAAGAAAGATTGTTAACCTGTAAAGTAGGTCGCTACCAACTCTGGGTACTTCTCTCGCATACTTGCTTCAGTCTCCCAGGTAGCACTCTCAATTTCTTGATTTCTCCAAACCACTTTCAACATTGGGATTTCCTTCCTACGAAGGTTCTTAATCTGGTAATCAACAATCTCAACTGGAACCTCTTCAAATGTCAAATCTGAACCCAACTCGATCTCTTCTGGTTGTATAACATGGGAAGGATCCACTTTGTACCTCTTCAGCATACTAACATGAAATACATTGTGGATTTGGGATAGTTCTGGAGGCAATGCTAACTTATAAGCCACTGGTCCAATCTTCTCTGTGATTTCATATGGCCCAATATATCGAGGTGAAAGCTTTCCTTTCTTACCAAATCTCATCACCCCTTTCCATGGTGACACCTGGAGAAATACTTTCTCACCCACTTCGAAATTAACTTCACGCCTATTCGTGTCAACATAAACTTTCTGTCGATCTTGAGCCACCCTCAAACGCTCCATGATTTCCTTGACTTTATCAACTGTGATCTGAACTATCTCTGGCCCTGAGATTTGCCTTGTTCCTTCTACATCCCAACATAATGGTGTTCTACATTTCCTCCCATAAAGTGCTTCATATGGTGGAACACCCAAGCTACTATGGTACTGATTGTTGTAAGCAAACTCAATCAGGGGCAAATGGTCAATCCATGATTCCTCCCATTGCATTACACATGATCGAAGTAATTCCTCCAAAGTTAGGATGGTTCGTTCACTCTGCCCATCTGTTTGAGGATGATAAGCTGAAGTAAAATGTAATTTAGTTCCCAAGGCATCATGTAAACTTTGCCAAAACCGAGATGTGAAGCTCGGGTCTCGATCAAAGACAATAGAAATTGGCACATCATGCAATCTAACGATCTCCTTAATATATAGTTGAGACAAAGTCTCCAGTGATGGTTTCCATTTGATGGGTAAAAAGTGAGCCGATTTGGTCAGTCGGTCCACTATAACCCATACTGCATCTTTTCCCCTTGATGATGGGAGACCATATACAAAATCCATTGTGATTCTTTCCCACTTCCATTCTGGAATTGGAAGTGGTTGTAGTTTTCCCACAGGAGCTTGATGTTCTGCCTTAACTTTCTGACATACCATACATGTGAAAACATGTTCAGCCGCTTCCTTTTTCATCCCACGCCACCAAAAATATGGTTTGATCGTGTGATACATTTTAGTTGCTCCTGGGTGCATAGCATAAGCAGAAGAATGAGCTTCATCTAGGATCTCTTTCCTCAAGTTGTCAACATTAGGAATACATGCTCTTCCATTCCTCTTCAACATGCCATCTACCATTTCAAATGGGCTTTCTTTTCCTTCCTCAATGTCTTGAATGATTTTTGCCAACTCTGGGTCCTTCTTCTGCTTCTCACGAATTTTGTCGTGCAACAAAGGTCGAATGTTCAACCGAGCTAGTAACCCTGTTACACCATCCACTTCCAAATCAACATTCATTGCCCTCAATTCAACCAGATCATTTATATTCTTCTTCCCCTTTCTGCTTAGGGCATCAGCAACTACATTAGCTTTACCTGGATGGTAATCAAAGGTACAATCATAATCTTTTAGAAGTTCAATCCATCTCCTCTGGCGACTATTTAAATCCTTCTGATCCATAATATACTTCAGGCTTTTGTGATCAGTTAGGATTTTAAAAGTCTCACCATACAAATAATGTCGCCAAATCTTGAGAGCAAATACCACCGCTGCCAATTCTAAGTCATGAGTGGGATAATTTACTTCATGTGGACGCAATTGCCTAGAGGCATATGCGATAACTCTTCCATCTCGCATTAGCACACAACCCAGTCCTTGATATGAGGTATCACTATACACCACAAACTCTCCATGGTTTGAGGTAAAGCCAGTACTGGTGCTGTGGTCAATTTCTTCTTCACTTCATGAAAACTCTTTTGACATGATTCATCCCAAACATACTTGGTATTCTTCCTCAACAGTTTAGTCAATGGTGCACCAATTTTAGAAAATCCTTCTACAAACCGCCGATAATAACCAGCCATGCCAAGAAAACTTCTCAACTCAGACACATCTTTTGGTGGAGCCCAACTCACCACTGCTTCCACCTTTTTCAGATCCACCTCGACACCTCTTCCAGAAATTACATGTCCCAGAAATATTACCTCCTTCAGCCAAAACTCACATTTTGAGAATTTTGCATATAATTGTTTCTCTCTTAGAATTTGCAACACAATTCTAAGGTGAGTTTTGTGCTCCTCCTCGCTTTTAGAATAGATGAGAATATCATCTATGAACACAATCACAAACTTATCAAGATATTCATGGAAAACTCTGTTCATAAGAGCCATAAATACCGCTGGTGCATTAGTGAGTCCAAAAGGCATTACCAGGAACTCATAATGCCCATATCTTGTTCTAAAAGCTGTCTTTGAAGTTGCTCCATCTGCCACTTTGAATTGATGGTATCCAGACCTCAAATCAATCTTAGAAAAGACCGATGCACCCTGCAATTGATCAAACAAATCATCTATTCTTGGAAGGGGATAACGATTCTTCACTGTCGCCTTATTCAACCTCCGGTAGTCAATGCACATTCTCATGGAGCCATCTTTCTTCTTGACAAACAAAACCGGTGCACCCCATGGAGAGATGCTAGGTCGAATAAACCCCTTGTCTAGCAATTCTTGCAATTGTTCTTTAAGCTCCTTCAGCTCAATTGGTGCCATTCTATATGGTGCCATTGAAATTGGTGTTGTGCCAGGTACCAATTCAATATCAAACTCTACTTCCCTTTCTGGTGGAAGGCCGGGAAGTTCTTCGGGGAATACATCAGGAAACTCCCTTACCACCTCTACATCCTCAACCTTCTTATAATTTACTACAGTAACTTGAGCAAGAAAGGCTTCACAACCTTCCTTCACTTATCGAAAAGCTTCCAAGGCAGAAAGAAAACCATGAGTCTCCTTTTTCTTAATGCCTCGAAATACAACAGGACCTTTATCTGGTGTGTTGAATAACACTTCTTTCTTTTGACAATCCACAACAGCTCCATGTGTTGCCAGAAAGTCCATTCCAAGGATGACATCAAATTCATCAAAAGGTAGCAGAATTAAATCTGCTGCTAGGAAAGCTCCTTCCACACAAATGAAGGAACTTCTAATAACTGAGTCTACCTTCAAGGTATCTCCCACAGGTGTTATAACACATAAGGTATAACCTAGCTTATCTGGAACTAAGCGTAGCATATGTGCAAACATATATGACATGAATGAGTGAGAGGAACCAGTATCGATCAAAGCATATAATTTCTTGCCAAGGATAGAAAGCATACCAGTCACAACTTCTGGTGCCACTTCTGCCTCACCTCGAGTCATTGCATAAACCCTCGGTGCTCCCTGTGCTCTGGTACCCTGCGTACCACTTCCTGATGGGTGATTTCGACCACCACCTCTACCACCCTGTGAACCACCACGACCACTCTGAAATCCACTACGGCCTCCCTGGTAACCACCCCTGAATGGGGCTCTACTAAATTGCACTGAAGGCTCGGACTGTGTAGCTCTTACTTCTCTCGAATGCGGACAATCCCTCATGATGTGCCCAGGTTGGCCACAGTGAAAGCATACACCAGAAAATCTCCTACACTCTCCAAGATGCCTCTTCTGACAAACTTGACAAAATGGAAATTGTGTGGCTGAGGAAATTGGTGCCCTGTATGATGTTCCCGACATAGATTGACTCGGCGTTCTCCCAAAACTGCTAGGACCTCTCCTGGGTGGGTAACGAGGTCCAGCATAATTTACTCCAAACTTCCTCTTCTTCTCCTCTTCTTTGGCCTTGTGCTCCTCTCGGCTCTCAACTTCATAGGCTTCATACTTAAGTGCTGCCTCCTTGATTGTGGCCATACTCTCTTCATCAACCCTGTGGACCTTTTCTTTCAATCCTATGCGCAGACCATGCAAGTATCTCATCTTCTTCTTATGCTCAGTATCCGCCAACCCATCCTCAAAGTAAAGTAGTCGAACAAACTTGATGGTGTACTCAGTAACTGTCATATTATCCTGCTTAAGGTTGGCGAATTCATTATTCTTTGCCCTCATAAAAGCTTCGGGAAGAAACTCTGTCTTAAAGGCCTTCAGGAACTCCTCCCAGGTGAACTGAACTCGTTCACCATTAACTCTAGAGACTGAGGACCACCAGCTCCTCGCGTACCCCTTTAGGAGAAAAACAACATATTGTACTTTTTCCTCTGGGGTTGCATAAAGATATTCAAACACATCTTCCATCTCCCTCAACCACTCTACCACAGCATCCGGACTCACATCTCCTTTAAAGTCCCTACCACCCAAACTCTTCATCTTTGCATAATCTAATACTGGCGGTCTTGCATCAACCGCCCCCACTCCTCTCGACTGGTCAGTAGGAACATTTTCACAACTTCCGTGCGAGCTACAAGGAAATATTGGCCTTAGATTGATCCACACAAAATTCATTCTTCACCAAGTCTCTCACTTGGTTAAAACATAAAATTTCCCAAAATAATTACTTGAAAACAAATAAGTTCAAAACTCAATTTTGAAAACCATGATGCAGGTAATTTCATCTAATATACCAATACACATAATCATGTCAAACTCAATTCCCAGTTTAAGTCATTATGGGGTACTCCCCTCCTTAGGAGTGTTTAACCTCCCATAGGGTATAGTACGCCATAGCAGCAAAAAGAGGGAACCGGGCTCTGATACCAAACTGTAAAACCCTACCCTATACGTTTTGCCTAATCATATTGTTCATACAATTGCAGCGGAAATAATCTCGGGTGTTACATTAATTATCAAAATTTACCTAAATAAAATTTCGACATAAATTACTCGCGTAATGGGCTAACAGTTCTTGCAACTTATCCTGCAAAATAATTCATCTGAATCCATGCATTCAATGATAAACATATATACTAACAACCATATACATGGACTTTCATAGCCATAGTCACAGTTTCATACTACACAACTGCATACCAAACTTATACATACCATAATCGTCACAACTTACACAGTTACACAACATATACACATATCATCAATTTTCCACACCTGTGGATATCTCACACTACATCAGAAGCTAGTATGCACATGAAAAACGTTCTCAAAACATTTTTACAAAAAGGTGTGGATCACTGGCCAAAATCCCGAGTAGTAGTCCAAGCACAGAATGGTTGAAGACCATACCTCATCTTGCCTTCAACTCTTGCTCAGCTCCCACCTATACACCTATCTACTGCTGATGATCTGCTTACACATGGCATAAGCAGAGAAGAAGAATAAAAGAGGGTCAGCTCATAGCTGAGTGAGATAATCATAGCATCGTGAGTTTATAACATAGCATACCACTACCATACATCTAGCAAACAAGCCAAAGCACTAGGATCAGATCTCAGCCCTCCGACATCCCAATAGGCAAAAGACTCAACCACCTTGACTTATGCATATGCATCTTATCATGTTTTAATCATAGGCGCCTCGCTACTCCCATGCTAATAACTCTCCCGGGAAACATACCCCACATCCCGTCGGATGTAGTCATACATACCCCAACATCCCGTCGGATGTGGTCATACATACCCCACACCACTATGGGTGTAGTCATACCCCGACACCACTCTGGGTGTGGTCATATCTCGTAAGAATTCTTCAGTCACCACCACATGAGAGGTGTGACTATCATACATATCATAATAGAGTAATAGCATAGGGAGCCCTAATTACTATGTAGTTGACCGTGAGACCACAACACTCATATTTGGTATCCTTGTACATGATTCATATCTCATCTTGCTTAATAATAATTCATTACTTACGCATGTGCTTGACCTGGCCATAATTGGCTCAACATAGGTAAATCAGGAGTCGTATAATTGCACTTCCTCGGGATAAACCCTCGTGCAAGTCATCCTCCTTAAACATCATAATATCACCCAGGGAAGTTTATTTCTCCCACTTGTGAATCCAAATAGAACCACAATATCACATATGTCAAAACACCTGATCGAACAACCATGAAGTCATATCAATAGTTAAGCCACAAATGGCAACATGTATGCAATCATCGGCATAAACAAGTTCCATATCGATTAGGGCAAGTCAATAATATCATACAGCAGTCCAGGGTTCAACATATAGCACAAAAGTTCATACACCCCTAATCATGCCATTCTAGTTCACCTAGGTCAATTCTAAGCATCAATATAATTATCGTGATACGACAAACCCGGTATGCCGTGCTAATCCCTCACCTGTTCTGGTCGTTCAAACACCGGTTCTAGCCTCCCGTACTAAAACGTCATTTTCACGAACGAACCCCGAATTAAAATCCGAGACCGTCCTAATATCTCCTGCAGTATCCCCGTCAATATTAGTTCTAGGCTCCGGGTCAAATTCTCGATAAAAACGCATCAAACCCTGGCTGGAGTTAAATTCAGCGATCCCGGCTCCGACCTAAATAACAGCCGAAATTCAGGGATTAGAACTAGAGGATTGATTACCTCGCTGCAGGAAGCTCGTATATGAAATTTGGGCTCAATCCGGCTTCCGGATACTCCGAAACCCTAATTTGGCTTATCGGGAATTCAAGAAATTCCTGATCTAAAAACTCGTTTTAAAGCTCTAAATCGACAAATCACGATGAATGAATGGATTAGGCATTACTTACGGGATTTTTGGATCACTAGGGCTCAAGAATTTGAGCTTTGGAATTTCTCCCGAGCTCCCCTGTTCGCTCTGCTCGGCTCGCTGTGCTCTCGGTTTCCTCTCGGTGGGGAAATGGAAAAAGTCGATGATGATGAGAATTAAATGGAAGGGTGGGGATTAATATATATGCGGCCGCTATGTAATTATATATATATATAATACGTATACTTATCCGATCGATCGATAATCTTATTTTCGCCGAAATACTATCAAAATACTCGATTTTAAATCGTACATTTCTAGCAACCGTAATACGAGTTTTGCCGAAACGGGATGTTACAATTATCGAATACACGTATTATTTATTGGGATTGGGATTGAATTTCAATTGTTATTCAGTGTTAGAAATTACGAGATTGAGATCAGTATATACCGAAATACCGATCAATACCGAAATATAAGCTAGTGTGTATTTTATCCTCTCAACTAGACTCTCTCATTGAACTACTACACGACCCTCGACCACCAAGAGTGTCATTTAATTATACATAGATCATTCCATCATTATTTCATAACTTAGAAGTCCCCATTCAACTCAAATTTGACTTTCCAATTTAAGTCACTCTCGTTTCTCACATAATATCTCTTGTTATTTTCATACCACCAAAAAGCAAACACTAGTATTAGTCGTCTCTCAACCTCCGTCAAATTAAATATTACCAATTACAAGAAATTGAGATGTCATATCTCCTCCATTCTCCTTATCCATATCCTAGCTCTAGACAAACTCAAGACTCTTTGCTTAGTATCTTTGCCCTAAATTAAATAATAAAATATAATTTATATATTTAATTTTTAATTGCAAAGGTAATTAATTTCGCATTCGATAATACCGATTGGGATACCGAAATACCGATTGGGATACCAAAATATTTAGGGATTGGGATTGGGATACCGAAATTATGTAGGGATTGAGATTGGGATTGAGTTTAGGGTGTAATTCGGTATTTGGGATTTCGGTATTTGGTATGGAGATACCGATACCGTACAGATTTCCACCCCTACACACAACCTCACATGGATGTTGCACTTCGTATTTTTAGCTATCTTAAGCAAACACCTAGTCAAGGTTTATATTTTCCCATAGATGGCTCTCTTAATCTGGTAGAATATTGTGATGCTGACTGGGCTGGGTGTAAGAGCTAGGGCTGAAAAATTGCCTTGACCCGTCTCTGACGGGTCAAGATGTATAACTCTCCCGTCCCGTCCCTGTCTTCTTCTTGACCCTGTCTGACCCTCAAGGGATGGGATGGGTTAGGTCAATGGGTCGACCCTAATTTACACACTAATTTTTAACAAATTACATTTCGGTACCCAATTTTTTCATACAATTTAGTACCTAAAATTTAGTACCTAAAATTTATTTTTTTTTACAAATAAGTCCTTAAATTTTGATGGTAAAATTACATTTTGGTACCCAATTTTTTAAAATTTTTCATTTTAGTACATAAAATTTGAAAACTTTTACAAAGAGTTACAATGTGGTATGGGATATTTGTTGTTGCTAAAGGTCACAGGGTCAAAAAGTGACCCATCCCTAAGTTGACCCGACCCGTCCTGACCCGTATAAGGTCAAAAGCTGACCCGTCCCTGAACTGACCCTATAGACAAACTGACCCGTCCCGACCCTCAGGGACAGGACGGGTCAGTGGGTTTTTAGGGTCAAACTTACACGCCTAGTGAGAGCACACACCGATCTACTAGTGGGTTCTTTGTTGGTCTTGGTTTTGCACTTGTTTCTTCGAGTACCAAGAAGCAGAAGGTTGTCACTTGTTCATCTGCTTAAGCTGAATATCAGGCTATGATTAGCATTGTTAGTGAGATATTATGGCTTCGTTGGTTACTCAGTGAACTTGGCATTCCCCAGGCTGGTCCGATGTCACTTTTCTGCGACAATCAAGTTGCACTTCACATTGCTGTCAATCCTGTTTTTCATGAATGCACCAAGCATGTCGAGATGGACTGCTATTTTGTTCGTGAATGGGTCATCTCCAGCATTATTGCACCTTGCAAGATCAGTTCTCAGCTTCAGGTTGCTGATATGTTCACAAAAGGGTTAGGAGCTGACCAGTTTCGTCTTCTGTTGTCCAAGATGAATGTCTGTGACCTCCACAGTTCACCTTGCGGGGGCGTATTTGGGTGAGTTTAGCCTTCGACCCACTCGGTTTATTCCTCCATGGAAACCTCATCGGCGCCAACTACAAACTTGTCGTGTCCAGCAAGCATACCTTGTGTGTCTTGGAATTGTTTTCCGTTTACCCTTTGTAAAACCCTGAAGTCAAGTGTTGAGAGCAAGGTTGTCAAACCGGTTTATGCAATGTGCCGTTTTAGCAAGTGGAATGGTTCGACCGGTGGCACATACTGGCTTGTGTCGGTTCATGCCGGTTAATATTATGAATACTCATATTTAAACATGACATTTAACGTCAATACCGAAATATTTATACTTGAATCCAACAAATAACATCAATATTTAACTTTTATACTCATAAATAATAAAATAATTTTTATCAATTAAATTCACTAAAATAAGGTCATTTTATTTAGAGATTCATATATCGATCATGTCGGTCATACCGGTGGTGTCATGCCGGCTGGCGTGACAATCATGGTTGAGAGGTTTATATATATGTTGCTTGGAAGGCCATTGGTCGTAACTTAATAAGAGAAGAAGTCGGAGTTATGTATGTAAGTCTGTCACTTTGAGAGGTCGAAGCACGCAAAAATCATCGTCTTAATTTACTTTCGTGTTATCGCCGATTTCTCACCCTCACCATCATCTTGGTAGTAGGGGACGCTATCTCACTCTCTCCAAGGTGACACAAGGGTGCATTGGCGTCGTCAAAATTCGAGTTTAGTGGTGTTCCATTACGAATAAATAATATTATATTATATTCAAGTTTATTTTCTTTAATATATTGTATCAAATAGTTATTAATCAAATTATCAATTATTTGGTTGTTTCACTTTTCGTATAATTCATAATTGAAAAATAACTTTTTGATAAGTATCTAATAAACTAACCCGTTATAGACCTATCATAAAATTTCGTTTGAGGGCAATGAAATTTATCTTAGCAAAAAAAGTATGTTAGGTTAAAAGGTTTTTCTAGCAATGGTAAGAGGGTTTTTAATACACATAGTAGAATCAGATTTTTTACTATTACGGGTTAGAAAGTTGATGACTTTCTATGTTCGATATAGTGTTATTTATTTACGTATATCATAATATTGATTAGAGTCTAATTTCATAAAAATCGAGTTCTGAACCCGTAAACTACTCTTACTAAACAAGTACCTACACATATATAACTCTATTTATTTTTCTAAGTGGAGTCGTAAGATCCTAGTTCTCCACCTTCCTCCGCCACTGAGGGGAGCGTCACATAGGGGTGGTTTGATGCTTTGTGTACTAAACACGTATGAACCACATATATTACGTCTAATAGATGTAGTTTAAGGAATTAAATTGATAATTAATAAAGGGCTAATTCCACTAGAAAGCTCAAACTATTCAAAAAGTGTCATTTGTGTACTAAACTATTCAATATAACAAATCTAGCACAAATTATTTTTTCGTTAATGTTGACCGACGTTGTCCGTTATTATTTAACAGAAAATCTAGTCAGCATCAGTATGGTTTGTGTCAGATTTGTTATATTGAGTTGTTTAGTACACAAATGTCACGGAACATATAGTTTGTGCCAGATTTGTCATATTGAATAGTTCATGACACAAATGACACTTTTAGTATAGTTTGGGCTTTGATTCGCTCGAAACTATGCCGCGAATTAATCGCAACTAGAGCCTAAATTATTAAACTCTAGATGGGTGTAGTATAGGGCAAGTATTTAATCGTCAAACCTGGGTCGGTCCATGTACCCCTACTTTAATCGCTTAGTTTGTTATCTAGCAAACTTTTTTTGGTTTAAAACTAAGAACACTACAAATGAAAACAAGCAAGTAAAGTAAATCGAGGTTGTCCCAATGAGATCGCCCAAATCGAATGCAAATGTGTGGAGGTGTGTTAATACACCGCAGGAAGGCACAACAAGTGAATGAAACCTCAGTCTCTTAATCAATCGGTTAAGGAAAACAATTAGGCTATGAACCTTAAATATCTCAATCAATGGATTAAGGATTGCTACAATAAACTAGGGAGTCTAGCTCTCTTAAGCTTTCGGCCAAGGATTGCAACAATAAGCTAGGAGTCCTAGCTCTCTTAACCGGTCAACTAAGGGTTGCAAGAACCAATCCCTCGGAACTTAATCCGAACGGCAAAATAACACCCAATTTAAAGTGCTAAATCAAAGATGAGATTTTCCTAATTCGCCCTAGGTAGGTGGCTTAATAGGCCAAGGAATCCAACTTATCAAAGCCTCCTAACAAAAAGGGGAATTCCCTCTACCTAGGTCAAATTGGCATAGTAATGAGAAATGAAGAACACAACCCAACCATCATGAAAATACCTCAAACTTTGCATTAAACACAAACCCACACACAAAGCATTCAATTAATACAATCTATCAAATATTTCAAACTAGGGTTCACAACACCCAAGTGAATATGTAGGCTATTCCATAACTAGGCAAAGGAAACAAGAAATAGGAGAGAAAGAACCATGAAGAGATGACAATCTTCCTTCCTCCTTGCTTGAATCTCCCTTCAGAGGCAAGAATCTTCACTCCTCTAGCTTAGGGCAAACCCAATCTCCTTCTTCCTCCTTTGAATGACACTTTCTCTCTCTAGAATAGGAAGAGGAAACCCGAATCTCTCACTAGAAACCCCCTTTTATTCTGAAAACTAAAACCCTAAGAAAAGTTATCCTTTTTCCTTCAACTCCCTTCTTCTTTTATACCCAGATTGCGCCCAGTTCACGGTCCCATTTCACGACCGTGAACTAATGGCGGAGACCATGAACTCGACCCAGTTCTCGCCGTTTTATTAAGGTGGTTTATGGTCCATGGATCCAGTTCACGGCCTTGCGACCATGAACTGACTTGATGCCAGTAACCTTCAAAAACACTCTAGAAGCATGGTGGTTCACGGTCTCGGGGAAAATGTCACGGTCACTTTGGACTTTTTCACTTTTTCGCACTTTTCGACCTCCAATCGATCTGAAACTCGTCCTTGACCTTCCCACACATGCTAGGACCCGAAATATGACCAAACAAGCACACCCTAGCGCAAAATAGGTCGAGAGATGATGAAATGCAAAGTCAAACTATCAAGAAATGAGGGGTAAAGTGTGTACATTTAGGCCAAAATCACTACCCCACACTTAGACGTTTGCTTGTCCCCAAGCAAACCATTTCAAATAAGGTAGTATCTCCACCTAACAAAATAACTTGGGGACAAATCAAAAAAGGTCACAAAGTGGCGAATCTCAATGGCTATTGGCAATCAACACATGGATAATTGCAAGCAATACCGACATCCACCACAAACGACATTCGAGGTCACCAAAAATGGGCAAACAAAAAGTTCTCACCTTGTTCATGAATCAATACAAGTATCAACAAGACTACTCACCAACCACAATTAACCATGCATAGAGTTCAAGTCCAAGGAACAAACGAATGGGCAAACTAGGTCCTCACTGGGATAAGATATGAACATGCAAAACAAGAATGAATCACTCACTCTCTTAACCAGTGGGGTCGGGACCATTTGGTGAAAAAGATTAGCACAACCATCAACACTCGGCCCTATTGTCTCTTCACCACGAGGGCAACCTCTAAATGCTAGAGTTCATAGGACCATTGTCATCACTAGCTTGTCGGGAGGTATTAGACTTCGGTTCGAATGACTAGCAATTGGCTTGGACTTGGGGAAAGGGTCTTTTGGGTGGTGGAAATCACAACATGAGGTCCTACATCTTCATCCTACAACCAGAAGTTCTATGGCTTCGACTAAAAGCATCACGTACACACAACGGTCACTAGCATCAGCCAAAATCCTTACTTCCTTCCCTCCAAACTATCACCAACCACGAACTACAATCAAGCGCACTTCGTAGGCCTATCTTGCAATCAACAATCCAAGCATAATAGTGAAGGAGATCAACAACAATTTAGGTGTTCCAATGGATTGTGGCAACTCTCTACTTTTGTTTACCCTGTTTTATTACCTCTTCTTTTATTCTTTTTTTTTTCTACTTTCCTTTTCTTTCTTTTTTTCGAGGGGGTACTAGAGAGTGAAACACATACCATTTAACAAACAATGCTCTAGATTAAGAACTCACTCCAACACTACCTCTTCTTTTCTAGCAAGAACCGCGCAAAATCCTCCTATGTAGAACCTCAATGGAGCTCCTAAGCACAAACTCCGGGACACAAGGACGACTCATGTATAGACACGAAGAAAGGATGGGGGTCATTCTATCAAACACCTAGGGATTGGAATTTCGACCTGACACGTTTTACCTGACCTGTTTGGCCTGTTTTGGGGCGGGTCTGACCCGCCCCGTAGGCGGTGCGGTGCGGTGCGGGCCTTCAAAGTTGGTTGCGGGAAGGGGAGAGTGATGAGAGTCGCCAATGAGACACTCTTGCTCCTTCACATTTGTGACAGAGACCCTGCTGTTTCACGTTCTAAAACAGAGAAGACGCCTGAGTCCGAAACAGCGAAGCAAGTTGCAGGTCAAGTGATGGACGAAGCAACCATCAACAATTCGGACCTATTGTAGTCGATTGTGGCGACTTTCTAGACCCAATTCGACCAAATCCAAAGGCAATTGGAATATTTGAGCTCGGCAGTTTAGGCCCCTGTTCCGCCAAGAGCTGCGGCAGAGCATGGCGGCAACCGCCAAATTCAGCTGGGAGGGCAAACCGACGAGGCGAATCAGGATTTGTTGGCGAGGGTACATGAGCTGGAACAAAGGATGGCGGTGGAGGTGATTGATCACGATCAGGGCCGGCCTTTTCGTGGACGTCGCGAGCCAGGGATGGAAGGCCGGAAACAGAGACGGGAATTCCTCCCGGAATCAAGCTGTCGATTCCAGCATTCCAGGGAACGTTGAGAGCTTCTACGTATCTCGATTGGGAACGGAAGGTCATTCTTTTTCTCCAATGTGGCCAATTTAACGAACATCAAAAGTTAGCAATGATCACCTATGAATTCTCGGATTATGCGGCTCAATGGTGGGAACAATTGCAAATTAGTCGACGATGAAATCTCCAACCTGTTATGGCCACATGGAACGAGTTACGGGGGCTTATGTCGGAGAAATTTGTCCCTGCGTATTACCTACGTGAGCTGCACGAATCATTGCAAGGGATTAAACAGGGCTCGCGAAGTGTTGAAGATTACTTCCGCAAATTGGAGCTGCTGTTACTACGAGCTGACGTTCGGGAGGATAGGAAAGCTATGATTGCGCGTTTCCTCCACGGATTAAGTCGTGAGATTCGCCAGGATGTGGAATTAAGGGCATTTTTTGATTGAGATGAAGCGGTGCATCTCGCGGTTAAGATCGAGAAGCAGCAGAAGAACACTTCAGGGAGGAGGTTTGCTGGGCATAAAGTGTCGAGTGAGAGCACTGCTGAGGCTGCCACGATCCCTCACAAACTGGACGCACCCGAATTCGCGCCACGAGGTCCTCCCCCGCCGAATTCAGAATGCCCAGGAGCTTCTAGCGGTTCAATCCAGTGCTTCAAATGCCACGGTAGGGGGTCATAAGGTGAATCAATGCCCGAATGTGAAGACGGTGGTTTTACGGGACGGTGAATATTTTCAGATGATGAGGAGGTTCCACAGAAGAAGGTCGACAGCTCGTCTGAGGAAGAATGGGATGAGGAAATTGAGGCGGAGAAGTGTCCCTTTTTGTCAGGAATGAACCTCCTAGCTTTAGCTCTGGAACTTGAGGCAGATGAAGCCAACGAACCAACCTCTTTCACACGAGATGTTTGGTTAATGGTAAGTGTTTGTCGATGGTCATTGACAGGGGAAGCTGTACGAATGTCATTAGCCACGACGCCGTCAAACAGCTGGGATTGGCAACAATTAAACATCCGGAGCCTTACAGTCTACATTGGCTCAACGACTACGGTCGATCAAGGTGACCAAACAAGCTCGTGTCGCTTTTGAAATCGGTTCCTACAAGGATGAATTGTTGTGTGATGTGGCACCGATGCAAGCTGTCCATCTATTGCTGGGGCGGCCATGGTAGTTTGATAGAGCTGTGATACACGATGGTGGTACTAATCGCTGTCGATTCAAGCTCCACGGGAAACAAATTGTGTTAAAACCTCTGTCGCCAACTAAAGTGCGAGCTGACCAGCAGCGTTTGGCAGAGAATCGGGCCAAGCCTGACGAGAAAACAGCATGTAAAGGAAGAATGCAAGCCTAACACAAAATCGGTTCATGTTGACGGCATTGCGGCGCGCGAAGATGCGAAGGGAAGCTCACTCAAAGAGCCCCTGTTTACAATGGCTGGCGGGGCAAGGGAAGAGAGAGGGTGGATTCGGTGGAGCATCTGGGCAAGACCCAAGTACAACCAAAGTCACAGGCACGTTTGTTGATACATTGCGGACGTGTAGCGCTGCTCACCTGGACTTGGAATGCGACGAGTCGAGAGTTCCCAATTCTCTGTTTCTGCACCAAAATGCGCAAGAACTCGAGGTTGAGAAGTGGGAATCGGTTGGAACGAACAGGGGCGATTTGAACGAAGCGGCGACTGCGGCCGGCACCAGCAAGGTTCCACGAAGGTGTAGGAACAACCCAATCGACACGGCAGTGGCAGAATAGAAATACCCAATTTTAAATTGGGGTCGCCGGAAACTGGTTGGTCTCGCCGGATTCTGGGCAATTTGAATCCACTGGTGGCGGGAAACACGCCTCTCCTGCGTGGGCATGATCTGGGCCGAGTCGAGGCCAAGGAGCGAACGACAATGACCCCTGGAAGTCTGGAGCACTATTTCCAGGTGGAAAATTGGATCAAAGAAGCTTCACGCAAAGGAAGCCGAATTTGGGACCTTCACCAGAATCTGGAATTGTGCAGCCGAAGGGGATGGTGAAACAGACCCTTTTCGATCCCATCTGGGCTCAATTTTGTGCCAATTTCGAGACGAGCAAAGACCAAGCTTTGTGGTCAAAACTTCTTAAAGAAGGGGGGCTTGATATGATCACGATTGAGTCGATTTGTGAGTTACATTTGCTTGCCAAAGAATCTAGTTCAACTTACGCGACGAACGTCAATTTTTGTCCAAGTGTTTTAACCCTTTAAGGTAACCTAATTTGGAGGCTCGACTCTCGTAATTGGCTTAAGGAATTTGGGAAACCAGAGCTTGTTTTGAACATCAAGATACCTTATAAGATGGCATGGATTTCAGAACCAGACGAGGTCATTAAGGTCATGTTTTGAGGTCTCCAAGTTACTATCTCGAAGCTGGCAGATTGCCAGAATTTGGCTAAGTCTGGGAGCATGGTCAGACAGGCTACTTTGGAGTTCCATTCACGACGGAGGGTTGAGAGTCGAGTCCGAAGCTCCATACCCCACGACAGTATGTTTCTTTGTATACAGAGGCAAGGCATTGGTTGAAGGATTGTGCACCAGTAGGTCTTCGTTTGAGAGGCTTGAAGTTGGCATCGAGGGTTGTCTCCTTGCGCAGAAAGACAGAGTTATTTCCGTGTTTGGGCTGTTTTTAGTTTCCTAGTTTAAATTGATTTCCTTGTGGCATTGGGTTCATTGTTTGGCTTATTTAAACACTACGAAGCCTTGTAATAGTCAGATTATTATGGAATAAGATTGAAAACCCTAAAAACTAAGTCTCATAGCTAGTTTTGGTTGAGAGTTTGGCCGAGAAACCCAAACTCGAATTTGCTCTCGTATCGATCAAAAACCACCTTGATCGTGGGCGAGCTTCGACGCATACTTATTGAGCCTTCCTCTAGGTGTAGGATTTCACAAAATTTCCATATGTTTTCTTTCCATTGTCCTTGGCAGCTTGGTTTCTTGAACGAGTTGCAGAGCTTGATCGTCAAGCTCTATTTGTAACACCAACACCTTACTTGGGTGTTATCACTAATCCTAGCTATTTACAAGGTAGGGAGCTCACTTGGTTTGAATCCTCCTAGATCCATCATATGATCGATGTTGAGTACCATCCTAGATCGATCGACCCACCATCCTATCGTTAGGAGATGAACTCCCTCAGGACGGACTCGGAACGGTGAAGTGATGGATGGGTAGGAGATCTATTCAACCTAGTGCACCCCTTTATCGTAGGAGATCAATCAAATCAACTCCCTCGGGGATTACTCGGACGATATGGGGTGAGGAGTTGTTCCCTCCTAGGTCAAAAGCTCGATTGACTCCATTACTCTACCGTTAGGAGATGGACTCCCTCGGGAATGACCCCGGAATGGAGAATCGATGAATGTATTAGGCTCTATTCAACCTAGGGAAACCCTATGCCGTAGGACATTGATGGAATCGACTCCCTGGGGGATTACCCAGACGATATAGGGTGAGGAGTGACCCGAAGACGCCAATAATGGGGTATAAGAGGATTTTCTCCCTCCTAGGTCAAAAGCTCAATACATGAAAATGGAAACCCAACTCATGTTGTAGACACCACATTTTGTCCGGATTTTGACCTCTTAGATATCGAACTTTTTCAACGATCTAAAGTGCAGCGTGTTTGGAATTATCTGCAAACAACGACCAAGTTGAGAATTGAGAAGTATCACAGTTTGGGCTTTCATATTAGAGGATTTGATCAATGAGAAGATTTTTTTAATGTTGGAAGCCAAGGAAGAAAAGAATTCGTTCAAAAATTTGAAGTCTATTACAAACGTTTAACGACACTACAAAATTTGGATTTGCATACACTACTCAAGAATCCCTAATACAATGGGATAAGTTTTGATTTGTATCCAAGCTTGGCCCATCACAAGGAAGCCTAGATCAGCAGCCTGCAAAACAAAGAGGAAATGAAAATCAACCCAGTTTCAGTCCACAGTTTCAGTCCACACCCCTAAAATTTGGAAACACGATTATTCAACCTACGATAGTAATTTGCGTGTGACGTGAGACACCTTTAAAATTTGGGAAAATGATTATCCAATCTCCCGTAGTAGTTTGCGTATTGGTATAAATAATATTTAAGTAGTAGTTTATGTGATTTAAATTTGGACACTGCCACTATTAGTTAATATATTTTCAATTACACTAAAACTCATTTGTTATTGTGTTTTAGATCCAAATATAATAGTAAAATGTTATTCTTATATCAAATTATTTTCAAAACGTAACGATTAAATTCAATTACGGGATATCCTTGTCTAGTAAGATATGTCGAGTGATATTTGTTGAGCAGTATAAACATCGAATGCATTTTATCATTTGATGAAACACGTATGAACCTTTAATGGAAATTTTATTAGTTAGAAGGTAAACACGCCAAGATAAGCAATTTAGAGCATGTGAATCACATCTCCATTACAGAAAAATCATTTTTGGCAATTTGTAGTATATCAAAATTCACATCCAAAATCATCAATAAAAAAAACACCCAAATTCCAAGCAGTAGCTCATTTTCGTTCATTTTTTAGCAATTTCCAGCACAACCAAATTCACATCCGCGGCCATCCATAAAAATAACCAGAATTCCATATAGTCAAACTCATTCACAACATTATCCCCTAGTTCTCGAACTTGCATATCATCTAGATCTATTGCAGTGTAATCCACCTTTTAGTTTTAAATCTCTCAATCCCAAGTTAAGAGAGTTATAGGAGAACTACCTAGATTTGTTTTTTTACATGCATCAATAAAAGAATAGAAGTCCGAATCAATTGAAGGGATATTAAATCAAAAGTAAAATATATATATATGGTGACTTCTACGGTGCCCAGGGCAAAATCCGGGTACGGGTACCTTGGTCGATCTTAACCATTCGTTTTCAATCTCCACGGCTCACGTTTGTTAAACCTTCCTGCGCCACTAAATAACTAAACAAATTACAAAAAGGCTCCTGCCGCGTTAAGTTTTTTTCATTATAGTCCAACTAACTGGCCCGATTAAATTAAATGGATTAAGACTGCAAACCCAATTGGGTAGACCCACTGCCGCCCTAACCAATTTCCAGTCTCCCTAACCAATTACACGATCCCTCTCTCGTCTTGGAGGGATGCCCCTTCACAGTTCCAAGAGAAGCTCCCCATCCAATTTGAACTCCCAAACTTAATCATCTTTTTGAATCCCAATTACTTGCATCCACATCCGATGTAGATTGAATTTCCCAATTTATTTTGTTTTGTTTCTTCTTCGCCATTGTATTTCCCCTCGCCTATCTCTTTCTAACATGATTACGGCGACCATGTCTATTATTGTGCTCATCAAACTTTTCATTTGCAAAATAACCCTTGAAAGAGGTTTGCTAACCGTAGGGTTCATGTCACTAGTGCTTTGTCATATTGTCTTAGCGTTATTGTGATTTTCTCGAACCTTATTTCTCTCGGTGAAATTTAGGTTTCCTGATATGTAGTGTTCGTCTCGCCCAGAGGATTGAGGAAGAAGATGAAGAACACATAATTTGATTCGAATCGGATGGAGAGGTCTCCTTAGTTTGTGTTTATGTATTAACGGTGCGTTTAGGAGTAATTCTAGTTGGACTGGGTCTGATCATTGATTTTTGCAGGCTTTTAAATAACATTCAAACGTGGGCTTGTACATGACCCATGCAATATTCAAAAGTGGGCCTGGAACGTGCGAGCCCATTTGTTTTCTCCTGCCGTATCAATTCGTGCGCCAACCCTAGTTTAACTAGCTTTACTTACCCTAGTTTAACCTACACGAGTTAACATAATCATTACTACATATCTTCCGAAATCTTCTAACTCTTGACATTCCAGACTCAACCGTCTCCATCACACTCACGTCTCCACACTCAATCCCCACGATCACTTTTTCATACACCTACATCCTCTCTTTCCTCCATCTTCACCTTCCCTTGTTCCTTCTTCCTCCAGACTCCGTGACAAACAAAGGTAAATCGTTTGCGGAAATGCGGATACTATCTCTATCAAACGAAGACTGTCGATCCACCGCAAGTCTCGGTGACTATCTTTCATTTACAAGTAAGACAGCAATTGTGGCGGAGTACGAGTTCTACCACCTAAGTCCTTTCCCTCAAGAAGTGAAGAAGTTAATTAAAAATATTGGTTGGGAAAAGTTCTTTGATCTCCGGAGTCGAGGAAGCACCAGTTACTGCCCGCATGTGGTGAGGAAGTTCTACCACAATTTAGAGTTGTCTGGTCCCTGTGATTCTCATCTCGTGTCGATCTTCCTGGGACATAGAGTCTGCTTCTAGCCTCATTAGTTTGCTGAGATCCTCGATCTCCCCGCCGCAGGACACCCCATTGATAGCAGAAGCGATCTTGGGCGGCTGTACGATTTTGAGTTTGAAGTTGAACTGGCAAAACTAACGAAGGGGCGCATCCAGGCTTCTTTCCTCCCAGATCCTCTTCGATTCCTCCACTGGATGATCGTCAACTTCTTCATGCCAAGGTACCGTGGTCATTCGATTATTCGTAAACTTGACCTGTTTATCCATGTGCAAGCTCAAAGAGGTGTTCTTGTTAACCTCGCATCTCTCATGTGCCTGAACATGGTTGAGGCTGCTCCTAGAGGGGAAAACTGGTACACTGCCTTTCCATATGCCACCTTCTTGACCAGCTTTCTTGAAAGGGTTGGGATGGATATGGGGGTTTATGTTAAGGAGGACCAGTGCGCCTATTTGCCAGTGTACCGTATCGCCGAATTGACCAATAATTTTATTGACCTTCGGCATACGGAGCATGAAGAGACCCCTGAGGCATCCTCAAGCAAACGTCCTCGGCTTACATGAGAGTCGATTGATGCAGGGTGGGGTGGAGCGTTGGAGCAGCAAAGGGGCCAGCAATGGATGTCTTTTGTTAAGAAGTTTACTAAGGCTTTGTTGGTTTTTTTTTCCAGTCTTTTTCTCCGGCACTCAAAACTGTCAGGTACTGAGGGGAGCAGTACATCATCTGACTAGGAAAGTCTCCCATTTTTTTAATTGTCCAGACAAATATTTTTCTATGCATGCAGTATTTTGCGAATTTTCCATGGCTAATTTCCCTAAGACAGGTGACGAGATCCAGTAATGGTCATCTCCAATGGTGCAATTTTTGTGACTTGCAAGATGATGTGGCAAGGAGGTGCAATTGCATCCTACACTTGCTATGATGCGAGAAGCTATTGCAAGAGTGAAAATTTGCTTGCAATTGAAATTGGCCCACAAGTGGGGACTATTGATGAAATTGCAATGTTTTCTCAAAATTATAGAAGTGGAAGTAGGGACTACCTATGAAATTGCAAATGAATTTCATTGGGGGAGATTTTAATCCGCTTTTGTTCTAAGCAGTTCCAATTAGGTCGAAGAATGTGTTACTTATTTCATCTTCATTTTTTAATGGTTTTCGAAAATTATGGTTTTATTAATATTTGGTCACAAATATAGTGACGATGATAGGCGTGAATAGTATGGATATGGCTTGATTATAATGATTTTTTATCTATGGTGATTTTTTCCCCCTTTTTCATCAAGACTCGTGCTTCTTTTATTCCCCCTGTGAATCTATCATGCTTCGTTTATAGTAAAATACCCTTTTAATTATACACAATAAAGAATCCATTAATTATGTATGCCTTTTATTGTATTTATTACTACAATGAATTCTCTCACTAAAAAGGGAGTGAAAACATCGTTGGTGGAAATTCAAGGAAATGAAAGCCTTTCCATATCCTAGGAACATTAAATTAATTACATAAGAATTTTCTATCTACCTTGTACGGGGTTTGGTCATTAATTATACTGATTGGGAGCCAATCAGTTTTACCTTTTGGGTTACCTATACATGAATGCAAATTTAATTATACGATTGGGAGCCAATCAGTTTAACTATACATGATCCCAATTAAACCTCTCTACAAGATACAATGGCTTGAAGCCTTGAACAAAAGCAACCTCACTCACAAGTTGGAAGATGGAATTTTGGTGAAGTCCCTTTGCCATTTCCACGAAAAAACTAACCAAACCAAATCAATTAACCAAACCAAACCAAATATAGAAAGCATTCACAATACCAAAAACCAAATATAGAAAGCATTCACCAAACCAAAAACCAAATATAGAAAGCATTGACCAAACCAAACCAAACCAAAAACCAAATATAAAACCAAAAATAAAAAGCATTCACCGAACCAAACCAAAAACGGTTGTCCATCATCCTGAGAAGAAAAAAAAACATAACAGTTGTCCATCATCTTGAAAACTAAAACGCAAAATCAGGTTGTCCTTGGGCTCGTTGACTGGGTTTCCTTGTCCTCTTCTCTTTCCTTTTTCCTCCTTTCATGGGTTTTCTTGTACTCTTCCACTGCAGCTTCAACTTGAGGTGAAACTGTTCTTGCTTCCGTGAGCACCATATGCCTTATGTAGTTCATGGGCTCTCGAACAAGGTACAAAGCGATCTGCATCCTCCTCACTTGAGTGCATGGCTATCAACATCAACAAACATGGTGCTTAGCGCATGATTCAAAAATAACAATCAATTGTGGTTTTCTAATATGCGAATTAGAATTGACTTTACCTAAATATAAGAGGAGTCCCAGCTTGCGCCATACATCCACATGCATACCCAGACTCCACTGTTAGACCTACATAAAATAAAAGCATTGCGTGATAAGAACCAAGTTGATAAGTCGTCATTTAATATCACAAAAAATGGGCATACTTACAGATGAAGTTGTTCCTGATCCTTTGAAGGATTTGGGTACGAAAACTTCGCAATCCTTGGTGGCGACAATCCCGGACCTTGTTCACGATAGAGAATCTTCCATAAGGCTTGCATAAATCTCATCTGTACAAATTAAGAAACGTTTGTACTTAGAAAGAGGTATTTACATTTTTTTGCGTTATAACGGCACAATGTCACAAATTTACCATTGTTTGAACAGATTGTAGTCGAAAGGAATTGCGGTCTTCATTTGGTTGTGGATCCAAGATATGGACTTATTCCCAGTAGGGTTTTGTAATCTACGTCCTTGGTTCCCCAAAATTTCCAGCAGTGACAATGACGTCGGAGGCAGACCCACCATTGACGTCGGAGGAAGTCCTAGTATTGACGTCGGAGGAAGTCCAAGAAAATGTTGGTGCCGGAGCCAGTCACACCACCCAGGAAGATAATGTCGCCGATCTCATATTTCTACAGCCTGAAGATATTAAAAAAATGAAGTTCGATGATACAGAAGAAGCCTATGATTTCTACATGGACTATGGGTTAGTCAAAGGCTTCGACATCAGAAAATCATGCATTGGTCGTGATAAGAATAAAGTTATGATATGGCGTGACTATGTATGCTCTGGCGAGGGAAAGAGGTGCATGAAGAGCACAGAACGAAAGAGAGAAGCAAGAGGGGAGACCAGATTTAACTGCAGAGCCAAGATGCGTGTTAAACAAGACAATGTCGATGGGAAGTGGTATGTGCACCAGTTTGATGATTTACACACACATGAAACGATCCCCAGAGAATATAGACACTACATGAAAGGGAAACGTCATATGAGTGATGCAGTCAAAGCAGCGATAAATTTTAGAAGAGCTGCAGGTATGAAAACTTCTCAAATTGTGAATCTGGCTGTATCAGAAGCAGAAGGCTACGACAATTTGGGGTACACGAGGAAGGATGCATATAATTATGTGGACAAAGAGAGGAAAGAACAAATCAGTGAAGGTGATGCCGCAATAGCCCTAGCCTACCTGCAAGCTAAATGCAGCGCGGACGAGCATTTCGTTATTGAACTAAAGAAGGATGACGACGACCGCCTTATTAACATTTTCTGGGCCGATAGTATTTTTGTTGTTGATTATGCATGCTTTGGAGAATTACTGTCATTCGATGCTACTTACAAAAGGAACATTTACCAGATGCCTCTCGTGATTTTTTCAGGTACTTTTCCTTCACACATAGAATTATCCCGAGCATGCTAAAATAACCCTAGAAGTTTGCATAATCTAACTTTGTTTGAACTTTTTTGGGTGTCAACCACCATTCGCAAACTTGCGTATTTGCATGTGCTTTCTTGGCTAACGAGAGAGAGGAAAATTATATTTGGGTGTTGAGAGCTTTAAAGAGAAGGCTAGGCGGTGTAGATCCCAAGACTGTTATTACAGATGGGGATAGAGCAATGCGTAATGCTATTCAGAAAGTATTTCCTGATGCAACACATCGTCTATGTTCCTGGCATATAGACAAGACTATGACCATAAATGTGAAGAATCATCCTACTATTTTGCCCCGATGGAAGCATTTTGTGTCAGCTGACTGGGAACCTTCAGAATTCGAAGAAAAGTGGAAATCAGTGGTTGAGGAATGCTCCCTTCAGCACAACAATTGGGTCTCCAATTTATTTGAGCAAAGACATGAATGGGGGTATGCATATTTGCGTTCGAAGTTCTTCACAGGCTTGAGTACAACATCAAGATGTGAAGGACTGAACTCTCAACTTGCCAATTATATCGAGAAGGATAAAAATCTCCTTGAGTTCTTTATTCACTTTGATCGTTGGACTAGGGATATGAGGGAGAATGAGCGTCATGCTGATTTTGAATCCATTCATCGAGAACGAACCATCACAAGCAATGTCTTAGTCTCACTTCAGAAGAGTGGAGCGGCGGTTTTCACAAAGAACGCATTCTTCTTATTCAGAGACGAGGTTGAAAAGTCGGCATGTTGCATAAGGTTGGAGACAGAGCGATCGGAAATTGAGCGTGTGTACAAGGTCAAGGTGTCTGGCATGGATAAGGTTTTTCAAGTCACGTACACAGTTGAACCCTTCACTACAAGAAACTGTACCTTCTGCGACGAATTCTTTTGCGACGACAAGAAATTCGTCGCAAAAAGCACACATTTTGCGACGACATTTTCTATTCAGTCGCTGATAGTGTCAGGTTCCAGAGGAAGATGGGGCGGAGGTTTCCGCGACGGAATTTTACTTTTCACGACGATCTATTTCGTCGCAGAAAATTAACAGATATTTTGCGACGATACCCTTCGTCGCAGAAAGCTTGAAGATTTTTCGCGACGAAGAAATTCGTCGCATTATGGTAGTTATATTTCGCGACGACCATTATCCGTCACTATATCATTTAGAGGTTTTTGCGACAAAAGACTTTCGTCGCATAATGTTTGTGTTTGCATCGACTGGCTCCGTCGCTGAAAAAATTCAGCCGAAAAATCTTATGTTGGAAACGGTAACGTTTTATTTTATAATAAATTAAGATATTTTTAGCAAACCTTTTCTCCACACCCTGTGTCCCGTAAGTTTTTAATTTAATAAATAAATAAATGTTTTATTTACCTAATGAAACGGTGGCGTTGGGGTCTTCTTTCCCTTTGGCTATCCTTCTTCGATCTTTCATTCCTCAAATTCTAGAACCCTAAAATTTCTCCTTGAACTTGAAAGAACGAACTCTCACCCAAATGGCGCCGTCGAGAACCGATTCTCCAACGCTGTTGGCGGGAAATTCCCTTTGATTCTGTATGATAGTGCTCTTCGATTCCGCCCGTCATCCGTCGCATCTCCTTCTCTCTGTCGATTCTCAATTCTTCTTTCCGTCCATGAGCTCAAGAGTTCCCTGTAAGTATTTCTTCAATGTTTCCCTACCGACATGCCATTCAGGTTGTGATGTGTTCATTTTCGACTATTGCAGAAGGTTAATTGGTGTTGGGGGCGAAGGATTCAAGCATTAAGGCACGAATTTTGGAGGGGCATGTACGACATGAAAAAACTAGGTTTTCCTGGATGAGTGCAGTGTTATAAATCGCCAATTTAACCCCTCTTCTTGCCTCCATTCTGTTCCAGATCTCGTCGTCGACCAGTGACTCCATTCTTGTTCCTAGAACTCCTTCCCCATGTCCTGAAGCTCTCTGCCTCGATCTCCTTGAACGCTCTGCAGCTGCAAACCGTCGTGTTCCCTACTTTCTCCTTGTCGGTTGTAGCTGTTTGTTGAGACTGTGAGTGTGTTACTCGAACTAGAGTTACCCAGTACCCTTTTCCATCTCTTTGTTTATTTTTATCAATTCCCATTGATTTTCCTTCATGCCTTTTTGGCTTTGCGTGGGTGTTTATAGAGAAAGGAAGGGAGGGGAGGTTGTGAAAAGTCAATATGGAACTTTGTTCTTGAATTGTGCTTTTCTCTTGGCCATGTATAGTTGCGTAGATAAGGTTTAATTGTTGCCTCCTCTGTCTCTCACAGCAACACGTTTATGTTTAGCTAGCTAGCTTAGTTTATTTGTAGCAGTGTAGGAAGTAGGAAACTAAACTTGGTTTTCTTTTATTTGAAATTTTTCTGTTAGTACTTGAAGTCTTGAAACTTCATATGTATAAATATTAGTCAAAGGTAACTTACTCGTTAGCTAAAGAACTTAGTTAATAATTTATTTGTGTAATTAGAGATAGCCAGATTGCATAGTTTTTACAATTCCACCCATTATTATGAAATTGAATCGGTAGACTTCTTAGCTTGATACTTCTTGGTTTCCAAAATATTATATGAAACTAGTTAAACTAGTCGGAAAACAAAAAATACCACTTCAAGTCAGCAACTTGGTGAAAAGGGAGGCTATAGAAGAAGAAGGTATCACACAACTAATTAGAGGTTTTTTCTTGTTACCTTTTACATTTATGCTACACTTATTAGATCATTGAAGTCTAACTAGATACTTACACTAGGATGGATAAATCTTGGATGAAGAAGAAGAGGTTTAGCACAGATTACATTCAGGGTGTTAGATCTTTCATAAGTTTTATAGAGCAACATCTTGGTCACAACGATGATGTTCATTGTCCATGCAAACGTTGCTTGAACGTTTATAAGGAGCCACTTGAAGGAGTTTTTGCCCATTTAATGATTAATGGGATTGACCATGGATATACAACTTGGGTATATCATGGTGAGCCATCTCATTCTCATATGAATGACATCACAAATGGTGATGTTGATAATGTAGTAGGTGGAGATGAAGATTTCGATGATGAACTTTTTGACTTATTAGATGAGTATCAAAATTTCATTCATAGTGAAGTAAGCGATGGAGGTGACTTAACTGATAAAAGTTATGAAGATTGTGTGGAGATGCTTGGAACTGGTTGTTTTGTGTCTTATGTGCATTTTAAACAGAAAGCACAGCAAGAGAGTGGTGAGCTGTCAAAGATGGAATTCTTCAAGTGGCTGGATACCAAGGATACTGGAGTTTGGAGGAACCCACACAAAAAAGAACAATATGAAAGTTTGACTTATGAGAAGTAACCATCTGGTTCCTTCTTTAAAAGCAAATGTTTATTATATTCCATTCATCTTCTACCTACTGCCCATTGTTATTTGTCGTGCATTTTATCATTTTTTAGTGATTCTTGTTCATCTCCTCATATGAATTTTGTAGGAAAAAATGCAGGAGCTTGTTGATAGTTCTAAAGATAGTGATAAGCCCGTTTCTGAAGATCAGGCTTTTCATATAGTTTTGGGTTACAACTCGGGATATTGTCATGGACTTGGGTATGGACAGTCAGCCCCATCTAGGAGGAGAGATAATGTGGATGCCAACTATGAACAACTATTCAGGGATAAAAGCCAGCTACAAGACCGGTGTGCGAATCTTGAGGAGCATGTGACTCAACTTAATGAAAAACAAGCTGAGTCTAATCAACAACTTGCAGCGACTACTGACAAATTGACAAGGGTAGAAGAAGAACTTGCAGAATTTAGGAGGATTATGGCGAACCTTCAAGCTAGAGGCAACATTTAGCTAAACAGGCAAGAGAAGTTCTTTACTTTCACTTGAACTCATTATGATGGAGACAAATGGTTGGATTTTAGCGGAATATAGTCAACATCGAGGTTGGCAGCAAAAAAGTATTGAAATTGACATTATGGTAAACACATTGCTAGACAAGGGATACGTCTCTATAAGTAAGGAGGACTTACCCTTCAAATTTTATTAAGCATCTTAATAAGCATGGATCATTTCAATGTTGAATGTGTTTGAATGATATATATATAGTTGTTTTCCCAATATGAGGTATTCTCATTAATGTGGGTCTTGAAGGAGACAATAACTTGTGCCCTTCATTGTTTTTTTTGTACAGATTACCTTTGTGATGATTAGTATTTTGGATGCACAGTAGCTAAAGAAGCCATGCAGCTAACTTAGAATTTTGGTAAAACTACTCTTAACTTTTTTTATTGTTTCTTTCGAACTTGTGTTTTTGTATACCAAAGTTATCATATTAAGGTGCTTCCTTACTGAATTTTGCAGGTTATCAACTAGTGTTGATCTTTTTGCCATGGACAATGATTCGACAGCATGTACATGTCGTGAAGTCTGTTCCTATGATGTGCATAACTCTAGATATAGGGGGCTACTAATATTAAGATTCCAAATGTTATGGATAATTATATATGAGAGATTGAGATCCTAGTAGTACTGGTAGTATATATGGCTTGTATAAACGACAACGGAGCTACCAATTTGAACTATGTTATGAGCTACAAAGGACTTGTGTTTGTCTAAACAGGTTGTTATCAATACAAAAGATCAACAAAAGAAATTACAGCAATGCAGGTTAGTTTTGGCGACGAATAAACTTTTTGTGACGGTATATTTCGTTCCAAAGTAAGTTACGTTTTACAGATTCAGAATATCAGCGACGGTGCGTTCGTCGCTGAAGGAGACATACTATTAGCGACAACAGAATTCGTCGCGAAAAATAAACTTTTCGCGACGAAATAATTTCGTCGCAGAAAATCGTACAATTGCGACGAGTGAAGTCGTCACCAATAACCACTTTCGGCGACGACAAACCTCGGTCGCAGAAAATAGAGAAACAGCGACAAAGACATCCGTCGCAAAATCTTTCAAATTATGCGACGCAGTCCTCCGTCGCTAATGTAACATTTGGCGACGAACATGTCGTCGCGAAATATCTAGCTTTCAGCGACGAATGTATGCTTTTCTGCGACGAACTTGTATTTTTCGTCGCAAACCCTTTTGCGACGCTGTATTGGCGACCACCTTTGGGCTTCTTTTGCGACGCCAATATTCGTCGCCGATATGTTTTCGCGACGGATTTTATATTTTCCGCGACGACTTTTTCCGTCGCAAAAAATGAAGTTTCTTGTAGTGCTTTGCAATGAAGTGTAGTTGTAATCACTACAATTATATGGGAATACCATGCCGTCATATGATTTTTGTACTGAAAGAAGAGAGCATACTGGAACTTCCTGAAGGCCTAGTATGTCGAAGATGGTCAAAGAAGCCGAAGACACTAGAGAGCTTGGAGGAACCGGACATAATAGATGAATCGCAACTTTTCGCATTGAGGTTTGCCATGACTATCACTTTTAATTTTTTTTATATTGGTTCGAAGCTAGGTGAACATTAATTTTACTCACTTTGTATAAAATATTGTGTCAATCAGGTATGGTACTATTCAACAAAACAGCTTACAACTAATGTTAAAAGGGACAAAATCTAGTGAGTGCTTCAAGATTGCTCATGAGGGAATTCAATCATTATGTGAAAAGTTGGACATGGTGGACACTGGCAACGTGGACATACCCGGCATTAATAGACCGATGGCGAATGAAATTTTTTTGGATCCATTACAGGTCAAAGCTAAAGGTTCGGGGGCTAAAAAATCTAAAAGGAAGAAAGGAGAACCACGACAGTGTAGCAATTGCGGTGAATGGCGCCACTATAGGACCCGATGCCCACATCCTGTTGGCTATGTGATGCCAACCTCAAATGGTGATGCCCCAAATGATGGTGTTTCGGAAGAAGGTGGCGGTGGCGATGACACCGATGTTGATCCTCCCACCACTCAAGATCAGTCGGAAACAGTACCGAAGAGAAGGCAAAAGCATTGCAGTAAGTGCGGTTCTACCAATCATAATGCAAGAACGTGTATTGGGTCTGGGACATCCGATGATGAAAATGACGATGATGAAAATGACGATGACGACGATTACGAGCAACCTAGGGTAAGAATAAAATATAATTGTTCGTGTCTACACAATGCAGTTGCATCCAATATTTTTGTACGTCTAAAATCGTCGTTATCGATTTTGCAGAAGAGGCCAGTTACAAGAAGTAGCAACCTAAGGAGTGTTGAAAACTTGAAGTGAAGATGGAAGTCCTTATCCTATTCGGATTGGGACTAATGGACTATGTGAAGACTGCCAGTATCAGCTTGAAGCGGCGTCGTTTGATTTATAAGAAGACTGTTGCCGTTTGTGGTGTCGTTTTACTTATGTGTCGTTTTATTTATGTGTCTCTTTGGTTTATAAGAAGACTATTGCCTTCTACGGTGTCGTTTTATTTAGTTCGGATGGATTTGATTGAATTCGATATGGAGGTTGCTCCCGCAACATTTCAGTTGAATTATTTTTCTCACTCGTTTTTTTATTGAAGTATTAAATTGGATTTTTTACTTGTTTATAAAGTTACTTAATTTTGGCTACTAAAATTATGAAATGTAATTTGGGCGTGAAATGACAAGAGCATGCGCCGATAGAGGACTTCAGAAAATGGAGGCAGTAATCAAGAAATAAACTACAGTATTTTTATTGAGTGAAAGATCCCTCACCGATATATTATTAAGATCTCAAACACTAAAATTACAAATCTTGAAAAACAAAACAATGTACTTTCCATCCTCCCACTTTTATACTATACATATGGAAACTTTCCCCTCTTGTATATATTTTTGGAGCATGATCAACATGTACGCGTCAATATCGCACAAAAGAACCATCATATGACGTAGGGTTCCACAACACCTATTATGGAATCGTAACAGCATATGATGATTCTTTCGGCAATATCCAGACGGCGACTTATTTTCATTGCTCCCCTCCGTGCCTCTAACAAAGACCCTGCATGGAGAGAAAAAGAGAAACAATACAACGAAGGATTTAGTTCAACGGTCATGATCTAACAATGACATAATGAAAGGGGTTGATTTTCAGAGTTTCATATTGAGAAGATGGGAGAAAGGGGTCTTTTCAGGGATTGAGAGGAGGAGGAACGAACAACAGCAGGGGATGAGTGCCTCTCGGGTTTCGGAGCATGGTCTCTCCCTCTCTGATTAAAGAATTTATAAATGAGCTCATAAAATTACTTTGCCTTTCCAGCCCTTCCCATTTACTGAAAATCACACTCCCTACCGCTGCCTTGGCCTTGGTAACGTCAGCACTGGTTAGGGGCAAATGCGACTTTCCGAAAACGGCGATATCTGATTGGGTGACACGCCGCGGTTAGGATTGAAGCTCTTTCACCATCGGATTAAAGGAAAAGTTTAGGAATTGACGGCGGGAGATGGGGATGTGATTTTAGACTGGCTTTGTAGATTAACTAACTTTTTCGTTTACCAAAATTAATCTCCTGATTTGGTACATGTTATTGTAACCCTAAACCCTAAACCAAACCCTAATACACGAACCAATCAATACCATATACTCTACAACAATAACAACACCTTATAGGCTTATACCGTAACCAATCAATTACATATATACTTTAAACCATCAACACCTTGCTCCTCCCTTATACCGTAACCTTCAAGACCTTATATTGTATACCAACAACACCTTCTTCTATCTCCATCCCCAACTTTCAATTTATAATAAGTGTTTCCTTTGAAATATTAAATGGAATCCACCTTGGCAATTGCTAGCATAATTTAGGGATGTAGATGAATAGAAATTGATAAGTGATGAATTGCTAAAATTGATGATGTGGCGGTAGGGACCTCGTTTAGAAATTGTTGTTCAATTTTAGGGATGAAGATGATCAATACACTAACCCAATACCATATACTCTAAACCATCAACACCTTATACAATATCGTATTTTAGGGATGGAGATGATCAATACACTAACCCAATACCATGTACTCTAAACCATCAACACCTTATACAATATCGTATACCTATACGCTGATAAAATTTTTGCTCAACTAGATTACATAGGTACTTCAAAATTGAAATTATAACTTGCTTTTCAAAACATAAATTAAAAATTGATACTCGCTAAGTATCGAACCACAAACCTCTACTTTATTGACTAAGCAAATAAAGGACAATTAACCAATTAAGCTACATCACATTGATGACCATCTTGCATAATTTCGCTTTCTTATTAGGTGAAGGGTTAAAATGAACGATAAATATATCACAGGGGATTGTTTCAACTTCATCGGGTACTGAGAGAGTGGAAAAGGGGTAATTATTCTACCAAAAAAGAAAAGAAAAGGGGGAATTAACGAAGAGTTAAATTGGACGGATTGTCTTTAGCACGCCACTACCACCCAAAATCCTTCGGAGCAAAGACATGTTGGTTCAAGTCAAAGAATAAATGAAGAAAGATGAAGTTAAGAACTCTAACTAATTTTGATTCCATATGTGGCGAATCGCTAATGGTCGGGATAACCAACATAGCAAAATCGTTAATGAGAACCTACTTTGCACACACCAAATCATTTTATCTCGTACCGATAAATGTGTAAAGAGACACGCTACAATAATTATGTCTAAATTTCCTGATAATAAGGCATGATCAGCATTTATAAGAAGATGTTAAGACAATATAAAATCAAGAAAAATAAAACAACACCTACCCTCAGCCGAACCAATCAATACAATATGCTCTAGACCATCAACAATTCAACACCTTATAAACCATCCCATATACCATATACTCTAAACCATATACCATATACTCTAAACCATCCCATATACCATATACTCTAAACCATTAACAACCTAATACACTAACCAGTCAGTAATCATTAACTTAACCATAAATACCTTATACAATAATCGCATACCTATACACTGATAACATTTTACATTTTGAAAATATTTGCCCAAGTAAAGTACACAAGTACTTCAAAAGTGAAATTCTAACTTTCGTTTCAAAACATAAATTTAAAAAATGTCCTCACTAAGTATCCAACCACAAGCCTCTAATTAGTCTACAAGAGGTTTGTTATGTCAAGAGGGGCAAACAGTGAGAGAGTGGAATAGAGGGCAATTAATAAAGAGTTAAATTGGGCGGATTGTTTTTTACCTCGTACCGATAAATGTGTAAAGAGACACGCTACCATTTACCGAATCCCAAAAAAAAAGATGGAACACATAATTGTGTTTAAATTGCGTGAACGCAAGACATGATTAGGATTTAGAAGCAGAAGCAGACGCAGATGTAAATAAAAGCCCAACCTCTTCACAATCCGGATCATGTACACAAGCCCACTTTTGAAGGGAATTTAAAAGCCCAACTAGACTTTGTCCTAAACGCACCGTTAATACATAAACACAAGTTAAGGCGACCTCTCCATCCGATTCGAATCAAATTCTGTCTTCTTCATCTTCTTCCTCAATTAGGTCGAAGACTGTGTTGCTTATTTCATCTTCAAATTGTGTAAATTCCGGTCGGAAATAAAATGGCGAAGAACAAAACGTCGATTGTGGATATAAGGAAACGATGATTATGTGGGGATTTTGGATTCCGGTCGGAAATAAAATGGCGAAGAACAAAACGTCGATTGTGGATACAAGGAAACGATGATTATGTGGGGATTTTCGATTCCGCTCGGAAATAAAATGGCGAAGAACAAAACGTCGATTGTGGATACAAGGATTTGTGGTTCAAAACGATGATTATGTGGGGATTTTAGATTGAAAAGGGATCTTCTCTTCGAACGTGGATACATAGATCTGGGGTTCAAAACATGATGATGTTGGGGATTTGATATTGGATAGGGAGCTAAATTGAATGTGGATCAAATGATAAAAGGATTTCAGATTTCAGAAACGATGATAAAAGGATTATGTTCGAAATTCGAACTAAGAGGGGACGTCCCCTCCAAGACGAATGAGGGACTAGAAATTGGTTAGGGCGGCGGGTCGTATCCATAGGGTTTAACCTCTTAATCGATATAATTAAACCGGGTACAGTTAGGTTGAAGTCCAATGAAAAACGCTTAAACGCTTCGTGATGCTTTTGGTAATTTTCCTTGCCCCCGGTTACCCGTACCCCGGATTTTTCCCCGGGCACCCTAGAACTGCCCATACATACATAAATATATATATAACAAAACAAAAACCCTACTTGTATCGTCGTCGGCCTGTCGCCGACGGTACCTCGCCGCCCGATGCAACCTTCTCCTCGACCAAAGCCCTCGAACAAATAAAAACCAAAATAAAATATCAGAATCCTAATCTTGAATCTAAAATCAAACAAAATCCCACTTGCAAAAAATATCTTAACCAGATCTCTTCGTTATCCTCGTCGTTTCTACGAAAGATAGTAGATCGAAGAAGGGAAAGATGGATCGAGGGTCCCATCTCGGCCTCGGTTTAGTTTTCCATAAATAAACAAAAAAACAGGAATCAGATCTATGAAACCCTAGAAAATCGAGTATGAAAGCAATAGAAATCGTACAAAAAAAAGAAGAAAACGAACCTTATTCCTATCGTCGCTGGCGGTGCATGTCACCATCGTCGCCAACCACCATCGTCTCACAGTCACCGCCTTCCACCTTCTCTCTTCCTCCCCTCGTCGAACCCCAAAGAAAAAAATCAAAACGAGAAGGTCAACAAACGAACCCAAACAGAAAATATAAAATAAAACCCTAAAAATGGAAATGCAAAAATAAAAACGAACCTTTAAGATCCCTTCGTCGATGACGTCCTTCTTCTTTCTCCTCGCCGTTTCCACAAATAGGGAGAGAGAGGGGTAAATTGAATAGTGGCTCGTCTTCTTCCCTTTCTCGATTTAGAGAGGAGGAAGCAAGAGGAAGAAGAAGAGAGAGAAGTGAGAGAGGCGAGTGAGCGGCGGCCCTACTTAGGCGGTAGGGTTTCGATTTTTGTTCTTCTCTGGAAGATAAGAGGAGAAGGATCGAGAGGGCGACGAAGGGTTGAGAGAAGAGGGCGACGGCTGGTTAGAGAGGCTAGGGTTTTGTTTCTCTGAAGAAGAGAGGAGAAGAGGCGAGAGTGAGAGTGAGGCGGCCGACCTTCTAGGGTTTTTGTTAGAGGTTTATATACCTCATCAATTATAAAGACTAAAATGCCCCTAGGGTTTCCTAATTACTACCCATCTCGGAAACCGCTTTTCCGTGAAATCACCAAAATGTCATTCCCCATCTCTGAATTAAAAATGACGGATCAAAAAAAGGGCATGGCTGGGTTTTCGAACCCACATCATGCGGAATCAACTGCTGGCCCATCATGCATTAATTTAACCATCCCGCTTAATTTTATTTGTTTAAAGCCCTTAATACGAAATGGGAAATGCGAATTAAGTTAGTTTTGTTTCTTGTCTGATACATCGATTTTCTTCTTAATGATTAAAATTCTTGCATTTGTTGTCATAATCTCATAATAATCTAAATGAAGTTTTATTAACAAAATTATAATACGAAATTTACGTTCAGTGGAACGTGGTAAAAGTCATATAATTAAACTATCAAAGATATAACGAACTACGTAGGCAACCTATAAGGTTCGAGCCAACTAATCAACTCACTTTATCTTTAAATTTTACGTCAGTGGGCGTATAATTAAATTACAACTAATACGATTTAAATTATTTAATGGTCCAGTGGGACCCTAAAATTACAAAAATATATAATTACTAAAGTACACCCAACTAATACAAAAACTTATCAACTTAAGTAGTACCGATTTAGGGCGTTGTGGGGTGTGATTTTACTTCCCCACACGTAACCGTACTCCCGAACTCGAAGGTTAGAGCCGATTCGAAGAGTGTTCGATCCACTCCAAGTAAGATCGATTGCGACTCCAAACAAGCGAACGCGACGACGACGGAACCCCAGAAGGACGGTCGCGACACATGTCATTCATGAAAACATCCATCAATTAAGTAAAATCATCAATCAAACATGGAATGTGTCACATACATCAAGATTGAACCCAAATCTAGACCTAGGGTTCTTAAACCAAGAGAATATGGTGAGTTTCTAGAGAGAGAAGAGAGAAATTACAAATTGGAGCCCAAGATCTTCTTCTTCCTTTTGTTCTTCTAGCCTTGAATCCTTGTCTTCAAGATCAACCCAAGCCTCCAATTAAGTTCCAAGATCACTCAAGCACTCTCTGTCTCTCACTAGAACTCCCCTGTGGTGTTTTGGGTTGAAACCCTAAAGAGAGAATTGAATCCCTCTCCAAAAACCAACCCCCCCCCCCTCTTCCTTCAGCTCAAAGCCCTTTTTATACCCAGATCGGGCTCAGTTCACGGTCTTAGACTTCAGTTCACAGCCGCGTTGATCAGTTCACGGTCTTAGACAGTGAACTGACGACTTCATGGTCTAGGCTTCCAGTTCACGATCTTAGAGACCGTGAACTGACTTGATGCTAGTAACTTCCAAAACCGTTCTTGAAATTGGTCACTTCACGGTCTGGGCTTTCAGTTCACAGTGAAGCTCCAGTCTGTGAACAGGGCTCAACCTCCACTTTTTGGCTCGTTTTGAGCTCTGAATGACCTGAAACTCGTCCCGGATCTTCCCACACGTGCCAGGACCTGAATGTACTAAAACAAGCACAACCTTGCGTAAAATAGGTCAAGGGATGGTGATCAACTAAGCATAACGAACAAGAAATGAAGGTTAAAATATGTACCTTCGGACCCGAATCAAGCTTCCCAGTGGAATTAGCCCATTAATAAATTATGAATTTTTATGACTAATTTCAGACTTTTAAATATATTGTTAGTTCAAAATAGTGTAGATAGACACCCCATACGCAATGATATTATAAATTACCGATAACCATATTTACTAACTATGCTCATTAAATGGGTAATCAACTAATCATATCATACACACATAATCAGTGGCGTAGCCAGGATTTCTGGTAAGGCGGTGCCAACTTAAAAAATTAAAATGACTATCAATTTTTATAGTGACCCACGACGGGTTCTCATAGCTTGAAAATTCTGTAAAATACATTCATCATCCAGATTATCAAGAATGTCACTCTTAATGTATCCTACCAAAAAATCATTCATGATATCATCACTCATTCGATTCCGAAGAGTGTTCTTCACGTAGTTAATTGCCAAAAATACTTTTTCAACACTTGCAGTGGCTATTGGTAATAGCATTGCTAACTTCACAAGAAGATACGCAGATGGAAATCCCATATGCCGCTTTGTTGAAACCATTTTACTAGAAAGCTCAGCAATCCCCTTTACTCCAGTGAACCTCTTATCTCTCTTCATCTCATGGATATAATTGTTTCTATTACTGCTTGAATAAGGATACAATTATGAGTTTTTAATTTTAATTTATTATTTGTACACGACAAGGTTGTCAACCCGGTCGAGCTGGTGGGTTAGGGTTAACGGGTCACCCGTTTTAGCCCGGAAACATGAAAATAGTCATTATATTGTACTTATCCTGATAAATTATATCAAATCTCATCTAACATATGAGTAATAACATATAACATTACACTAAAGTAAAATGTCGTACTTAGATCCAACATGTTGTGAAAATTCACACACACTTATATAACATTAATATTCAAATGTTCAACTAAGGATTCCAAAAATTTAGTTAGGCGAAAAGAAAAATAGGCGCATTTCGCAATCCAAAGAAAAAAATGACACAATTTGACCTCCAACCCGATACCTTGTAGCGGTCGACACGGCGGGTGCGTGCGGCCCGTTTTTCTCAGCGGGTCAGGGTCAAATTGGGTCGACCCGGGGGTTGACAACCTTGGAACACGGTAAATTAATTATATATATACACAATAAAATGTATTACTGTATCATGTAAGTAATTATGGTTTAATGGAAGATACCAAAACTAATAACAAGGGGGTTCCATGTTCAAATCCAAAATATAACATAAATTAGTACCTCTATTTTATATGTTCTAGTCCCAATCCAAAGGTGTGCCATGGAACACCCTAACTACTAGCTACCTCCGCCCTGCACATAATTTATATTCTCTGAAAGTTTACAAGCGAAGAAATTAATTGAAATAAAATTATATGGATAATTTTACAAATTGGATAGCTAAAAACTAAAAAGGAGAATTGTTTGAAACAATTCTTATTTTGGTAAAAGGAATATCTCTGGATATTATTCCCTTAAACACGAAGAAAACTTTATGGCAACATTCCGAAAAAATAAATTATGGTAAAAAAATTTGAGATGAAGAAAATATTCATGAACTTGATAGACCCAAACTGAAATAATTCATATTTTGGTAAAAAGAATATCTCAAGATATCATTCTCTTAAATATGAAAATTTTATGGCAACGTTCATTAAAAAAATTATGGCAACAAAATTTGAAACGAAGAAAATGTTCACGAACTTGATAGAACCACAAATATGTTCTAGCCCCAATCCAAAGGTGTGCCATGGAACACCCTAACTACTAGCTACCTCCGCCTTGCACATAATTTATATTCTCTGAAAGTTTACAAGCGAAGAAATTAATTGAAATAAAATTATATGGATAATTTTACAAATACAAATTGGATAGCTAAAAACTAAAAAGGAGAATTGTTTGAAATAATTCATATTTTGGTAAAAGTAATATCTCTGGATATTATTCCCTTGAACACGAAGAAAACTTTATGGAAACATTCCTAAAAAATAAATTATGGTAAACAAATTTGAGATGAAGAAAATATTCATGAACTTGATAGACCCAAATTGAAATAATTCATATTTTGGTAAAAAGAATATCTCAAGATATCATTCTCTTAAATATGAAAATTTTATGGCAACATTCATGAAAAAAATTATGGCAACAAAATTTGAAACGAAGAAAATGTTCACGAACTTGATAAAACCACAAATAATTATCTCTGCTCATTAATCAAATAAATAATTTACCTGATTTCTTACCATCAATATAGAACTTATCATTTTAAACCACCCACCTCCAACTAATATAAATTGACGTATGGCACCACGACTAATTCATCAATAACCCACAAAACTAATCGTAGAAAAAAAAAATAGGACTAGGAAGACAGAGAAATAGTTATATCCACAGACATGGAGAAGACAACAGCCAAGTTTGCTTTCCTTGTTCTTCTCTTGGTTTTTGCAGTTGGTAAGTATCATACTGTTCTCTTCTTATGTTGATTCTTTTTTTTTTTTTTGCAGTTGGAATATAAGCATCTCAGAAAGGTCTTCTTTGGTTTTTGCAGGTGGGGAGAAGAACAGAGTGGAAGGCGCAAATGAGGATACTTTGCCGTGCAAGAGCTTCTGCGTACCACCAAATTGCCATTGTTCTGAGGGATCTTGCTTCTGCAACGGAGTACAGCACTCGTTGGTGGCTGGCCACTTGATCCCAACTCCTCTGGAGAATGAAAAAAGAAATTAGATACGCCGTGGTGTGATCCTACTCCTACATGTGTAACCTACGTAATTCGTTGTTTTCACCTTGGAGAAGAAAGAGTTATTAATAAAAAGTCGACTATTCATAGATAATATTATTGAACGAAGGAATAATTATTTAGCTGTTTCGACCATCATTTTTCCAATCACGTACGCATATCATCATTCACATTTCAAATTTTTTTGTTATTGTTTATGGTGAATGTCAAGAAAACATATTGCATGCGAAATAACCTAGGAATAACAACATAGGTCATACTAGTAGCACTTCTATTATACTATAAAGCATTGGTGCTTTAATGTACAACTTGAAGTTATACCATAAAGTTAAAGGTAAATGTCGCATTTGGTCACTGATATACTAAATCATGTCATGTTCATACTAGAAAAAATTAATATAAAATTTGGTCACTCGAATTACTGAAACATGTCATATTTAGTCACTCTCCCGTTAGTTGGACAGAGGCTAACGCAGAGTGACTAAATGTGACATGTTTCAGTAATTCGAGTGACATTCATAAAAAAAAGGTTAGTACCTTATTTTGGCCCGAACTATGACCATATAATCAACTTTGACACGTGGTTTCAGAAATTAACATCCTGACCTCAACTATGCAGCATATAGACTAAATTGGCCCGACACATACTTTGACCATCAATTTGGACGGTCAACCCCATTAACTGTTAGTCAACCCGCCATATCCTAGCCTAGTCAGTCTAAAAATCATTAAAAAATTGAAATTCAAATTATTTTTCTAATTATTATTTATCATTTTGAAATTAACCAAAAATTAAAATATAAAAAAATTGTATGTTTTATCTTTTGGGACATTTGAAAATGGTACATTAAAAAAAAATATTTTTTACTTTTTATTTTTGGGTAATTTAAAAAATCTATGATAATTTGATAATTTTTTGTTAATATTATAAAATTTTTAATTTTAAAATTACCAGAAAAATGAAATATAAAATTATTTTATATTTTTATAATTTTTTTGTTTAATTTGATAATGATAAATAATAAAAATTAAAAAAATAATTTGGATTAGAAAATTTATTTTTTGGTTTATGTTTTTTATATTTGCTACATTTATAAAATTTAATTTGATACTTTTTTTAATTTATAAAATTAACATTTTCAAATGTCCCAAAAGATAAAACCTAAAATTTATTATATATTTTTTTAATTTTAAGTTTTGGTTAATTTCAAAATGATAAATAATAAGAGTTAGAAAAATAATTTGAATTTCAAATTTGTAATGATATTTAGGCTGACTAGGCAATGACATGGCGTGTTGACTAACGGTCAATGGTGTTGACCGTCCAAATTGACGGTCAAAGTATGTGTCTGGCCAATTTAGTCTATATGCTGCATAGTTGAAGCCAGGATGTTAATTTCTGAAACCACGTGCCAAAGTTGATTATATGGTCATAGTTCGGGCCAAAATAAAGTATTAACCCTAAAAAAAGTAATTTGAGTGACCGGAGTTGGACGGAGGCTAACGAGAGAGTGGCTAAATGTAACCTATTTTAGTAATTAGAGCGACCAAAATGGATATTAATTTTTTCTAGTGACTAAGCATAACACGATTTAGTAATCCCAGTGGCCAAATGTGGCATTTAGCCTAACGTTAAATTAATAAGTTCAGGTTGTACCATAAAGGAATTTGGTACCCTAATGTTATGGTACAACTTCACAACTTGAAGTTGTACCATCAAATAAAGGTACAAGTTCAAATTGTATAATAAAAAAATTTGTACACAAGAATATAGGTACAATCTGAAGTTGTACCATGATATTAAAGGTACAATTTCAAGTTATTAAAGGTACAATTTCAAGTTGTATCATAAAAACAAAAACTTATAGCACCAATGTTATATATAATTGTATTCCTCGACATACTAGAGGTACAAAAATTATCTCAAAATCTTAATAAAAACAAGCATAATGATTTGAATTCTTGGTGGGAATCTTTTACACTCTGTTTTTTTAGAGCGGAAAAGGGGGGAAATGAAATTTTATGGCTGAAAGTGGGAGTTTCAATAAACTTTCCTCCGTTCACGAAAGCAAGCATAGTAACACGGAGAGGGAAAAGAAAGGTGAATGCCACTGTTGAACCCTCTCCACCAAATCGGAGAGAAAGTGCACAATTAACCTTCTCTTCCATTCTTTTTATTTGCTAGGACAACTAATTCTTCACTTTTCCTTTTTTTTTTTGTTTCCCAACCCTCTCCTCTTTCCTTGTTATCTTCTTCTTCCCCAAATACAACCCAAACCAGAAACAGAGAATTCTTCTTCTCTGTTGAGCTCGCCACTAATTTCTCCCACAACGAAAAATCCTCCATCTTCTGCTCGGTTTCTCATCACCGGTCGCCATCGTTTTGGCCGTCGCGACATGTTTTCTCTCCAGTCTATCATAAATCAGAAACAAGAAAGGCGATCGAAGATCGCAATCCGATCGAGAGAGGGAGGGAGCGATCCCACTTCTGTCTCTTTTTCCCTCCATCAAAATCCAGAAAAAATAAGAAATTATCAGAAAATAACCCTAGAACCCCAAATTTAAAACATGCAATGGTTGAAAACCACTCACCATTCGTCACGTCGCCCGGACGCCGTTGTTCTTGTCATCCTCGTTGAAGATTCTGAGCCCGAACCAGCAGATCGAGGTCGAGGGAAGAAAGGATAGTTGATTTGGTGTTCTACGATTGTCTGGCTTTCCAAGAATGGGAACGAAGATAGAAGAGGAGAGCAAGGAATGGAAAGGAGATCGATATTAGAGCTACTTTTCCTTTTTCTTGTTCCCTTTTCTAGAGAGGTAAGATAGATATAAGAATGACTTTCGGGGTGGAGTATTAGGGCGGCTGATTAATATTGTTTTATATTATGGTAACTTCTCAATCTCTTTTATATTAAACAAAAAATATTGCTATAAAATATTAATTATTAAATAATCATTTAAATTTTAAATTTTATTTTCATACGTTGAATCTAGCGTATCGCATACGTGTACAACACATAAGTGTCGTTATGTTGTTTTGACAAGTGGTATTTTACAGCCAGTGATACAATCGGTAGTCCAGTTACAAAGAATGAGATATGTTCCATTATACATCCGTTCCATTACAATGGGTTGACATGAATCACAATATAGATCCGTTCGATACAGTCAAATGTGATTCTACGTAGAAGTGCTTGGGTGATCTCGAAGCGTAAAATCGTAAACTTTTAAGTTGTAAAGAGAGATTTTGGCTACACTTGTAAGTGAAAAGTGCGATTCTATGTAGAACCATTTTAGCAATGTCCATTAAACCGTACCGTACCGGTGGTTCAACCACGAAATACCAGTATCGGAGGCTAAACCGATATGCGGTATTTACCGGTATAACGGTTGAACTACGATTAAACCACGGTTTTACCATAAAATACCCTAACGCTGACTTTCCCGATACGGTCTCCGGTACGGTTTCATGGACCATGCATTTTAGTAATCTAGAAGTGCAAAAACGTGAGTTTTCAATTCTTAAAGAGTAAAAACCTAGTAACTTAGATTAATAGTGAACAAATTAGCAAGAAAGAAAAATTTGGTTCACTATTTATAAGTAATGAAAATAATATCAACACATAATTAAATTATTTTACTATTACATAACTAATAAAATGACATATCTATCACACTTTCCAATAGACTTTTCCCTTTCCACTTTCCTCCACAAAACAATATTTTCCCTCCTATTCAATTTTCCTTTCCCTCTATTTCTCTCCCCTCCAAATGTTTCTTCCCTTCCATTTTCCTCCCTTCCTTCGAGAACATAGTGTTAGTAATAGTTACACACTCCGTAGAGATTTGTTGAAACAGTGAGTTGAAGATCAATATATTCAAAGAAATAAAAACAAAAAAAATTACAATTTATAGTCGGTCAAATTTGTGCCAAATCAAAACAACAACCTTTAGTGGGTTTCATTAAAGAAGTGAAGACAATTTTTTTTACAGTTTAAAATGACAGTGGTGTATGAATAATAGTGAGTAATAGGTGTATATACAATCAGAGTTTTGGATAGGGATGCCATAATTATCATACTTTGGTCATTATAGGTTTCGTACTATATGTGATTAAATATTAATATTCTTGCATTTTTTTAACAAAAGATAATCATATTGATTGATAAGATATCACAAATTACACCCTGGACCCAACACATTCACGAAAATCATACAATCGACACAAAGCCGGAGAAAAAGAAATAGCCTTTCTAGCCACTGAATAAGTTAACCTATTGCTATTCCGACCTACAAACCGAACACGAAACCCACTATTCAGACCCATGAGACCGAGGATCTCATTGATAATAGCCCCAACACGACTATCCCGCGCATCTTTGGCATTAATCTTATCAATGAGTACCTTCGCATCACCTTCAAACCGTACTTGAGGGATACCAAGATTTCTGACACCATTGAATAGCTTCACGGAGGACAATAGTCTCAACCACAAGAGGATCGACAATGCCATCAAAGAGCAAACCTTTCGCGAACACAACGTTCCCACCTCCATCCTTCACGTTCAGCCCTCCCGCTGAATGTGAGCCAGAACTCACTGCACCATCCCACATACATACGACAGTTGACAAATCCACCTCCTCCCGATTGTGCTGCAAAGGACCCCGCCCCAGGACCACTCTATCCTCCGGTAAAGACACCCACTCATGCAGATGTTGATGGTATTGACGAATCAATTGGGAAACCAAGAACTGCTTACCCTAAAAGGCCGCCCAATTCCTTGATTTCCAAATACGCCATAGGAGCACCACCAAAGCCATAACTTGATCAGGCTCGATCATCCTAAGCAAGCACTTCTTAAGGAACAAATGTAAGGTCTTTCTAGGCAAATCTTGCCCTAGATGGACCAAACCTGAATTATTCCAGAGAACTGCAGTGACTAGACACTCCCAAAAAGGTGCTCCGTCGTTTCAGACTCTGCCCAGCATACAAGACATCTTGGCATAATCAGGACCCGTTTCAAGGCTTTCGTGGTAGGCATGATACGGTTAAAGATTTGCCAGAGGAAAAACTTAAGTTTAGGTGGGATCTTGAGGTCCCACATTCTTATTCAACTTGTCCTATCCATCCAGCTCACCCTGTGGTGGCACAACCCTACCTATCTATCCACTAGAACCGCTAGGTGATAAGCGGATTCGATAGTAAACACGCCATCACACGTATCATGTCATACCAACCTATCCTCAATACTCATTCGAGGCAAGGGAATTGCCAAGACCCAAACCACATAAGGAGAAAATAGCTGCTGATCGTTTGTCGACACCATTCACCCTCCACAGGGTTTATCAGCTCTGTCACATTCGGGTCGGTGTCCTCCGGAATGACATGAGGCTGACACATAGGAGGGTAGGGATGAGAAGACATAACCCAGCTGGAATATTGAATAGAGGCTTGGACCCCATTCTCAACCTGCCACCAAAGTCCTCGCCGAAGGACCCCGATGGGCGTAACCGAGTAGTCCTTGTTAAAAATATCCCATTTGGAAAGTACTTTCTTTTATATATTTGGGCCATCAGAGAGTCAGGTTCATTGAGAATACGCCGTCCAATCTTAGCCATGAAGGCTTGATTAAAATGCTCAAATCGCCGGAAACCCATCCCCCCATCATGTTTACTCGTGCATAAGTTCCACCAAGAAATCCATCTAACTCGCGGACGACCCCCTTCCACCCCCCCCCCCCACCAGAATCGAGCAACATGCCTATCTAGAATTCGAAAAAGAGACAGAGGAAGTTTAAAGTAGGACATAACATTCGACGACAAAGAGAACGCAATTGACTTAATAAACGTCTCCTTTGCCGCCCAAGATAGCACCTTCTACTTCCATCCCTGCAACCGTGCCAATCACTTCTCCTCCAAATACTAGAGAAAGTAGCCATCTTGGACTGAACAATCAAGGTGGGTAAGCCCAAATACTTATCATGGATGCCAACCGCTCGTACACCGAGCTAGAGAGCTAGGGACTCCTAATCAACCGACAGAATATTCTTGCTAAAGCAAACTGCAGATTTAGCCAAGTTGACTCTCTGCCCACTAAGCTCCTCATATTCATTCAAAACCACCAACAAGTTCTCACATTCTTGCATCGATCCTCTGAGGAACAGGTATAAATCATCCACAAAGAAGACATTTGAAACCGTGGAGCTCTAGGACTAATCCGGACACCACCTAGCTTTTTCTCATCGATGGCCTTGCATAAAAGGGTCGCAAAACTCTCAGTGTAAATAACAAAAAGGGGAGGGGACAAAGGGTCACCCTGTCGAAGCCCCCTAGTCTAATTGAAATAGCCAGCTGGTGTACCATTCATAAGAACCGAAAATGAGGAAGAGCGCAAGCACTCCTCAATCCACTGCACCCAAATCGGACTAAATTCCATTTTCCCTAAGACCGCAAGTAAGAACGGCCATTCGAATCTATCATAGGCATTTTCCAGATCAACCTTCAGAGCCATATATCCTTTCTTACCCTTAGTCTTAATTTTAAGGTAGTGCATCAATTCGTGACCAATGAGAACATTATCCACTGTCTGTCTTTCATGAATAAACGCGTTCTGCCCTGGCGAGATGATCGCGGGGAGGAACTGAGCTAATCGTTCAGACATGATTTTGGCAATAATTTTGTACACGAATTGACATAAGCATATAGGTCTCAACTGGTGCATATATTCCACATTATCTACTTTGGGAATAAGCGTTAGCCAAGTATGGTTAAAGCTTCGTAACATCCATCCTGTATGAAAAAGGAACATACAGCTTCAACCACAGAATCACCAACAACATCCCAAAATGCGCGGAAGAATTTTCCAGTGAACCCATCTGATCCCGGAGCCTATGTGGGTCCAATCGACAAGACTGTTTGTCGGATTTTCGATGCTAATACCTCAGCAGTCAGAGTCGCATTCATCTCCTTGATGACCGCCCGAGCAATCAGCAACTCTGCCACTCGGTCCTCCATATTCTCCACATGGTGCTCAAAGGTGAAGAAAAGCTGGAAGAAATCAACCGAGATATCTGCTTTTCCCTTCTCATCAGTAACCCATTAATCGTCCCCATTCCGCAACCCAGCCACAAAGTTACTTTTTCTCCTTGCCCTTATGACTGTATGAATAGGAAGTATTACTATCATCTTTCTTTAGCCACCGGACCCAAGATTTCTTATGCCAGTAGACCTGCTCAGCCTCCCATTGGCGACTAAGCTCCGTTTCAAGGTACCTAACCCTATCCCAATCAATAGGAAATGAGTGCTCTATCTGCTCAATCTCCGTCTGGAGAGTCTTGATATTGCGGAGGGAATTTGTCATGCCAGCCCGACTCCAATCATACAAAAGATCATAGAGCCATTTTAAGCACGCCCATAATATATACATTGGGGATCATGGATAGTCTCGTTCCACACAAATACAACCATTGCCCTGACTTTCGGGTTCTCCACTCAGCATGCATCGAACCGGAATAGAGGTTAGCTATGTCGTGTGAAAGGTTTAGTGGATAAAAAAAGATCTCTATGATCCGACCCCTGATAATTGTGATGCTTCACCAAGGACTCAGGGAAATGCTCCATCCAGGACTGAGAACATAAGGCTCAATCAAGTATCACCCAAACACAAGCCTGCCCCATCAGCCTATTGGTCCAAGTGAACTGATCCCCTTGGAAACCCACATCGTGTAGTCCCAGGTCAATCACAAAGTTCCTAAGTGCAGCGAAACTAGCCGAGTTCCAAGGATTCCCACCGTCTTTCTCATTTCCCGAAAGGATGGAATTGAAATCACCTATCACCACATAGGGTAATTGGATTTCTTCACAGAGGTTTGGTAGATGCTTCAATTGCGCCACATGAATAACATCATTGCAACTAATATACACACCCACAACTAGGGGTGTTAGTAGGTTCGATTACGGTTAAACCAAACCGATAGGTCGGTTAACCGCAGTCGAAAACGAACCAAAACCAGCGACCGACACCGCCACCGTTCCTCATATCGGTTAGCCGAAACCGAGGCCGACTAATTGCGGTTCGGTCTTTTAGTCACCGAAAACTGCGCCTGTATAATTATATAGGAGAGGAGACCAATAATTGAAAGAGGAAAATTGCTCCCGTCTGTCTCACAAAAACGCCAAGTCTTTTCCAATTTCTTCTCTGTCCACGTCTTCTCTCTCTTGCTCTCTGTCTCTACTAGATCTACCTCTATTCAACAAAACGAAGCCTCCACCAAAAAATTCGAACACTACAAACCATTCCATCCCTTCTACCCTGTGAATGAGGAGAGTGGCGCCTTTGGTTCACCCCTTTAGTCTACCTGGGCAGCTGAACCATTTGATCCTTCTCTTCAGTCCTCCTTTGCACCCTTTGGATCTTAGGCGGTTTAGCCATCACGAAGCCACGTGGGCTTCTTCCTTCATTCCTACTGTCCTCCATGTGCCTGCCCTGGTAAAAGGAGTCCCCTGTCTTCTCATATCTCATGGTCGAGTCGCCTGCATGTTTCATAAGATGAGGCTTCACAACCTTCTCCTTTTGCTTACTAGGTCCAGCATTCCTCCTTCCTACAGCCTTCGGGTTGATCCAGACTGAACTAGAAGCGCCATAGAGTGATATGTTGTCTTCCTTTTCACCATAGAGCTTCTCCCCGTGCTCTTTAGTCGACATGTGAGGCCCAAAGCGCTCATTCCCTTGTGGTGGATCAAACTCACATGTTTGGAAGCGATGTCCAACACAACCACATTTAAATAAAAAACTAGGTAGAAACTCTTATTTCAAGCTAACCTAGAAACACCCAATTTCATCACTCAAAGCCATGCTCTAGGAGCGGAGAGGTTTGGTGAAACCAATGATAGCTTTCAGCTTAATGAAATTTTGTTTTTCAACACGACATGCATAAACCCCTACTTCAAGGACCCTCCCAACTGCCGACTGGATCATTGTTCGCCCAAATATTGGGGTACAACCGTCTTCATTCATATCCCAGAGGTGAATCTTGAATATAGCAGTCACCATGTCATCAAATGTGCGAGCAGTGACATTCTGAATCCAACTCCTCAAATGGAGGACCTTATCTTTGATGATCTAAACAGTTCTCTGCAATACCCACTTCTTACAAGCTTCACTGGGAAGAACAAACATAATAAATACTTGATGTCCCTCATCAACACGAACTAGCCCTTGACCTTGCCATGCCACATTGACTGCTTCACGAATGGCAGTCATCGATGGTCGCCTATCCTCAAATATCCTACCAAGGAGGCTGTGGGAAGTGCGAAATTGAGTTGATTGAACCTCTTCAAGCTTGAATTGGACGATATGATTTTGCACCACGTGAGCCATACTTTTCTTTGGGATTTCTCTAGTAATTAAGCTAGAAACCTGGGCATTCATCAATACACCGAGATCAATAGAAAAAAATAACTAATTACTATACGAGCATATACCAAAAAATGCATCTCAATTATACGAGCATATAGACAAGCCCAACCCATACGCGAAAGCCCAATAAGCCCTTTATCCGCAATTAGTCCTTTGCGAGAAACAATAGTGAGCTCCTTAAAAATTAACAAACCCACTACAGCCTCATCGGACATATGCACAACCGTCGACGACCCCCTACTGGAACGGACAGCGGCCACCGGAGGGAACGCCGACATAGGCAATAACGTGGGTATTCCCAGGGAAATAAAACTCCGAGGATGGAACGCCGATAGTGACAAACACAGAGCTCGATTAATATTTTACCTATTGGTCGGCGCCAATGCAGTCAAAATCCCGCTTTAAAACTTAAAAGCTTACGATTTTACCTTTTTAGGTCACCAAAACGTTTCTACGTATAATCATTATTTTCCTTTACAAATGTAGTCAAAATATACGTTTTAAAACTTAAAAGCTTACCGTTTTACGCTTCTAGGTCACCCAACTGCTTTTAGGTAGAATCGCGCTTTTGACTACATTGGTCGGCGCCCTCTGATCAACGGTAGTCCTTTTGAGAAATTTGCTCGCCAATCCCCTGTTATTGAGAAGCACCGCCAGGAATACTGATCAGTAGAGGAGGGCGAGGTTAAGCCAGCAGTATATGGGCATACAGTAAAATAATCAGAAACTGACTTATTCAGGCCTAATCTGTTGCTGCTACCGGGTAAAACACCGTTGCTGATGATCTCGGCCTCTCCCGCACTAGTCACCACGTAATTTGAGACCCACCCCTGATTACCTGCACGACTAGGAGCAAAGACGCTCATTATCAGCATCGGTCTCCTATTAGACTTAGTTAAATTCGACTGAAGATATGTAGATAGCATACATCTCTTACCTGTTTTTAGTTTGGAAGGCCAATGCTCAGCTGCTCCGCCCAATTCTCTGCGATGATATCCTATGAGAATAGTTGTGAGGGAGCATCAGGTTTTATATATCATAGAGTCCCACAACAAGGGATTCTGGCACGACCCGGAACGGATAATCCCGTATCAAGGAAATCCCCAGGGAGCGGCTTCCCCTGTTGCCGCCGAAAAAACAAGGACGTATCCCCTGTGATCTCAGATTTGTGCAATTGGAGAGAGAAATGGAGTATCCCTTCCGTCCTCATCCTGGATTCCTCCATCAACGTCGTCCCCCATGCTAGGCGGCGGCTGGCCGACCACCCATCTCGAGAGGATTCGTCAAAATTCTCGGTCGGACTGTCGTCTGCCCTGTTTCTGGCGCCCTTGAATCTGGCTGGGGGTGATCTGACGGATGAACCGCCTTTAGGGAAATCCCACACCTAGGGATTTGAAGCATCAATCATTAAAACTTTTCGCCTGCCCATATAATCTGGAAAGGATAGTAGTCCATTCCCAATCCTCTGCCTTCCTCTCCGGCAATTTCGGTCGGATTAGCAACGACGGGCGAGTTTTTCTAGTAGCACGTCTACTGTCTGACTCCCAACAAGATGTAGCGGTCAAGTCTATCTCCTGACCCGCGGTCTCCATGTTCATCTCCTTCGATAGGGGTATGATGAATCACTAGCCTACCTCATTCTCTATTTTGCATCTTTTCAGCGAGAAACCCCTGCTCTTTTCCACCCCCAAATGTTCACAAAGAGCCTCAACGGAATCAAAACTCCACATCTGCACCCCGACAGATCGTTTTTGTTTTCGATTACTCCTCAGGGGTTGTTGAGGGAGCACATCAATGGGCGACGACAGAAAGTCAGAGTCGGGATTCCAAACCAAAATAACGCCCTTTGCCCATCTCCACCACGTCAAGGAATGCCAGCCGGGAAAGAAATCCTCCACACAGTCGCCGATGATTTTTCCGGCTAGGAGTATGGTACTCTTCCAACAAAACTAAAAGCCCCGCCAGAGAGTCCAAAGGAGCTCCCTAAAGAGCATTTTTTTATTCAAGAAATTGAAGTTGATGACAAAGAGTTCTATATGTTAATAGTCTAGCATTTAGCATGATTTTTATCAATATTTGATTCTTTGGCTCGTAACTAGCTGATTCTCGCCCTTTTGTAAGCTATATCATATTTTCTTCTCTAATTTCAGGTCTTGACATTTGGAGTGAGTTTTGTGCCAAGTTTCAGCCCGTTTGGAGGTCGTATGAAGGATGTAGAGAGAGAGAGAGACAGGACCAGCTTAGGTGCGGTCAACCTCGCAATTGGCAAAGGAAGGGTGAGCTGAAAGTTTAGGCAACGACCATAAGATCCCATTCGTGAACTTTTGTCTTAGGCCATGAACTTTGAAGTTTACAGCCTCATGTCAAAGATACCTTTCGTGAACTTTTGTCACAGGTCATGAACTTGCCCTTCCCATATGAAGTTCACTACCTCTTGTCTAAGTTAATTACAAGGAGATGATTTTAGACAAGCGATGACATTTTAGAGAGATATATAAAAAAGAGAGTTTTAAAGATGTAGAGTGAGAGTGACGGACTTGGAAAGGGTTTAAATAAGATGAGTGCTTATTTGTACAGTCTTTTAAAGAAGGAGAAGATGGATCTAACTTTGGACTGATGTTCTTCCTTTTATTTGTAGTCTTTTTCTCTCTCTTATTGCTTAGATAGATGAACTCTAACTAGATAATTGTTTATGGGTTTTGTATGTAAAGATGATTGTGAACTTATTCCTATATCTATATGATGTTTGATCACACCAATCCCTGGCTTTAGTAAAGGTTAGTGCTGGAAGTATGGTACTGGTATTTGGAATATATCAAATACCATACCAAATTTATCAACCGAATACCGGCTTATTTTAGGGATTGAGATTGTGATTCATTTTGGAGTGCGAGTGTTATTCGGTATTTGGGATTACGAGATTGGGAGATGTATATACCGAAATACCGGAAAATACTGAAAATAAAAAATTTAATGAAATATAGCATACAACCTTTGTTTTTTTCTAGTTTAAGTTACTCTCGTCTCTCGCCTAATCTTTTGTTATTTTCATAACACCAAAAGACAAACACTAGTGTTAGTCGTCTCCCAGCCTCCAATTCGTCAAATTAAAGATTACCATTGACAAGAATTTGAGATGTCACCTCTCCTCCATTCTCCTACTCAAGACTCTTCGCTTAGTTTCTTTGCCCTAAATTAAGCAATCAAATCTAATTTATATATATTTAATTATTAATTTCCAAGATAATTAATTTCGTATTTGATAATACCGATTGGGATACCGAAATGTCTATTGGGATACTGAAATATTTAGGGATTGGGATTGGGATACCGAAATTATTTAAGGATTGGAATTGAGATTGATTTTAGGGTGTAATTCGGTATTCGGGATTTTGGTATTTGGTATTGGGATAGCGATATCGTACTGATTTCCACTCCTAGTAAAGGTGGTGGATTGTTATGTTCTTAATCTAACCATGGTGTCCCTCTAATTAGGGGCAACATTGTATAACACACATCTAGAAGGTGAAGTTATAATCGCATGATCACTGGGTTGTAGCTTAATTTGCATAGCATTAAACCCAACCAGAGGAATCTAGCTAGATATAGTGCTCTAGAAATTTGTTAGTTACATGACCATTGAGCCAACTACTATAAATGCCTCCAACAGATATAAACATTGTCATAGGTGATAGGTGATAGTTTAAGTGATTATTCGTAATTTAGAAGATAAAGAAATATTCATTGACTTGCATTCAACTCATATCTACTTATAACTAGAGGTATTCAACCCTAACTCCCTAAGCAAACAACCTACCTCTAATAATCTCCCTCGGACTAAGTTTTTCTAGGGCTAAATTGCAAGTTTGGTCACTTGAATTACTAGTAAAGTTCACGTTAGCCACTAGAATTACTTTATTCCATCCATAGTCACTTAAATTAGGTTAACAGTTCAAGTTTGGTCACTGGCCGTTAGTCTCCGTTAACTTTTGTTGATGTGGCGGTCAACTCTCATAGTTGACCGTTAAATAGGTGACGTGACAATTAAAAAATAAATAAATTTTAATATTTAATCAATAAAAAATTCCACCTTATTATCATAATAGTTAAAAATAACCTTAATCCCACTGTTTACAAAATTGAAGCCAAGATTCTTGAGCCTTAATATGAAGCTTAAATCAGAGCAACCTCCCTCTGTTGCTTTGAATCCTCTCCGCCTCCCTTCCTCTGCCACCTCCTCCAGCAAAACAATATATGTAAATTGAAAACAACATTCCTAATTCTTGTACACGACGATAGAGGCCATAAACAACGGCGATGAATATGTGAATTGAGTGTCGATTCTGGGAGGCTTTAACCCGCGAGGACACCAATCAATATGTGCGCCATTAACGCACAGAGGCCACAATCATTGTCTACATCCATGTCAAATATGCATCTAAGTAACTCCCCTATTAGAATAGTCTTCTGCCTGATTAAAGAAGCGAGTAGAGAGGGAGCAACCGAGCAAATATGAGGGTAGATTTGCATTGGAGGCGGGATCAGCTCTTGTGGTGGTTTTCCAAGAGGAAGCTTTAACCCTCGAGGACACCAATCACTATGTGCACCATCATTGTCTAATGTCCACCACGCCGCGACTACGGATGGCGGGCGGTGTTCGTGGATAGGGAGGAACGTTCTCCGGGGAGGGGGCGCCGCGGTGGACGCGGCGGTGGCGACAGCTTTCTGTTTGGGAGTCGTCAACTCGACGTCCAGCGGGATCGGCGGCGGTTCATTTATGCTCGTCCAAATGGCCTCCGGCCCAGGCCTTCGACATGGGGGAGGTTGCTCCAATTAAAGCTTCCCATTAAGGCTCAAGAATCTGCTTTGATTTTGCAAACAGTGGGATTAAAGTTATTTTTTAATTATTATGATAATGAAGTGGAATTTTTAATAGAATAAATTTTATTATTTATTTATTTTATAATTGCCACGTCACCTATTTAACAGTTAACTATGAGATTTGACCGCCACATCAACAAAATTTAACGGAGACTAACGGTCAGTGACCAAACTTGGACTGTTAACCTATTTCAAGTGACTACGGATGGAATAAAGTAATTATAGTGGCTAACGTGAACTTTACTAGTAATTCAAGTGACCACACTTGCAATTTAGCAGTTTTGCTAGTTTAGTTTAATTCACACTTAAAGCCTTCCATCTAAAACTAAGGGGAATCAAACTCCAGTCTATTAGTGAAGCAAGCTGAAACCCTCCCACACAACACCCATGCCTCAGATCGATTTTGGAACCATCAGTATTGAAGTGTTTGGCATGCCCTTTTGTCAGAAGAATAATACAGAGAGCCTAGAGATATAGGAGTCAATCGGGTGGGTTCGGGTCGGGTGGGTTCGGGTCGTGGTAATCGAGTTGGGAGTCAAGCGGGTTCGGGTTGGGGGCAAATCAAGTTCGGGTTGCAAATCAGGTTACGGATTGATCGGATTGCGGATCAATCGGGTTCTGGTTGATATGATTGTGTGTTACGATACGAACAGGTCGTCGGGTTGCACGTGGTTTGGTCCAAACCAAACCATCGAGTTTTTTTTATAATTAGTTATTACACTAATTTAAAACAAACTCACCAGTCCCATTTTGCAAAAAAAAAAAAAACATGAAGGTCCATTATTAAACAAATGAGTGACTAGATTTTGCTTCAATATATCACAAACAAGTTGAATGTTGCTAGTTGTTGGTACGTTGCAGAGTATCCATTAAGATTACAAAACCAACAAAAAAAGGATAAGGATTAAGGGAACAAAAAAACTAACATATTTTCCCTTCCTTAACTAACGTCATTTGATTAAAAAAAGTATTTTTTAATATTATATATATTTTTGGTTACAAAAAAGGAGGCTGGGAGGGAATTTTGGACCAAAATCCAAATATTGGGCGAGGGTTTTCAAATATTGGGCAGGGGGTTTTCTTAATTGGGGAGGCAATTTTAGACCATATACTTGGGGTTCTGTTTACACCAAAATAAATTTATTAATTATCACATGTAGTATTTATGTATAATTGGGACACTTTAAGTAGTTTGCCCTAAGGTATCTGTCCAACATGGTGACAGTACCAACTATGGTCACTGTTACCATCCATCCATCATAATGGATACCATCCAAATCCTATTATGGATGGTAGTGTCCAAGCTCATGGATACCATCCAAATCCTATTATGGATGGTACCATCCCAAATATCATGGACACCATCCAAGGGACTAATGGGATGGTGACCATCCAATATCATGGATACCATCCAAAGTACTAGCTGGATGGTACCATCCATGTTGAACTAGGATGACGTGGTGATATGCCTAGAGACTTCTTGGCAACAACTCAGTTGCGTAGAGGCTAAGCGGAGCTATTTTCGGGAGGAGGAGAGAGAGAGAGAGAGCAGTTGGAGGACTCTACGCAACAAAACTGAGAGCAACCTTCTGGAGCAGGCAGACAATCACAACTCGACACAAAGACAACTTGTCTCAACTTTCCCTTTTCCGTTTTTCTCTGTAGTTTGCGGAGCTCTCCTCCACGAAGGATCCTCCATAGCAATAGTCTTAGTTGTAGTCGCGGAGCTCTCAAGGAATCTCCATAGGAGTAGTGTAAGGTAACATAGATTCCCCATACACCAAACACTCTCGTTCGAACAGTGTTTGAAGAGGTGTGGACCGTAGTAACAATCGTCACCTTCATAGAAGTCAGTCGCAACCCATCCACCTGTTTTTCCACCTGAAACAAATTGGCACGCCCAGTAGGATACGTGTGTTTGGTATGGCTTCGCGACAGATACAGCAAGAGGATGATCTTCCACAAGATTTTATGGAGGAGGAGCAATTGGTTGATGTTGAAGTTGACCAAGCTGGGGAGGCTTTAGGCAAGACTATTGGAGCAACGGTGTCACCCTTGGTGCCAACGCAGATCAAGATTCAATAAAGCCCTCACTATGCCAAATAATAGAGGAGATTTATCAAATGGTGGCTGGACTCTATAGAATCGACCAACAGGTACATCTTCGCTTGGATTCTTAACATAAGCATTTTGATCATCTTAAACAAAGCTTTGATAAAGCCTCGATAGGATGATTGATAGAAATATTTGTGATTTTGAAACGTCAAAGTGTGAAATTATGCATGATGCATCCCTGGTACTAGAAAAAATCTTGTTGTTGGGCAATAAAGATTTGGTGAATGAAAAATTGAAACAGTAAGCACTGCCCAAGTTCATGGCTTAGACAGTCAACCACAAATGGTTGATGAGAAAGTTGGGTATCTGACAATTTCGATGGACACTCCACAAAGTCATGGTAAAAGTATTAGTCAATTCAACTTGTCGTGCTTGATTGGTATAAATGCTAAAGAAGCCACATCTGCCAATGATGAAATTGGTTGTGGATTAGATAATGTCAATAAGGACTCATCCCTTGTTTTGGCATCAACACTGTTGCTAAAAGCAAGCAATTCAATTGTGTCTTTTCCTATGAACATCACTGATTGTAAGGGTACAAAAATTAGAGATTGCTTACGAAAGCCATTGCAAAGACGTATATGTAAGTTCGTTGAAAAATAAAAAATGAAATACATGGTATGCATACCATATGTGAGTTCGTTGAAAAAGAGACGCATAAGGAGAAACTTAATTGTAATGGTCCAGTTAAGCTGCCAGGGGGCATGTCATCCCGTTTCTTGGCAGGCGGAGACAAAAGCAATACTCTAGGTGGAAGAATAATTTCTCAAATTCCACCAAGTTAGGAGATGTTGTAATGATGGTTACCAAAAACACTTCTAAGCATTGGGATGGTGACCACATGCAAAACTCCAAACTGACGAAGGTTGGTTTACTTCAATGTAAGCCTTTACTTGACAATTTGCCAAAGTTTGCAATAAAAGGTCAAGTCAGTGTCCCAAAGTTTGGACAGGGGGCATGTCATCAACCAATGAAGATGAATTGGGGGAATGTCAGACAACTTCAAAAAAGTTCAACCTATGCATGGCCTGGGTAAAAGTAAGAGCATGATAAAGAATAGATTGGGGGGCATGTCACCGACCACAAAAATTGGATTGGAGGGCATGTCAAACAATCTGCAGTCTGATCAAGCCACTCATGGCTTGCATGAATTTAAGAGTGTAGAAAATGATGGACAAGACCGTAATATGTCAACCAAAAATGGTGGACATGGTGGCATGTACAAGAAGTATCAATATGCACCAACAAAACTTGGTAAAATAAAAGATCAAAAGTGGTTGTGTATTAAGTGTAGGAGTCAAAAAGAAGTTGGTTACTGGAAGAAAAAAGTGAGTCATGTAGGTGGTAGTGGACTTATAAAGTCTAAGCACCTATCCTCTAAAACTTATGGGAAGAGTAGACATGAAGCAGTTTGGAGGAAACCAAGACAGAGATGGGCTCATGGTTTCCCTTCTAATTCAAAGGAATTGAGAATGCATGATGTACCTCATAGAGAAACTCACAACCATAAGGGTCGATGTCAACAACCAAATGTACTGGTTGGGGTAACTCGAGTAGATAAGCAAGGAGTAACAAGCAAGGGTGTCAAAAATCATGTTGGGAGCATGCATCCTAACATTAAGATAGATAATGTCACTCTAGTGGGTATATCTCCTTTGAAATGAGGAAGCCAAGTGACGTATGGATGGCTTGTGTTGTTTGACCAATGGAGTTGGCAATGGGTGTATACCTTTGGATCTTTAGTTATTGCTAAGGGCTATGGCGAGTGGTGATACTTCTAGCTTGCCATAAAATATAAAATAAAATAATTAATTAAATAAATAAAATAGTGAACAAGCCATCCAAGTTGGTTTTTGAATGGTGTGAATCAAGTAAAAAGACACCATCCCAGTTGATGGATGAGAGCACTAATTTATAAGAAAAATAATTGTTGGTGTCCTTATAGGAGTGAGTTTTCTTTTTGCTAGTAGGATATGGGTTATGAAGATGTGTCCTACATGAAAAAGAATTTGCATTCCTTATCAGAAAAGGAAAAAGCATTAATAAAGCCACGTTTTTTGGTGGCTTGACTATTTAGAGATTCATTAATTAATTTGCCTTTCTCATAAGCCTAGTAGAAGAAAGCCATGGGTGACTTGGCCATGAAGGAAGGAAACTCCTTATGTGATTGGGTGTTGTGCAAGCCACTGGTTGATTCGTGTGGTTTGGTACCACGAGTAGTTGAGGTCAACAACTTAGTTCATAATTTTTTATGAACTAAGTTGTGAGGGGGGGGGGGGGCAATTGTTTACACCAAAATAAATTTATTAATTATCACATGTAGTATTTATGCATAATTAGGACACTTTAAGTAGTTTGCCCTAAGGTATCTGTCCAACATTGCGACAGTACCAACTATGGTAACTGTTACCATCCATCCATCATAATGGATACCATCCAAATCCTATTATGGATGGTAGTGTCCAAGCTCATGGATACCATCAAAATTCTATTATGGATGGTAGTGTCCAACAACATGGATACCATCCAAATCCTATTATGGATGGTAGTGTCTAACATCATGGATACCATCCAAATCCTATTATCGATGGTACCATCCCAAATATCATGGACACCATCCAAGGGACTAATGGGATGGTGAACATCCAATATCATGGATACCATCCAAAGTACTAGCTGGATGGTACCATCCATGTTGAACTAGGATGACGTGGTGATATGTCTAGAAACTTCTTGGCGACAACTGACTTGCGTAGAGGCTAAGCGGAGTTATTTTCAGGAGGAGGAGGAGGAGAGAGAGAGAGAGAGAGAGAGAGTAGTTGGAGGACTCTACGCAACAAAACTGGGAGCAACCTTCTGGAGCATGCAGACAATCACAACTCAACACAAAGACAACTTGTCTCAACTGTCCCTTTTTCTTTTTTCTCTCTAGTTTGCAGAGCTCTCCTCCACGAAGGATCCTCCATAGTAGTAGTCTTAGTTGTAGTCGCGGAGCTCTCAAGGAATCTCCATAGGAGTAGTGTAAGGTAACGTAGATTCCCCATACACCAAACATACTCGTTCGAACAGTGTTTGAAGAGGTGTGGACCGTAGTAACAATCGTCACCTTCATAGATGTCAGGCGCAACTCATCCACCCGTTTTTCCACCTGAAACAGGTTCAAAAGTGATGTTGAATTTTGGATTCAAAAATTTTTGCCTACATTTTTTGGTGAACATCTTGTTCTTCCTTTCTTTGATATTTATTATTATAGATGATAAATTTTTTACTGATTAACTAGTTTGTTTTTTGATCCGTTGGTCGAAATGTCATTTGAATATGATATATTTACGATATACATTCACAAGTTTTCAAAAACATTTAAATGTGTATTTTTACCCAATAGCTAAATTAATTGTTAAAACCAAATTAAATAATAAACTATAAAACCAAAATATCTATCGTAAAGCATAACCATGATGAAACCCTAAACCCTAACCTTATAGCACCATCTTACTTCTTAACCCTAAAACCTAAAACCTAAAACTAACTTCAACCATCAACCATACATTACCGTAAACCACAACATTAAGTCATTAATTCTAAAACTAACCTCAGCCCTTAACCATAACCCAAACATGGAACTCGAAACCATGACCCTATACCCTACAAACCTTAAACCATGAACTATAGTTATATGTTATGAAATTGTTAGTACAAACTATAATGTATGTTATGTTAAGAATGTAATTTAAGTAAATTTTATATTTGGTAATTGAGAAGAACAACATCCTAATCTTCCTTACTCTAAACCATGATAGTATACCCTATAAACTAACCTTAAACCATGGACTATAGTTATATACTTATATGTTATGAAATTGGTATAAATATAACGTGTGAAGAATGTTAGTTAAGTCAATTTTATATTTAGTTAATGGGAAGAACATACGTCCTAATCCGTATACCCTATACACTAACCTTAAAACCTGAACTCTAGTTACATGTCATGAAATTGATGGTACGTAGGGTATGTGAAGAACATAGTTTAAGTCAATTATATAGTATTATTCGTTCCAATTGGGTGGGTTCGGGTTAGTCGGGTTGCGGGTCTTTGACTTTTAGTCAAATCGGGTTGCGAGCGGATTGCGGGTCTGGCAAGTTGTGGGTTTTTTACTTTTAGTCAAATCGGGTTACGGGTGGGTTGCGGATCGAGTTGGTTGGGCGGGGTCATGTTTTGACACGTATGCTTAGAGAGCAGAGAATGAATAAAGGAAGAAATAAAGACAGAAAGGCATTCGAATTAATCCCAATTCTTGTTTGATTTGGGCCTCAGCCCAGCCCCGAATCCGATGTTGGGCTTATCTTCCTCATTTTGTCCCAACAGTTGAGCATCACCGTCTCTGAATCGCATTATTAAATTATGTGGTCAATCCACATATTCATGCAAAGAAAACATATTTGAATTTAATGTTCAGCTCTTCATGTTTTACTATGGAAGACCCATGAAGCTTTACATTGATTTAAGGAAGAAGAAAAACGAGGCTAGCTAGCTAGCTAGTACCACTGCCAGTAAAGACGTATGGAGTATGGATGATCCGAGGCGCGGACCACTCACGGATTGCGACCAATAATAGCCAGTCGCAGTTGCAGTTGCAGTAACAGCAGCAGCAGCTAGCAGTGGTCAGTAAAAGAGAAAAATAATAACAATAATAATAAACAAGGGAAGAGAAGGGAAGGGAATGGGGTGTGGCAGCAGTATAGTGAGAAGAAATCTAAGAGTAGTGGCCCAGCAGGAGGCGATAGGACAATGGTATTGGTATCTCTTTTTTCTTTCTTTCTTTCAAAGAAGTGATTGATAGATATCCTTGACCGGTCCTCTTTGACCAGCCCTACGGCTCTCTGCCTCTGCCTGCCCAAAGTACACACTACTACCCCACGCTCTGAACCCAACTAACCTCCGCATAAATGATCGGATCAGAAAATGCAGCCAAACCAAACCAAACCCAACGGGCCAATTCTTCTCTTCTATATGTCAAATCAATTAGCTGACACCCCAAAACAAAAACCCAACCATGAACCAACCCTTCATTGATTAAATTGTTGTACTACGTACCCACTGTCTTATATTTAAGTGTAGGTAAATCACCAATGTTGATCACGTTAACTAATAACTAACCATGGATATATTAATCAACAGAAAGAATTAATTATCTATATAGGCATAGCCAAGAAGGAGCACTTATTGGATCCGGACATAGCTACGTACATCGTACATTCCAATCCATACGTAGTGAAGTGTACGTACACCAATTAATAATCAGAGTATGTATTAATTACCATCGACTTACTGACTGAGTCGAGTGATCTCCTTCTCCTGGATGAATGATCATCTGGACACTACTATATGTACGTACATGAGATTAATAAACAACAACTTAATTTCCATGACTATGATGATATTGTTCGATCGATCGACAAGGGTGGGGTGGTTGGTTAATTTGGGGTTTTGTTGCTTCATCGATCAGTGTGGCGGGGGTGTAGAAGTAGAAGGGTTGTTGTGGGTTTTGGTGCTATTATTATGGGAATTAGGAGGAGGAGGAGGAGGGGAAGAGGAGGAGGAGGAGGAGGAAGAAGCGAGAGCTAGAATGGAGTTGGCGAGCTTATTAATGGCGTCCACCAACCCGTGGCGGGTCATCTCCGCCTTGGACTCCTCCATTTTGAGCCTCCGCTCCTGCAACCTCACCATCTCCCTGTGACGCCGCTCTTGTCCTTGCTCGCACGCCTCAATCGCCTCCACTATCCTCCATATCCCCCTCCTCCCCTCTATTACTCCAGCTCGAGCATCCCCCTCCTCCCCTGCTGATGACGTGGCCGGGCTGGAGGCTGCGGTCCCGCCTCCGCCGGGTAATGACGTCCTCATCCTCTTATTAGGCGCAGGTGATGGTGAGCCCGAGTAGTCTTCTTCACTCCTTTCATCTGAGCTACCATCACCACACATCTCCAAACCCATCCATCAATATGCCCAACAACAAACAAACACACACAAAATTAATTAATTAATTAATTATTATGCTGATCGGATTATATAATATATTATTATGTTGTCATCTAGAAAGATTGAGAATCACTACACCAAATCTATAATTAGTGAAACAAACAATGCAATGCAGAGAGTACCTACTGTGGGTGACTGCTGACGAGGAGACTCGCTTAGAGGTGGCGGTGGTAGAGGAACCGCTGCCAATGGTTGCGGTGGTGGAATCTGATGGTGGGGTGATGAAGTCATCATCAATAGAGGTAGAGGAGGCGGCGGCTGCTCCTGCTCCTGCTCCTGCTGTTGTTGTTGATCACTAACAACGTTAGTTGTTGATCTGTCAATCATCACATTGCCTATAGCCAGCGACGTAACAAATAAGTTGTTCTCGCCGGAGGTAGGGGAAGTTAATCTCGGATGGAAAGTAGTGCTCCCGCCGCCTCGCCTCTCGACGACGTCGACGAGGGCGTCGTAAATCTGGAGGAGCATGTTGGTGGGCAGGTTCCGCTCCTTCCGCTCCTTCTTCTCCAGCTTCCAGTAAGTGGCGGCGGGGGCGGGGGGAGGGAATGTAGTAGTAGTGAGTCGGCGGTGGTAGTCGCGGAGTTTCTTGTAGTCGCGCATGAGGTTGTCCCACTTGTCGTTGCACTGGTTCTGACTGCGGAAGCAACCTTTCCTCCAGCAGTAATCCTCCACCCACTTCCACCTAAGCTCCGCCGGCTTGCTCCCGCTTCCGCCGCCTCTCTTGGTTCTCCTCTCCTCGTCCATCCGCTTGGCTTCGATCAGCACCATCGTCTCGCTCACCGTCCAGTTCCCTTTCCTGTAATCCCTCATCCCTCCAACTCCAACACCACTCCCTCCTCCGCCGCCGCCTTGGTCGGCCATCATTTCCACCTCCTCCAATATATTCCTATAAGATGCGAAGAAAGAAACAAGTAATTTGAGGTAGTCAGTCAAAGGTAGATGTGGAGAGAGACGGAGAAGAGAGATAGACGAAGAGGTATTGGAATGGAGGAGAAGCTCATTAATTTTAAGGCTGTGTGTGTGTGTGTTGTGCAACTTTCTATGCTTTTGGGGGGGCTTGGGCTTGGATTTGGTGTTGTACAATGAGGGATGGAGTATGGGTGTTCAAACCCCAGTCAAATCTCCCTCCTAAACATTTGCTAATTTCAGAATCCAAAAATGGACATTCATATTATTAATTAATATCCTAAGGTCCTACCATTGGAAACTAGTGCAGAAAGGGCAAAAAGGTGTCATAAATATAACTTTTGGTCAATCATGTACAATCATATCTAGGGGGTGTAATTTGGTTTTTGTGATTGTTTGGTTGAGATAGTTATAATACATGTATTGTCTACAATGCATATATCATTTTCTTGAATTTTCAGTACAAACAATACATGCATTGTTTGTTTGATGTGACATTATGGGGTCGTTTGGAAGTTCCTATTGTTAAATAGATGTATTGTTGAGAATGCATGTATAATATTATACATGTATTGTCGAATTTGATGCATTGTAGAATACAATGTTTGGTATGTGTGATTGTGTATGTCGTATCAGCTAAAAGCCGAGACAAAACAATCTCAACTCAACCATCTCAACAATCACAACTAAAAGTTGAGATATAACAATCACTCAAAATGAGTGATAGTTTCTGTCATATCACATAAACAATCCATGTATTGTTTCTGCTAAAAAAACAAAAAACCGATGCATTGTAAACAATACATGCATAATGACAGTCTCAACAAAACTATCTCAACTTCCAAACGACCCCTATCTATCACTCAAAATGAGTGATAGTTAAATCTCAAGTTTTGGGTGAGATTGTTTGATTGAGATTGTTGTGTGTTATTTTCTTCCAACTTTGTCCCTACCTTTTTATGTGTCTTGCTTTTTTATATTACAAACAAAGGGTAAAAGTGATATTTCACCCAAAAAGTAAGATGACTTATTTATATAACACAATAACTATCACATAAACCAAACGATGCAAACTATAATACACCAATTTTTTTATATACATGTATATTATTATGCATGCATTGATAACAATACATCTATTTAACTATCATCAAAACTAAACCACCCCTAAATTATAGAATTTAGGGTTTGGATTGAGTTGAATTTTTATTTGGTTAGTGCCCAAAATGAGTTATGAAATAATGTTAGGATTATTATAATTAATCAATTGGTACTAATTAATAAATAGAGTTATTGCAAGAGATTCATGTATGATATGTTAGGATTGTGTGTATTCTAATATTCTATATTCTCGTTCCGCAGTTCTGCAAGCTGCCTGGTTAGCTCTCTATCCACCAAAGAAATGCTAATTAAACGTTTTCTGAGCCGCTACTTCTGTTGAGTGATGATTAGGGAGGACCGGAGGAGACAAGCTAGCGGATATTCTCGTTACTTCTGTTGAGCAAACTTGGTTGGCATTGAATCTCATGATTGCAGAGATCATGTACACAAAAATCTTCCTTCAAAAGACACCGCAACACCATATCCATACCCCCAAAGAAAGCACCAGCAACAAAATGCATGTCATCTATCATTTTCGTTCGACAGTCGGTCGGTTGTTCAGTTTCCTTCGATGAGTCTAATGTGCCAAATTCGATTGTGTTGCTCAAATGGTGTTCCTGAGAACGAACTCACATACGCTTTGTGGTCGACACCCTCGATACCTTATCCCCTCGCAGGGCGTGCCCAAAACTTTTAGCTCGTTTTGTCATTGCCAAATTTGGCTTCTTCAAATTTTGGTTCTTTGGCATATTGGCACTCCCATTGTAATTTTTTGGCTTGCCATTGAAGATGTTGTGTGGTGTAACAAAAAAGTTGTGCCAAAAAATAAACTAGAAAATGTAAAGGCAAATCCTCTTTTTTTTTTATATATACCGACAGATATGGATCTTGGATTGTTTCCTTTTTACCTTTGGCATAGCGTTGTTGATGTTGGCATGAGAGGCATTGGGTATCATGATTACGCAGATCATCTGCCCCAAATCTTCATCAAAAGACTGATCCGAAACATTTAGCCTTTAATTATCATCATCGTTTGGATTCTCTGTGCCTCAAAGGCTCAAACACCCAAAAAGTTATCTATCTTTTCCATTTTTACCAGCAAGCTATATATTTAATATCAAACACCAAAAGGGAGTTCACGTTTTTTTTTTTTATAAAATATGAAAAGAGTAATTACAAGCTACACCAAAAACTTTTCTCCTTATTGATATAAATTTGTTAACTGATTTAATTGATAAAACAAAATATGAATGAACCAAGCCAAACAACCTCTTAATTATTATTAACACCCCCCCCCCTCTTAATTACGTCAATTAAACCTCCACGGTCGTGTGTAACCTTGCATAGATTAGATATGGGTGTAACTATAAGTCGCAAAAAAAAAAAATTGAACAGGATAAGGTCGGAATGATTTTAGACTCCCTCGCCTGAAACTCATACTCATACTTGTGCCCCACAAAGGATATTTCTATATATATATGGCGAGTTCTACGGTACCCTGGGTGAAATCTGGGGTATCGCATACCTTGAGTATGAAAACACTATCTAGACCTTGAATTGAACGATCTTTCAGACATTATACTATACTCTAACACTTAAAGACCAAAATCTAGGTGTTAACTCTCCCAATCTTATACTCCAAGATCAATTTAATTAGAAACAATAATCGACGGTTATGATTCATCCAAATATAGGCACAAAGAGGAATGCACCATCTTAGGGTTTATAGATTATGATTTATATAATTATGACCAACGGTTCACTCATTAAGGGTTAGGGTATAATATCAGACACAAAAATCCTGGTAATTCAAGGTCTAGATAGAGTTTCCATACTCGAGGTATACGGTACCCCGGATTTCACCCGGGGTACCATAGAAGCCACCATATATATATATATATATATATATATATATATAAAAGAATAGCGATTGGATGCTAAAAATAGTGATGTTATTATGGAGTAATAGAAGTAGATGTTTAGAATTTGAATTAATCACAACTATATCTTTTGTTGACTTTATTGTAATTAGCTCTATTTTATATCATAACAAAAATTTACATGTTTAGTAAGCTTTAGTGTATTAGTAAGCTATATAATTAACTAGTGTTGTATCCGGTCCGTTGGCCGGTTTGTGGTCATTTGGGTATTTTTTTTAGTTAAACGTAGGTGGTTCGATTTTTAGTATTGTGCACTGGTGGTACAAAAGAGTACTTTGATAGTTTATGTTTTTAGTGCCCGTTAACTTTATAATTTTATTGAATTTGTATTTCATTTTATACTTAAATATAATAAGTATAAAAGAATAGCGATTGGATGCTAAAAATAGTGATGTTATTATGGAGTAATAGAAGTAGATGTTTAGAATTTGAATTAATCACAACTATATCTTTTGTTGACTTTATTGTAATTAGCTCTATTTTATATCATAACAAAAATTTACATGTTTAGTAAGCTTTAGTGTATTAGTAAGCTATATAATTAACTAGTGTTGTATCCGGTCCGTTGGCCGGTTTGTGGTCATTTGGGTATTTTTTTTAGTTAAACGTAGGTGGTTCGATTTTTAGTATTGTGCACTGGTGGTACAAAAGAGTACTTTGATAGTTTATGTTTTTAGTGCCCGTTAACTTTATAATTTTATTGAATTTGTATTTCATTTTATACTTAAATATAATAAGTTTAAGTTAGACAACGAATGAAATGAAAAACTATCTGGAATCTATATTCATGCCTTGAGATATTAAACATCACCGAATCAAAAAAAATCAACAAATTTTTTTTATCTTTGTTATATGTGAATAATTACCTTGCAAATGAAGCTTTGAAAATTTTATTACTATTTTAATTTAAATATAGTTGATTGTCATTTATTGAATTAAAAAGTAAATAATGTACATAATATTACTATAGATGTATTACATTTAAATAGTTTAAAGATACAAAAATTCGAGGAGAAAAAAATGTGATATGGAAATAGAGTATTTGGACAATTATGTAAAGCAAATCCAAAATATTAGTATAGATTTATTAAATTTATATTTTTGAAAGAGACAAAAATGAAAAATATTAGCAAAAGAATATTTTGACTTGAAATGGCCCTTTTAAGTTATTCAATCATTTGAACTTTAGTTATCATAATTCAAACTTAACCTTTAACAATATGCTCATATTTTAAATATTTTATTGACTATGTCCTATATTTTTAAATGCGGAGCGGTTGTCGGATGAAAACTTCAATGACATGATTAATGGTTTATCATTATACAACTATTTGAAGGTTTATCATTATTGACTATGTCCTCTTCATGTTTGCCGAAATCACTGTGAAATTAAGATTTTAAAACTTTTGAAGGTTGATGCTTGGTTTATCTGTTTAACGTAAAACCCTAATGCGAAAACCTATTCCGAAGGAACCTCTTCCCAAACATCCACGCCACAACGATATATCATCTTTATCATATCAAAATCCAATTCGCAAGCATTATCTCATTTAGGAGTTAAACAACTTTAGATAGCCTCTGTTTTTTTCTTAACCACACAAAATAAATCTACACAGACCAAAATTCAAATAATTATTATGTAGCATTTGCCTTAAAACAAATCTTCTTCTTCCTCAATCCTAATTAGATTTACTAAAAAGAAAACCAAAAGTCCAATAATAATGAGTGACCCTTGAGTGTTTGAAAAATTGTCAAAGTTGCCCTTCCACCATATAAGGAGATCCAATCAAAGTGCAAGGTGGCAACAATGACATACAGTGAAGTGCATAAATATATTCCGAAGGAACCTCTTCCCAAACATCCACGCCACAACGATATATCATCTTTATCATCTCAAAATCCAATTCGCAAGCATTATCTCATTTAGGAGTTAAACAACTTTAGATAGCCTCTGTTTTTTCCTTCACTACACAAAATAAATCTACACAGACCAAAATTCAAATAATTATTATGTAGCATTTACCTTAAAACAAATCTTCTTTTTCCTCAATCCTAATTAGATTTACTAAAAAGAAAACCAAAAGTCCAATAATAATGAGTGACCCTTGAGTGTTTGAAAAATTGTCAAAGTTGCCCTTCCACCAAATAAGGAGATCCAATCAAAGTGCAAGGTGGCAACAATGACATAGAGTGAAATGCATAATATATTCCGAAGGAACCTCTTCCCAAACATCCACGCCACAACGATATATCATCTTTATCATCTCAAAATCCAATTCGCAAGCATTATCTCATTTAGGAGTTAAACAACTTTAGATAGCCTCTGTTTGTTCCTTAACCACACAAAATAAATCTACACAGACCAAATTCAAATAATTATTATGTAGCATTTACCTTAAAACAAATCTTCTTCTTCCTCAATCCTAATCAGATTTACTAAAAATAAAACCAAAAGTCCAATAATAATGAGTGACCCTTGAGTGTTTGAAAAATTGTCAAAATTGACCTTCCACCAAATAAGGAGAACCAATCAAAGTGCAAGGTCGCAATAATGACATAGAGTGAAGTACATAATATATTGTGTAGATAGATAGATATCAAACACCAAAAGAGAGTTCACGTTTTTTTTTTTTTTATAAATTATGAAAAGAGTATTTACAAGCTTCACCAAAAACTTGTCTCCTTATTGATATAAATTTGTTAGCTGATTTAATTGATAAAACAAAATATGAATGAATGAACCAAGCCAAACAACCTCTTAATTATTGTTAACCCCCCCCCCCCTCTTAATTAGGACGTCAATTAAACCTTCACGATCGTGTGTAACCTTGCATAGATTAGATATGGGTGTAACTATAGGTCGCAAAAAAAAAATGAACAGGATAAAGTGGGAATGATTTTAGACTCTCTCGCCTGGAACTCATACTCGTGCCCCACAAAGGATATTTTATATATATATATATATATATATATATATATATATAAAGAATAGTGATTGGATACTAAAAATAGTGATGTTATTATGGAGTAATAGATGTAGATGTTTAGAATTTGAATTAATCACAGCTATATCTTTTGTTGACTTCATTGTTATTAGCTCTATTTTTTATCATAACAAAAATTTACATGTTTAGTAAGCTTTAGTGTATTAGCTCTATTTTATACGTGGCTTGTATTACTCACGTGTTTTTTATTATGAAAATTACCCACGTGTATTAAAAAATCACAAATATGATGATGAAATTGCAAAACCTATCCTCAAATTAATATGAGGCGGATATGAATTTAAGTCATTGAAAGAAAAAAAAGGGATAATTTAGATAATTAAACCTTCCTCAAACCAGCCCATTACCATCCATATTGTTTTTTTTTTCTTTTTTCGGGACCATCCATATTGTTAATCCACTGTTCTACATTTTAGATACAATACTTGTTATCAAAGTGAATACGGCTAAATTGCAAGTTTGGTCACTTGAATTACTAGTAAATTTAACGTTAGTCACTAGAATTACTTAATTCCATCCGTAGTCACTTAAATTAAGTTAACAGTTTGAGTTTGGTCACTGACCGTTAGTTTCCGTTAGCTTTTGCTGATGTGGAGGTCGACTCTTATAGTTGACCGTTAAATGAGTGACGTGGCAATTAAAAAATCATAAAAATAATTGTTTTTATTTTCCAGCTAATTATTATAAATTAAAAAATTCCTAATTACTTTGATTATTATTTTTCACCGTCGCATGAATCGTCCTCATCGTCTATGCCGCTAACTTCGCCGACGTCACAATTCTACTATCCACCGTCCTCCAACACTCTGATTCCTCCTCTGCCACCAACTTCCTCTCCGGCTCCAACCCTTCACACGGCATCATCCTCGCCCCCAACCCCAACCCTGCCACGATGGAGACGGTGGTAATGGATGGGGATCTGAAGGGAAAATCAAATCCGACATGGAATTGTTTTTGAAATCGAAGCAGTACTACTACTGCCTCGGCCGCGTCTGGAAGTGGAGCTACCTCCTCCACGCCGTAATTTGTTCGCCGCTCTTCAAATCGATGCTCTGGGAGAGGTCGAACCCTTTCTTCTTTTTTCTAATTTATAATAATTAACCGGAAAATAAAAAAATAATTATTTTTATTATTTTTTAACTACCACATCACTTATCTAACGGTCAACTATAAGAGTTGACCGCACATCAGTAAAAGTTAACGGAGACTAACGGCCAGTCACCAAACTTGAACTGTTAACCTAATTTAAGTGACTACGGATGAAATAAAGTATTTCTAGTGGCTAACGTGAAATTTACTAGTAATTCAAGTGACCAAACTTGCATTTTAGCCAAGTGAATACTAACCCTACAATTACTGGAAAAAATCCAAAAGTACCACTGTTTAAAAATTTTTTCCAAAAATACCACCCTTTTTCAAAAACCGCCACCCCGCCCTGCGGTTTACACGAAAACCGTTTGTCGGGGGCGCGGTTTTCTATGCAAACCGCGGGCCTAGGGGGCGGTTATAAAAAAAAAAATTGGACCAAACCGCTGGGTGGGGTGGCGGTTTGGAACCGCCACCCCACCCAGCGGTTTGGTCCATTCTTTTTTCCGATCAACTCCTAACTTCGGCCGAAACTTCAAACAAACATAACTTTGCACTCAGGTATCCGATTGTAGTGAAGTTTTTTTTCATTTCGTATAACTTTTCAAGATCTACAACTTTTAACAGGATGAAATTTTCAAAACAGGAACTATTTGTGGATATACGGGACCTTGGGAATAACTTTACCTTTACTTTTCACAAATCCATGTACATTTTGAAATTATGATTATATTAAAAGTTTTAGATCTTGAAAAGTTATGTGGAATAAAAAAAAATTCATGACATTCGGATTTTGGAGCACAAAGTTATGGCCGCCCAAAGTTTGACGAAATAAAAAAAAGGCTCGTTCGGGGTGGCAAATGACGTTTTTTCGAGACGAAGGTGGGACCCGGCGGTTTGCGGCTTGCAAGATCTCAAAAAGTTATTGGGATTCAAAAAATGGAGGCCGCAAACTTTTTGAGATCTTGCAAGCCGCATACCGCCGGGTCTCGCCTTTCGTCAAACTTGGGGCGGCCATAACTTTGTGCTCCAAAATCCGAATGTTATGAAATTTTTTTTTTTATTCCTCATAACTTTTCAAAATCTGTAACTTTTAATATAATCATAGTTTCAAAATGTACATGGATTTGTGAAAAGTAAAGGTAAAGTTATTCTCAAGGTCCCGTATATCGACAAATGGTTCCTGTTTTGAAAATTTTATCCTAGTAAAAGTTGTAGATCTTGAAAAGTTATGCGAAATGAAAAAACAATCGCTACGATCGGATACCCGAGTGCAAAGTTACGTTTGTTTGAAGTTTTGGCCGAAGTTGGGAGATGATCGGAAAATTTTTTTTGGACCAAACCGCTGGGTGGGGTGGCGGTTTTGGGCCAAACCGCCACCCCACCCAGCAGTTTGGTACAAATTAAAAAAAAAATTTATAACCGCCCCCTAGACCCGGCGTTTGCATAGAAAACCGGACCCCCGACAAGCGGTTTAGTGTAAACCGCAGGGTGGGGTGGCGGTTTTTGAAAAAAGTGGTATTTTTGGAATTTTTTGGGGTTGGATGGTATTTTTGGAATTCTTTTTCTAAACAGTGGTATTTCTAGAAAAAATCCACAATTACTGAAGTTGTTTTTCTTACAACAGGGATATTCACCACTACAATTACTGAAGTTGTTTTTCTTACAAGAGGGATCACTAAAGTTGTTGAAAGTTGGGTTTGGTGGAGAAGTTGAAACTTGAACCAAATGGCATGGCAGTGGGGGTTGAGGAAAGCAAATGCAAATATATATGTATGTAGCGTGGGGCAGTGATGAGTGGAGTAGTGTGGAAATCCAAGGCGTAAAGGCTAAAGCAAAAAATCAATTTCCTCATGTAAGTAATTATAGATTCACAGCAGCGAGCGAGGGAAAGAGAAGTACTGTACAGCCAAAAGGGGATTTGGACGTTTGTGTAAGCTTGGGAGTAACCAATTAGGTACCAAATGGTAAATTTGCATGAGCCAACAAACAAAGAAATGGGATATGGGAAGAGTTTTAGTGTGAGAGAGAGAGAGAGACAGAGACATTGAAAAGCCTAGAAGATGCCAGCAGCAGCAACAGTTGCCAGCTATTGCATCAGACTCTGAGGAAAGGAAAGGTGTACCCACAAGGCCACAATGGCAGAGCTGGCTTTGACCAGCTAGGGTTTTGACCAGACTTTCTGAGTGAAAGCAAAGCAAAAAAGACGCAAGAGGAGAGGACATCAGGACAGTGGGTAAAGAAAACTAACAATTACAGGGTTAGCCCTTTACCCATCGACTCGTCCCTTTCGTTCCAAGTTCTTGGACACTAGCCTGCATGCACCATTTTAAGGGTACAATCTAGCCGTTAATCAGAAATCAAACTGAAAGGAGTTCATTATTACTTATTAGACAATCTCCCATAAGAATGTTAAAGTTCCAAAAGTTGGAATAAAAATGGATTTTATTTCAATGGTGAGTGCTAAATTGGCAAAATTTCCCATTTTCATTTTGGCTTCTAGTCTAGTTTAGTTTAGGTTTCATTTTGGCCTTGAACCCTTCAAAAATCAAAAGCCGTTGTGGCTGGAAATGCCGGTCGGAGAACGACCAAAGCGGTTAACTGCTCAAGTCGTTCGGACCATCTGATTAGTTCTTACATACAAGGCCATCCAATTTAAATACAAAACAGAACATGTCACACTCTTGCTTAGCTTCTACCCTATTTCGACGTAGCTTTCCATCTCCCACACCGACGCTCTGTCAACCCGTCAACTCCAACCTCGATGAAGCCTCACATAGCCGGTGTTAGCGCTCTCTTTCTATGATTGCTCGTTACCTTGCTTCCCTCCGGGTATATGTGAAATCGAAGGAAGTGCGGAGAGAGAGGCGAATGGGGGGAGCTCGGAAGAGAAAGAAAAGAGACAAAAGTACAAGGGGAGTGATGATCGATAGAGAGGTCTTCATTTCCATTTTTTTTATTTGACTTTCTTTCATAATCACAAGAGAAGAGAGGGATGAAGAATAGATATTGGGATATGGTCACGTGTAGCGTTGCATAACTCTATGGTAGGTAACTTTGCATAACTAAATTTGGATCTTTCATTTTAAATGAGTCCCAGATCTAAGGGGTGATAATTAATATCTTTTTTTATTTTTCTCATTTTTTAATCGACATTTATCTACTTCGTTTTCACTTGAATTTCAAAATTTTCTGCATAGATGGTGAGTCTCAGATCTAAGGGGTGATAATCAATACCTTTTTTATTTTTTCCATTTTTTTAATCGACACTTATCTTCTTCGTTTTCACTTGAATTTCAAATTTTCCTGCACAGATGGAACGAGTTCATTGTGCTCTACAAAATGACATTTATTTTCAAAATAGTTCAATAATTTTTTTTATACCACTCACTATCACTTTGATTCGAGCCCAATGTACACATTTTACCCCTCATTTCTTATTCGTTTAGCTTAGTATTTCATCGTTCCTCGACATATTTCACGCTAGGTCGTGCTTGTTTTGATACATTTCAGGTCCTAGCACGTGTAGAAGGGTCGAGGCTGAATTTTGGGATAATTGGAGGTCAAAAAGTGTAAAAATTGAAGAAAAGCCCGAAGTCACTATGATTCGGGCCCAAATGTACACATTTTACCCCTCATTTCTTATTCGTTTAGCTTAGTATTTCATCGTTCCTCGACATATTTTATGCTAGGTTGTGCTTGTTTTGATACATTTCAGGTCCTAGCACGTGTGCAAGAGTCGATGTCGAATTTTGGGATAATTGGAGGTTAAAAAGTGCAAAAACCGAAGAAAAGTCCGAAGTGACCGTGACAATTGCCTCGTAACAGTGCAGTGAAGGGGTCCCAAGAAACAACCGCAGTTCACGGCCGTACAAGGCAGTTCACTTAGAAATGTTGCTTAGCATGCAAGTTATAGGAACACTGACATGTTGTTGACCTCTACCCTCTTGTTCTTAAAATTGAATAGCAAATGTAGCAAGAAAGTATGCGTGATATGGTTTGGTGATTGGTTGTGGTCTGGAATAGTGGGAAGTGCGGTTTTTGGCCGACGCTAGGGGCCGTTGTTTGTAGGGAAGGTTCTAGTCGAAACCATAGAACTTTGTGTCTTAGGTTGAAGATGTGGAACCTCATGTTTTGTTTGCCACCACCCAAAAAGCTTTTCCCCCATGTCCTAGACCCTAGCCAATTATTTGAACCTGTGTCTAAGACCTCCGGACAAGCTAGCAACGACACCCATCTTGTGAACTCTAACATTTAGAGGCTATCAACATGGTAAAGGGACATTAGGATTGAGCGTAAATATGCACATATTTGACATCAAATGGTCTTGACCCCACTGGTCGAGAGTGAGCGGTTATTCATCATGTTTTGTTCATTTCTTTTACCCCGGTGAGGACCTAGGTTGCTCGATCGTTCGTTTCTATGATGTCATCTTCATGCATGAGTAACTGTGATTAGTGAGTCGTCGAGGCATGTTGTGTGTTGGTTGGTAAATAATGTGAGAACTCTTCTTTTCACAATCTTAATACAATTGAATGTCGTTTGTGGTGGTTGCCACGATTACTTTGTTTTTTTCCATAGGTCAGTGTCAAATAACCATTGTGATTCATTCGTTTTGTGCCCTATGACGTGCCCCAAAAATTGTATTGAAAAAGAAGTTGTAAGCTTACCTTGTTTTGTACTTGGTTTTCTTGGGGACAAGCAAACGTCTAAGTGTGGGGGTGTGATTCGGGCTCAAATGTACACATTTTACCACTCATTTCTTATTCATTTAGCTTAGTATTTCATCGTTCCTCGACATATTTCACGCTAGGTTGTGCTTGTTTTGATACATTTCAGGTCCTAGCACGTGTGCAAGGGTCGAGGTCGAATTTTGGGATAATTGGAGGTCAAAAAGTGCAAAAACCGAAGAAAAGTCCAAAGTGACCTTGACAATTGCCTCGTAACAGTGCAGTGAAGGGGTCCCAAGAAACAGCCGCAGTTCACGGCCGGACAAGGCAGTTCACGGTCTCCTAAGACCGTGAACTTCGACCACAAACCGTGAATACCGAGGCGTTCAGCGAGCTTCCTAAAGTTACTCACGACAAGGCACTTCACGGTCTCTAAGACCGTGAATTATGGCCATTGACCGTGAACCTAGGAAGCAACGCGGTGCGTTTTGGAGATGACTGAGTTCACGGACGCGTTTAGGTGTTCACGGCCGTGAACTGGCCAATGCGTCCGTGAACTATTCACTTTCGATCAAATATGAAGACAGCAGCGGGGAGAGAGAAAGGAGAGTTGTTTTTTGGAGAAGAATTGGTTTCCTTCTCTAGAGTTTGCCCAAAAACACCAAAGGGGAGTTCTAGTTAGAGAGAGAGTGTGTGCTAGAGTGATCTTGGAGCATCATTGGAGGCTTGGGTTGAGATTCAAGCCTAGAAGAAGAAGAAGATCTTGAGCTCAAATTTGTAATCCCTCTCTCTCTATAGAAACTCACTCTTTTCTCTTGGGTCTTGTAGATCCCTAACTAATACTTTGTCATTACTTGTTTAGATTGAATGATTGTCATTGGCTATTGTTTAATTCAATGATTGAGATATTATTCATGTCGATTGTGCATGCTTGTGCTTGGCAATCTAAGGGTGTGCATGTTTTGTGCTTAGCATCCTTAGGTTTGTGCATTTTGGTGCTTAGCAAACTAAGGATTGTGCATAATTGTGCATAGCATCCTTAGGGTTGTGCATGTTGGTGCTTGGCAATCTAATTAGCCATTTTAACCTAGTTAGAGAGGAGAATCCCCTTTTCAAGGGAGACTCAATCGAGTTGGTTTTACTTTAGCTTTTTAAGTCACCTAACTAGGTTAATTTAGGGCAAACCTTGATATTGAATTAAGAAAATTGGTTAAGCGTGATTAAGTCGCCCAACCCTTGAGTTGAGTGAGGAAATAAGTCACCACTGATTGCCTAAACCGAGAGGGCCGAGTGACACGGCCTATAATGTTTACCTCGGTTTAGCAATCGAGATTGTGGTCTACGACCATATTTGCATCCCTCTGCGGTTCGCGGTTACCAGTTTGCATCTAGGTGGGTTATGATTAAGCCACTCAAACTCCAGTTTGAGGGAGAGACCTAGGCAACCACTAGAGACTGAGTGCGAGGATCGATCCCGTGACAAATCGATCTCTAGCTAATCCATCCCGTGACAAATGGATCACTAGTTTCTCCTCCTAACGGTTCCACTAGACTTGGTGAGTGGATCGATCCCGTGACAAATCGATCGCTAGTGAATTGATTCTGTGACAGATTGATCACTAGTTGCTCACCCCCACGGTTCACAACCACTTATGCCACATGACTCCATTCAATTCAACGAGTCATGGTAGCTAGTTAGGGGGAAGCAACTCCTGGGTGAAGCTCCCTTAGTTAGGATTTTCCTTCATTTAATTTTCCTTGCTTGTTTAGGTTGTAGTTCCATTAGACCTAAACCCCAAAATTGATTTGCCAGATAACAACTTAAGCGATTGAAGTAGGGTACATGGACCTGCCCGGGTTGACAATTTAAATACTTGCTGTATACTGCACCCGGCTAGAGTTTAAAAACTTGGACTCTAGTTAAGATTAATTTGTGGTGTAGTTTCGTGCGAGTCACACTATTTAGACCTGTGAAATGCAGGTGTCCAGGAAACCGCCGCAGTATGGAGCCGGACGAGACAGTTAACGATCTCTTAAGACCGTGAACTTCGACCACAAACCGTGAACAACGAGGCATCCAACGAAGTTCCTGAAGTTACTGACGACAAGGCAGTTCACGGTCTCTAAGACCATGAACTTTGGCCATTGACCGTGAACCTAGGAAGCAAAGCGGTTCATTTTGGAGACGACTGAGTTCACGGACGCGTTTAGGTGTTCACGGCTGTGAACTGCCAACGCGTCCGTGATCTGATCACTTTCGGGAAAATATGAACACATCACCGGGGAGAGAGAAAGGGGAGCTGGTTTTTGGAGGAGGAACACTTTCTTTCTCTAGGGTTTCAACCTAAAACACCAAAGGGGAGTTATAGTGTGTGTGAGAGAGAATGTTAGAGTGATCTTGGAGCATCATTGGAGGCTTGGATGGAGATTCAAGTTCTAGTGTGGAGATTTACGCTAGGTTTGTTGTGTTTCCATGAGTTTCAAAGTCTAACAGGGGAAACCAACCCCAGAGTCGCAAGTTGGAAGAAAAGGAGCAAAGACCGGACAAAGAGCAGGATTCAGCCACAGTTAGCGGTCAAACATTGGAGTTCACGGTCTCCAGGACCGTGAACTGGAACCACAAATGAATTTCAAAGCGTTCATAAGAGTTTCGGAGGTTACTGACGCCAAAGCAATTCACGTTCGCTAAGACCGTGAACTGGAGCCATGTACCGTGAACGCCTTAAGTGAAGCTGCGCGTTTAGATTTGTGTTCGCGGTCCGGGCATGATGTACACGGCCGTGAACTTGGACTGTGAACTGGGCGCGATCTGACTATAAATGGAGAGCTGAAAGGAAGAAGAAAGTAGAGCCCAAAGTGAGAGTAATTAACCTTCTTCTTGAAACCCTAGAGAGAGAAATCACAAACCAAGAGGGAGAAGAGGCTAGGGTTTGCTCCAAGTGAAGATTTTGGAAGTTCCTTTTCAAGAGAGGATATCTACAAGTGCAATGAGAGTTGGAGGCATCACAATGATGGTTTATTTTTCATCCTTTGTGTTCTTCCTTTGTCTAGCATGGAGTAGTTTCCCTTTTCACTTGGGTGTTGTAAAACCCTAACTTCTATCATGTAATTGATTGTGTGAATTGAATGATTGTGCAATGATGGTGTTTAATTTAAGAATTGAGGTATTATTCATGGTGATTGTGCATTGTGCATGCTTGGCAATCTATTATGCTATTCTAACCTAGCTTAGAGAGAAGCCCCCTTATCTTAAGTGGCTCAAAATTGAGTTGGGTTTTCTTAGGCATTCCATGCATCCTAACTAGGTTAATGAAGGGCAAACCTCTAACTTGAATTAGACACCTAGGTTAATTATGATCATGCCGTCCAAACCTTGGTTTGAGGGAGAAGGTAAGTCAACCCTCAATTGCTTGAGCCAAGAGGGCTACAATTGTAGCCTCTAATGCATTCCTTAGCCTAGCAATTGAGAGGATCGTTTCTAACCATTGTTGCACCTCCTACGGGTCACAATTTCCATGTCATACACCGATTCATTTGATCCCATGGTTCATGGTAGTTTGTTAGGGGGAAGAAACTCCCGAGTGAAGCTTCTCACCAAGAGTTTTCCACCCTTTAATTTTCAAGTCTTGCTTTTAAATAGTAGATTGTAGGGATTTCAACAAACAACATTCCGCTATATAATGTTTCAAACAATTGAATTAGGGGTACATGGGCCGGCCCGGGTTGATATTTAAACATACTTGACCTATATTGCACCCATCTAAGGTTTATACTTGGGCCTTAGTTGGGATTTTAGTGTGATATTCAAAGTGAGTCAAGGTTTTGGCGCCGTTGCCGGGGATCTCTGGTACGTTATCTTGAAAATATTTTTTGGTGTTAATCTAGCTTTTATTTTCAATTTTGCTAAGTGTGAAGTGTGCTTGTGCTAGACGTGTTTGTGTTCTTTGAGTGTGTGCAGGGAGGTGTATGACCCAGAGCAATTCGGCGCATTTAACACCAATAGACGAGATCATTAACCGGACTCTCTGAATCTTAGCTTGAGAGAGGGAGTTAGCGGAAGCAAGAAGGAAAATTGAAGAGTTGGGACAGCAAGTTGGTCCCGGATTTGGAGGAATTGAAGTTGAGATGACGGGGAATCAACATTGAGGTGCTAATCCGCTTCAGAACCAAAATGCGGAAGCGGGAGCCGAGGAAGAACCAAGAACTATGGGCTATTACATGGCTCCACGGGCGGCGAATATCCAATCTCCCATCCTCCATCCACCCGTGCCCGCCAACAACTTTGAAATCAAGCCCGCTCTTGTGACGATGATTAAAAACAACGCCTTGTTCCACGGGCTTGCCAATGGATCACCATGAGAGCATGTTCAAAGGTTTCTTGAGCTTGAGGGAAGCCTGAAGTTGAATGGCATCCTCGAGAAGGCATTGCAATTGAGGCTATTCCCCTATTCTCTTGCGGGGAAGGAGCTCCGATGGCTCAACAACCAACCGACTCGATCCATCACCTCTTGTGACAATTTACTCAACAAGTTCATGACCCAATATTGTACTCCTTCCAAGACGGCCGAGTAGAGGAAGAAGATCACTCAATTTGAGCAAGAGGAAGATGAGACGTTGAGGGATGCATGGGAAAGATTCTTTGACTACTTCCTACAACTACAATGCCCTCACAATGGATTCGAGGAGCAATTTCAGATAGAGACTTTCTATGGAGGTCTCATTCAAGATGACAAGATTCTCATCGACTTTCTTTGCCAAGGGAAGTCGATGAACATGACTCCACCTCCAGTGACCGAGTTGCTCAAAATATGGCTCTCAAAGGATATGATTGGGGCTTGACAAGGAGTGGTAAGAGAAGCACCGACAAAGGAGTGTGAAGTGTGGGAGCAAGTGCTCCACTTGAAGCAAAGCTTGACAAGTTGATCGAGGTCAGGGGCGGAGCTACATTGGTGCTCCCCCCCCCCCCCCCCCCGAATTTTGAAGATCGTATGTATATGTGTCAAGAATTTTGTAAAAAACGAATAATTTAAAGGTTTAATAAATTTATTAGCGTGCAAACTACTAACACTGAAAGTGCTAGTAGTCTAGCAGATTAGTTGTAGAATTGTTGTTCCATAAACCTAGGTTCGATTCACAGAGGAGCCACTGCAATTTTGTGCTTTTTAGTTTAATAACTGCTCAAATTTTTTAATAATAATTACTCACGAGCATTCAATTCCATGGATTTTGTGCTTTTTAGTTTAATAACTGCACAAATTTTTTTATAATAATTACTCACTAGCATTGAATTCCCCATGGAAGCTACTTCAATTTTGTCTCCTCTTTCTAATTTAATAATTACTCAAAATTTAAGATCGCATTAACTTCATATCTATCTTTTTGACTCTCCAACTTCAAAGTTCATAATAGATAAATTCATATTTGGAGCTTTTAATTCATATTTTAAGAATAATTTTGAACAACGCTAGGAGACAAGTACCCCCTAGGAGCAGTGAGTTTCATTGCCAACGCTAGAGGGAACAATCCTTATAGCAACACCTACAACCCCGGGTGATGCAGTCTTCCAAACTTCGCTTGGTCTTCCCCTACCAATCCAAGACCCCCCGGTTTCCAAGGTCCAACGGGAAATTATCAACCTCGGCCAACTTTCATCCAACAAAGGCCTCAATTCCAAAATTCGAACTTCCAACAACCATACCAAGCACAAGGTGGTCAAGGGTTCCAACAACAACAACAAGTCGACAAGTTCTCTAAACCTGAAGATCAAGTCACCACCTTTGTGATTACAAGCTCTCAGAAGTTTGAGAAGATTGAGAAATTCATGGATGTGGCGACCTCCAAGTTTACCTCGGTTGAGGCGGGACTCCGAAGTCATCTAGCAAGTCTCCAGAATTTGGAAGTGCAAATCGGCAAACTTGTTGTGATCCTCAACGAGACACCAAAGGGAGCCCTACCCTCTCAAACCATTGCAAACCCCAAAGATCATGTCTAGGTGAATGCAATTCAATTGAGAAGTGGGAAGGTAACTCCGGAGGTAGTTGCCAAAGAATTGAACGAGAAGGAAGACCCTCTACCCGAGGGTGGAGAAGAAGAAATCTCGGGAGAAAAGAGAGGTGTGGCGAGGAAGGCATGGCCAACACCACCTCCTGTGGCTGAGTACACACCACCCCTACCTTTTCCCAAGAGGGTGCACAAGGAAAGATTGGAAGCGGAATTTGGAGGTTTCATGGAAATGCTCCGAAAGCTCCACCTTAACATTCCCTTCCTTGAAGCAATGGCTCACATGCTAGTGTATTCGAAATACCTCAAGAGGCTTCTCTCCAAGAAGTCTAAATTCAAAAAACTCGCCAATGTCATTTTTAGGCGAGGAGTGCTCAGTCTTCATCCTCAACAGATTTTCCAAAAAGCAACCCGATCCAGGTAGTTTCACCATACCTCTTTGCATCGGTACTCATCACATAGAAAATTCTTTGGCGAACTTAGGGGCGAGCATAAATGCGATGCCATTTATGCTTTTTAAGATGCTAGACATAGGTGAACTAAAGACTATGAGGCTTATGTCACATTGGCCGATCACTCTGTCATTAGTCTTAGGGGTATTGTGGAGGACGTGCTAGTACGAGTGAGAGAATTTTGTTATCCGACGAATTTTGTGATCCTGGATATAAGTGAGGATTCTGAGATGCCACTCATACTAGGAAGCCCTTTACTTGCCACCGTCAAGGCGTTAATTGATGTAAAAGAGGGAACTTTAATTATGAGAGATGGTGAGGAGAGAATACTCTTGGAATTGAACCTAAGTCTAGAAGTGAGGATGTGAAGAAAGTGGAACCGGATGATATGAATGCAAGTGGAGGAGAACCTTTCAAGGTAAAACTCACTATTACTGTTGTTCCTTGTGATGATGTGAAGCATGAAAGCAAGGAGGGCATCTCGCCCAAAGAAGGAAGGAAAAGAGCTTGGAGGGAAAGGTTGAATCACGCTAATTCCCGGAGGAAGGAAAAGGGCAAAGCGAAAGTCATCGGCCAAGAAGGCCATCCCATGGATTTTAAGTTGCGAGGCGACATGCCTCACCCCGAGATCATGGTGGATCCACTCTCGGTGGCATCACGTTAAAAGGCGTGATAGATCCTCAACCGTCAAGCTAATGACGATAACTTAGCGCTTGTTGGGAGGCAACCCAACGTAGGTTTGTTTTCTTTTCCTTATTTTTGTTTTTGTGTCAAGTGAAGAGTTCAAGTGGTCGAGTGGTATCACCGTGCCAGCTCTTTGAGATTGGGTGTTTGGAGTTGTGTCATGATCAATAGTAGGCACGGTGGAGTAGGTCGAGCCAAAATTTTCCGGGAATGCCCTGTTTTCACTGCAGTTCACCGTTTGCCCTTGGAGTTCGCGATCTTAATCGACGTGAACTACCAAACGCGTTTGTCAACCAGGGTGTTCCGTGTTTTGTGAAAATTCGTCATTTTTACCCTAGTTCGTGGTCCGCGAGCTATGTTCATGGTCTTAGCGACCGTGAGCTGGCAAACGCGTCTGTGAACCTCGAAGTTTGCCTATAAAAGTGTCGTGAACGTCATATCCTCATTTTCACAATCCAAACTCGCCGGAATCCTTTTAAATATCCAGAAAACTACGATTTTCCGACGAATTTTCCCTTTTCACCGTCCTCCAGCCACCCAAATCAAAAACAAATTTCAGACCCAATATCCCCTCTTCAAGGGCAGCCTTCACTGAGATTTTTGGGGGGATTTGGAGTCACTTTTTTCCGGTGAAGTCGTCGCCGGCGAGCCTCCGATGAGTTTCCGTGGAGCTTCTAGCGAAGCTCTGACGACTCTTCACCGACCTGTTTTCGGCCAGATTTTCACTTCCCTCGCCCTGCCCTCACTTCCTCTATGATCTTACTTCAGTCTCCAGGTTTTTTTCGAATTTACCTTTGTCAATTGTGGAGAATCGGATTAGGGAGTGAAGTGAGGAGAACCTAGTGAATTGAATATTGAACTTAGAAATAGGGCGAGGGATTAGGTGACTTGTGATGCATGAATATTGAATGTATTTGAATGTGCTCATTTGCACCTTGGTGGGCATAATTTAGGACAAATTGCTTCAAATGTGAAATTTGCCCACCAACTGCAAAAATATGAATGAATGTGGAATTTCTTTGCTTGAGTGGTGGTTGGTAGCCACCGTGGCATGGTTCGGGTTTGATTTTTGTGTGGATAAATCGTGAAACACTTAGAGCTATGCCTTGGTGTGCTTGTGCTTAATTGTTTTAAATAACATTGGCCCATAGTGGACATATAAGTGTGGGGGGATTCCTTTTTTCCTCCCAATGAGTTGAGATTGACAATTATTTTCACGTATGATACATGTTTGTCGGTTTTTGCAGGATGCTTAGTTTGGAGCATGAGTACATCAGTTATCTGGTGAACCACGAACGGTTCGGGGTGAAGTTTGCTTATCAGAGGGACAGTCTGGTTGGACCACACTGGATGTTGGACCTCGACTTGTTTAACAAGTTCAGGTGCCGAGCCGCGATGTCAAGGTTTGCTTGTCACCCCCAGTGGCGCCAACTGTTGACAGTGGATGAGCTCATCTACCATGAGCTCTACGTGGAGTTCTACTCCACCTTCTCCCACGTCGTCCCGACGAGCAAGAGGAGTAGGCCCCACATGGAGTTCATGCTCGGAGGTCAGCCATGGGTGCTGACATATGACGCCTTTGCCCAGGACATGGGATTGGACACCACTTATATGACGATGAAAGCGGCAGTACACCGTCAATTTCCACTATCAGGCCGCGTTCCAGGCCATCTGCCGCACCGAGAACGAGTAGGATGAGTTCGAGGCTGGCCACACCAATGCGGTCAAGCTGTGGACCCCGTGGAGGATCATGCACACTCTGCTCACCCGGTCCGTCGTCCCCAGTTTGTGAGCGGGCCATTTGATCACCAACAGAGGCATCCCGTAGAGCCACTCCATCTGGGATAGTTGGTTGCCACCACATTCGCCCGGTGTCTGGGGCGGAACAGGGTGGACACCATGCATATGGGGGGAATCATCACGAGATTGGCTCGGTACTTCGGCGCGAAAGTGATGAGGTGCTCCGTTGTTGGCCGGACCGAGCCCTTCCCACCGGAGACTCTCTACAACATGAAACTGGTGCTTCAAGGAGAGCGAGGGATCGAGTACCTCGACAGACTTCGACCCTCAGCTGCTATGAGGCTGAAAGTTGACCCGGCTCCAGTGGAGCGCGATGCAGAGGCCCCTCTTTCAGAGCAGCCACCTGCTAGAGCTCCCGGCCGCCGCCGGCATCCCGCGCTCCCGCGCCCCCGCGCCCTACACCACCACCAGCATTATTATCAGATTTCGGTCCTCCCACCTCCGGGGTGCACCTCGTGGAGAGGATGGACCGCTTTGAGACTCACATAGTGGGAGTCACCTCCCAGCTTGACCGGCACACCGACTTGCAGAGCGGATAGCTCGTCGCCAGAGCCTCCTTCCAGATGATGAGTCGGAGCCTTTAACCAGTGAGAGGTAGCCGACAATTGACACATGTGGTAGAGTCAATTCCTTTCGCCCCGCTTCTCCACTTGGAACTCTGAACTCTTTTATTTTATTTTTCTTTCTTTTATTTGATGTGTGTGCACAACTACTACTATCGTACTGTTATGTGTAATAACCTCGCCCCGAGCAAGTATGTGTTGTGTTTGTGTATTTTGTCTTCTCCTTGAAGCTCAAATCTCCTACCCTGGAAAAATTCTAACTTTCACTCACCAAGCTATGCAGTAACATCGTTCTATCCCTATCTTACGCCATTGAGGGCAATGTCGAACTTAAGTGTGTGTGTGTGTGTGGGGGGGGGGGGGGGTTAGTTTATTATTATGCTTGTGTGAGTGTAATTGATGCTTGGAGCCTTGATGTATGTCCAAATTCGAAAATTTTGAGGGCTCCAAGCAATGTTTGCATGATCAAAGTGGCCCGTTAGTGGGAGAATCTCGTGTTTATTGGCATTGACCTGGAATTTTTGCATGTGATTGAGTGTGTTCTCATGTGTGCAAAAATGAATGGATGTCTTGACTCGATTACTTGTTGACTACAAGTGTCATTCATTGTGTTTTGTGAATTGGAATAGATGATTGGGTGACTAGGTAGCCATGTGAGTTTTGAGCCGATCTTTTCTTCTTGTATGCTTAGATCCCTCTTACCATGGCGAGTAACATCACAATTGTCAATAGTGAGTATGATGGAGGCATAGGATTAGTCCATGCCCAAATGTTGATTGTCCCGAAATGTTTCATCCCGTAGTCAACCCATTTGAGCCTTATGACTTTGGGGATCATTCTCTTGTAGGAGCTTTTTTCTTGTGAGCTTAATGGTGTTTGATAGAATGACCCTCACCCTTTTCTTTTGAGTTCCATTGAGGTCTACATTGGAGGATTGTGTGCGTTTCTTGTAATGTGGCAAGTGTTTTACGCTCTAGCCCCCCCGCCCCCCCTCAAAAAGAAAAAGAGAAAAAGAAAGAAAAGGAAAGTAGAAAGAAAAAGAATAAAAAGAGGTAATTAAACAAGGTAAATAAAAGAGTGCCACAAAAATCAAAGAGTATGCTCTAGGAGGGGTTTCTTGGCATTCAAGTCATTGAAACCCCATCATTGTTGTTGAACTCCTTCACTACCATGTCGAAATATGTTAGCAAGAGTAGACCGTGGAAGAGCGCTTAAATGTAGTTCATGATGGGTGATAGTTTGAAAGGGAGAAGTAAGGTTTTTGGCTGATGCTAGTGGTCATTGTTTGTAGGGAAGGTTCTTATTCGAAACCATAGAACCTTCGGGTTTAGGGTGAAGATGTAGGACCTCATGTTGTGTTTACCACCACCCAAAAAGCCTTTTCCCCATGTCCAAGACAATTGCCAGTCATTTGAACCCGTGTCTAAGACCTCCGAAAAAGCTAGTGATGACAAGCGTCTCGTGAAATCTAGCATTAAGAGGTTGCCTCCGTGGTGAAGAGACAATAGGGTCAAGTGTTGATGATTGTGCACATTCTTCACACCAAATGGTCCCGACCCCACTGGTCAAGAGAGTGAGTGATTCATTTCTGTTTTGCATGTCATATCATACCTCGTGACTGGCGAGGACCTTTGTTGCCCATTCGTTTGTTCCTTAGACTTGAATGTTATGCATGGTTAGTTGTGGTTGATAAGTGATATTGTTGAGACTTGCATTGATTCATGAAAAAGGTGAGAACTTTTTGTTTGCCCGTTTTTGGTGACCTCGAATATCGTTTGTGGTGGATGTCGGTATTGCTTGCAATGGTCAATGAGTTAATTGCCAATAGCCATTGAGATTCGCCACTTTGTGCCCTTTGATTTGTCCCCAAGTTATTTGGTTAGGTTGAGATATTACCTTATGTGAAATAGTTTGCTTGGGGACAAGCAAACGTCTAAGTGTGGGGGAGTGATTCGACCTAAGTGTACACTTTTTATCCCCGTTTCTCTTTGATGTTTGTGGCATTTGAGCTCCTAAAAGGGTGGTTTTACGCTAAGTTGTTGGATTTCCATGTGTTTCAAAGTCTCACAGGTGAAACCAACTCTAGAGTCGAAAGTTGGAAGAAAAGAAGCAAATACCGGGCACATAGGTGGATTTAGCCACAATTCGCAGTCAAACATTGGAGTTAACGGTCAGGACCGTGAATTAGAACCAAAAACCGTGAACCGCAAAGCGTTTAGAGGAGTTTCGGAGGTTACTGACGCCAAGGCAGTTCACGGTCGCTAAGATCGTGAATTGGAGCCATGGATCGTGAATGCCTTAAGTGAAGCTGCGCGTTTTGATCTGTGTTCGCGGTCCGGGCCTGATGTTAACGGTCGTGAACTAAGCACGATCTGACTATAAATAGAGAGCTGAAAGGAAGAAGAAAGGGGATCCCAAAGTGAGAGAAACCTTCTTGTTCTTGAAACCCTAGAGAGAAAGCACAAACCAAGATGGAGAAGAGGCTAGGGTTTGCTCCAAGTGAAGATTTTGGAAGTTCCGCTTCAAGAGAGGATCTCTACAAGCACAAGGAGAGTTGGAGGCATCACAATGATGGTTTCTTTCTTTATCCTTTGTATTCTTCCTTTGTCTAGCATGGAGTAGTTTCCTTTTTCACTTGGGTGTTGTACAACCCTGACTTCTATCATGTAATTCATTGTGTGGATTGAATGATTGTGTGATGGTGGTGTTTAATTTAAGAGTTGAGGTATTTTTCATGGTGATTGTGCATTGTGTGTGCTTGGCAATCTATTGTGCTATTCTAACCTAGCTTAGAGAGAAACTCCCTTATCTTAAGAGGCTCAAAATTGAGTTGGGTTTTCTTAGGCATTCCATGCCTCCTAACTAGGTTAATGAAGGGAAGACCTCTAACTTGAATTCGTCACCTAGGTTAATTGTGATTATGCCGTCCAAACCTTGGTTTGAAGGAGAAGGTAAGTTAATCCTCAATTGCTTGAGCCAAGAGGGCTACAATTAGGGGTGTTCAAATGGTTACCGTGGTATCAACCAAACAAATTAAGCCTAAATTTCATTAATCATGGAATAAAATGCCTTAACCAAACCGCCCAAATTAATAGGAAAACCAAATTAACCAAACCAAAATTTAATTGGTTTGGTTAATCGGATTAACCAAATAACATAACATTACATGAAAACAATTATTTTGTTAATGAATAAAATATAACCATATGTTGTTACTATAATAAACTATCATTATATATAAGCAATAATAATAATAAGACTAACCATCCATGATTATCATCATTCGAGTTAATACATCATTCATCATCTCTGCACATAATATAGTTAGCTTACAACAAACCCTTAACATAAATATTAAATACATACAAATACCACTCATAGGGAAGTTAAAACTCTCCTACAAAACACTTAAACTATACATAGCTTGAGATGATTGTCATGGTATTGTACGTAATCCTAAAGTTTGGTAGTTGTCCAAAATGTTTTGGTTTAGTATATAGGCAGGACCATTTAATTTTTTACCCATAATGTTTTGGTTTGTTGTGCACATGGAAATAAAATAGGGAATCACGAAAGTTTGGTTTAGTTGGTTACATGAAAGTATAAATAAATTTGTATATTAGGTGTATCATTAATTGGTTAATTGGTTTCATTGGTTAACAGTGTTGAAACCAAACCAAACCACCTAAACCAAACAAGCTAAATTGTTAACCAAATCAAACCAATTATCCAAATTAACCGAATGCTATCGGTTAATACGGTTATCACGGTAAACAATCCGTTTGAACACCCTTAGGTACAATTGTAGCCTCTAATGCTTTCCTTGGCCTAGCAATTGAGAGGATGGTTTCTAACCATTGTTGCACCTCTTACGGGTCACAATTGCCTTGTCAGTTGTCACACACCGAGTCATTCGATCCCACGGTTCATGGTAGTTAGTTAGGGGGAAGCAACTCCCGAGTGAAGCTTCTCACCAAGAGTTTTCCACCCTTTTACTTTTCAAGTCTTGCTTTTAAATAGTAGATTGTAGAGATTTCAACAAACAACATTCCGCTAGATAATGTTTCAAACAATTGAAGTAGGGGTACATGGGCCGACCCGGGTTGATATTTAAACATACTTGCCCTATATTGCACTCAACTAAGGTTTATATTTGGGGCTTAGGTGAGATTTTAGTGTGATATTCGGAGCGAGTCAAACGAGTTCATCATGATCTAATGGATCTACAATTTTATGGAGAATAAAATACAGAACCAAAAATACCACCACATACCACCCTAGTATATGAGTAGTATCTTGTAATACACAATGTTGAAAGTTGTAAATGACAGTTAGTATATATTCTCACTATCATGTATTCAACCACTCTACAGTCTAGTATGTTCATACCACCATGATACACTTCTATACCACATGTAATGCTTTTATGTAATACCAAACAATATCACTATGGTATAGACTGGTACTAAACGTCTTAAAAAATTATTCAATAAATATATCAAAATATATCATTTCGAATAGCACAATTAATCTGACTTATCTGTGCAAAAAATTAAATTCTAACTTAAAACAAAAGAGATATAACTTATTAAAATTTAGAGGGGAAATATTAAAACCTTGCATAAATGATAAGGTGGAGTTGATGTGGAAGGTTGTGCACCACACGGTTGTTCACCAGAACTATTTTCTTGGGATAGAGAGGCAGCCCCCTGGAAAGTGGATTGGATAGGGCTTGTAATGATTAGGCAAAATACACTTACATATCCACAACTTTCATGTTTATGATAGTTATAGCTACAACTTTCAAAATACACAAAATAGCCAGAATTTTTATGGTTGTTTGACAAATCTAGCCATTTCCTTTACAAACTTTATGGTGTTAGAGATTCTGTTAGTTAGGTTAACGACATGCTGATTAGGATACCAAATTAACGCACACGTCAACGACAACTCAGTCTCACTTGCAATGTAGATGCCACGTCATAAATTATATTTTGGCAAAATACATGCACTTCCATAGCAACTTTCAAGTCTGTGATAGTTATAGGCATAACTTGCGAAATCCATGAAATAGCAAAAATTTTGATGGTTGTTTGACAAACTAGCCATCTTCGTTATAAACTTTTGAAATACAAGAAGAATAGTCATGACCCTGTTCTAGTTAATTCCATTCCAAACTTTTGAAATACATGAAGCAATTACGACCCTGTTCTCGATTTCTTCTCAGGATTCTGTTTGAGACGGAAGGCGACGAATCACGCCAATTACCTTCAACGAATCAGGCTTCACCGGAAACAAGAATAACCGCAGGCCCGCAGCCACGACGGTTTTGAGGAATTAGAGGGGGGAATGCGCTACGACTTCACATCCTTCCTTCCCGACCCATCGGTCTCTGCCGCCACCGGAGACACCATCTCCTCTTTAATTGCCCTCGCCGATGCCTTCTTCTTCGAGGCCACGGTCGGCTTCTTCCAAGCAACCTTCTTGCCCTCTTTCTCGTCATTTTTCAACTATCGACCAAGCTTCTGAGACCTTCTTTTTCAGTTTAGCGTTGGGGATCCAAATAGGAGATTTGAGAAATAAGGTATTTTTCTCCAGTCATACTGTTAAGAGACATCGTTAAATAGATGATCAAAAGTGGCTATTTCGTGTATTTCAAAAGTTGTGAATATAATGATTATATATATATATATATATATATATAGTGCCTTCTACGGTACCCCGGGTGAAATTCGGGGTATCGCATACCTTGAGTATGAAAACGCTATTTAGACCTCGAATAAGCAGGATTTTTGGGCATGATACTATACCCTAATCCTTAATGAGTGAACCCTAGGTCCTAATTATCTAAATCATAAACTATAAATCCTAAGATGATGCATTGATTTTTTTGCCTATATTTGAACGAATCATAACTGTCGATTATTGTTTCTAATTAAATTGATCTTGGGGTATAAGATTTAGAGAATTAAGACCTAAATTTTGATCTTTAAGGATTAGAGTATAGTATCATGTCCGAAAGATCAGTCAATTCAAGTCCTGGATAGCGTTTTCTTACTCAAGGTATGCGGTACCGTAGAACTACTAAGGCAAATTACTAAACGATACATGTAAAGCAAATTCTATTATGGTCATTAAATTGTCTAGTAAGTAATGGTTTAATGTATATATTATGTTCTTCTACTTATAATATTCTTGTTTATAAGGAATGGTTCATTAATAGTTTACTTGTGGTTAAACCATTACAGTGTGAGCCTATGACTATACCTGCTCATACTCCGAAATGGTTTTCACATTGATAATTATTTTCTTTTTCTATTTTCTTGCTTATTAACTTTTCAATTGATAAGTTTTCCTGTATAAATAATAAGTGTGACCAACTTTAAAAATTGCTAACACACTTTAGGGATGTTGGTAGAACTTGCTTGGTGAAGAATTGTTATATTTGATTATGTGTTTGTAGGGACTAGATTTAGAAATTGATAATCAAGGATGAAGATGATCTAACATACTTAATTTTTTACTAAAATTTATCACTTTCTCCTATTTAATATCCATTTTCTCTATTATTTGTTTCTCCTAATGGATTTTTTTTCCTCTTCGACTCAATTAAATTCTCATAACCTATTAAGATGAGTTAATTTAATTGATTATTTGTCAATTTATCTACTCTTTGATTCTTCTATATTATTCTCTTCGACTCTGTTCTCATCATAAATCAGATAAGTCAAGTTAATTAATTATTTCTCAATTTATTTACTATTTGAATTCTTTTTACTTTGATTTTTTTATTCAATCTCTCAAGTAAATGATTTTTTATTTCGTCTTTCTATTTTGATAATTTCAATACTTAATTTTAAATAATAATATAATTATTTTATGAACTAATTAATATTTTATTAAATTTTTATGAAAAATTTACCCCTAACATTTTTATTTATAGAACATGATCTCATAATCTCTGGACTTACATGATCAAGAGTCGGGAGCAATTCCTATGCATAACATTGTGGTGAGTAAATATGCATAACCCAATTAACATCCGCCATATTAATGCCCCTTCTCTTTTCTGGAAAGCATTTAATTTTTTCCTCATTAATCTTTAACGGACGATTTCTCACTCGTTTTATGTCAGAATTTAATTTTTTCTTTTTGCACAGTTAGATCAGATTAATTGTGCTCTTGAAAATGATATTCACTTTGATATATTTTTCAAACTGATGGACCCGATATTCACCTGCTTTAACCTACCTATTTTTACCCCAATTGTGATTAAAAGGTTATTAAATAATTAAATTTATTATATCCTATTATTATTACTCTTAGTTTATTATTATTTTCTTAAACCTTCCCCAACTTTCCTTCACTTTCTCCCTCTTTCCTTCCCTTTCTCCCACAAGTGGCAGACGCCACCTCATCTCCCTCCCTTACTATTTCTTTCCACACTCCCTCTTACGTAAACTTCCTTCTTCTCCCTACCATTTCCTACACTTTCATTTATCTTCATTTACATGCATGTTCATGCATACACATACATACAATTCCCATCCCTACTCTTTCCTTCAATTTCCACTACATATCTATACTTCTCCTACTTTCACATACACCCTTACACTTTCTCAAATACTATACTTGATAAGGAATGTTGGTGTATGACAGAGAATATTGAGGTATAGCGGAGAATATTAACCAGTATAGGAGTATAGCGGAGAATGTTGGTGAATGTTAACGTAAGTTGAGTAATTCAACTACGACTTTTTCCTATAAATAGGGAGCACCCCTCCCCCTTTCTCATAACAACAAGTCACACACCACATAAGTCGCTTACGACTACTTCACACAGCACAACTCACACACAATATACACTCTCTCTACTTTCTCTCTCTAAAAACGTTTTTCTCTCTCCTCTTGATCACCCAAAAATGGGTTAAATCTCTAAACACTCAACACACCCTCAATTTGGCGGACTAAGCCATGGAATCGTGGATAGCCTCCACCGGGCGACATTAAATAGCCGACGACGCTCAATTACGACTGTGGGACCGAACTAGGTCTAACGTCATCGTATTTATTTGGCAAAATACAGTTTCATAGCCAAAACTTTCACGTTTGTGCCAATAATAGCCACATTTGGCGAAATACCACTTATAGCCACCTTTTGAAAATGTTGTTGGACAAATATAGCCTTTTCCGTTAGAAACATTGACGGTGTTAGTAACACCGTCAAATTAGTAGACGGTTTGCTGATTAGGCGAGAAGAAATCGAACACGTCAGCACCAACTAAGCAATTATGGACACGTCATATTTTAAATTAAAAAAAAATTAGAGTCTCCTCCTCCGTCTCTCTCATCTAACCACCTTCTACCCCCAACAAAAAAATCTCTAATCCAATCCAGAAAATCCTTCTCTCTCTTTGTTTCCTCCTCCACTGCGCCTCTCTTCCTCCTCCTTTCCATCTCCTCTCCCAACCATCTCTTCACCAGCAACAATCAGTTGTTCTGGGTTTTGCATATGAAGGAATGGATGGATTGTGAAGAAATCCGACCAATCCATGTCGGCCTCCGCCGTCCGCTTCTCCCTCGACGGGTCGGTCTCTCCCAACCGGTCGATTTCCACCGTCAGCCCATCCCGGCGCAAGACGCAGGTGGTGAGGAAGCAGCCGGGTCCCAAGAAGACCTGTATGTGCTCGCCGACGAACCACCCCGGGTCCTTCCGCTGCAGCCTCGACATGAACCAGAACGCGCCGGCGCACGCGCCGAACAACCGCCTCAACGCGCGCAGATCCGCGTTGACGAACTCGCTGGTGAGGATCTGCGACGTGGAAGGCGACCTGGTGAAAAGAGCGCTGGCGGCCTTGATCCGGCCGAGCTCTCACCAGCAGAGGCGCCGCGCCGGGTTCCAAGCGAGACCGAGCCGGCTCAGATCCGCGACGGAGGGCTCAGATCTGCGGCGAAAGCTGTTTTGCTGCCTGGAAATATTGCGGGTTGGAGGAGGAGAGTTTGAAGGGCGGCAATGGGGGGGTTTGGGAGGAGGCTGTCGATTTCAATCTCTTTTTTTATGTAATTTAATAAATCCACGTGGATTTTGACAGACAAAATTGGACGGAAGTGCTCGCCAGGTCAGCACTTTCGTTTATCCAGTAAGACTTAACACTAACACCATTAAAGAATTGGATGAAGTGGCTATAAGTGGTATTTCTCCAAATTTGGCTATTATTGGCACAAACGTTTTTAGAGAGAGTGTATATTGTGTGTGAGTTGTGTTGTGTGAAGTAGTCGTAAGTGACTTGTTGTTATGAGAAAGGAGGAGGGGTGCTCCCTATTTATAGGAAAAAGTCATAGTTGAATTACTCAACTTACGTTAACATTCACCAACATTCTCCGCTATACTCCTATACTCGTTAATATTCTCCGCTATACCTCAATATTCTCCGTCATACACCAACATTCCTTATCAAGTATAGTATTTGAGAAAGTGTAAGGGTGTATGTGAAAGTAGAAGAAGTATAGATATGTAGTGGAAATTGAAGGAAAGAGTAGGGATGGGAATCGTATGTATGTGTATGCATGAACATGGATGTAAATGAAGATAAATGAAAGTGTAGGAAATGGTTGGGAGAAGAAGGAAGTTTACGTAAGAGGGAGTGTGGAAAGAAATAGTAAGGGAGGGAGATGAGGTGGCGTCTGCCACTTGTGGGAGAAAGGGAAGGAAAGAGGGAGAAAGTGAAGGAAAGTTGGGAAAGGTTTAAGAAAATAATAATAAACTAAGAGTAATAATAATAGGATATAATAAATTTAATTATTTAATAACCTTTTCATCACAATTGGGGTAAAAATAGGTAGATTAAAGCAGGTGAATATCAGGTCCATCAATTGCCCCCCTTGTCGGTAGAAAATCACGAGAAATTATTGTGATTTTGGCAGGAGATTATGGAAAATGATCGTGACTTTTCTATCGATAAGAAGATGACAGAACATGTTTTAAAGAAATCGTTTTAATTGTTCATATCCTCACTTTAATTTAGATCACGAGCATAGGACTTACTGGATATATATGTCTTCTTTTAGTATCTTAGCCTCAAATTGTGACATGAATATTTTTGCACATGCGAAGTTATTTTGGCACAACCTAGTGCATAATTTACCTAGTAATGAAGAGAGTGTAGAAATGATTACCAAATGAGGCGTAAATTTTGGAGTTTTACGTGACATATCCTAGTCATCATGGAGAGATAGTTTGACTGTATTTGGTCCCACCACTTTGCGCATCTTGTAAGGACCTTCCTACTGGGGAGTAAAATTTCCCTGACTTGGAATGTTTTTGAAGTTTCTCCTGAGAACCCATTCTCCTTCCCAGATGGGTTAATTTCTCACTTTGACGTTGTAATAACGTGTGATCCTCTCTTTCGAAGGGACAAGTAGCATAAGTGTGTATTCTCGATGCTCTTCTATGAGTGTAGATCATGAGTGAGCTTGATTTGATTTTTATCGGGGTGGAATGGTTGGATTCTGTAAGAGGAGAGCCCCATTTCAATTGGCAGCATAATATTAGTGCCATATGTCAGTGAGTATGGCATCTCCCCAGTGGAAGTTTTGTAATTGTTCGTCCAAAGCACATATGGCAGCTTCTCGACCCATTGGCCCTTGGCTTGGCCTAATTCTTGAATTGTGCCCCCTAATTGATAATGGGGTTAGATTGCCCCCACTATTGATTGTTGTAATCGGGCGACTCTCCGCTTTGATGGTAAGTATGATGGTAGTATCCTGAATATTCATCACAATGTGGCGGTGATTTTGTCAGACTTTGGCAATATTCTTCTCACCAGGCCCCACGGTGGGCACCAATTGTTGATGCTAAGCTTAGAGCAGCCTGCTTCAATATGTTTAAGGTCCAGAGAGCACTGATTTCCCAAAGCCTTTAACCACCTCCAGCTCCGTGCGAATACCTAGAAAAAGGTCCCACCGGGGAGGGTCCTGGTTGGAACCTCCTCCGACGCTCAAATTAGTAATCTGAATGGAATAAAAATAAATAGGCAAAATACACTTACATAGCCAAAACTTTAGCGTTTTATCTCTCCTCCCGATCTCCCAAAAACGGGTTAAATCTCTAAACACTCAACACCCCCTCAATTTGGCGGACTAAGCCATGGAATCGTGGACAGCCTCCACCGGGCGGCATTAAATAGCCGACGGCGCTCAATTACGACCGTGGGACCGAATCAGGTCTAACGTCATCGTATTTATTTTTATTCCATTTAGATTACTAATTTGAGCGTCGGAGGAGGTTCCAACCAGGACCCCCGGCGGGACCTTTTTTCTCAAGTATTCGCACGAAGCTGGAGGTGGTTAAAGGCTTTGGGAAATCAGCGCTCTCCGGACCTTAAACATATTGAAGCAGACTGCTCTAAGCTTGGCATCAACAGAAACAAAAAAAATTGAGCCATTTTTTACCAGTATATACCATATGGTATTGACTAATAATAAATAAGAGCATACCATATGGTATGAAAAAGCTTTTCATGATGTTATGAACATACAAAGACTGGAGGATAATTGAATACATGATAGTAGGAGTATACTTACTGTCATTTACAACTTTCAACATTGTGTACCACAAAATACCACCCCATATCAGGGTGGTTTTGTGTGATATTTTTCCGTCATGTATTTTGTTCACCCAGAAATTTGTAGATGCAAGATCATGATGAACTCCATCCTTCTATGCAAAAAATTTCAAAAACTATTTAAAAATGAAGAAGATACCATATGGTATGCAATTGGTAACGAGAGGCAAATAAAATTTTTTTTCTCAAAAAATATTGAAAATGGATCTCATTTTGTAGAGCACAACAAACTCGTTCCATCTGGGATTTTTTTTTTTAAATCCGAGTTAAAATGAAGAAGATATGAGCCAATTAAGAAAACAAATGAAAATAAAAATGTCTTTAATTTTTCACTAATAAATCTGAATTTTCTGGATCCACTTAAATTTATGGTTGGGATTTAGTTACGAGTAACCATGTTACTGAAAGGAACCGGAGCCTCCAGAGTAGGGGTGGGAATTCGGCCGGTTCGGTTTCGATCGAACCGAAATTATCAATACCGGGTCCCCAAAAATTTACCTAAACCTCAAACCGAATTCGAACCGAATTATAATTCGGTTCGGTTAGGTTTTTCTCACAAAATCGAATTTGTGAGGTTCCTTGTATCTTCTCACTTTTAAATTATTTTTCCCCCTAATATGAATAATAAATATGCAATTATATGCATCATCAATAATAAAATCAATCTTTTCAACACATAAGTCATAAAACATTTCAAATATTTAAGTCTAAAAACAACTACAAACATAATTTGAAGCATGCAATTATAGTATTTCGGTTTTTCGGTCAAAAATTCAATTCGGTTGAAAGAACCCTAATTTCCGAAATATCCATATTTCCCTTCCGAATTCCGAACCGAATAACATTATTTCGATTTTGGTTTGGTTTGATTCAGTTTCGGTTTGGTTCGAATTTATCGAACCGGATGCCACCCCTGCTCCAGAGCCCCTCTGCAACCGCGGTGAGTAATCGTCGGTAGGTAAAGTGGTGAACCGCAGAGGCGGAGTACGCATTTACACACCGGCGAGGCGGAGCCGTCGAAACGTGGATTTGTTGCGTCATAAACGTGGCAGAAAAGCTATATAAATACTTTTCTAGCCTCCAGGATAAATAAATAAATAAATAAATATTAGCAGATAAGAAAGAAACAAAAATACACCAAAACCAATCGTTTTCTTCTCATCTCGTCTCGTCTCCTTTACACAGAAGAGAGATCAAACCCAAAGTACTAAAGCCTAACAATTCAGAAAAGCGACGAAGAAGAAAAGAAGAAGCTTCCTTCTCTTCCTCCGCCTCTGTCTCCCTCCGTGCGTTGGTTTGCCCAGGCCGCGTTCAATTCATCAACGCTGGCCTTCCTCGCCTGTGAATTCCTGTTGATCTTTTCTTTTCTTTAATAACAACAGTTCAGTTGATCGATCGACATCTTTTCGGTCCGATTCGCGATTAACCCACCACCCACCTAGTACTCATGGCTGCCACCGGGAACAAGAACATCAACGCTAAATTGGTGAGCTCTCTTCCTGATCTTCCTCTTGTCCTCTTTGCTTATCATCCGTGTTTCAATTGTGGGTTTTGCGAATGCGAGGTAACCCCCTTCGCCGTCTCCCGATCCTGGCCGCAGCCCTGATCGTTTGCCGTGACTGAAACAATAGCTTTTGAGGGGTCTCTCTCTGTTTTTCCCCTTCTTTTGGGGTATCACTGAATTGAGATGTGGGTTTAGGTTTAACTCTTTTCGATCTCGTCCTTGTCGCCCAATTTTCCATTCCAATTTCGGAGGTCAATTCTGTCGTTGATTGACTTGGCTAGCTAAGCCTTTCACATTTCTGATCGGAGCTCATCCAGCTTTCCCTCCTCCCTGTTTTTGACCGGCGATGTTTTCAGTACTGCATGTCCTTGTCGGTGTGAATTTGCTGGCCTTTCCCTTCCGTTGTTGAGGGCCCTTTCAGCGGCGAATGGCTTCCTATTGCTTTCCTTGGCTTGCTTTCTTAATGCTCACCCTGATGGGTTTATGCGATTCTTATAATGTTTAGAAACATGGTTCCTTTTTTGGCTGAACTTGAAATATCTTGCTAAATTCTACCTTCCAGTTTGCTAACTATGGTGAACTCAGTTCGTTGGAGTGTTCTCTGCTGCTGGATGTTCACAGCTTGTTGAAAGTTCCCTTCTTACATGCCCACTTACATAACAAAGTATGTGACGTATTTCTCGAACTGTTCTCTCACCTCACAGGGTCAGTTTGTAATCTGATTTGCCTAGAAAGGTATTGAAGAACAGTGGACTTTCATTTTTCAGCTTCTTTGGTTGTGTTCTTATACTTATTTGATCGGAAGTTCACTGTTGTTGAGCATAGTTCCAAATCGGCACTAGAAATGCCTCATTCTATTTCTACTTTCATGGCCATTTCGTTAAGAAAGTTTGTCGTACAAACATCTGTTATGCCGCGTGGGTTAGCAAGTAGTTTGCATATAGCTGCATCTAAACTTGTTAGTGGTATTCGGTTGGGTCAACGAGGCTTCTTTAGTAGTTTGCATATAGCTGCATCTAAACTTGTTAGTGGTATTCGGTTGGGTCACTTACAAAATATGTGTCCTAACCCAAGTTTAATGTGATCCAGGTTCTCCTTGGCGACCCTGGTGCTGGAAAATCTAGTCTTGTTCTGCGATTTGTCAAAGGGCAGTTTGTTGAGTTTCAGGTTGGTACAAGGAATGATTTGGAGGTTCATAACATAGTCATTGCATCTCTCCTGGTTGGCGTTTGAACTTGAATTTTGTTGTGTTTCTTTAGGAATCAACAATCGGTGCTGCCTTCTTTTCACAAACACTGGCTGTGAATGATGCTACTGTGAAGTTTGAGATATGGGACACAGCAGGTCAAGAGAGATACCACAGCCTTGCACCCATGTACTATCGGGGAGCTGCAGCAGCAATCATTGTGTATGACATTACAAATCAGGTGAGTGGCAGTCTATTATTAATGACACTATCTAACGGAATTGGATTTTTACGCTTTATGCGCATTGCATATGCCTTGTCAGTAAAAAGATATTGGACGTACGCTGAATAGTCATGGTAAATTCTTGCTAGTGTATGCTTTATCTTTAATTTTCCTCTGGTGCTCTAAGGTACATGTCATATTCATTTATTTGTATCCCGAATTTGCAGTTGTTTGTGTCTAAATCAGCAGTTACCACGGTCTCACCTCTACCTTTTCTTGTAGGCCTCCTTTGATAGGGCAAAGAAATGGGTACAAGAACTGCAAGCACAAGGTAGTGTTATATTTGTTAGGAATTGTTCTATCCCCTTAAGCGTATCTTTCTCAAATGTTGTTGTATTGATGAGTTCATGATGCACCTCTTAGTCATATAGCATGAATGTGAAAATCATTCGGACTGTAAGGAAGCTTTGTCTTTTTAGCATGCAGCTCTGGCCTCTATGATGATCCATATTGGTTCTGTACCGATTTGCTGTGTGTTAAACAAATTTCCTGTTCCTGTTCATGTTCCAAATTGTTCACATTATATATCTCATCCTTTTTTTCTGAAGGTAATCCAAATATGGTTATGGCTCTGGCTGGGAACAAGGCTGATTTGCTTGATGATAGGAAGGTGGCAGCTGAGGCAAGTGTCTAACCTTGTTGAACCCCTGCCACTATTTCTCTCATGCTTACCTCTCTGTCTGGATGATTTTATTATTAACATGGTTCGGATTGCAGGAGGCACAAGTCTATGCCCAGGAGAATGGCCTTTTCTTTATGGAAACCTCAGCAAAAACTGCAACTAATGTCAATGACATTTTCTATGAAATAGGTACCTTGCTTTCAGGATCGAATTCATTAACTAGAGTTGGAAAATGACTGTGCACCTTATTGCAGTGCCTGCATAGTTTTTATTTTATTTTATATAATGGTGATGAACTTTATTAGGAAAAGGACAGGAGACGCCTGCATAGTATTTTTGCTATGTTGTTTATTTATATGCTTTTGATGCATTCTTTTGAGAACTTGTATCTCCTTGAAATTGCTAGATTTTCTTTCTATTGATTGTTTGGCACCGTGTCTTCTTCCTTGCAGCTAAAAGACTACCGCGAGTTCAGCCAGCACAGAACCCCTCTGGGATGGTTCTCACGGATAGACCCGCGGAAAGGGCAGCAAGCGCCACTTGCTGTTCTTAAAATGCTGGTGTTTCTCCAATAGCTACCTTCTGAGTAGCTCATCTTGTGCATGTGAATGCCGAATGGTAATGTAATCCCGATGATTGGTTGGTCGGTTGGATGGCGAGTGCTAAGATGTGTACATGAATGTTTGATTTGCAGACTCGGTGAAAGAATGGAATCAGACTGATTCTGGTGTGGCTTCCTCTGTGTAGTGTCATTTAAAACAAACACATGGGTATCCCGGACAAAATGTGAAGATCATTATAATTTCTTTTGTTTTTGTTATACGATTAATTGCATGGTTCGTCACTGAGATTACAAAAAACTTTCACGTTTGGTCACTGGAAATACTTAAATTCAATCTTGGTCACTCAAATTATTTAAATGGTTCAAGTTTGGTCACTCTCCGTCCATTTCCGTGAACTCTAGCTTACGTGGCAGTCAACTTTCATAGTTGAACGTTAAATATGTGATGTGGCAATTAAAAAATTATTATTAAAAATAGAAAAAATAATCTTTTACATTTTCCAACTCTTTATTACATTAATTAAAAAACAAAAAAACCTGATTCACATGTTCTGCGTCGTCCCCCGACACTCCCTGATCCACAACGAATTGTTCCTTCGGGGACCAGAATTTTGGAAGGCTCTCGGAGAATTGTGTTCTCGAACTCGGAGAGTATCCCTCTGGCTGCCTCGGCGAGTCGAGAGAGGATCTCGGCGACTTGAACTCGAATTGAATCGGCCGATTTTGAGTCGAAAACGGATTCGATGTCTGGCATTAGGTCGACTAGAGCATTGTGAAAGTCGAGGATCTTAAACATTTTCTCTGGCGAGCGACGGCTGATGCTGACTGCTTCGGCGAAATTGAAGAGCTGGACTGTAGGGCCTTTTACCGTTTCGACGAAGTAAGCTTCATCGATGGCAGCTGTCTCGATTCCTTCGAATATCTCCTCGCAGAGCTTCTTCTCACTGGCGAACAGGATTCTGACGCAGACTTTGGCGGCGCGAATCCACCGCCTGATCTTGCTCTCGAGAGAATCCCACTCGAGGCGCTGGATGTCGCCGATGCTTAGTTTCTCGATCCCTAGGCGACGGAAACTGGAATCGACGGCGGATTTGTGGACGCTGCCATACACCTGGATGCACTCGCGGAGGTATCCGGTGGAGAGCATCCTCTCAGCGATGCAGCGAAGGTCGGAAACCGCTTCCTCGGGGATCAGATCGAGCTCCTTGATGCTGCTCGTCGATCGGTAGCTGCCGGAGCTGTTGCTGACGGAGGAGTCGGTGCGCGGGATTGGATCTGAGAGGTTGAGATCGGTCTCTTCGACGACTTGCGGGCCGCTGCCTCCGCTTCCCGAGAGGCGATCTTCTTCCGCCGATTCGCCAGCGACGGTGGAGGATTCTGCGGCGGAGTTGGAGGACTCGGCGGCGGTGGCGGCAGTGGGGTTATCGGTGGGAGCGCTTTCTTCGATTGAGGCGGTGTGGCTAATGAGGATGTTGCGGAACTCGTCCTCGAGTCGAGCCATGGCGATCTGAATGGCGGAGTTGACTTCATCTTGAACCTGGTCTTTACTGTCCTCTCCGTTTCCGCCGCAACTTCGGGTCTTGATGTGCTTCACCTTCACCCCTTCCCTGGGCAAAATCGAGTTCAATTTCACCCTCCACGCCTCCCCTGCATCGAATTCCCCCTTCTCCTTCTTCGCCTTCCGCAGGGAAATCTCCGATTGGGAAAGATGTTCGCGGAGCTCGGTTTCGTCGCGCTACTTGAACAGGAGGTCGTCGTGGATCAGGGAGTGCCGGGGGACGACGCAGAACAGGTGAATCAGGTTTTTTGTTTTGTTTTTTAATTAATGTAATAATGAGGTGGAAAATATAAAAGATTATTTTTTTTTATTTTTAATAATTTTGTAATTGCCACGTTACATATTTAACGGTCAACTATGAAAGTTGACTGCCACGTAAGCTAGAGTTAACGGAAATGGACAGAGAGTGACCAAACTTGAACCATTTAAATAATTTGAGTATAGGTGTCAAAACATAGCCCGACCCGATTAACCCGCCCGATCAATCCAATCCGCAACCCGACCGCAACCCAAATTGACTAAAAGTCAACAACCCATAACCCGCCCGACCCGCAACCCGATTGACCCGCAACCCAACTAACCCGCAACCCGATTGACCCGCAACCCAACTAACCCGCAACCGGATTGACCCGCAACCCGATTAACCCAAACCCGATTGACTTGCAGCCCGACTGACCCGAACCCAATTGACCAGCAACCCGACTAACCCGTAACCCGACCGACTCAACCCGAATTTCATCTAATCCACTTGAATAATTATAAAAATATACAATACATAGTTTTTCAAAAAAAAGTTTTTCATTCTAAACTTAAGTAAAATTATTTTTTCGTTTCGTATAAGAAATTTAAAAAATATGAAACTCACTTGATATCACGTATTTTAAGAAAATTACAAAAATTGAAACATGAAGGTCACTTGAGATCATGACAATATTAATATAATATATAAATTAAAATTTTGGTTAATTTAACTATTCAATAAAATTATCAATTAAATATAAATAAAGTAAAGTAATGTATTTGGTAATTTGATGTTTTTAAAAGAAGAGGGAAATTTTGGTGTATTCAAGTTTTTGGGAAGAGAAAGAAGAGGGAAATTTGGTTCTTTGAATTTTTTAGAAAATAAACAAGTGAGAATTTTGGTGGTTTTGATATAAGGAAAGAGAAAGAAGTGGGAAAGTTTGATTCTTTTGATTATGAAAGAGAAATAAGGAGGGAAACTTTTGACTTTTCAACTTTTTGTAGAAGAAAAGAAGAGGGTAATTTGGTTCTTTCAATTTTATGGAAGAGAAAGAGGAGGGAAAATTGAGTTTTTCTAATGTATGGAAGGAGAAAGAAGGAGGGAATTTTAGTATTTTTGTGAAAAAAAAGAAGGAAACAAATTTGGTGTTTTCAATTTTTTGGTTTTTCATAATTTTAGCTTTTGAAATATGAATCTTTAACTTTTATATGGAGGACATGACTAGTTAAAATTATTCTTATATGCTTTGAAGGATAATATGTATATAATTATGTAATTGTTTATGGGCTAATAAATAAATTAACCATTAGTTACAACAATTTATACTAAACTTGATAAGTAATCTTTGACGGTTCGTTGTTTAGGATATAAAGTATATGGTTAGGGTATAGGGTATAAGGTATAAGATACATATGGTTTAGTGTGTATGTGGTTAGGGTATAAGATATTGATGGTTTTGACGGTTCTAAGTTTTTTATTAACATATGTTCACTTGAAGTCATTTGAAGTCTTTAACGGCAGGAGATCCCTTTTTAATTTATGTTTATGGTACGTGGTTAGGTTACAAGGTATGTGGTGTAAAGTATAGGATATATGGTTAGGGTATAACATTTAGCAAATATCACTTTTTATCTATGTTTTGAAAATCAAAGTATGAATTTCACTTTTAAATTAACTATACTAGCAAAATCACAACTCAAGGACATATGGTTAGGGTATAATGTATTGATGGTTTAGGCTATACAATCAACAATATATAATAACTTAATATTGTTGATTGAGGATAAGGCTGAGTGTATAGGATATATGCTATTGAGTAAGTTATGATTGAAGTCACAATAATTTTACTAAATTTGATAGCTAATCTTTAATGGTTCAATTTTTAGGATAATTCGAACAATTTTACAAATAATTCGTTTGGCAATAGTTTACTGAAGTTATTTGGGCAATGAGTTATTTTGAAATAACTCCTTTTATCACTATGCTTTTGCCAAATATCACACGCCAAATACCAGATTTGTATGGTTATACTAAATTAATACTAAAATATCAAATTACTACTGAATTAATACTAAAATATCAAATAAACAATTAACGGTGTCTTTTGGTTGCAAATATTGATATCACCATTACTATTAGCTATAATACTTTACCAATTATGATTAATTACATAACAAGTTTGCAAGTCATACAAATTGATTTAACATTTTGACTAGTTTTTTTTTCAAAAAAATAAAGTATATATATACGAGGTAGAAATAAATTGGTTAAAAAGTTGAGAAAATATTTTAAATTAGTGTAATAAAATGTGTAAGTTGGTAATGAGTAATGAGTAAGTTACTTGATGCGCTGGCCTGAACAACCCGAAACCCGACCCGCCCGCAATCCGCCCGACCCAAAACCCGATGAACCTGCAACCCGATTGAACCCGATGAATTCGCAACCCGACTAACTCGCGACCCGTTTGAACCCGAACCCGATGAACCTGAACCCGATGAACCCGCAACCCGACTAACCCGCAACCCGTTTGAACCCAAACCCGATTGAACCCAGCCCGAACCCGCCCGATTGACACTTATAAATTTGAGTGACCAAGATTGGATTTAAATATTTTCAGTGACCAAACGTGAACGTTTTTTGTAATCTCAGTGACCAACCATGCAATTAACCCTTTTGTTATATATATATATTTATATGCAGTAGCCTCGTTGTGATTACAGCAGGAAGTAGTACTGACGCGGGTTCTGAATCGCAGACCTGCTCAAGATCGAGATCTACCAAATGCTTTAAGAAAGAGGAATAAGGATTCGAGTCAGAAATGGAAAGGTAAGTGATTCGAGAAGAGGAAAACTCCAAATTTATTTCCCCTGTCGCAGTTCCCAGTTCCCACCCAACCCAAGAGACAAAAGTACTGTCGAACAGCTCATCTTTGTGAGCCCACGATCAGACTATGAAGAAGTAATTCATTAGAATGCGAACAAAAAGGAAAAGCAGCGAATCCAGCAAGAAAAAGAAGAAAAAAAAAGCAATCTTTATTGGGTAACAGAAAGAAACTGCCAATTCTTCCAACCAACCTCACGCCACTTTTCATTTCCGGCCACCAAGCCCTCGAGGTCGAGGAGGAGGAGCAGCGGAAGCACAATCCATTCCCCGGAAGCCGATCCTCTGGTTCCCCAAATCATAAACCACCTCCAGATTCTGTTGCTGGAAGCTCCCAAACACCCCCGCCGGCCCTTCCTCCCCTTCCTCCTCCATGCTCTGCATCAGCATGCACTTGACCACCGTCCCGTTGCTCGCCGCGGCCATCGCGTAGAACAGACTCTCCTCCCCCACCACCACGCTCACATTGTTGAGAAAACGAAACGTCACCGCGGGAAACCCCACCGCCACCACCACGGGGACTCTGTAGCAGAGGTCGAAGCCCGTCTTGGTCTCCACGTCGGCAGCTCTGGGGTAGCCGATCGCGGACCGGAGCGTGGACAGGAGATCCGAATAGTAGGGCTCGGGAAGGTGAGTGTAGGTGGTCCCGGAGTCCATCAACATCCCGCCGTTCCCTTGGGAGTCGAACTCCCTCAAACTCAAACTCGTGGCCGTGGCCGTGGGAAGCACGGTGGTGGTGGTGGTCCCGACGACGACGGTGACGGCCTCTAGGCCCACGTAGTAGTAGTTAGGGTAGAGGGGGGAGGTGAGCATGGGAGTGAAGTGCATCCCTTCCCTGTAGGAAAGGGATGCTTCCCCGACAAGCAACAGGCTGGAACTGTTGGCATACTTGAATGGCAAGAAACAGTGGGAGAAGCCTGTCCTGCCAAACCCCAGCTGGGATGGCAGGGAGAGCGGACCCCTCCCGAACCCTGCTATCCCGATGGGCTCCCTGTACGTGGAGCCCACGCATCCGAAGCAGAACCTCGGCACCAGTACCCCACCACCGCTGGCGTGGACGTGGAGGGTGTCCCTGGTGAGGGTGCCCGTGACCGCCCCTCCGCCGCCGTAGGTGTAGGCGAAGGAAGGGCAGGGGCGTGGGCAGACGGAGGTGAGGAGGGTGGGCAGGGAGCAGCCGGAGATGGTGCAGGGGTCGAGGGAGTTGTCGGAGCTGTGGACGTCGGAGCAGAAGCGGCTGCCGCAGGGGTCGCGGTAGCAAGTGGCGGAGAGGGAAGGGGAGAAGGTCTTGGCCGGGGTGATGCCGGCCTCGTCGCAGTCAATGCAGGAGAAGGTGAGGTTGCCGCAGGGGGCCCAAGTGAGGTCGCTGCCGGTGTCCATGTAGAGTTGGACCGGCTGCGGCGGAGTTCCCAAGTTCAGCGGGATCAGGTAGCCGTCACGGACTCCTCTCAAGGGCTCCACCATGTCGGAAGTTTGGGTTGGTGTTCGTTTTTTGGGAGGTGGGAGGGAGGTTTTGGAGAGGGTGAGAGTGAGGACGATGGAGGCGGCCGGCGGTGTGGAAGGTGCCGGACGTAGTGATTGGGTTTGGGTTGGAAATGTGATCAAGGCTTGTAGGGTGATTAAGGAGAGGAAGAGGGAGTTGATGAGTGGAGTTGGAGCGGCCGCCATGGCACCAAAACTAATTAAGATGGAGATCAGTACTTGCAACTTGGAAGGGGTAGGGTTTTAATTTGGTGGGGTTTGGGAAATGAAATGTAGCCTTGCCTATTTATTTGTGGAGGAGCATAGTGAATAGTGAGACTGTATATGCTAGTGTGATTCACAGTCACCGAATATATGTAATTACAACTATTATAAATTGCTATCCAACAAGCATGCATATATAAAACATACTATTTAACAGTTTACGAAAGCATGATGATTCGTTGAATTCTAGACATCACTGCTCATAACATATGTCTCCATGAAAATAGTTTATGCATGTGGTTATTGGAGCACTGAACCAACCTTCCTTTTGAAGTAGTTGCAAGTGACATTGGATCGACCATCCACATCTATGTAATGTAACTTATTGTGTCAATTATCAACTTCTACAAACTAATATCAACTTCAACTTGTTGCTTCACTTCACTTTTATGTCAACAAACTCCTAGCTGATGACATGGCCTGCTCATCTAGGCAGCTTATGTTTGCCATCACCTTCACTTCTGGATCACAAATTCACAACAGATGTCAGTAAGTCTTACGATCCCTTCCCTCTAAGATGCGGGAACTTAAATGAATGAGTAAATTTACATAGGGAAGAAGCAAGAATAACATTCAAAATCCACACAAATAAGTAGAAAACATAACTAGAGTCATGTCAAGAGATGATATAGCCCCCTCTTAACCCTCAAAATCAATCGTGTGAAATTTGTAATAAATTTAGAAGCCGGTAAGATTTAGCTCCTCACCGGTTCAAATTTTATGAACATAGTTTTTAAACCCATCAAAAGGTATTTCAAAAAGTATCGTCGATCGAAACAAAGTTGCACACACATGTACATTTTGGTTGTGGCTTGTAGGAATTCCAATATCTGGTATTTGCTAAAGAAACGTGTCTTCTTCCGACTTCGAATGAGAAACTTGCTAAACTTGATGATACGACCTGTATTGTACATGATTGTTCATAAGACTTAACTTACATATTATTGGATGTTCCAAACTCCAAATTACTTAACAGTTATATGTTGTTCCAACTAATCTCTTGTAGCTAGATCCTCACATTCGTTTTCTTCCATCTAAGTAATTGTAAATTTTGAGATATTATTCAATATCTTGTGCGCAAATAATGAGGTAGGTAGGAAGGAACAAATGTGTGGGATGGTGAAGTTAGATCTTTAGTGATATCCAAGTTGTATCCACCGGAGCCACGCTCATCATCTCCTCGCCGGCTGGCTGGCTGGCTACTTTCCGGTTTTTAGGTTGGCAACTGAGTCGTGGCTTTCTATTCGTGTGCTTCATTTCATCCCATTTTTCGTCAGTATTCTCCTTTTGTATTTTCCTCATAATATATTCAGCTTAATTAGGTATAGTGGAATTCATGTTAGTATTAGGGTTTTGGAAGATCAAATTCCGTACATGATTTCTTAATTTTGGGGCACAACAAATGTGGTAGGTTGGCATTACTGGCTCGTATACATATACTAATTAAGGTAATTAATTATGGGAATCCATATTAGTATATAATCCTGGTTCCACGGCAGCAATGTCGCTTCTGCTTACAGGGACCTGACGCAACAAAATTAAAACCCCACAACTAGCTAGGAGAAATTAATTAATTTATAAGCTGATGATGCTGAATGCTAAATGCTGATGATGACAACCTTAACTCAACAATTGACATAATCAAATCAAATTAAGGAAAATCGGCGATAATGAAGCGGAGATGATGATGATGATGTTGTCCCGATGGTGATTATGATTCTAAATAATGTCAGTAGTACTGATGATGGAGTTGGGAGGTGGTAAGGTTCCTAACTGCTGTTCCTACCTCTCCCTTTCTATTTACCATTATAGATATCCCTAACCCCTTTAATCTCAGTTATGTACATGACTTTTCTTTTAATGAATGACCGCCAAGAACTATAACATCCGATAATTTAAGATGTCGAAACAAATTCAATTACGAATATATGCTTTTCCTCATTTTACGAATCTTGTATCAATCGTGTGACCCTGAAAACGACGCGAAGATTGTGGACTTGAAGTGGCAGGCAAATGGTCAAGACTCGTGGTGGCACTAGAAGTAGGTTTCAGTTAATACCAGAGTTTGTGAAACCATACCATAGGGATGACAATTATCTACCCATGGTTAATTATACCAAAACCCAAGTAGACCCATTGATAATGGGTTGGGTATGGGTGAAGTGCAACGGGGTTGGGGGTTTGTAGATGGGTTTGGCTAAGGTATGGATATTTCTTCCATAATCTAAATGGGTTTGGGTTGGATATGGATATCCATTTACTTGAGGATGTTTCAACTACACATTAAAAATTGGACTTATTTGTAAAACTTGAAAAGTTTATGTACCAAAATGTAAGACCGAAAATTTTTAGGTACTAAAATGTAATTTTCCATCGATATTTTGAAGACTTATATGCAACAAAAAAAATTATGCACTAAATATGTATATCTATTAAGTTTAGGTATCAAACTGTAGTTTGTATTTGGACATGGGTACAAACCCAAATCCATTAATAAAAAATCCAACCTAACCCTAGTAAATGGGTATGGATAGTAAAATACCCATAAGTATGGGTAAAATTGTCATCCCTAATACCGACAATCCAACCCAGAGGACCTGCTATCAAAATCTAAATCAGTAGTTGATAAGAAACAACTAACCTTGATTAAATCCGTGTTTTATCACAAAATACATTACCACCGACTCTTCCGTTACAACCTCCAGTGCAGTTTCACAACTATTGGTTAATACCAGTTTCTGTTGCATTATGGTACTGCCTACCTCAGGAGTTAGGAGTTAGGCATTTTCCTTAAGTATGATTAGAAGACAGTAATTATGTTAACCAGCGTCTCAGGCCAGAAACAACGTAAGAGACCAAGTGAAAGAGAGAAAGATAGCACCTTTGTGCCATATACCCCAGTAAATATGCTCCACTCTTCCCTTCAAACTCCAGAATACATATCAGGGAAGAAACTTAACGTGGGCAACTGTTGGAAAGGGTGTTTAGCCCTTGAGAGGTAGGAAGGAACAAAGAGCGACATTGTTGAAACATACATAATATACAACCATCCATTTCCAATCCCCCACCCTGGCTCTAATTAATGTAAAACCTAATTACTGCCGACTACCATCACTTTTACCCCTCTGTAAAATACCTCTAGTCTGTGCCTGCACACGTCCAAATGACTATCATGACCCTGAAGATGGAATTATATACCGTCTCTGTTTGTCTCTGGTATGTTTCACTGCCTCTTGGCTAGAGTTTTCATCAAGCCCTTGATGATCTTGGCAAACCACATCAAGTTCATTATAAACAACGATGAGGGCACCATCACAACCACCATGCATCCAAACCATCTCATCTGGAGAACCTGCCGATTCCCGTGACAGTTCGAAAAACAAAACACAAGCAGCTTCAGATATTAGAATCATGTCTTGCCACATCCACATGAACTCAAAAAGACGGGATAACGGATCCCCCCACCTGATCAAAGTGCATGTTGATGTGATAGAAGATGTAAAAGAATAGCATCACTCTGGCAATCTGCAGGAGTCGACAAAGTTCAGTTAGAAACCTGATAAACGACTCGAATTCTTTCAAACAACAGATCCCTTTTAAGCAGTAAGCGGGCAGAAAGGTTTTTACTCACCAGCCAAAAGAGGAATATCAGTACACCATTTACAAGATAAGCAGTTGACCGCTTCATACCTGATATGTCAAGATACCTACAAAAAGACATGATTAGTATTTTAAAATGTTAACTGCTTTTTACCATTTCTGATGTCTGAGAGTCACACAGGACTTATCAAAAGAGCTACTTACCATCTCATGTTTATCTCTGGCGTGGTGACTTCAGATATGAGGCACATGTATGTATACAGCTGCCCTTCTCCGGACAACATAGAATATGCAACCGCTATTGCAGAAAGACAGTGATGAACAACCTGAAACCAGATGCCACTATTCCATGAGATAAAACTTCTATCAATCATGGTATTGTCAGGAGCCATGCCTTTCACTTCAATAGATGTTCTCTCTTACTCTTTTAAACTTGCATAAGCACCAAAAATGTTCACAAGTTTGATGAGCGAGCTAGCTTTCCCTCCTCAACAATAGATTTGTGAACCAAATTCAATCGAAGAAAAGACAGAAAGAACTGAACTTACATATTCCATTCCACCTAAAGAAGGATAAAACCATAAAATCATCCCAAGATCTGCAAGGAAGTATCCAACAGAAACCTGTCAAATGAAGAGAGTTTGTACATGCCAGAGTTAGTTTTCTACAGAATACATGACATCAATGACAAGCACCTAGCTAAACCAGTACATCAGTTACTCTTTCTTTCGTAACTTTTGTCATTATCTAAGAGGGAAAGGCAATGCCCTGATAGGAAAGCAAAACAACATCCAACCTTAAGCAGATGACATGACATTGACTAAACCCGAAACCTATAAGTTATAGCAAGAGATCAGCCTTACATACAGATACAATTGCTTCATGTACTTCCAAACAGGATAGATAATACAATATTGTTCAGTGCAGAAATAAAGACACCAGATGAATCACTAAACAGTTTTTGACGACAGAAGACCAACCATCTGTAAAGTCACTCACAAATTATTACCAAAAAGGTACAAGGTAAAAAGAAGTCCCATTCAGAAAGATCAGCACTGGGATGCCTGAGCACAAACAGCTGATTGATGTCAAAGATCAATATATCAGGGTAAACAAGTAGAGAAAGACCACTTACTGCCAGTCCAAATATGGATAACGGTGAGCTTCGTAGAGTGACATAACCAGTATGCACTTTGTCAGAAAAAAGATCAGACCAGAATACAAAGTACAACGACAAAGCTGTTATAAAGATGGCGTGTAATGAAGACATCCCCCTGCAAAAATTGGGTCACTGACCAGTAAGGACCAACCAACACTACCAACAGGGTAATGAATAGTAGGAATTAGATATGCCCTAACCGATTGTTCCATTCAATTCTTTGTATCTTCGTCAGCCCAGTGTAGGCCTTGATGTAAAACGTGCTAATCAACTGAGTTAGATCATATACCTGTTAGCAGGAAGTACACAGCCACAGTATCAACAATCAATAACAAGAAAAATCATACAGCACCAGGACATATATATTAGGTTGTAAAGAGGATGTACCACTTTGCAAGCAACTACACCGCCAAGGACAGAAGTGTATGGAACAAAAGGATCTGCAAATAAGTAACTCTTAACCAGCAATTTAGCCTGACTACGGTAGGCCTCAATTGCCATAACTGTCTCTTTCGGCATAGTCACCATGGCCAGTCAAATCATATACGTTATTATATGAATAGATATTACTTGTTGTACTGTCTCCTAACGTATTGCTGCTATCCTTTGGATGCTTCCCTGACTGACATGAAAGCATTGGCCAAGTCAATTTAAATGGGATGTAATAGCCTAAACCAGCACGACAATGTTACACAAGAAAATTATAAAAGAAAACTGTGAAGGGCATTAGGAACAGATTGAGCAGCCCGAAAGCAACTGTTTTCAACATGCGAATACAGTAATAACATAAGGGTGACACTGGAAAAGTCATATTCTAGAAACTAGAATCACAGAAGCTGAACAAAGTTGCAGCAGACAGGAAAACTTCATATTCCTATGGACACCATGACATTGCAATGTAACTGAACGAACCTAACAACAATTTCGTTTCTTTTCTAAACAATTGAGAGCTTTGAAACAAAGGCCATAAATAATGCGCAAGACACAGATGAACAAATGTGTTTCTCTCGGAAGAGCTGAAAACATATAAACAAAAGGGCAGAGGAAAAAGACGAGACACCAATCATCAATGAATTCATCAAACAACTTCGTCCACCTCCGCAGAGCTTGCCAGTCTCCATCAAAACAAAAGAACCCAGAAAGCTCTTTCAAAACTAGCAACCAAATCAATTAAATTTGTCCCAAACTCAATCTGCACAAGTGTCATCGAATCAAATCGTAAACCCATTCCGCATTTATTCCCAAACGAAACCATGAAAGCGATCAACTCTTCCCCACAAGCAATTATATTCACTGGCGACGTTGCATTACAAAGAGGGGAACATTCACAGGCTAATACCCAGGGGGAAAACAAAGACTTTGTCAACCGAAAACGCCAGTAAAGATGAAACGAATACGCTCGTAGAGAATGAGATTGAGGGGAAGAAAGGGAACTCACAAATAAGCATCAGCTTTCGCGTATTGCGCAAGAAAACTTGCGACCCGCCCAATAGATCCGAGAGTAAATTGGGGAAACCCCTCTCCAAGAATCTGAATAAGAAAAGGCAATCGATTGGGCGAAAAGCTAGAGATGAAATAGAGAGCCAAACCCAGAAAAGGAGAGAGAACACGCAGTAGACCGCCGAGTAAATGCCAGGTGAACGGAAGGCGGGAGGACTAGAGACTTCCGATTTCTCAGGGGCGGAGAGTAGATTGAGAGAGAGAGAAGCCGATGGAAATAGAATAAGGAATCTGGCACCAAGCCGTGAGCCGCAATCAATGAGATTGCCACCAAAGTTTGTAACCGATTCGATGGACGAGAGATTGGGGTAAGGAATTGGAGAGTGGACAAAAACTGACGCAAGAAAAACAAGCAAAAAAAGGAACCCCCAGGTGGGGTAGCTTTCCGATTACGTGTGGAGCTTTGTTTGGATCGTTAGGGTTAGGCTAGGGATGATGGGTAAATGCCGGGGATGGGCTCCGATTGTTTTGATTCGCCGGAGATGAGGATTATTATCGATCATGTGATCGATATCTCATCATCATCATTATCATTATCATATCTGGCTGTTTCCGGATGAGTTTTTTTACCCTTTCCCGGCTCCTCTGCAACTGCAACCCTATTCTTTTTTATCCTTTGGCAATCGGAAGGACAGCTGGACTCCTGCCCGCTGACATAACTGGTCACAGCTACTTGATGGCGCGGTGGAAAATGATGATTATTGCAAATTGGATTTTTCCTTATTTTCATTTCTACGGTTACTTACACGCTCCTTTTTTTAAAAGAATCAACCTACTTTCATATCACTAGCATCGGCCCCGGTCGGAAAAATTTAAAAAATATTCTAGTGTCGAGATTTAGAGTGAGCATTCTTAACATGAGTTAAGAAATTTAGACATAAAAGAAAAATCAAATGAGTATTTTGTGCACGGCAGAAGTTATACTTAAAAGTTGAGTCTTTAGATGTCTTATTGTTAACTTCAGTATTAATATTATAATGTGAAAGTAGAGATAGAAAAAACAGTGGGCAATGAAGAGCAAATTAATCTCAAATGCTCAATACATGGGAGCTCACTTTGAAGACCAAATGTTAAAATAACTTTGTGTCTTCATGTTGCATCTTGTTCTCCCTAAAATTCACGGCATATGCATATGTGAAACAAAAGCATTTAGTTATGCTCCTAAAAGAAATATAGGGAAAGACAATTAAATATAAAAAGAGATAATACCACCATCTATAATCTTAAACACTTGGGAGAGATGAGCGAGCTTGAATATGAGAGTAAAAGACATTGTCAAAAAGAGGTTCATTGTGAAAATTCCATATTAAGAAATCCAATAAGAGTTGACACATGAAAAAATTCTTGTGTTTCCTAGTCAATTAGATAGCCAAAAGCAAGAGAAACAGACAAAAAAAAATATATATAACCTGTGAATTTGAAGGTATGGTACATGAAACAAAAAACCATTAATATATAGTCTGTGTTCATCGCCATGAGTTAACCCTTATCCCCATCCACATAACAATATCAACACAATTCTATCTATAACCATTTAACCAATAGGTTACATATTACAAAGCAAATAACAAAACTATAGCATATAGATAAAGATGTTCTCAACCACCAAACAATATATCCACCATTCATTAATCCTCAAACTGTCAAGCATACAATTAGATGAAGTTTATCTCCACCAAAACATAAACATGTAGCACGTGGTTTAGATTCAATCATTAAGCTAATTATTTATCAAGTTTCTTAACTTAATAGGAATCAGATTAATCAAGAAGAAAAAACCTAAAGGAGAATTATCGATATTCTAAGTTAATAATTAGTTTAATAAATATTTAAAAATAAAAATATGAAATTTCAATATCTCACTCTTTCTCTACCACATTCAAACTGTGTTGGAACATCCCATTTTGTACCTTTCTATTTTCTCACGCCGTTCGACACATTCTCTTCTTTCCAAAATGAATTTTTGGTACCCTATTTCCACTTCCTTCATATATCATTTTTCAGATTGCATTAGACGAAGCTGATATCGTTAATCACGAGGAATAGATTTGATAACCGCCACCGTTGCTTCGTATATGTCCAACATCTTATTCTTCCGCTGCAGACCTGCAGTCGATGTCAAATATTGGAAGCTTCATTTATTAACTGTTGATATTCAAACTTTAGTGTTAATTGCTTCAGTGATGGTTCGTCCATTGGTTGTTTCTCGTTCATATGAGATATATATGGTTAACGATTTTGCTTATATTGGCAACATTTCAATTTGTAGATTATTAACAATACATCATTCCATAGTTAAGAGTATGATTCAATATCACAGTTTTCTATTAATGTTGTTTGTTCATATTATTGATGTTCATGATATCATTAAGAAATCATTTTATAAATGAAGGTTTATCTTGATTATGATAATTGTTAACATCACAAAAAATGGAATAGGTACTAACTCGTATAATTAAAACTAGTATCATGATTGTTCAAAATAACTCTATTGTTGTTAAAAATACATGTTTGTTCGATAAATGGTTATATGGTTGGGATTTGTAGAATTTTTTATGTCTGAGTTTTGTATCATAATCTAAATCATATTAAATTATTATTTTAATACGGCTTAATAAAATCGTTATACTAATCCAAAGGCCAAAATTAGATTGAAGTAAATTGTAACTGACGATTAGTACAATATATATTATGGAAGCGAAAATGATATTGGAATTTTCAAGATTGGGGATTTTATTAGAATAATGATAACTTAATTTTTCATTCATGTGTAGCTTGGTTTGATAATTGGATTTATGGAAAACACACCATCTTTTTGTTGTTTGACAGGTGAAAATAGAGAAGATTGGGCATGAAGACGAATTATGAAGCTTCAGACTCTACAGCTGTTTATGAGGAAGTAGGGTGATCGATGAAGGCTTTTGGAATGGGAGATTGATGCCCAACTACTCAGTGAGCGCAATTTGGGATACGATACGTCCTGTGAAAAGCAGACAACACTAGTATGCTCTTCTCTAGAGTAAATTCTACGTGCGTTGGAGTATCATAGCATGGATTGTGGCCATGAAAGCGATAGTAACCAAGGTAAATTTGATGCGGTGGGGTAAATTTAATCAAGATAGATGCATTTTATGCCATGTCAATAGTGAGACCTGGGATAATTTGTTTTTCGAATGTTGTTTCTCGAGAGTATTGTTAGCAGAGTTGGTAAATTTTCCAGTATCAGCTCTTGGGATCTCCGACTCTCATTTGCAGGTGTGGTTGCAAAGCGAAAAACGACTATGGGGAGACTTATTGGACCTCTATGATTCTCCTTGATTAGATTTGTCTGGCAGAAAAGGTGTCAAATGCTCCATGGAGAGGCCCCAAGAATGACCGAGTTGGTGACAGAGTTATGGCTGCGAGATTTCTGCATCTTTGTTTCCTCTTATCTAGGTTCAGAGGCTGGGAGAGTTTGCGTCCCTCTAGCAACATAACAATAAAATAAAAAATAAATTAGAAAGTGAAATAGAACCCAACGAATTTAAAACCGAGCGGAAACGCTAAAATCAGTGCGAAAAATTTAAAGCCTAACATAAATGTTTAAACGAAGCATTCCAATTACAGTGTGGTAAATCCGTAAATGACATTTTTTCCTTCCAAAAATCACTATGGTTGCTGGATATTTGAAATTGAGAAAATTTAACCCATGAATCTCCTTCATATATTTTATAGATTGGAGGATAGTCTAGATTTAAAATAATCATATATGAAAATTGAAGTATCAAACTGATAGACGATTGATTACACATGTTTTTACCCCGATTCTTGAGTCGTTTGATATGTTGATTCTCGTGTTTTAAGCCGATTTCACGCTAGGTTGTGCGTTTATGTCATATTTCAGGGCTTAGCGTTGGCATCGAGGCAAAGAAACGAGTTTCGGGTCGAAAGGAGCACGTTTGGGGTGAAGTGTGCTGGAGGAGCAAAATACCCGGCCATGAGCAGAAATACCCGACCGGTCATTATTTGGAGATGACCGGGGATTTGACGCTTCGGGCGTCTTTGAGAAGCAGAAGGGGCCCCGAGCAAGAAGCAGAAATTCCCGGTCGGGGATTCTTGGCCATGACCGGGGATTTTCCCCTGTTACCCGACGGTGCGTTTCGAACATACCCGGTCGCCACCCAAAATACCCGACCAGGTATTCAGGCCGGGGATCGCGACAAACAGCTTCTTATGGAAAAAGTAGGCCAAAAGTGAAGGGTTCCGAGTTTTAGAGAGAAAAAGCGATTCCTAGAGAGAGAAAGCGACGAACCAGAGTTCCCAAGTGCCCTAGCTTGATCTTCATCACCATTGGAGCTCGGCTCACACTTGGAGAAGTGTCGATTGACGACCGAGAGCAGAAACTCATCCTTCACAGCATGATTTCTGCATCTGAGCTTGCTTTTGCTTCTCTCTACATGGAGTAACTTCCTCATTCATCTGGGTATGGAGAACCCTAGATTTGTATGTTAGGTCTGATTGTATGAACCCAAGTACAGATTCTATGATTTGATTATATTCAATTGAGGTCTGAATTGTTGAATGACATGAATCCTGATCAAATTCCTGTTATTTCTGCTTTGACCTAGAAAGAGAATATCTGCCTAGGTTGATAGAGCACCCTTAATTGAAGGTAGTGAATTGGCGACTTTAGTCGAGGTGTCAATTCACTATTCTGTACCGAATTTGCTTCGATAGTGGAGGTTTGGTTCGTTAGGGCCTCAATCTGTTTACTCCGGTGGAGGTTAGTCTCCCCCTGGGTATCAGATTGAGAGGGTCTAGAGACCTTTAGTCGAGACTTCAGACTGCTTAAGAACCTCCCGCAGTATAACTATCATTAAAATTGAACTTGGTAAATTGCAATCCGGCTTAACTACAGTCTAGGGGGAACCATATCCGGGTGACCTCTCTCGACTTGAAAACAACCTTCTTGCTTGCTTGCTTGTTTGAACCTGCACTAAAGTTTCACCGCTAAATAATAAGAATTCACTGAGTAGTCATCACATCTAGGACCCGGGTTGATATTAAAACCCAAACCCGCTATACTACGCTTTAGAAAGTGGTTACACTTTGCCATTTTCTAGAGTGACAGTAGGAGCAAGTCAAGTTTTTGGCGCCGTTGCCTGGGACGGCTAGGTTGTTGAAGAAACGTGAATTTTGTTAATTTAACTTTCGTTTTAGCATTGTTTGCTTTGTCACACTTGTGCCTTCACGGGTTTGCTTGCTTGACTGTGTGCAAGTAGTGCATGACTCGTAGCCAGTCAGGAGGTTTACTGCCGTTGGATCCGGAGCTTGAACGCACCTGTCACCAACTCAGGAGACAACAGCGAGCTAGACTGGCTACGGAGGAGCCCATAGAGGGCCATTTGAGCAGCGATTCTGATGAAGAGTACGAGATGGAAGGCGAACACAACCCACAACAGGGGAATCCTCTCTAGGTTCCCCCGGTGAATCAGATCTTGGGGAACAACCCCATACCCCAAGCAGATGGGGTTCATCATCATCCACCGCCGCCGGGTCCCACCTTGGAGTACTACTACACTCCACGGGTTGCTGATATCCGCCCTGTCATCCTCTACCCGCCCATCCCAGCGAACAACTTTGAGATCAAGACATGATGGATTCAAATCATTACATCATCTGTCCAGTTTCATGGCTTGAAGGATGAGGAGGCAAGGGTGCACCTTTCCCGTTTCCTGCAGCTGACGAACGGGTTCAAGCTGAACGGTGTTCCTGATGATGCAATCCGCCTTCACCTCTTCCCCCATTCTCTGGCGGGGCATGCTAAGAGGTGGTTGGAGACTCAGCCCCCATTGACCATCACTTCTTGGGACGATCTGGCCGACAAGTTCGTACATAGGTACTATCCGGCATCAAAGACCACAGAAATCCAACGGGAGATCACTCACTTCCGCTAGGAGCCAGACGAGTCACTTCGTGATGCATGGAAGCGGTACATGGGATTTTTATGGCAGTGTCCCCATCATGGCTTCAGTGATGCATTCATACTGGGGAACTTCTACAGTGCTCTCTCTCTGGAAAGCCAGAGGGTGATTGAGTCTCTATGCCCAAGAGGGGATATTCTCACTAAGACTCCACCCGAATTGAACCAGATGATCAGTACATTGGCTGCCAGAGATCATTCCTGGGGGCAGAGCAGCAGAGTCTGGAATTCCCGGGACCGTGGTGTGCACGCCATGGAGGCCAGGTCCGGGCTCGAGCAGCAGGTGGCTGAGTTAGTGTAGACATTGAAGCAGCCCAGAAGTCTTATTTCGGGCAGAGGTTTGGCGGTACCTCCAGTAGCTCAATGTCAGTGGTGTGAGAGCTCGAACCATCTGGTGGAAGACTGCCAGGCTATGCGGGAGTCTTCTACCCCCCAAGAGCAGTTGGACTTCATCGCCAATGCTCGGCGCCTTGACCCATACAGCAACACATACAATGAGGGGTAGCGCCAGCATCTCAACTTCGCTTGGAGTAGCAACACCACTAAACCACCTGGTTTCCCAGCACCAGCAGGTGGTTTTCAGCAGAGGCAGCCTTTCTAGGCCAGACAGGGGCCGCCCCAACAGCAGCAGCCTTACCAGCCTAGGCAGGGGCAACCATTTCAGCAGCTCCAGCGTCAGTATGCCGAGCCAACAGTAGCTCCGGCTCCAGATAATCAGATAACGAAGCTGAAAAAACATTCTAGCGGCATTCATGACTACCAGCCAGGCGAATTTCACGAGGATGGACCAGAACATAGCCTCACTGGAGGCAGACCAGAGGAACCAGGGTGCCATTTTGCAAGATTTACAGAACCAGGTTGGTGACATAGCTCGCCAAATTAATACCCGGGTCCCAGGAACTCTACCTGCCACAACCATCCCCAATCCACGGGAGCCGCACCAGCAGCTGAATGCCATCACCATCAGGAATGGCAAGTCAACATCGGCGGTTCCTGCCCAGGCTAGGAAGGAAGAGCCACTGCTTGCTTCAGCACTTCCAGCCGACGATGCAGAAGTGAGGGTGGAGAAGGAAGCCCCTGCTCCCAAACCACAACCAGTGGTCAAGGAGCATGTACCCCAGCTTCCCTTCCCCACTCGACTATACAAAGACAAGCTGGAGACTGAGTTTGCCAAGTTCATGGCAATGTTGAAGCAACTCAACGTCAGCATACCTTTCATGGAGGCACTGTCGAAGATGCCCAAGTACGCAAAGTTCATGAAGGATATCCTCAGCAACAAGAAGAAACTTGGGGATCTTTCAACAGTGATGCTGAGCGAGGAGTGTTCTGCTATCCTGCAGAACAAGCTGCCCGAAAAGCGCAAAAACCCAGGGAGTTTCACTATCCCTCTTAATATTGGCAGCATGCATGTAGGGAAGTCCTTAGCGGACCTAGGCGCTAGCATAAATGTCATGCCATACAATATGTTTAAAAAGCTAGACCTAGGTGAACTTAGCTCTGCTAGGATGAGCATTCACTTAGCTGATCGCTCTATTGCGCATCCTAGGGGTATCATAGAGGATCTGCTTGTTAAAGTAGGCGCATTCACGTATCCTGTTGATTTTGTTGTTCTGGATATAAATGAGGATGTGGATGTGCCTTTGATTCTGGGTAGACCATTTCTTGCAACCGCCAAGGCACTTATTGATGTGCATAGTGGTAAACTGATCTTGCGTGTTGGGAATGAACATGCTGCTTTTTCTATGGCTGACCTTGATCATTGTGATATGCCTGCTGTCACACCTATAAATGCTATTTCTCACCAGGTACACGAGCCTGTCGTGTACCCCCCTGTGCATCTCGTTTTGCAGGATCCCCCTCTCACGCCTGCGTCGCCACGTCTTTCAACCTGACCTCCCAATAAAAAGCTCAAGGAGGAGTGGCGGCCGAAACCGCAGGTGGCTAAGCCTGCTCGGAAGAAAGGTGGAGACCACTATGAGCTGGTCCCACCTCCTGCACCACGAGCACCCTGGCCGTCCGAGTACTCACTCGCCTGCATCTTGCAGGATGGCCAGGTCGAGCTGACCAATGCTGGTGGTTGCACCCGTCAGGTGCATGTCCACAATTTGAAGCTGTACCTCAAGAGCGATGTGGATCCTCTCTTGGGGGCACATGTTCCTGCACCTCGCTGAGTATCCACCATGGGTGTCCAGCTAAAAGACGGTAAAGAAGCACTTGTGGGGAGGCAACCCCACCACGGTTTGCATTTCTTTTTCCCTTTTTATGTGTTTTTGTGTCATGTTAAGTCAGTTGCATGTCTGTGTTGAAGTTCGGTCGTCGGTTATGTCTTGGTTTGGTGTTTTCGTGCAGGGGAGGTTGAAAATTTGGGAGAATGAGAATTCTGGCCGAAAGGGTAAAATACCCGGTCGTGAGCCAAAATACCCGACCGGGACCCCTTCTGCCTGCCTGAGATTTCCATCCTTGGAATGCGGCGTTTCAGCAACCCCCGACCTTGACCCAAAAATACCCTACCGGGTATTTTTGGCTCAAGGCCGGGGATTTCTTTCACTCGAAAGGCGTAGTTTCCAAAACCCCTGGTCGTGGACTCGAAATACCCGACCGGGTATTTTTGAGGCCCGACCGGGGATTTTGCTATTTAAGCAAACCCCTGGTCAGTTTTCTCTCTCTACCCTCATTTTTCCAAAATTTCCCTCTCCTCCTCCCAACCTCTGCCCTCTCTCATCCTTTGGCGACCGCCGGCCGCCACATGCCGCCGTCGCCCGCCGGCCGTCTTCCGCCGTCGCCGGCCACTTTCTGGCGACCTTCCGACAGGTTTTCCGGCGACTTTCCGGGGATTTTTCTGGCGAGCCTTCCTGGTCCTTTTCGCCCCCCCCCCCCCCCCCCCCCCCCGCGTCCTCACCCGTTTTTTGCGCCCTAGCTACAGTTCTACTTGAGTTTTCAGGTGTGTTTCTTGTTAACTGCTCTGTTTCTGGAAAATCGAACTGTAGATTGTAGGACCGAGAACTGTGTTTGCCTGGCATGATTGAATTAGGATAGGGTGAGGGATGCTTTGAGTATGAATGGCTATGACTATTGTGTGTGTGCTGTCTGTGTGATTGAATTGGTCGGTTGTGCTTAATTCCCGCCTTGATTACGGTTGAGTTGCTTGCAATTCAACCGGTTGTGCTTAAACTGTAGCCTAGGTGGTCCTTAAGTGTGGGGGAAGTGATGAACCCATACTATGGTCCTGACGAGTTTTGCTTGGCTCTACCTTTGGTTTGTTGATTTTGCAGGAACATGTCACTCGACCATCCGTTTGTGCAGGACCTGCGCCTGCATCCGGATTACTCGGATCAGTTCCTCAAGGTCACCCGCGGAAAACTGGAGCGCCACCACCATTTGGAGTGGGCAGTATTCGAGCAGCTCCATTGCATACAAAAGCTCTCCTCCGTCATCAGCCACCGGGATTGGCGGACTTTGCTGACAATCGAGGAGCCCACCTACACCGAACTGGTGTGGGAGTTCTACACGACTTTCCAGTACCGCCCCAAGGCGGCCCGAGACTCCTACGCGGTCACGTTCAGGCTGGGTGGCCACCCACGAGAGCTGACCATTGACGGGGTGGCCTACGCCATGGGGATCGAGTACCACCCGTTCTCATGCCACGAGGTCGAGGTCCCAAACCCGACAGACTGAAACATGGACGGGTTCTACCGTCAGATAGTCAGGCGCGTCTATGGGTACGACTACTTTGACGCTGGCCACACATCTGTTCGCACCCTGAAGCCGCAGTGGCACATTCTGAACCTGCTCATCACCCGATCCATCGTCCCTAACGTCACTGGCTCCCATAAGACCCCGAAGCGGGTACTATACGCCATGTACTCGATGGGGTACCCGGAGCACATGCTGCATTTGGGTTCTTTCGTGGCTACCACATTCTCTCGGTGCCACGGGAAACCCAACTATCTCTTATGTGGTCCCTTGATCACCCGCTTGGCGGGCCATTTCGACATTAGCTTCAATGGACTCACAGATTCTACTGTACAGGGCGGCTCCACCCCCTTCAGCCGGGACGTGATCCACAATGCACTCCTCCTGGCCACTGACGGCACCTGCTCCTGGGTGGATGGGCTCTCCATGCCCCCTGAGGAGGATGCGGACCTCGATGAGGAGGAGGAGGATGATGACTACACCGGCGAGGAGGAGGAGGAGGATGATGATGATGGCGGGGCCATGGATGCTGATGAGCCGGAGCCCCCGCTCTCCCCACCAGGGGACCTTCTGCCGCGACGGAGACCCGAGAGAAGCGAGTCCTCCTCCGGTCCTTCTGGTCCGTCGATGGCTTCTGGCCCGTCGATGGACTTCTTCACAGAGTAGTTCCAGCAGAGGGGGCTCCAGTTCCAGTAGCTCGGGCTTCAGAACCAGCAGCTCATGGACCATCAGGTCCAGTTCTACCAGCAGTATTCGGCCCACCAGGCCGAGTACCAGTCCAGGCTGACGGTCGTAGACGAGCGCCTCGACCGGATGGAGGCCCAGATGGGAGTCACTGGTGCTCTCATCGAGCGGGAGCGGGATCGTGGCCGCCGATTGATGGAGTACTCGGAGCACCTGCTCCAGACTTGTCACCCACCAGAGGAGCACCACTGGACCACCCGGTGGGATCACTCGCCACCGCCACCACCATCACCACCACTAGTGGGGGTCGACGATCTCATGGACCAGATCGACTTCACCAGGCTCGAGTAGGCTGTACTCGTGGACCCGTTTTGTGTTTTTTTTCTTTCTCTCAGCATGCAAACTGTCTTGTTTTTTCTTTTATTTTATTTTCTTTCTCTTGTTTTTGGATGATGTACTATTGGGCTGACCATTGGACCTAACGTACTGTGTTTGAGTTCTTTTGTTCCCTTTAGCTGTGCTTTGTCCCTCACTGGTCCTTCTCCAGTCTGCTTCACTCAGACTGGTCCCTTTCCAGTCTCATGCAGTCCGTGCACACCGGTAACATTGTTCCCCTTATCCTTCCCTCTTCTCCATTGAGGGCAATGTCGATCTTAAGTGGGGGGGGGGGGGGTGTTTCTCTTTTGACTGCATTAGATCTGTTTGTGTGCTTGGAGCCTAGTCCACTGTCCAAATTTTTAAATTTGAGGGCTCCAAGTACGTGTTTCCTTGCAAATTGCCTGCTCAGCATGCTTTGAATTGACAGTCTCTATAGTAATGTGCAACCTAGGGAGGTAGTGTAGCACTATGGAGGATGTTGAAGTATAAGATTTTTCCTATCTAGCTCTTTGCTGTGCCAGTTGATTTTGTGAATTAGTGGAGCTAAGACCGTTGAATTCATGTGATAATGGTGACTCTATTTGGATTGTGCTATGGACTCGTGTATCGAACAGGGTGCTCATGTGGAAAATGAAAAGCAGTTGGTCCTCCATGTAGAAATCATTAAATCTTAAACATGGGGTAAGCCCAACGTGTGCGGCACCGTTCATTGCACAAAATTGGGTTTTGGAAGAGATTTTAGTGATCCTTAGTGGCGTACTCCTACAAGGTGAAGCTAAGCTGTCTCCAGTACAAGTAAAACTTCCACCCGTTGAACGGTTTGCCTACTTGAGGATGTGTTTTTAAGGGCACGGATAAAGCTTCCGATCCCCCTTAATTTCATTGACCCTCCACACGAGTTGAGGAAAAAGAGTTAAAAGAAGTACTCTGGCGATAGCCAGATGTACTGAAATTGCTCTTGCTCGACTAATAAGGGTCGACCGTGCAAAAGACTGCAGTTGGAACCCCCGCTAAGTTAATGAAAAAAAAGAGAAAAAGAAATAAAGTGAAAGTGCAAAAGGGGTTCCAACGGTGAAATGAAGTGAAAGAGCACCCCGGTACAACGAGCCCTTGGTTGTGAATGATATGAGTCCCTTTATCCATGAACTGACTATCTTACTTTTACTTCTTCTCATGATCCTGACTTGAGTCTAGTACTCACATTGAGAGAGATAGGGAATGTCTTAGAAGACCAGTTGAACTCGTAAGCTGCTATATGATCTAGGAAATCCTCTACCGACGATCGAGGTTGTTTGTTGCTATAGAGGTCTGGAGAGTTGCATTAGTTTGAGTTAGGTTTGCTTGGGGACAAGCAAATGGTTAAGTGTGGGGGAGTTTGATAGACCATTGATTACACATATTTTTACGCCTATTCTTGAGCCGTTTGAGATGTTGATTCTCGTGTTTTAAGCCGATTTCACGCTAGGTTGTGCGTTTATGTCATATTTCAGGGCTTAGCGTTGGCATCGAGGCGAAGAAATGAGTTTCGGGTCGAAAGGAGCACATTTGGGGTGAAGTGTGCTGGAAGAGCAAAATACCCGGCCATGAGCAGAAATACCCGGTCGGGTATTATTTGGAGATGACCGGGGATTTGACGCTTCGGGCGTCTTTGAGAAGCAGAAGGGGCCCCGAGCAAGAAGCAGAAATTCCCGGTCGGGGATTCTTGGCCATGACCGGGGATTTTCCCCTGTTACCCGACGGTGCGTTTCGAACATACCCGGTCGCCACCCAAAATACCCGACCAGGTATTCAGGCCGGGGATCGCGACAGACAGCTTCTTATGGAAAAAGTAGGCCAAAAGTGAAGGGTTCCGAGTTTTAGAGAGAAAAAGCGATTCCTAGAGAGAGAAAGCGACGAACCAGAGTTCCCAAGTGCCCTAGCTTGATCTTCATCACCATTGGAGCTCGGCTCACACTTGGAGAAGTGTCGATTGACGACCGAGAGCAGAAACTCATCCTTCACAGCATGATTTCTGCATCTGAGCTTGCTTTTGCTTCTCTCTCCATGGAGTAACTTCCTCATTCATCTGGGTATGGAGAACCCTAGATTTGTATGTTAGGTCTGATTGTATGAACCCAAGTACAGATTCTATGATTTGATTATATTCAATTGAGGTCTGAATTGTTGAATGACATGAATCCTGATCAAATTCCTGTTATTTCTGCTTTGACCTAGAAAGAGAATATCTGCCTAGGTTGATAGAGCACCCTTAATTGAAGGTAGTGAATTGACGACTTTAGTCGATGTGTCAATTCACTATTCTGTACCGAATTTGCTTCGGTAGTGGAGGTTTGGTTCGTTAGGGCCTCAATCTGTTTACTCCGGTGGAGGTTAGTTGCCCGCTGGGGACTCAGGTTGAGAGGGTCTGGAGACCTTTAGTCGAGATTCAGACTGCTTAAGAACCTCCCGCAGTATAACTATCATTAAAACTGAATTTGGTAAATTGCAATCCGGCTTAACTACAGTCTAGGGGGAACCATATTCGGGTGACCTCTCTCGACTTGAAAACAACCTTCTTGCTTGCATTGCTTGTTTGCTTGTTTGAACCTGCACTAAAGTTTCACCGCTAAATAATAAGAATTCACTGAGTAGTCATCACATCTAGGACCCGGGTTTACATTAAAACCCAAACCCGCTATACTACGCTTTAGGAAGTGGTTATACTTGGCCATTTTCTAGAGTGACAGTAGGAGCGAGTCACAAACACCATAAAGATACTTACAGGAGACTTAGTGAGTTAGCTTATCGTTATGCAAAAGTCATCTGTTTTTCATATTTTAACTCCGTGTATGTTTGGTAATGAAAAGTATACAACGTAATTGTTTAGTGTAATTGGTTATGTTTCTTGTCTTTGTTTAAAGAGACCATGTTTCAAATTTTAGTGCTGATATATTTTTATACATAAAAATAACTAATTGTGAAGACAAAATACCCTTCCTACTTTCACTTTGGTTACTCGAAATTTGAAATGGAGAAAATTTAACCCATGAATCTTCTTTAAATATATTGTAGATTAACTTGCCAAACTAGGCTTTTGGCCTGCTAACAGCAGTGGTACAAGGAAAATTGAGCATGCTGCCTGCCATCTCTCCACCTCCTCTCTGTTACACAAAGTATTGACCATAAGGTGGGCGGGCTTATTGCATTCTTAGCCCACAAAAGAAAAGACGATGCAGCCTGCTTGAGTTGCTTCGGTCCAGATATCCCTGCACACGTCTCTGATTTCTAAATCAGTCGATTCCTCATTTCTCAGTTTGTGGACGACAAAGAGACAATCACTCTACCTCTCTTGACCTGAAATCATAGATCGTCGTCATTTCCAAACCAAGTCTCATTACATAAATTTTGGCAAGCTCCGTCTGGTGGCCATTGCCTCCGAGTGTGTTTGACCGCTGCAAAACTAATCTCTTATCTGCTTCTCGGATTACAACTCCAAAGTTAGTGCCTTGGCCAATTAGAACTGATGCATAGACATTGATCTTGAAGACCCCGGCGTTCGGTGGCTTTCATGATCGTTCTCTTTAAGGGAAGATAGCCTAGATAAGTCATGTTTTGCTTTATATTTTGCATGCTAGTGAGGCAGTCTAGGGCTCGAGAGATGATTCCTCTCTCCTCTTTCTTTTTCTTTTTTTCGGAGGTGGTAATTTTTCTCTCCCCAGATAAACCACAAAACTACCACGAACGAGCGGATCTCGTTTTAGTCAGCTTTTTGTTTCAACTCACATAACCATTCTTCACAAGTAAGATTCTCCCTTCCACCAATGATTTCCTTACATTTGTGGGTAGTCAAACTCGTTTTACCCATCCACACTTATGAAATATATGCTTCTAGGTTTATTTTGAGCCACAGAACGGACATTCTTCACAACCTCGAGATGTTCTAGCCACTAGGTTCCCGCATGTAGTTAGTATATTATTAATCAATTTCCGGGCAAACACACATACTTTAGGGGGTACATGGAGTTTCAGACTTGCTTCCAATTCACATAAGTATATCTTTCCCAATGTCATTAGTTGTGATCGTTTTCCATAGAAATTAGACACTTCTCACACTATACTTGTCATTTCCTTTCATACCCCAAACCGGATGATCACCCTGTGGTTATTGTAGTAGTGGGATACTTAGGATTCGAATTCTGTCTGAGGGATTGAAATGTGTGAGTGTGAAGAATGTCTCATCGCCATGTTTTGAAATCATGATCCATGAGTTCAGACACCATTGTAGAAGGGTTGGTTGTTGTGGGTCTCCCTTTCCAATCATGGATTCTCGGAGCTCCACACACCAATCGGCCGACGAGCCTTTACGTTGCGACGAAAAAGGCAGAAGAGGAATTGAGGGCCATAGTTAAATATGATGTGGCATCTACGTGTCAAATGAGACTGAGTTGTCACTAATGTGTGCATCAATTTGATATCCTAGTTAGTGTTCCGTAAACCTAACTGACAAAAATTCTAACATCATCAAGTTTATAAAGAAAATTGACAGATATATTATACAATCATCTAAAATAATAGTTATTTTGCATATTTTTTCAAAGTTGATTATTGTCACAACCTCTAAAGTTGTGAATATATATTTTTATCCCTTAAGGAGGGAAATGAATAAATGGAAAGATTAGAGCAAAAACAACGGTATTAGAAACCGGGGCTAGGATTTTGGAAGCCAAAACCCTCGCCGTTCTCCCAAAAAAAACCCTCGTCGCCGTGGCCGTAGCCTCCTAGGGTTTAACGGAGGTCGAACTACGCCGCTGGAGCAGACGACGAGCACGAGGTCCTCTTCCTCTTCGTTCGTCTAACAGACGAAATTTTTGACTCTTCACCAATAGGTAACAGCCCACTGCCCCGGTTTCCTGCCTATTCACTCTTTGAACCCTTCATCAATCTTATCTAATAAGTGCAAAATATCTGCCAACAAATGCAAATCCGAACGAATCCCTTGTTCGTATGTCGTGGCCTGCTTAATTTCTTCTCTCTGGCTCTGCCAATTGTATGTCTTTGCCATGATGATATTAATGCCTAGATTCTGTAAAATTGCGAGGAAGTTATCTGATATGTTACCTCTCGGTCGCTCAACTTTGCCTGGAGCTCTTCTCGCTCATAAACCGGGCCCTGCTAAAAACCCGTTTCTGGTTTCTGTGAAAGTCCAATGCTTTCAAAGTGCTAGCTCTGCTGCTGCTAGAACAGAGGCTCAAGCGGTGCTCTTTGAGTACTTGTATTCCACCAGGAGCCTCCGCTTCACAGATGCAGAGTACATCAGCAAGAACTCGCCTCGTTTCCTTCGGAAATTGCTCTCAGAGGTGGACGGGGAGAAGGATGTTGAGCAGTCTTTGACTAAGTTCCTTATGTACAACCCAATTAATGAGTTTGAACCCTTTATGGAGAGCTTGGGTGTGAAGCCAAGCGAATACTCTTTGATTGGCCCACGGAAGTCTGTGTTTTTGGGCGATGATAAGGGCTTGCTTGACAACTTCCACGTCCTAGTTGATTATGGAGTCCCTCGTCACCAGATTGGTAAGATGTTCAGGGAATCCTTTGAGGTTTTCATGTATGGCAATGGGGTGCTAGCTTCAAAACTCCAGGCTTATGAGGACTTGGGCCTAAGCAAAAGTGTTGTGATTAAGCTGGTCATTTGTTGCCCCTCTCTCCTGATTGGTGATGTTGACAATCACTTTGTTGAATTACTTGAGAGATTGCACGGTTTAGGAATAGGAATCGATTGGATCAGTAGGCACTTGACGCCAAAAGGATCGTATAACTGGAGAAGAATGCTCGAAACAATAAATTTTCTAGAACAGTTGGGTTGTAATGAAGAGCATCTGCAGAATTTGTTTGAAGCAGATCCTACTGTAGTGTTTGAAGGTTCTGGAAAGAAGGTTTATTTACTTCTCGGGCAGCTGATCAAATTGGGTCTCGAAGAAGAAAAGATTTCTTCTTTGTTCATAGAAATCCCTGAGATATTGTCAGCCAAGTATGCGAAGAATCTCATGAAAGCCATCCTTTTCTTGTTTGACATTGGAATGGATGCAGAAAGTTGTGCTGATGTCGTGTCAACGCATGTGGAACTTTTGAGCTCATGCCCCTTGAAGCAGCCAAAAAGTGTTTGCAAGGACTTGAATATTGACAAAGACCGTTTACTCCATATAATAAGGGAGGATCCAGTGAAGTTGTTTAGTTTGGCTGGTAAGTCGAAATCTTCAGGCATTAAGCGAGTTGATACAAGTAATCAAACAGAGAAGCAAGCATTCTTGATCAGATTGGGATATGTCGAGAATTCCGATGAAATGATGGCAGCATTGAAGAAGTTTCGAGGCAGAGGGGATCAGTTGCAGGAGAGGTTCGATTTCTTGGTCCAAGCTGGCCTGGATCCAAACCTTGCCACGAGCCTAGTTAAACGAGCTCCAATGGTGCTTAACCAGACAACCGAAGTACTTGAGAAGAAGATTGACTGCTTGACAAGCTATTTGGGTTATCATGTTAATTCAATGGCAGCATTCCCAGCGTATTTATGCTATGACGTAGAGAAGATCAATAAGAGATTCAGAATGTATGTGTGGTTGAGAAGCAAAGGGGCTGCAAAAGCCGAGCTGTCTTTAAGCACTATTCTTGCATGTTCTGATAAACGATTTGTGAAGTACTTCGTAGATGTCCATCCTGACGGCACAGCCGTGTGGGGAAGTTTATGTAATGATGTATCTGTTTCAGGCTAAGGCTAGTTTTTGCCCTTGTAAACCATTATACGTACCTGTTTTTTCTAACTTCCAGTTCCAATGACTTGTTAACTACTAAGCATGGTAAAAACTGTGAAATTTCATCTCGGATTGGCGGGAATGGTGCCACGGCCTTCCTGTGGCGCAATCTATAGATGCCCTGCGGCAACTTGCACGATGTCCAAATTGTTGGAGTGGAGTTCCACTCCAACGGGGAAAATCAGAAGCGATTTCTAGATTCACCTGTCGGCGAAATGGGTGGCAACCGCTTTCTTGGTACACATTCCTTTCCATGTGTTGGATGGGATTCATTTGTTGACGAGATTATGGTGTATCTCGGTATCTCCTGGTGTTCATGGCTGATATGAGCAACTTTACTATCTGGTGGAGCTAAGTTCTGCAAACAGTCGGTTTGCTGCTGCGTTCACAATGGCCAGTTGTTGTCTTCTATCCTTAGTTAGCAATTTGTTTCGCAGGTCAGCGAGCAGATATTGCCACCTTCGCAGAATTGGGCACTGCAGGCCCGAACACCCCCACCTACGCCTTGGACGACCAGGTCGTGTGAGTCGTTGCTTGAGAGCACCTTTTTTTTTAAGCTTTGGGTGCAATATATGCATGCACTAGCGAGCCAGTGACCCTTACTTGGCAGAAATGCTGACAGCTAATGATATCGCTCGACTTCGTGTGCACTTTCACCTTACAAGGTCATAATCGAAGGCGACCGGACATGGTTTCTGCAGCACAATTAGCCTTAATGAACCAGACCCATCATTAACCATTGGGAGGGCACAATCTTTCTGGAAATCAAGATTCTTTGTATATCAGTTCAACTTTTATTATTTCCTGTTGTACACCGCTCAGCAAACAGGATGACCCATATAGTAGCGCAGAGTGTCAATTGAGCATACTAAAACGTAAAGAACACAAGGATTTAACGTGGTTTCCCTGAGTATCAGGACTAGTCCACGGGAGAGGTAGAACTCTCCAAGGCAAACGTATTATTCTCGTTAGGGTTTCTGTACGTACAAGCTACAAATATATACTACTAGGCGGCTGGCTAATTACAAAGTAGTACATTAAGTTTTATATTTCAACACCCTCCCTCAAATTGATGTCGGGTGTGTAACATCAATTTGGATGAGAGAAACCAATGCCTACTCGAAGCCAGCGCCTTAGTCAGAATATCTGCAGTCTGATCCTCTGTAGCTAAGTACCCAAGCTGTGTTGTACCCTCTGCAATCAGCTGTCGAATGTAATGGACATGAACCTCGATATGCTTAGTCCGATCGTGTAACACTGGATTTATGGCGATCTGTATAGCACTCGTATTATCGCCGTAAATCCTCATAGGTAGTCGACATGACATTCCCAACTCACCAAGCAAGCGGTATATCCATTCCATCTCAGAACTCACCTCAGACATAGATCGGTATTCTGCTTCTGTAGAAGATTTAGACACCCGATCCTGTTTGCGACACCTCCAAGACACAAACGATGGTCCCACTCGAATACACCATCCGGACGTTGACCGCCGAGTATCTTTACAGCCTGCAAAGTCGGCATCTGCAAAAGCTTCCACAACTGGTTCACCTTTCGATGGGAAAAACATACCAACATCATCTGTTTGCTTGAGGTAGCGTAACAGCCTGTGTACAGCATCCATATGCATTGTCCTTGACCTTCCCAAAAATTGACTGACCACCTGAACAACGTAAGAGATATCTGGACGAGTGTGTGTTAAATAAATCAGACTTCCCACCAGGCTGGGATATGTAGACTGATCCTCAAGTAACTCACCACTCTCCTGTTGTAACTTCAGGTTCTGTTCCATGGGTGTCGAACATGGAATGCAGGTGCTAAACTGGGCTGTCTCGAGCAAATCTGCAATGTATTTCTTCTGAGAAACAAAGAGACCCTGTTCCGAGCGCTGAACTTGCAACCCAAGAAAATATTCCACCGCACCGAGGTCCTTCAAATTAAAGGAACGATGAAGTGAAGCCTTTAACTCATCAATGCCTTGGGTATCACTGCCCGTAATGATCATGTCGTCCACATATATAAGCAAAATCACCACTCCATCTACGGTATTGCGCAAGAACAAGGATGGATCATTATAACTCTGTGTAAAACCCTCTTGAGCAATAGTACTGTGAAATTTCTCGAACCACGCACGTGGTGCCTGTTTAAGTCCATATAACGATCGTACCAGCTTACAGACCATGCTCGAATCTCCCTTCCCATAACCTGGAGGGCGCTCCATATATATGGTTTCCTTTAGATCACCATGAAGGAACGCGTTTTTCACATCTAACTGAAATAACGGCCACCCTTTCATTGCCGCAACTGCAAAAACACATCAGACCATTTGCATCTTAACCACTGGAGCAAAAGTCTCATCATAATATATACCATATTCTTGTTTGAATCCTTGAGCCACGACCCGTGCCTTAAATCGTTCCAAAGTGCCATCAGAATGCATCTTCACTGCATAGACCCATCGACTACCAATAACCTGCATTTCAGGTGTTCGAGGGACAAGATCCCACGTATGATTCGCATCAAGCGCATTAGTTTCCTCCGTCATGGCTCCTTCCCATCGTGGATCGCCCTTAGCTTCAGAATAGCTCCTCGAAATCACAATAGGCTCAGCACTATATCCCACATAATCAAGCATCCGAGGATGTGGCTGTCCCAAATTAGCTCGGGTAGACCTGTGCAAGGGCACCATTGTCTGCGGAGGAGAAGGTGCTGGTGACGAGTCATCCGAGCTCGTAGTAGTGTGCGAGCTGTGGGTAGCGGAAGAAGATCCAACACTAGACGAGGAGGAGCTGTTGCTGTTAGAGAAAGATCCCGCGGAAGAGCTACTGTTGCTAGCCGAAGAAGACCCTGCTGAAGAACTACTGTATTGGTGATTACTCAAGGGTGACATAGAGGAAGTCTCGCCCATGCTCTCCTCATGGGATGTCGTTGCATGGGGTGATTGCACAATAGGAGTGTCAAAAATGGGCAGTGACGTAAGGAAGTCAAGGGACAAGCTTTCGGTTGTCTCACCTTTTGCATCGGCAAAGTACATAACCTGTTCCAGAAACACGACATGACAAGCAATTCGCATACGGCGATCAGCTGCATCATAACATAAATACCCTTTATGCTTATCACTGTACCCCAGAAAAACGCACCGAGCAGTCTTAGGTGACAGTTTCGTTCTTTTTTTCCGCTGCAGCAACACAAAACAGACCGAGCCAAAAACGCGGAGAGCTGAATAGTCAGGAAGAGTACCGAACAGAACCTGGAATGGGGAACGCTGATCTAAAACCTGTGTGATTTGACGATTAATCAAATACACAGTCGTGTGCACGGCCTCCACCCAGAAACGATTAGGGACCCGGGAATGAAACAACAGTGCACGAGTAAGCTCGAGCACATGGCGGTGCTTACGTTCTACCAACCCATTCTGTTGGGAAACCCCCGGACACGACTGCTGGGGAAGGATACCCTCCAATTTGAAGTATGCATCAAGTTCTTTGGAAGAGAACTCACCGCCTGGGTCGGATCTTAAGATCTTGATGGTCTTACCGAACTGCGTCTTGACCATTTGCACAAATTCCTTTGCGAACGATGTGAGTTCAGACTTCTGCTTCAGAAAATAGATCCATGCGAAGCGGGTAGCATGATCTATAAATAAAGTAAAATACCTATATCCCATACATGAGGTGACTGGAGAAGGACCCCATAAATCGGTATGGACCAAGTCAAAAGGTTCCTCATAAACGGTGTCACTGGCAGCGAATGAAATTTGTGATGTCTTCGCCTCAATACAGCTAACACACGTTGAAACGGGAACAGTCACAGGATCAAACTTATCAGGAAGCAAATTTCGACGAAACATAGTATTTAAACGAGCAGTATGTGGGTGTCCCAAACGACAATGCCACAAGTCCCAAACTGATGCTTTAACAGAAAAATCCAACTGCCGAACAGAATATCCAGGGTGCCCAGAAAATCAAGGTTGACCCTTACAATTCGAAACCCCAAACTGATCACAAACAGAATCCTCAAACTGATCATTACAAAACAAAGACACAACACTTGCCAATGAAGCACCTACTCCTCCTGCGCATTCCTTCCTAGTGTCACATGCATGCCCATTGTCCACTTCCATGTCCCCCTTTTGAACTAGCACTAGTCTCCCTGCCCATCTCGTCCAAAACATACACACGACCCTTCTTACTGCCTTTCCCGAGCACCCTCCCCGTCCTCCGGTCCTGCACAAGACAACCTCGAGAATTAAAGGAAACATCGCACCCAGCTTCCGCCAATTGACCAACAGAGACAAGGCTGGGTTTTAATGCAGGGACATATAATGTATTTGGAAGGTGAACAGGACCAAAAGCAGAAGAGCCACAGTCTAGAATAGGGAGTTAGCACCATTGGCGACCTGGAGAGAAAGGGACGGAGGAGGACCAAGGCTAGAAAAAGAATCCCGGGCTGGCGTCATATGATTGAACGCCGCAGAATCAAGAAGCCAAGTCACAGACTTACCGGGGGCAGCACCTGTGGCAAAAGCGGATGTGAGAGCCGACGGAAGGGCTTCGTGTAAGGCATCCTGCACAAGCTTACGAACCAGTTTGGGAGAGAAGGCCATAGTCGAAGAACTAGCAGCCGAACCCGCAGGTGAGGCTGTCTCAGTTACAGCATAGGCAGCAGGCAAACGATGAGCCGGGGCTGACGAGCTTTGCCACGACGACTCAGCGTAGGACAGTCCAAAACAATGTGCCCGGATTTCTTGCAATAATTGCAAAAATTTTGATTTTTGCAATGAATTTGGAGATGCCCATTCTCACGGGAGAAGTGACAGATAACCTCACCCGTCGAAGGACGAGTAAACTGAGGACGAGATGACGAACCGTACTTACCCACCGCAAATGCCGAGGGAGAATCAGCGCCAGCAGAATTATCAATCTGTGACTGACTCCTAAGACGAGTCTCTTCCCGGACGAGCTCGCCAATAACATCCTCAAGAGTAGTAACCCCACGGTGAATAAGAGAAGCACGAATGGGTTCATACTCGGGACGCAATTTAGACAAAAACTGCATAACTCGAGTGCGACTACGTTCTTGAATGATAGCCGCAGAATCCAAACCAGAGACAAGTGACGCCGTCAGCAAATCATATTCGGTCCAAAGATGCAAGCAAGCTTGATAATAACCCCGAATATCTCGATCACCCTGCATCAAACGCCCAATCTCGATCTCAAGTTCAAATTGACGAGAGACGCTATTTTGAGAATGAGTACGAGTGATGTGCTGCCACATCTCAGCAGCAGTGGTGAAGGGACACAGACTGAGGGTGGTGGCGGTATCAACACAAGAAGCCAAGCCCATGATGAGCTGAGCATTAGCTGCTGCCCAGTCTTCACGATCTCGTACCGCCGCATCCGCAGAAGACGCTTTCACCTCGCCCAACAATACCCCAAGAAGATGTTTGCCAGCTGCAAAATTCCGAAACTGGAATTCCCTGAGAGGGAAGTTCTTGCCATCAAGACGAATAGAAACCGAATCAAGCTTGGCAGAATCCATCTTTCCCAGAAAAGAAAACTCACTAGCGACAAGAGGAGCACAAACCAAGCAAACAAAGAAGTCCCAAAATATTGCAGCACCAAGCGCAGCAAGAACCAAGCGGAGACGAGCCGCTACCACCAAACGCTGCCAACAGCGCCAAAGGAAACCCAACGAACAGAACGAACAAAGCCAACGCAACTCCAAATTCCACGTACCGCAGAAAACCCAAACGAGTAGCAAGCCGGCAAGAACGACAGTGTTGTACCACAATCCAACAAATCAGAAGAGAGGCTCTAATACCATGTCAATTGAGCATACTAAAACGTAAAGAACACAAGGATTTAACGTGGTTTCCCTGAGTATCAGGACTAGTCCACGGGAGAGGTAGAACTCTCCAAGGCAAACATATTATTCTCGTTAGGGTTTCTGTACGTACAAGCTACAAATATATACTACTAGGCGGCTGGCTAATTACAAAGTAGTACATTAAGTTTTATATTTCAACACAGAGTCCAACAAATAACTCCCAATCGATTTTTTTATCTCCGTTTTCGGCTTTCCGTCAGAATGATGATCTATCTCGGTTAAAGAAAGTGTTGATGTGACCTGAATCAGTCTCGGTTAAAGGAAGTGGTGATGTCACTTGAATCAGTCTATCAGCCGCTACAACTAGAATAGTCGGGGTTTAGACCCACATGGAGAAGTATAAATACTTCTAATCTCCTCTGTAATCTGTAATCTATTCGATATAGTGAAACTGGCTTTCTCTCGCCCATGGACTAGCTAACACACATTGTGTTAGTGAATTCTCTTTGAAAAATACCCCTTAGTAGAATCGGAGCCAACAACTTTCTCACGTTCTTGTTATCCGAACAAACTTCCCAACGTTGGGAGAATCAAATATGTTGTATGCAATAGCTTTTAACGGGGTGCCAAACTTTGACTGCGTACTGTACAGAATCCGGCACAAAGAAGAACGAAAGTTTTATGGTATTAGTGTATTACTAACTAGCACACGCATGTCCGTTGGCCGGAATAATTTTATCGAGGAATATGATATATAATAATGAATATATAAGAGATGATTTGAAATGCATAAAATGATTGTTTTCTACGTTAGTTATGCACGTAACTTTTTTGAAAGGGATCCAACTATTATTCATAATGTGTTTAGACCTCCATGAAAAGAAAAAAATATAATATAAGTATTACTTATAATTATTGAATGAAAAAAGAAATAAATATAACTAATTGTCATTCATTACTTAATTAAACCATGTAATTGAATATTAGAGTTGTTTCTCATAATACATACATAATCAACCTTTAAGATGAAAGAAAATGTCTCTCATAGAATTTAATATGTCCTGTAAGTTTTTCCCAATAGAGAGCATTCTTTTTTACCACATCGTTGGTAATGAATCTGAAGTTGCTTGATTTGAAATATATAGGACAAGATGCTAAATTGTCCCTAATAGTTAGTTGGACAATGTGTTGTGTATAAACTTCTCAAATTATTCTCAGATCGCAGACATGTCTTGCAACACTGTAGTAATTTTCATGCAAAAAATATTTTTTTTCATAAAATAATTTAATAAATAAAAAACTATGAAAATCATATTACATGAAATATATGTTACTCATTAATTTGATGTATGAGCGAGGTTATAAGTAACATACATTTATTTTAAAAATATAGAAGTTGTAAAGTGTCTTTTGGGTTGAATGAGATCACATATTCTCATTATCGCTAACTAACTTATGCTTTTTTGCAATAGATAGTTCAAAATGTGCCTTAAAACTTTTGTTACCATGTAAAAGAATTGTTTGAACCAAATGTTTGTAACGGTATCAAAAAATTTGGTAGTAGAGTATTTTATAATAAAATCATAATTTAACTGTGGTTCAACCGTTTTATATTGCTAAATATCACGTATCGATTTAGCCTATGGTGTGAAGTTTTATGGTCGAGCCGCCAGTACGTACGATCTTTCAATTCAAACTTTAAATAAAAAAAACTACTAAAATATTGACATTATCAAATATCCCTGAAACCTAAGAAATTACCATAATCGTATTAAGGAAAAAATCATCCAAATTATAATATAAAATTAGGATTTGAAATTGAAATTGAAAAAATGTGTCAAATATAATGTCTTCTTCTAATATAATCAAAACTCAACAGAAGAGGGCCAAGAATACCCACTAAGTAAAGCAGAGGATCAATTATTTCACACAATCTCATCCCCCCCCCCCCCCCCCCCCCCCCCCCCCCCCCCCCCCCCCCCCCCCCCCCCCCCCCCCAAGTGTGTTCCCTCACTCTCTCTCAGCCTTCCTCTTTGTTTTTCCGTTTGTTCTTCCGTCTCTCTCTCGGAGCTTTCTATCTCACCACTCTCCCCCTTTCCCTTCCTCTTTCTTCCCTTTTTTTTGAAAAGTTCCTCTTTCTTCCCACCGCCTAGAATCGATAGAAACCTAGAAACATCTCCATTACTTCTCCAATTTTGAGTTCGAAATGCTTCTTCTCCATTCACAGTCGATAGTATGAATCAAAGGACCTGAAACCTAGCAAAGAGATGGCCGCTTATTCCTTGACGGAGCAAAGTAGTTTGATAGCTTATGAATAAACTAATTACTAAAAGTGATAAAAACAGAATTCGTTAAACCAATCGAGTGAGTGTATAGTTAGTGCATCGCTTAAACCATTTTATTTATCTAAAGAATCACAGTGCACAATCAGTTTCATCTTCACTTATTTACATGTATTTTTCGTACAAATTCATTAAGCATAAAAAATGGTTTTGAATCTGCATGTCAAACTAAATCTCAGATACATAAAGGCAAAACATGGGTTGGAATTGTTCCATTTCAAATTTAGTGGTCTGAGAGAGATTCTAGGAAGATATTTTTTGTCATTGCACTCACTGCATCTTTATATATTAAAAATGTTAACATTGGAGTTTGAACATTGGTCACTCAAATGAAGAAAGAGCATTATAACCAACTAGACTACATTGTGTTTATTGTTTTTTTTAACTCTAGGAGTATGTTTGGTGATGATGCTTCTATATTTACAGTTTATCTTAAGTTATTTTTATTTTATAGAAAGACATTAGTTCTGAAATCGAAACTCAAGTAATATTGATTCAAACATTAATATTAAATTGTATGTGTAGTTTAATTTAGTTTAGTTAAGATAAAATACAGAAGTCTAACCAAAACATGGATCATTGTAACGAGTATAGTCATTTTTTTGAGAAATCTACACATAATATAATGATAAAATTGGAAAATGAGAGTCTCCTTTTAAATTTCGTGGCATGAGAGTGATTCTACGAACATTTTTTGGTCATAGAGCCAAATTTATCTTTATATTATGTTTAGATTTGTCACAAAAAATCACTATATATGTCACGAAGACCCATATTATGGCTACACACATGTATTTTATCTAAACTGTACCACACATACAATTTAATATTTAATGTTTGAATTAATGTTACTTGAGTTCCGATTTCACAATTAATTACTTTCTATAAGATATAATAATTTGGTTTATCTTCTTGAATTGTAAGTATACACTTAGCGAAGATTTGAAAAGTAGAGGAATTTTCCATCACGGTTAGCTATCCTATTAAGTCTTCTGAAAAGCAAAATTTACTACGTGATTTATAATTTTTTTATTACCTATAAAATGACTGGTAATCTTAAAATTGTAACACAAATTTCAATGCTTGAAATATTGCATATCGAATTGCAGTATTGAATATGCAAGATATGAAGAATTCTCTAAATTAATATGAATTTTCAAAACTACTATGAAACAATAATATTTTGTACAAACTATAGGTGGCTAGTTCTCTAAAATTTTAGCTTGGTTAATTGCTAAACATTATACATCTTGCTAATCTGGCATGAATGGACCAACAATAATGAGACGATATTGGGTTTAATGTGATGTTCATTTAGCCATTTTTGAATGTGTTGACCAATTTGAGGGCATCAACATATAAATGAGTTATTATTAACCTCATTATACAATTTTTACTCTTTATAATAATTAATTTAATCTTAATATATGTGATATTTGAAATATTTTATGTATGATTTAGAGATATACTTATTATTTGTGGCACCAGTGGTAGCTGGTTCAAATGTAGTATTTTATCAGGTAGTTAAAATCAAATAATGGGTGTATTTATGACTTTTTTTTATCTTGGTGTTGCGAATAGGTAAAACTTAATTATTATAATGCATATAACTATACCCAGGCACATGGCCGAGCTAGCATGACACAATTAGAGCATACCCCGAAGACAATGTATATGGATCGACCCTATACAAGCATGAATGCTTCATGGCACGTACCAGACTTAAACTTCAAGAGCTCGTGCACAATTACGAACACCACACATTATATATTGGTGAACTCAAGTTTTATGGAGAAATGCCCCACTTGAGAGGAATAAGCGGTCATCGGTTCACAAGGTTTTAGGTCCTTTGATTCACACTATCGACTGTGAATGGAGAAGAAGCATTTTGAATGCAAAATTTGAGAAATAATTGGGATGTTTCTAGGTTTATCTCGATTCCAGGCAGTGGGAAGAAAGAGGAAGGGAAAGGGGGAGAGTGGTGAGATACAAAGCTCAGAGAGAGAGAGAGATGGAAGAACAAACGGAAAAACAAAGAGGATTATCGAGGACCTGCTGAGCAAGTGTAGCCATTACAGTCTCATCCAGCCTAATCCACACCTATGTTGATTGACCTCGAGGATGTAAGCCCTTGAGAATGCCTAACTTAGCGGTGGAAGGGTAATATCTGCTGGCATCTCAAAGCAAACCCATCGTTCGCCGACTGGAGAAGGAGCTCGTCTGCTTGAGCTTCGCCGATTGGGGAAGGAGCTCGCCGGATCGATCTTTTCTCCCTGCGCTAGAGTTTGGGGAGGTCGAGTTTGGGGGAGGCTAGGAGAAGAAAGATGGGAGCTGGGGTTAGCAAAACGACACCGTTGGTCTAAGTGAACAAAAGGTGGGAAAAAGTGGTCGAGGGATTCGAACGCTGGGCTCATTAAAAGGAATGAGGGCGTAACCCGTTGGGCAGCGGGAAATCCGTCCCTCATTTTCCAGCAAACGATCTTTTATTGTTTCCACCCAACTGCCTCTTTTATTCCCCATGGTTTTTTCCAACGATAATGAAATTGCAAGTGAACACGTTTCTTACCATTTGTTTTTTGAGTTTTGTTCACACCAGAAAACTAATTGGCAAGTGAATGGGACATAAGAGAGAGCGAGAGTACACATTTAAAAGAGGGGGGAAATGAGGTAGTGTGAAATAATTGGCATTATGCTTTGCTTAATGGGTATTCTTGGTCCTGTCGAGTTTTGATTTATTTTAGAAGATGGCATTATATTTGATAGATTTTTTCCATTTCAATTTAGGGGCCGTTTGAAAATTGTGATTGTTTTGTTGAGATTGTTACTATGATGTATTGTTTAGAATGCATCATTTTTATTTTTTAGAAGAAACAATACATGGATTACATTTGTGATGTGACATAAACTATCACTAAAAATGAGTGATTGTTATATCTCAACTTTTAGTTGTGATTGTTGAGATAGTTGAGTTGAAATTGTTTTGTCTCAGCTTTTAGCATATGTGACATACACAATGCATCTAATCCGACAATACATATATATATATATATAATATCATACATGCATTCACATCAAAACATCTATTTAACAATCGCAACTTTCAAACGACCCCTTAAAATTCTAAATCAATATTATCATTTGGATGATTTTTTTCTTGATACGATTATGATAATTTATGAGATTTAAGGGTATTTGATAATATTAATATTTTAGTGGTTTTTTGTTTAAAGTTTGAATTGAAAGGTCGTACGTACTGGCGATTCGACCATAAAACTTCACACCATAGGCTAAAATCGATACATGATATTTAGCAATATGAAACTATTGAACCACAGTTAACTTATGATTTCAGTATAAAATACTCTACTTCAAATTTTTTGATACTATTACAATCATTTGGTTCAAACAATTCTTTTACCTGTTAACAAAAGTATTAAGGCATATTTTAAACGATCTATTGCAAAAAAGCATAAGTCAGTTAGCGATAATGAGAATATGCGATAATGAGAATATGCGATCTCATTCAACCCAAAAGACACTTTGCAACTTCTATATTTTTAAAATAAATGTATGTTACTTAAATCTGCGAAGGAATGCATATGATTCTTCCCAGTCACCAAACACGGCGGCCATTGCTTTCTGTTTTCCATGCCACGCCTTCTTGTAGTTAATGATATAACCATAACGACTAGAAATGTCGGCGATGATGGTTTTAACCTTCAGGTCGGGCTGCTCCTCAATTAGATGTTTGATAGCCGCGAAAACCACCCTTGATTTCAACTGTCGATGACCTTGGGATGTTATTGATGACACACATGTGTGTGTGTTCACCGAACGGGATATGACCCAATGGCCGACTCTCTTGCTCTTGATGGCCCGGATCTAGGGGTGGGCATACGGTTTGGTAAAACCGAACCTAACCAAACCGAATTCAAACCGAACCAAAACCGAATAACATTACTTCGGTTCGGAATTCGGAAGAGAAAACGGTATATTTCGGAAACCAAGGTCCTTTCGACCAAACCGAATTTCCGAAGTCCGAACCGATTTTCCGAATTACTATAATTGCAAGTTTCTAATGGTGAATTTTTATGTTTGTACTTATTATGAGACTTAAATATTTGAATTATGTTAGTGTTTTATGAGTTATGTGTTGAAATGTTTGATTTTATCATTGATGATGCATTTAATTGCATATTTATTGTTTACATTAGGGGTGAAAAATAATTTGAAAGAGAAAAAATACAAGCTAACCTCACAATTTTGGTTTTTCATACAAAACCGAACCGAACCGAATTATAATTTGGTTTGAACCAACCGAATCGAATTATAATTCGGTTCGAATTCGGTTTGAGGTTTGATGGAACTCGGAAACCCGGTATACATTATTTCGGTTCGGTTCGAATGCCCACCCCTACCAACCTCTTCGTGTCGGAATGGGTTGTGTGCCATTCAAAACTCCGAATCATTGCTTCAGTGGCAATAGCGTGCCTGACCTCATTCTTCGTTGCAAATTGTTGGCCCTTCGTAAAGCTAGTGAGTGGACCCCATACTGGCACCTCTGACGGGTCCATGTCGGCATCAACATAACCGTCTTCATTTGGAATGTGATTGTAGTACGGGATAGGTACACGTTCGCGAGGTACCTCATCACCGTCTGTGTCTGACATCATCCTCTTCTTCAACCTCAGGGTCACTAACTGGCCTTGGATTGAAATCTTCTTCCATTTGATGATCATCATGAAAGGCACCTTCACCTTCACCAGCTCCATAATGGTAGTTGTGGTAACTAACGCCGCTTTGGTAGAAGTTGTACTCGGGTGGGTACTGGTAGCTTGCTTGTTGGTTCCCATCCGCCTGTTGAGCTTTTTCTTCATATGATGGGAAGGATTGATGATGACCTCTAGTTCCATCATGATACTCCTGCCTCCAGCTCGAGTCTTGGTACTCCTGGTGGGGATGATCTTCATATAATATACTCCCACCGTGGATACCAGATGTTTGGTCTTCTCCAAAATGACCTACACCGTCTTCGACCGCCTCGGTATAAACGAACATCTCCGCTTGTTTAATTTTATTGGTGGTCAAAAATTGGACCATGGCATCAACGTCCTCCTGAGTGGTAATGAGGAATTCCTCATTCCACAGCGACCCGCCATGTCTGTTTGGATATCGATACACCATACGATCAACTCTTCTAGTGCCATCCATGCAGGTAACCTCAATGCACATTTGATGGAGCTCTTCAAACATCGGTCTCGTACGGACCTTCATTTTATAAAAATTGCCACCCACGTAACTTACACCCTTTTCGGTCTCTTCCGTGTAACATTCCACCGCAACCCACGCGTGAACCTTTGGAATGCCATCTGCAATAAAACTGTAATTAAGTTACTAACATAAAAATCAAAAATGACAATGAAAAGTAATACAAAACAAACTTACGAATTAACATTAATCGCAAAAAACTAAATAATTTAAAGGTGAACAACTGAAATTTGAAGAAGAAGAAGGAGTGGAGTGACGATTTTGAGTTTTCTGGACCTGCCTTTTATAGCCAAATTTTACACTACAAACCGCGCGCGCGGGGGGGGGGGGGGGGGGGGGGGGGGAGTGGTATTAGTCTGGCATGCAGCCCCCACCCCTGCAACCTCCTGCATGCCGACATGTCGGATGTCGGGTAACGAGGCACAAACCGCTGGGGGGGGGGGGGAGGTGCGGTTTATGTGTCGACATGGTAAACTGCTTCCCTGTGGAGCGTTTTACCATGCCGACACATAACCTCTCCTTTGAAGAGCGCTTTTTCTAAAATAGGCAAACCGCTTCTCAACCAGGCGGTTCTATGGTAAACCGCCGCCTGAGTGGCGATTTCTGTTAAACCGGCCCTGAGTGGAGTGTTTGTAATAAACAGTGGTATATTTGGAAATTCTTGGGAATGGGTGGTATTTTTGTATTTTTTTTTAAGACAGTGGTAGTTTTGGACTTTTTTCCGTGTGGTGGAGCTCTTGAAGTTTAAGTCGGGTACGTCCCATGAAGCATTCATGCCTGTATAGGGCCGATCCATATACATTGTCTTCATGGTATGCTCTAACTGTGTCATGCTAGCTCGACCAGGTGTCTGTGTATAGTTATGTGCATTCTAATAATTAAGTTTTTACCTATTCGCAACACCAAGATAAAAAACAGTCATAAATGCACCGAGTATTTGATTTTGACTACATAATAAAGTATATCTCTAAATCATACATAAAATATTTCGAACATCACAAATATTAAGATTAAATTAATTATTATAAAGAGTAAAAATTGTCTGATGAGGTTAATTATAACTCATTTATATGTTAATGTCCTTAAATTGATCAACACATCCAAAAATGGCTAAATGAACATCACATTAAACCCAATATCGTCTCATTATTGTCAGATACATTCATGTCAGATTAGCAAAAGGTTTAATGTTTAGCAATTAACCAGACTAAAATTTTAGAGAACCAGTCGCCTATAGTTTGTACAAAATGTTATTGTTTTGTAGTAGTTCTGAAAAATTTATATTAATTTAAAGAATTCTACATCTCTTTTGCATATTCAATATTGCAATTCGATAGGCAATATTGAAAGAATTGAAATTTGTGTTGCAAGTTTAAGATTGCCCGTCATTTTATAGGTTATAAAAAAATTATAAATCACGTATTAAACGTTATTTTTCAGAAGACTTAATAGGTTAGCTAACCGTGATGGAAAATTCCTCTTCTTTCCAAACCTTCGCTAAGTGTATGCTTACAATTCAAGAAGATAAACCAACTTATTATATCTTATAGAAAGTGATTAATTGTGAAGTCGGAACTCAAGTATCATTGATTCAAACATTAAATATTAAATTGTATGCGTGGTACAATTTAGATAAAATACATGTGTGTAGCCAAAACATGGGTCTTCGTGACATATATAGTACTTTTTTTGTGACAAATCTACACATAATATACAGATAGGGTTAATTGCATGGTTGGTCACTGAGATTACAAAAAACGTTCAAGTTTGGTCACTCAAAATATTTAAATCCACTGGTGGTACTTCAGTTTACTGAAACTGTTCACGTTTGGTCACTCTCCGTCCAACTCCGTTAACTTTTGCTTACATGGTAGTCAATTCTAAAAGTTGACTGTAAAATGAGTGAGGTGATAATTAAAAAATGATTAAATAATTTAAATTTTTAAAATTTCCACCTCATTTCTAACTATTAAAAATATAAATATAAAATTATAAATTATTAAAATTAAGAACGAACGACGAATCATCCCTCCTGTTCTCCGCCGCCACATTATTGTCCACAAACAGTGGTGATTGCTGTCGTTTCTGCTCAGATAAATCCTCTGAAGCCGAGGCCAATACCGCGAAACCAGAACCCTACCAGGTCGCCTTTTGACGAGGAATTGAAATGGAACTGGGCAGCAGCTTTGTCGACCAAAACCCAGACTCAGTAACTGACAAACGGGGAGAGAAACATAACGGCATCATCTGCCCGACCGAATCGAATTTGCTTCTCCACTTCTCAATCTTTCCCCCGACTTGAACCAATCAGCTCCCACTTCATCGCCTTCTTACACCAATTCCTGTACGGATCTCTCTTTATCGATCTCTCGCTGATCGAACGACAACTGGGCTGGTAATGGGGTTTCTTTGATTGGTAATGCATGGTTGGTGAGATGGCTGGAGAAGGATCCGTGCTCGCTCCGTCACTGGAAGGGATAAAGCATGTCAAGTCGGAACAAGGGTAAATACTCACCAAGCCTTTTCTGGATGTCGCAAATTGATCCTCCCCGTCATCGGTCAGTTCTTCAAGAATAATTGTGAAATTGGAGATGGGCTAAGATTCAAATGTGTTTCGTGGGGTTGATAGCTGATAGATAGAACCGCCGTTGGTTCTTAATTTTTATAATTTATATTTATATTTTTATCTTTTTAGTAGTTAGAAATGAGGTGGAAATTTTAAAATATTAAATTTTATTTATTTAATTATTTTTTAATTGCCACGTCACACATTTAACGGTCAACTTTTAGAGTTGACTGCCATATAAGCAAAAGTTAACAGAGTTGGACGGAGAGTGACCAAACGTGAACGGTTTCAGTAAATTAAAGTACCACCAATGTATTTAAATATTTCGAGTGACCAAACTTAAAAGTTTTTTGTAATCTCAGTGACCAACAATGCAATTAACCCTATAAAGATAAATATGGCGCTATGACGAAAAATTGGTTCGTAGAATTACTCTCAGGCCACGAAATTTACAAGGAGACTCTCATTTTCCAATTTTATCATTATATTATGTGTAGATTTGGTAAAAAAAAATGACTATACTCGTTACAAAGGTCCATGCTTTGTTTATACTTCTGTATTTTGTCTAAACTAAACTAAACTAAACATACAATTTAATATTAATGTTTGAATCAATGTTACTTGATTTCATAACTAATGTCTTTCTATAAAATATAAATACTTAAGATAAACTATAAATATAGAAGCATCATCACCAAACATATTCCTAGAGTTTAATACAAAAAAATAACAATAAACATAATGTAGTTTAGTTGGTTATTATGCTCTTTTTTCATTTAAGTGACTAGAGTTCGAACTCCAATAATAACATTTTTAATATGCAAAGATGAAGTGAGTATATTATCTTCATTTAAATGACCCGAGTTAGATGAAGTGAGTATATCTTCATTTAAATGACCCGAGTTTGAACTCCAATGATAACATTTTTAATATATAAAGATTAAGTGAGTGTAATAACAAAAATGATCTTTCTAAAATCACTTTCTAAAATCACTCTCGTACCACAAAATTTGAAATGAGACAATTCTAACCTATGTTTTGCCTCTATGTATCTAGCAGATAACGTGGGTGTACGAGAGAGTTCGCTTAACATAAATTTCTACAGACAAGGTGTATAGTAGCTTACAAGGCCAGTATCAGTATGGCTGCCCCCCTCTAAAATTGTAAAAAAAAAAAAAAAAAAAAGGACAAAACTTCGACAACTCCTACCAGACGTATCTCTTCTTCCATAAAGCCTTACGATTTATTCCTTACAGAAAGTCTATGTTACAAGTTTTTGTGTCACAACTTCCTGAGCCTTTTGTTGGCACCATCCCTTGCTGAAGTTGTGGAAGAGGAGGATGACAGTACATTGCGGTTCTCGGCCTTGTCTTTGGTAAAAGCCTTCTGGACATCATCCTTAAGCTCCACGTAACGGGTCCACTTCATTCGTTGCTCCTCAGGGGTACCCTCGTCGAGGTAGACCACATCAGGATCCTCCATGAACTTATCAAGGACTTCTGAGCAGTTGGGGAAGAAGCGTCGCCCAGTTTCCACTGTCATGATACGTTAACCATAAAACTCAAATCAGAGATAATAAAACAGATGCCAACTGAAGAACCAAGTGAAGCTGTGAAAGACGCTGATTTTCACCTGTTTTCTTTAGCGCTTCCAACTGGGAAAGAAGTCTTTTCTTCTGCATCGCTGGTGTCTCGTTCAGGTCTACTTCCCTCAGGTTCCCATTGGAACCTTTTGATGCAGCAAGACCAGAAAACTTGGGTGCTGTAACAGCACTTGCAATGTCCATTGCTAGCTTTGCTTCAGTAGGAAAGAACAGCTTTGCAAGTCCCACTGAGAAACGAGCCACACAATAAATACAAAATCAGAAATCAGAACGTGCCTACTTGAATGAAATGCCGCCAACAACAACAATGAACAAGTAAGCCCGTCAATCAACACTCACAGAACAAGATGAAACATGTTTCGAGTCCAACTGTAAATCAAAATACAGCTCAACACTTGTAAATTAGCCATCCACTACTAGAATTCGAACGTTAAAGGCAAAATGATTATACCTCTGCTCTCCAGGTAGGACAGCTTCATTTGAAGATCCTCATCATGTGTATGGGGAGTTGCCGTACCATCCACACCCATAGGCGTCCTCCTCATCTCCCTCTCTAGAACTTCAATGCATAGCTTGTCCTTATTTGCCGCCTGACCCTGTTCTGCTTTCGAATGATAATCTTTGGGCCTAGTCGATCTCTTACAAATGCTAACAGCAGTTTGCCCATCTCTTGTGGCATCTGAAGCTGAAGCCCCCTTCTCCAACAATGACACCAGAACAGATGGCTCCCTCCTCATCGCAGCAATGTGAAGAACCGTGTAACCTCTGGAATTCCTAAGGTTCACATCAGCAAGACGAAGGTTAAGCACCTCCTGGACAACCTTGGGGTCACAGTATGCTGCTGCATAATGGAGAGCATAAGCATCATCTAAAGTCACATTAGATTCTGTCAGGAGAAGTTTCACAAGTTCCACATCATCCGAGTCTAACGCCTTGTGTATTCTTTTGATTCTCTTTGCAAGCAAGCGGTCCTCCTCAACATCCATGCTTTCTTCGTCATCGGAGACAGGCTTGCGGCGGATCAGTTTAACATTCTCAGCCACCTCAAAGGGCAGCTCCTTTTCAATGCTGACGTCATCTACGTCTGATCGTGCTATTCTGTCCACACATTGATCAACGAGCTGAGTTGACTGACAATGGAATGCAACCACAAGGATTGGGATAACATCTTCAACAAGAGCCTTGTCAACAAAGTTATGAAGGCGCCTCTGCGAAAATATGTAAGTAGGGCTTCATGTGAGCAAAGACTGGAATTTTCATGACATTTTTACCAATCATCTAAGCACAACACTCAGCAAGGTTACATGAAGTTGAGCACTAGGGACTAGCAGCTAGAGATGGTACACAGCATGCCAATAAGAAAGGTGAATTCCACATATTGATGCTGAACTAATAAGCTTTCAGTTTCATTTGAAGGAAACATTAGTAGATCACTGACCTGGAAGAGTGAAACCAGCTCCGGTAATTGAAAGATGAACGAGGCATACATCAACTCCACAGCAAAATTAATTGCAGGTCGACACGCATCATGAGCACAGTCAGTATGGACACAGGTTGAAACCTCCATCGGAAACGGCTTAAGTTTCCCAGTATACAAGTAGCTCAAGAAAATCAGGAAGGCTTCATGTCCAATCTTCCCGTAAGGTAACAGGTCATCCATAGTATACTTGGGTTTCCCTTTCCCTTCCTTCTCCGAAGATCCTTTATCCCGCTTAAATAAATCATGGAAGAACTTACTCCTCACAGAAAGAATACATCGGTGAACACCAACAGGTTTCCCCTCAACAACTATTTCAGCATCACTAAAATTACTAGCGGTATCTGTCAAAAGAGACTCTAAGTTGAAGCTAAGTTTGGTCAAGCTCCGCACATCGAGACTTGGAGCTGTTTCAGAGACAGGCGAGCTGGACAAGTTGTTGTGACCAATTGAGCCGTTCGACAGGTGAGATGACGATGTGAAGCTCAAAGACGACGACGGCTCAGACATATTCGCCATTTAATTCACGAAACCAACTGCCTATTGAGAATCACTACTGCATACCTCACCTTACTACACACCCAACATCCTTCTCTACGCTCCTTATTCTAAAGAAGATGAACAAACTAAGATTTACATGTATATGGTATCAAAGTGAAAGAAATTTGTATTTCAAATAGGACCCAAAAGAGTTAAGAACAAAAAGATGAGAACTTCTCAGAAGATGGTCAGTGGGGAACCACCGATCCAAGAAGTCAACGGCGAAGCTATTAAAATGGTGGGTTCCTTCCAGGTTCGTATGGAAAAAGCGCAGGCAGCCCAGTTAGGAAACCGCAGGGGAATTACCTCCGAAAGCCGGGAGGTGGAGAGTCAAGAACATTGAATGACCCACTATAATTTGTCGTCATCATCCAAACAAGGCACGCACCGCAACCCGGAAACCAAGTCCGCGAACTTTGCTGCTTGAATTTCCAAGACCACCAAGTCAACATAGTCCGTTGACAATCCACCCCAATTCATCAAAGGAGCTGAGACAACAGCTACATCACTTTCAGCTAAATATGTGCAGAGAGTGTTTGTGGTGAAGTTGAGGAAGCAGAAATCAGTAGCGACCAGGAGAAGAGCGAGCTACATAGTCGGAATTGGGAAGCGAAACTTCAGATCTATTGCAGATTGGGTAGGAAAACAGAGACTGACTGACAAAGAGAATGGAAAGGGATCCAAGTGAGGGGGGGAAAGAGAATCAAACAGCAGCAATGGAAACCAGAAAGGGATAGAGATGAATGAAAGTGGAGAAACAAAACAGAGGGAGGAGAGAGAAAAAAAATTGGAAAACGAAGGGACAGAGGTGTGGGGTAACTAGATTGAAGAACACATGGTTAACGTGAGAAGAGAAAGCATCGGAAGCTTCATCTTTCGCTTTCCATGCTGCGCGGCAAACCAGGGACAGACACAGAAAGGAGAGAGAGAGTAAGAGATAGCTGAGTGATAAATGGGGGAAGGAGGGAATCAGGGGAAAGAAGGGTCGGAAGGCCAGGGGGGAGAAGAAAGGAAAAGGGAAGAGAAAGAGAAAAGAGGCGGTGGCGGGTGACTGAGGGAGAGGGTGAAGTCGTTTGGATGACGGTGGCGTTGCCGTCAGCAACGCTAGCCGTGTTCGGTTGACGCAACCAATGACGGCATCGTTGTTCGATTATCAAACTACACGTCCCCTCACCCACCCTGGGCCCAGCGAGTGGCAGAGGCACCATGGGCCTACCATACATTTCTCAACCGTAGCAAATGCAACGGACGGCCCACCATCCACGAGTTGGTAAAGCATCGTGTGATGCGGCTATTGAAAAAAGTTATTTGCAAAGACACAATCTACTGTACGTCTAGACACGAAATTACTATTCATTTGGACTCAGTTTTACTGTTCATCCTTCCTTCATTGGTCCAAGCTCTGTGATTGGGCCCGCCTGCGTTTTCTGATTGGTTGGCTGCCTGCGTCTGGGTCCCGCCGTTGTTGCTGTGTGTGCCGCGTTGCCCTCAACTGGACGCTTATCTTCACTTCGAGTTTCGCACCGGCCTCAAATCGAGTGTACTTTTCCCATCTGGTCTTATTAGTTATGATGGTGATTCCCTCTGCCCAAGAATTTTTGGGAACTTCACCATCACTGTGAGGAGATAAGGTTGCTGTTTGGGAGGAGTGTAAACAGCCATTTTTCGCTGCAAACAGCCATTTTTTCCAAATCTTCTCCTTCTCTTACCTCTTCTCACCATCTTCTCCTTCTCTCTTCCTCTCTTTGCGACCGCCAGAATCTCCAAAATCCTCCGCGATGAAGCAGCCAGCTTGCCGAAAAAGGAGCTCCGTCATACGCTTCGATCGACGACCAATCCTATTCCTCTGTATCTGATTTCTTTGGCCGGAGAGGAGGGAAGGTGTGAACCACGATGTTGGTGGCGAGTTCTAATCGATTCGGGTGAGTTTTGGTATTTCTTTCTCTCTCAGAGTCTCTAAATCGGTTTGATGTGGGGTTTTCATGGTTGATTACGCATCTTACTTTCAGATATGCTCTTGGGTCGCAAGAACCGACCGTCGCGAAGTTAGGTCTCTCCCCCCCCCCCCCCCCCCCCATCGGAGGAATTCCCACGGCATGTAGTTCTGTGGTGGATGCAGGTACGAAGATTGTTCCTTCCAGGTTTACAGTCGTGGGTCTTTCTCATGAACCCCCAGCTTCCTCATCTCTCTCTATTCTAAATTTCGTTGACCCGGCCCGAAGAGCAACCGTCGTCGGCGTCCGCTCGCTGTTCTCGCCACATATTTTTGCCTGTTTTTCCTGGGATTGGTTGGCGAACATGGGAGTTCCACTCATGATGCTGAACAGAACCGGATTTGCCGATTCGGGTGAGCTGCTTAGCTTTGTGCCTTTTTATTCTTTCAGTCCCTTTTGCTATGGAAGATTATTGATCCTCGCAGGTACTATCTCTTCTGTTTTTAAGGTCCCTCTATCTCGATTTCTTTGTGTTGCAGCAGTTATAATCTCCGCTTTCTTCGCTTTGATCGCAGGGACACTTTCTTGCGTCAGGTGCTTTTTAGATGATTCGCTGGTAGGTTAGGGGAATTGGTTTTTACCGCTTAATTCATGTTTCGTTCCAGGGTGACCTTCGTGTCTTGATTTTGGCTTTTTTTTTTCTTATGCAGGGAGGGTTCTGGGTGGCCCGAGTTGTCGTGAGGATCCAACTCACAGTTTTCTGCCTGTGCCATCACTGCTTTGTGGATTCGGGTTTTGGTTTAAGGTGATTGTTCTAGCTCTTTCAATTGGGTGTGGTGCTGTTTATCGCAGTGAGGAGACCATATATTTTCTGTGCAAGAAACTCTGCGAAAATGGGAAGGCAAATGCTGATGGGTCTGATCTTTTTGTTGTGTTCATCTCCAATGAAAAGAAGGCGGTAGGGTTCTTAAGCAATTCGTTCTTGAATATCTTTTGCTGATTTGGGATGATGGCTATTTTGCTGCATCTTTCAAGTCTTTGTTATTTCATTGTAGATCCCGCTATGGAATCAGAAGGCGAGTACACGAGCAGATGGGGTTGTGCTATGGGATTATCATGTCATATTAATTCAGGTGGATTCTCGCTTAACACACAATGTTTGTGAAGATATGTTGATCAAGTTAGCTGAGGGGTGAAAATAGAGTTTGGCTTATGGTCAATGTCCTTTTTGACATCCTGAATTCCTCTTATTGAATAGAAATTGCCATTCGATGTATGTGCAGAGGAAAAGAGATGGTGATGATGATGAAACTTCTTCAACTTTGGTATGGGATATGGATTCCTCTCTTCCGTTTCCTTCGCCTCTCGATTCCTATCTGTCCGAAACAACGAGGCCATCCTTTGAGCTCTTCTCTGACTTTCTGAGGTAGTGTGTAAGTCGTGATACAGATTTTATCTTCTTTGATAAGTGGATCAGTATGTGCCTATAGGAGGAAGTTGAATTTGTCTTTTCATATTATCACTTGCCTAACCACTTGGAGTTTTGAACTTCTTCCATGTACTGGTAGTGCATTGATTTTCTCATCTCTCAACCAAGCCAATTCATTGTTTCACAGTGTATAATACATTGTGCAATGTGAAACAAGTCTCACCTGATTTTGGTATGGTAACAAAACAGTTATAAGCGCTTCAATCAATAATCACTTTGTTATCAGGTTTTATCGTGTCGTGCATGCTCCAGTATTTCTCCGCGGATTTGCTTGTGATAGAAGTCATATGAAAGACTCTACTGGTAACTGGAATGCTCAACCTCCTGCATATGAACCCATAACTGCAGAAGGTGATTGACTTGTATGGATTGCTGGCTTGGTCTTAACTATATGTATTGGAACATTTTGATATCTTTTCAGATGCCCTTTATCGTCCATAAATTGATGACTCTAACTTGCTGTGTTACTTCTTTGAATTTTTATTCAGTGAGGAATGCCTCAACAGGTGACTCACTCTTTTAAGTTCATTCTCCCCAGTTAGTTATCCCATTCTTCTTTTCTTTGATCAATTACTCTTGCTTGCTGTTTTTGCAGTGTATATCAGCGGTCTAGACTTTGAACTATCAAGGACACTAGATCGTAACTGGCAAAATTTTGCTAAAACTGTTCTTTCTTACTCTCCTCTTTAGCTTCACGCTTCAATTCTTTGTTTTATTTGCTCAGTTTCTTACTGTTGGGTTCGTTTTTTATTTGAAATCGGCTTCTGGTGTGCTGCTGTGGAATCATGTTGGGAGCTGCGATGTGAAGGTCCCAATAGGAACAAAATTAATTGTAGGGTTCTAAGCAATGCTTTCAGGTAAGTCTTGAATCTTATTCCACTGGGCTTTCTCTTATCAAGGTTATTCCAATTAGGACGAAAGTCTGATAGTTTTTTTTTGTCTCTGCAGGCTTTATTTGGCTATTGGTTAACATCCAACTTCTTCTCATGATTATATGGTTTAGGTAAGTTACTACCTTTCTGCTATCTAGATGGCCTCTGCTATCAATCAGTAGTCATTTCTTTGGTTTCTCTTTATCTGCGAAAGGGGAAGTAGAATATGCTAAGGAAGACGAAACATATATATTATCTTGAAAATTGAACACAGGGTTGTTATCTCTGATCTTCTCGCACGTGCCTGACTCGCTATAACACAACTCCAAACAATGGTCAAGTGTAACCAATGAAAGGGACTGCAGTATAGTGGCTCAAGTGATAAATATCGAATCCACGGGTCTCTAGAGTTACTATTACTCAGCTTCAGTTTATTATTTAGCAAATCAGATTAAGATGAAAGAACTAAAACTACTCTAGCAAACTACAGTTAAAGTTAATCTAATTACAGGTTGGGAACTCACTTAGGTATGATTCCCCATAGCCACTAGCCAGATTAACGATTGATGATCTCTAACCTGTTTCACTTTCATTCACAATGCGGAGAATCCTTGACTAGACCTTGAGTCTCGACTAAAGGAACAAGGCCCTCTTGAGTCAATTGCCTAGAGGGACGTATCCTTCTCTAGAACAACTGATCAAGGCGTTCTGAACTAGACTCCCTCTATCGAAAGGGGTTCTCAATCGATACAAAGCAGTGAATCAACCCTCGACTAAAGCAATCGATCCACTACTATCAATCTATGGTGCTCTATTGACCTAATCAGGTATTCCCTCTCATAGAATCAAAGCAGAATCAATAATCTCGACTAAAGCAGAATTGAATCATGAAAACATGCATAGATTGAATATGAACTCAAGATTATCCAGTCAGAGTACTCATACAATCATCCAATCAAACAAACATAGCTAGGGTTTCTCAAAACCTAAGTGAAGGGAAGTTACTCCATAGAGAAGAGAGAGACTGCAGTAAGAATCTTCAGATGATCAGTCTTCAAGTCCGGGCTTGTTCCTCGAGCTTCCAAGGCGAAGAAATCCTCCTTCTCTACTCCAAGAATGCCCTCAAATCGCCCTCTCTCTCTAGGGTTCGTCCCTTGGGTGTTTGGGATCCAAAACCCAGCTCTCACTCTTCTTTGGTTCGGAATTTGGCTTAAAACCAGGAAATCCCGACTCGCACGGCCAGGGTGCACGGCCGTGCATATCACCATTCTGGCCGTGCAACTCAAAACGCAGCGTGTCATTTAGTCGAACTTCAGCCCTCTCGCACGGCCAGGGTGCACGGCCGTGCGAGCTTCAGGGGTTGCCCGTGCGTGTCCTCGGCATAAGGCGCACGGCCATATTGCTCACGTGCACGGCCGTGCAGCCTCCCTGGTCTGCCCGTGCAGCTTGCTCAGCCTCTGTTTAATGCTTCGTTTCTCCCTCGTCCGGACTCCGAATCAATCGCCGTTTGATCCCAGACGCTCGTAGTCTCGTCCTCTTTCGTTTCATAACAAGCTTGCATGATTCTTTGTCCATAAAGTGAGGTAGAAATCCATTCTTCTTCAGGTCATGCCCGAGTTTCTTCTCTCGAATCGTCAATTGATCTCTGATTGATTTGAAACTTGCGCCTATGCTTCACTTTATGTGCTAGGACCTGAAATGGGACAAAGGAATACAACCTAGCATAAAATAGGCCAAAGACGCAATAATTCAAGCTCAAACAATCAAGAAACAAAGGGGAAAACATGTGCAAATACCGAGTCATCAAATCCTTTTAGCGCTCAAGGTTCCTAAGGTGAAGAAATCCTTGGCGTTCCTGAAATCACCATTCCACCGGCGGCCACCGCAGCTGCCCAGACACCCTTCAACCTGTTTTCAACACACAGACAGGATAAAGTAGTGGAAGAAGCGGCATCCGTGTCAATCTGACGAATCGTCATCAGCAAAGACATCCAGTAATAGCGGGTCATCATCTTCAATTCTTAGCCAGAGACTTACAAGTCTGGAGAAGCAAGTTAAGGAGCGGAAGAAAAGCAAGAAGTAATGCATTGATGATTTTGTTCAGTGATCGCACGGAGGAGACAAGGTTTGAAGTTGTTTTAGGTTGAATTTTACTTATGGTTGGTCACATATCAACAGTTTAGAAGAGGAGGAGAGGGTTGTTTAGATTAAAAATAATATGTCTTTCTCTTCGATGGGTTTGATGTGAGGTTTTCATGGTTACTTCGCCATCTTACTTTCAGATGTTCTTTTGGACGTACCATCTTCATCGATGAGGGGAGAACTTCTTATGTCACACCCAGATTCATAGGTCTTTTCTGGTTGGACTTGATTTTGTCTTTTTGGTCTCTTTTTCTCTAATGGGTAAACTTGAAGTGACCAGGGGAGATCCTGTTCCGCAAGGTTTGTTGTGTATTTCTTTGATGCAATTTCCCCCTTCTTTTCTTATATGAGTTGGTTTGCCCTTTCTTTCTCAAAATGCGTTGTTTGATCAATTTTTTGAAGGAGATTTCGGCACCGAAAGTCTGGAAGGTGGCCATTGAATTCCAACGAGGAGCAGCAATCCGAAGATCTGTGCTTCGGTTATAGATCCACGTTGGATAGGACCCTCGGTGGTGGGAATGTGATTCACGACGGAGGGAAACCAGATTTGCCGACTCATAAGTTTAAAGTGAGAATTTGAATGTTTTGCTGGTTTTTTTGGTGCAACCTGGTGATCCGTAAAGATATGTGGTGACTCTTACACTCAGGACTCTCCTTCCTATCCAAATGCGCCATCTTATTTTATAGTTTCATTTTGAACACCTGTTATCTAATAATCTGTAGTTTGTTCATGTCTCCATCTATATAACGAAGCTATTGGCTATGTAGCTTTTTCTTTTGTTCGTGATTCACTACCAGTGTAGCACACTTAATTAAATTAAGTCTAGCCATAATACTTGCAATTCCGACCGATTTTATCAGCGTTTTTGGTTTTGCAATGTAATTTGTGATTATTATGGATATATGTTGGTAGTGGTGGTGATACTGTTGAACGCAGAATTGTATGGTAAACTGCTTTATTAACTTTATTAAATTTCTGTGATTATGGAAAAAATCCTCAGTTTTGAACAAGTCCCGACGCGAAGTGCATGCTATGAGAGCAATCTATCTCCAAAAATGTGATCCCTTTATTCATGTTTGTGGAAGAAAAAATAAAATGTGGTGCCAGTGGTAGTTAATACTTCGACAAAAACAATAACAAAAATAACAGTATGTCCATTAACTCAACTCTACATTACATAACCATACAAAAAACAAAACTTATTGAAGATCGTTGTACCATTCCGTTTTACTGAACCCAATGTGTTACATTTGCTGAGCCAATCTATCTCCAATAATTCACCAATTAAATTACTCAGCCAAGCAATTGCTTGATCTACTTTTAAGTCATCCATAAAATTACAAAGACAAACGTAACCCGGCGCGGAGCCCGGGCTGATTACTAGTATCTTCAAATTGGCGGATCTAGAAATTTTACATAGTGGGTATCCTTTTTCAAAAATTAAATTAAATTAATATTAAAAATTAAATATGAATATCCTATTAGAGTAAAAGTTACAATAAAAGGTCATACATGTTTTGCATTATGAAAGAATGGTAAATACCTTATGTGTCTACACTGCTCAACAAATATCTCTTGACATATATTATACAAGGGTAACTCGTAATTTGTTTAATTGTTATGTTTAGAGAATAATTGATGATCATAATAGCCTTTTACTATTATATTTTGATCTAAAATATAACAACAAATGAGTTATAGTCTAACTGAAAATATATTTACGAATAGTAGCAGTGTCCAAGTTCAAATCACATAGAGTATCACCTAAATATTATTTGTAGCCACATGCAAACTACCACTATGAGGTTGGATAATAATTTCCCCAAATTTTAAGGGTGTCCCGCTATCACTTAAAGGTTTTTTTTACCTATACGCAAACTACTATCGAAATTTGGATAATCGTTCTTCCAAATTTTAGGGGTGTCCCAGGACACCCCTAAACCTTCATGCATCCGCCACTGAGAATAGGGGTCACCACGTGTTGAGCGCGGATCGGGTGACTAAGCGGGGTGTTTAGTCACTTCACTAAGATAATCTTCATCCCTAAAATTGGTTAGCAATTTCTAAATGTGGTCCCTACAGCCACATCATCAATTTTAGCAATTCACCACTTCACAGTTTTTAGTCATCTACATCCCTAAACTATGTTAGCAATTTCTAATGTGGACCCCATCTATTATTTTAACCAACCTCAACACATTGAAATTGAAAAGTTAGTAAGTAAGAAAAATAAAAAGACAACAATTACCTATGTTGCATTGCTAGAAGACTTTCTAATTTAGCAATCTTGTTATATTAGAAAGTATTCTCACATCCCTAGCAATTGCTAGAAAAATGCCATATAAGCTCCACCTCACTTTACCAATTGCTAAAATTTCGGGATGGAGATGGTCTAAGCCCCTCCCAGGTCTTAGATCTGTACATAGTGATCCAACGGTTAAAAAATGGGAAGGACTTTTTAATTACTAACAGTGGTAGTTTGGGTATTATAAAAAATTATGAAGCATAGAAAAAGAACTTACAAATAGTTCAAACCATACAAACACGCAAACAATACAAACTAGAACGACAAAACATACAAACAGATTTACGAACAATACAAAATATACGAACTATACAAACAATACAAAGTAGACCAACAATCAATACAAACAAAAAAAAAATGAAAAAACAATCAGGTTGACTTTGGAGACTCCATCCCTATATAGAGGGGCACCGTCCCAAAGTCAACCCGATTTTTTTCTAGACATACAAACATTACAAACATGGTGGACAAAAATTACAAAGTAGACCGACAAACCATACGAAATGGAAAAACGCTCAGGTTAACTTTGGAGGTTTCATCTCTATATAGAAGAGTTTTGTCCAAAAGTCAACAAGGTTGTTTTTTAGACATAAAAAACATTACAAACATGGTTGACAAAAATGATGGACAAAAATAACAAAGCTTACAAACTTTACAAAAGGAACCAACAAACATTACAAAAATAACAAAACATTACAAAACACATTGACAAACAGTACAAAATATACTAACAGTACAAAATGCTACTACTTACAATACAAAATAGTACACTTGTATTACTAATCAATGAATACAAATTATACAAATCATAACATAAAGTATACAAAGTAGACAAACAAACATTACGATTTACAATATATACAAATTTTTCATATAAACATTACAAACATAATAGATAAAAGGGTAATGTGTATTTTTTTTATCCAAACCTTTTGTAGATTCTTTTATATTATCCAAACCTATCAAAATACTAAGAATTAACCAAATGTTAACTTTCAGTTAGCAATTTTGTTAGTAATATAGACTTGGCAACATGATACAAACTTGGAAGAGACACATGAAGGTCAACATTCCAAAATTTTAGTATTTTAACTAATAAAAGAGTTACAAAATTATTAACGATAATGTAAAAATGGCTAATATTTTGATGCATTAAAGATTTGGCTAATTAATAGCATTTTAATAGGTTTGGATAATACAAAAGAATGTAAAAATATTTGGATAAAAAATAGACATTACCCTATATAAAATTGACAAACTAGAATGATAACTGATACAAACCGAATCGATACAAACATTACAAACCAGACTTATAAACTTTACAAAATAGGTATACAAACATCATAAATCCAAGACTGTAGCCGGAAAATCATCGGCTTCCGTCTCCGGTCACCGAAAGCTCATCGCCTGCCGTCTTTGGTCACCGGAGGAGGCTCCTCCGCCATCGTCGGAAATAAATTCTCTTTGTGTGTGTGTGTGTGTTTGCTGGGTGCAAAAAAACCACTTGGAGGCATAAAATCCCTCATCGATTGCCGAGGAATTTCCCAGAAAAGGCCCACCGAGGGAGGGTTGAGGACAGACCATTATTTTTTATTTTAATTGTTTAATAAATAAATAGTGTAATTACCACTTTATCCTTCATTAAGCTGAATTAAGTTGAACCATCAGATTTTAATGAGACTCAATGGCTGAGATTGACTTAGTCATGTGACTAAGGGACCCCCCCTTAGTCGCCTGATCTTAGCCCCCAGGTGCTCGAGGCTAGGGCTGGCCATTCGGTTAATGGTTACCGGTTAATCGGTCGGTTAAACCGATAACCGGTCGGTTATCTACTAACCGGTAACCGAAGTAACCGAACTTCGTTCGATTATCGGAAGCTGAACGCAATGGTTTTTGGTCTTAAAAGTGGTTAGGTTAACTGATAACCGAGTAACCAAAGCCTATTTCGGTCGATTTTCGATATGGGGGGTGGTTATTTCGGTTAACTGATAACCGACTGATCAGTTACTGGTTATAACCGAAATAACCAAACTGCCACCCCCTACTCGAGGCTATGGATAATTTTGGGTCGTTTGGATGGGCGATTGAAGCGAGAGATTTTGGAACAATCTAAACTAAGTAATTTTGAATAGGGATGGGCATTGGTGTGAACTGCACCGCATATTATTTGGACTATATTGCATATTACACCGCAATTTAATCGGTGTGGTCAAATCGAACCGCTTAGATAAGCAATTTGGTGTGGTCCAAATCCCAATGGAAATTCGACCGCTGGGAAAAATCTACCCTTTAAACCAGTTGGTGCATGTAACAATTCCAGAGGCTTGAGAACTGAGAAGGGGGAAAATAATACACAGGAAAGACTCATGGCATCATATAGAGGCAATCACAGCACGAAAATGTAACTCAACCCAATCTGGTTTTGACCCCATGTGGCTCTTGCTTCAACTCTTGTTTTCAAGGCAACTGCCCATCTACGGTCATAGACCCAAGATTATTACAAGATGGAATCCATTGACACTTTTCAATGGAAACAAACAGAACACGTACCGTGCAAAATAGGACTCCAACATTTAGGCATAATCACAGTCTGCTTGTAAACACAATGGGCCCAACCTTCTCTTGCATTCATGATACCGATTATAAATACCCAGAAGTCAATCCCCGGCTCCAATATCCATATGAAAATTTAAAGCGTCTGCCTTCATCAAGATCACTATTTTTTCATATATTAGCTTAGTCTATGAACAACACCAAGTCGTGACGAGGCTTCGGTAACCTCAGTCCTATGCGCACACCGAGTATGTTAACAACACCATAATACCGACATAACTTTGAAAGAGCATCTGGCAATTTAGAACTTCTCACTCGTATAAACGTAGTTGTAAATACCCATTGAATATCAAACTTTTAGAAAGAGAAACCATATGGTCTCACACTAGTAGTACGAGTACAAGTAAAATAGGTGAACTTTGAGACTGTCCTTCGCCATGAACCTCTAGCTATTTAGTGCCCACATTATAGACAGGGCAGAAAAAGCATGAGGACCAAAGTAGGGGCTAGACCTTGAAAATATATCTCAATGTCTAGTACTTATGAATCTGACTGTTTGAATCAACTATACAAAGACATAGGACTAAGGCTGATATGATCCTAATTCGAGAATCCACCCAAACTTGGACCAAAAATCAGAATTACGCAACATCGAACTCTTTTGGGACCACGAGAATTGAATATCGCCCTAGTCGATATCGCATCATTCCCTCTCTCTTGAAGAAGATTCGACCTCGAATCTTTATAGAATCGTGATCCTTGATGAGCGCCACTCTTCTTGGTCTTCCAACGAAATTGCCTTGGTGAGGATTGTATTATTCCCCCCTTCTTATGAACAATTCGTCCATGAATTGTAGAGACATCACAAAGTGGAAAATTTTCTATGTAGCTCAGAAACTCTCGTTGATTTTCCATGTGGACTTCCTCTTCGATAATTGCATCACCAATCACAAAATCAATATGAGAAACTTCGAGAACTATTGGTGAATGCTCCATAATGTCCAAGCATTCATCTCAGCCCTTGCATTCTGATTCCTTATTGTATTGTTTAACTTCTCGCACACTCAAATCCGGAACATCAACAAGAATATCTCCTTTTACTTCTTCTGCCTCTTCTTCAACTTTCTCTCCTACTTCAAATTTTGGTTCTTCTTGAGATGAAATCAAAACTTGTGCATCATCTTCACAAGTGACTATAGTAAGTCCATCAACCAAAACCTCATCTTTCTCTTCTTCGACTCCAGCTTCTACCTCAACTTCCTCACCATGGATTGAGTTTAAGGAAGCATCACTTTTATCCACATCAACGAATCTTGCACCACTGACAGCCTCTTGCTCTTTCTCCTTCTGTGATTCTGGACAGTTGATCGACAATTTCTCTACTTCCAGATTCGCTTGCTCCTCATCATAGGCTTGTTGTAATTGCCTCCTATCTTCAGCAACTCCTTTCAACGATAATGGTATTAAGGCAAGTTTCTTTTCTTGATGCCTTAAGATGATGTTGTTGGTGCTCATGCTTCGTCGTGCTTGGTGATCATTGTGCCATGGTTTACCAAGAACCACCTGAGTAAGTTTCATAGGCACGACCTCACATTGAATTTGATCCACATAAGACCCGATTTTGATCTCCAAAGACACTTGTTCAGTCACAAAAACCCAGGCATTTTCCATCGACAATTGCATAAAGAAAGGGCTAGGATGTTGTTGTGTAGTTAGCCCTAACTTAGCTATTACCCTTGAACTGATCAAATTCAATTTGATCTCTCCATCAATAACCACATAACACAACTTCTCTTGAACCCAACAACGAGTATAGAACATATTCCCTTGTTCTATCTTTTCCGTCATCGCTTCAAGAATGTCCCTCTTCTCCACTGCGTTTGAACCGGGCTCTGATACCACTTGATATGATCCTAATTCGAGAATCCTCCCAAATCGGACCAAAAACCAGAGTTGCACACGTTGAACTTTTTAGGGGTTTTCTCCTTTCTTGAATAACACGAAAATAAAGATACTTGCGGAATCGATCAAACAAATCCGAACTCGTGAGAAGGGCCAGAAGGTATATGAAACCTTCCAAACAATCTCGAACCCGTGGAAGAGGCCAACCAATATCGTCGATGCTCGCCACAACTAGATGCATTCTCTAGTTGATAAGAGACCACTCAAACCTCCCGAATCCTCAAAGGAGCGAATAAGCAAAATGTTCACTTGAACTTGTAAACACTTGTATTTGATTTCTGAAACTTGAATGAAAAATACATTGGTTGGACTCCTATTTATAGACCCACAAATCTAAACACAAAACAACTAAGGAAAACCAAATCCTACTTGAAAAAGGAAAACAAAAACCTTAACAAACAAGGAAAACAAAAACCTTAAAAAACAAGGAAAAGACTAAGTAAACAACTAACCTTGAACCTAGCCTTCAAATCCGCCCCCCCCTTGTGTTCACACTTGAAATTCCTTTCACACCTTGTGTTCACACCATGATCTTTATCCATTGTTGATTCCATTCACACCTTGAGACTCCTTCTCCATGGCCGACCCTCCTTCCCTCCCTTTGAGCCCAATTTCGTGATCCACATAGCTCAATAGTGTGATGAACTTTCCTTCTAGCAAATCCAAGCTTAAGCCCTCCAACTCTTTAGCCAAATAGCTTGCAATTTGATCCCGAAAAGCCTTAGCCCTAGCTCGAATCATTGGCCCTTCAACTTTAGTGTGTTTGGCTTTGATGACCTCATCAAAGGCTATTTAAAGCTTCTTTCTAGACCATAATAGAACTTTCGATATAAAATTTGCCAAAACAAGCACTGTGACCGGTGTCCAGGAGAGTGACGTCAATGTGGTGCATAAAACAGACGGGCACTAGGTGTACTACCCTTCCAAATGCTGTTACCTATAGGTTTCTAGGGAATACCAAATCATTAACAGGTTTGTGAAGTTAAACTATCCAAAGGTTAGTTGAACAATGAAAGCAACCATTATACGGAGTTGTAGCTTGGGGAAGGTGAGCAAAAATAGATATAAATTTCAATAATTTCAATCTTTCATAGAAGATAATGGATCAATAGGCAACAATATTAACAACACTATAATACCAACATGCAAAAAGATGATACAGAACCGCCACCTGACGAGCCCAAAGAGCCACTCGAGGAGCTGGTGCAGGTCGAGCTGGATGGGCCCCGTTGATCAAACTGTATACCAAAGCCCAATTTGTGGTTCATCGCTGGCGAGTAGTTGGATTAGTAGGTCTATTTCGTTGTTGTAAGGAAGTTGGTTTCTCATTCCTTTTCTATGTAAGATTGTTGTTTCTTTTCTCGCAAGTTATTTCCTTGGTTGTAGCTCTATAAATTACATTGATTAGTGGTAATAAAGAGTAGTTGGATTAGCTTTCTCTTTCTTAGTTTGTAGAAACCCTACTATCATGCATCAATTGGTATTAGAGCCTGGTTTGATAGAACCGAGCTCTGCACCGCTCCCAGGATACTTGCCTATGACCATGGAATGCGCTCGTCACAACGCTACGACAGTGAATTGAAAAAACCTTGAACCGCAAGGACGACCACCATAGCCACTCGACGCTGAAGTTTCGCTGTTCGCCCTCACCGGAGTCTCAAACACAAAAACCATCCGCCTTGGCGTCAAACTACAACAGGAAGCCCTAGTCGCCTTGGTTGATAGCGGGACGTTACACAACTTTATCAACATCGACGTCGCAAAGGGACTTGCCTTACCTTCATCACCAGTTCCTCCGTTCAGCGTCAAGGTAGCCAACAAGGATTAACTGTCATGTGAAAGGTACTACGAAGGAGTCGTCCTCGACATCCATGGCGAGCAAATAGGGGTGGACCTCTATGAGTTACCCGTCAAAGGAATCAACTTGGTTTTAGGGGTGCAATGGTTGAGACAACTTAGCCCTATTACCATCGACTGGCAACAACTTACCCTACACTTCAAAAATGAAGGATGTTGGGTCACTCTTTAAGGGATCGCCCGACCAATGTTCGGTATAATTGTCCCCAGCTCATTCGGCCAAGGGAGGTAGCTGTTTGGGTCTTGTGTGTTCCTGAGTCGATAGGAGTTGTCAATTCGGCCCCAGCAGAACTACAAAATCTTTTGGACGACTTCAACGATCTCTTTGAAGCACCACTAGCCTACCAGCGGTTTGTCCGATCGACCACCACATCGCTAATAAAGTGAGAACCAAAGCGGTTAATGTGAGACCCTACCTCTACGTGCACTTCCAGAAAGAAGAGATCGAGAGACAGGTTAGCGAGATGCTGAAGTTGGGATTCATTCCACCTAGCTCGAGTCCATTTTCATCTCCGGTTCTGCTAGTCAAGAAGAAGGATGGGACGTGGCGGTTTTGTACGGATTATCGAGCTCTGAATAAAGAAACCATTAAAGACCGCTTCCCTATTCCCATGGTGGATGACATGCTCGACGAACTCCATGGCTCCAGGTACTTCTCGAAGCTTGACTTGCGTGCCAGTTACCATCAAATTTGGATGCGCAAGGAGGACGTACATAAGACTGCTTTCAGGACTCATAACGGCCACTACGAGTATCTTGTTATGTAGTTAGGCCTTTGCAACGCGCCTTTTATGTTCCAGTCAGCAATGAACGATATTTTTCGACCCATTCTCCACAAGTATGTACTGGTTTTCTTCAATGATATCTTGATTTACAGCAAGGATTGGGCTACGCACCTCACGCACCTAAAGACAGTATTGGAAATTCTTCGTCGACATCAGTACTATCTTAAGGGGTCCAAGTGTGCTTTTGGGTTGCAGCGATTGGAGTATTTGGGTCACATGATTTCATCAAAGGGGTACATGTGGACGATTGGCGACTGTTGAATCTAGTTGGCGAGTCCTATCTCCTCCACTGACAATATGACGACGGCTGACCTCTACCGATAAAAGGTGACGAATGACGACCCTCCGACCTCCGCTCCTCCTCCGCAGGTGCATGGAGAAACTTCGGATTGCGCATTGTAGATAGTGAGTTGGTGCAACGACACTGACGACACTGGGGCAGGTTCGATAGATGAAAAAGAAACTACTTGTGCTAGAAGCCTCGTACTTGACCACCATTGGAAGATGAGGAAGCGCAAGCAAGTTTGGGATCAACTTTGGGAAATAACGACGAGGATAGGGGAGATTAACAGTGTTGAAGTTTGCTACAAGGTTGAGGGCAAGGTTGGTCTTCAGAGGGAGGGATTGATGGAGACTCGGTTTGTTAATGAGACATTGTCTTCCATTAATTATTAATTATTATTATGATTATTATTGGGTCAGAGTGGTGTACTCCTGTAGTTTACTATACTCCAGGCACTCTTAGCGAGATATCTCTATCTAGACCGTGAATTAAATCGAGTTTGGGGCATGATGCTATACCCTAACCTCTAATGGATAAATATTAATTGACGTTGAGATTGGTCGAAGCTCAAAAAAGGAGATCTAACGGTCAGATCAGCTGGAGTATACAATACTTCTGGAGTATACCACTCATTACCTATTAATATTATATATCTTAATAGTATTTTAGTTGTATTAGGTTTTAATGTTTTCCTTTAAGTATGTAATTTGGGTTTTCATTTAGAATCAATCAAGAGGTAATCATAATAGTTCGGTTTATTAAGGAAGAACAAGAATAAAAGACATGCGACCTTTAGAAGAGAGATAGTCGAGATTTCAGAGGATATGGAAATTAGGGTTTGAGATATATGTAATATTCTTCTTAATTGATTGGATTTGAATGAAAACTCAAGTACGTATTTATATTCTATAAAAGTACATATTTATAGAAAATTTTAAATAAAAAAATATCAAGAATGGTCGACTAGCCAAACATAAGGTAATATAAAAGAACGATAACATAACCTTGCAAATCAGATCAAATGATCTTATATCCTAAATTGTTCCTACATACGACTAAGGCTAAAATAAACACACAACCACCAACAAAAATCCCCTTACGATTCTCAGAGCCTAATAGAAAAGCTATAACTAAGCGGAACGAGCCCATTAGATTCACGCACAAACTTCATTTGCTACTACTGGTTAGCATTAACAAAGGAACTAAGTTGCGTAAGGGACAAACTTCAATAGTAAACCCCCTATATGTTTCAAGCTCCCCACAACCTTTTAGATGAAAAACATATCATTCTCAAGGTCAGCATGCAACCTGTAGAACCTATCATCTAATGATGTCGACGACGATGTTGTTGATGATGTCGTTGAAGAAATCGTCGATCCCACAGAAGCAGGCGAGTGGCCCTCCACAACAGCCTCATAGTACAACCTGCCCCTGTAAGCAACTAGATCAGCATAGTAAATTGGAGGCACCAAAGACACGGGCTTGGTGCATCGAGCGAATGTGAAGCACAAGTTGTATGTGAGCTTCTGCAATTGATCAGAGGTGAAACCATGCTCGTCCCACAAGACATGGTAGTGTGTCGGCTTGCTCGTTCCAAGGCTTCCGTAGTGGCTGCAGAGGTAGAAATCAAACTCGGATGGATGAACAATCTTAGTGTCCACAACTGTTCCTGGAGACACATTGCCTGTAAACCCACCATCCCTCTGGCTCTCAGGGAACAACCGTGTATGATGTCGCTTCTGAGCTATGATCACAGTGACAGTAGGGTTGTAATTGATGGAATGAAATGCCCTTTTGAGGTCTAACAATTCTTCATTTAGAACCATCTCAAATTGTCCCTCACTAACCCCATCGCGGAAGATGATGATCTTCTGTGGCTTCACCTTGTTGATACGAGCATAGCTCTCTACAAGCTCCAAGCACATATCACCAAAGTTCACAATCTTTTCGACGCGATTGCATTGTGGACGAACACGTGATGCGTAACGATTGGCAGCAGGCCAATTCATGCTGGCAACAACTGCTGATATTGATGGACTTGTAGTGTTTCTTGAAGCAGGATGATTGACATCAACCCCTACAAACATGACTTTCCCCCCACCTTCTAAGAATCTGAATCGGTCGAAAAGCTCTGTGTTGCTGCCTCCCAACTTTGCATTGATCTTGAGGGCAAGGTTAGCCAGATATTGATCACTGCCCTCGTTGGCATGATAAGCAAGGCAACATTGAGTCACCAGACCAACTCTGGTCTCGCAAATCCACTTGAGATTCTTATAACCAGGATGCTTGCCCGACATCACACACACAAGAATCTGCAACCTAGCATGAGAAAGTTCGTAAGCTTGATCGTTCAAGCTTTCAAGCAGTTCATGAAGCGCGTCAGTGTTCGAGAACATGTGCATGCTTGAAGCTTCATAGAAGAGGGGATCCGCCATTGGCATGCCGAGATTCTTGCAGCGAGCAATGAGACTAGAGATGAATTGTGTCGGGTTCAACCTCTGTCGATCAGCTGCGCTAAAATCAACAATGGCCCACCGATCAATTGATTTGCCATCAACCACTCTTTTCCCGACCAGATTCCATTGACATTTCTCCTTGTCCACTAGTACTCTAATGGCAGCGCCACTATTGTTGCATAGCTTCAACTCTGGTGGACTAATTACTCGTCCAACCACTGAAGTCATGTTGGTGTCGACTTCCATCCCAAAATTGCTGATAATGTCACCACTGCAAATAATACACAAGTGCATAGAACATTTGAGCATACAAAAATGGAAGTTTCAGACATTAAAAATGAAGATAAAGAGGTAGTGAAACACACCTGCAAGGTCCATCTATGCCTCGAACCATATTGTTTATGGTACTCTCTCTGACATCTGGCCTTGCCAGAGACATCCTCTTTAAGAAAATGGCGGCCTTTTTATCCAACTGCTCTTTAGGGTATATCTGCCCCTCAACCAGGACACAAAGTTCCATAGGTACATAGTTCTTCCTGTCGCCCTTCCCTAGTTCGAGGCAAGGAATGTCCTTGTACACAATATCCTTCTGGTACTTGTGCCAGAAATATTCAACCAGACCAATCTCTGTAGGAGAAGAAGCATTAGTAGCATCTAAGTCTTCGATTAAGAACGTCAAGCGACGTGCATTTTCCTTGGTCAATCCTGATACCGTAAACTTCTGTTTAGTGATCCTATGAGTGACAGTAACTTTCAGCCCCTTGAGTGCTCTCTCAGCATCTCTCCTAAACCTTCTGAAGTCATTGAAATTGATCCCTTGGATGTGCTCTTTAAGAAAATCTAGAATTGGAAGCCTTTTGCGAAATGCAAGCACAGAGTAGTCCAAGCACATGGTAAGACCTTGAAATGTGGGCTTGAGGCTGTTCTGGAAACCCCTTGAAGCCCTGATCCCATGCCCAAGTTCATCATCAGGATGACTGTTTCGTGAATGGAAAGTACGTCCTGCAGAGATCATAGACCGAGCTGGATTCTCCTTCATCACCACGTCCATCCCTTGCAATACCTCCCGCGGTATGGAGAAGAGATTACCCGTCAGGTAATCCTTCAACCTACACAGCTTGAGCTCGTTAACAAGCTTGATACTGAAGATGTAAGCCCTAGGACAGATATCCTCACCATCAGGAAGTTCAACCTTGAAATGTCCAGTGGGCAGAGGAACTGCACTGAATATGTTCTTCTCGCCATCGTATGCAGTCATCGATGACGGGAAATGACGAGGATCATCGCTGAATAACTTGTCCCTGATCATTCTGAGATTCGATTTTGACAACCTAAGGGCACGACCATCTTTCTGGACCTCCTCTGGCTTCACTTCAACATCGTAGTGTCTTATGGTACCCTCAGGATTGAACCTGACAGGAAAGTGATTCACCCGAAGCTTAGCGTTCTTGATAGTCAGTGTGCCACCTCGGTCTGGTCGGTTAAGTGGAACAATTTTTTCATCGGGTGAAGTAAAAGAATCGTCCAACTGGTCTGATAGTGTCATCCATTTTATGCTTAGAATATCTCTATCTGCAAAGCAAAAGCAAAACGAAAACATGAACTTCCTCACAAAATGGCTCCAAATAAATAGCACCCCAACTTGTCATTACTCGTTAGGTCATATTTGCTCGTTTATTGGGCTAAAGAAAGATCCAACAAGTTAATATTGCTTTTTAGCTCAAAGTTGGGAAACAATTGAAATAGCAAAAAACAGTCACCCATCACAACACTACACAAATTGATATAAACTTGCCAATTTTACTAGGAAGGAAGAATACGTTTGCTTGTGTTTAATACAAACCACAATTTCAAATTATTAGAAAATATAGACAAATTTTTTTGGTGGCGTTTGAGTTGAGTCAAGATGTGGTTGTGGTGGAGAATGGATTATAGTGAACTCTATTCTACAATCATTATGGTCAACCAGTATATGTGGAGCTTAGCTCATAGAGACAGGGAGAGATGCTTATTACTCGATGAAAATGTGGAAATGCAATGTCACTTGAGCAGGATTATAAGACGCACTCAATGGTCTCCGGTTAGCATGAGAAAGTCGATACGCAATAAACTTGACTCCAGTCCAGCAATTCATCTACTTTTAATGAATTGAATGCTCTAGTTGACATGACAATCAACCTGTTGGTCTTGTCTTGCCATTCCGTGAGCTTCAAACTAGGAATTGAAAGACTAGAGTTACTCAAATCTATTGAGAAGTCAGTTTTTTAACTGATTATCTGACATACAGACTATACATCTCGCTCTCGGGGTCACACTCCAAAACTTATTAGCTTTTGTACGACTCTATTAACAGGTTTATCCTCCGTTCAACTTATAATCAAAATATAATGATGCTTTAAACCCCCGTTTTTTGTTTGTTTTTACCCTTTTACACATCAACATCCTTATCTGCCACCTCAAACTCAATGTCGATATTCCCAATCCCAAACATAAGCAACAACGACCAAAATTTGACTGAGAACACCACAGAATAACCGCATACCTTGGAGCCGCTCCTGCAATGGAGTCACGGCGGCGTCAGGAGCGTTGTCCGCCTCGCACTTTTCCTTCCTCTGCCTCCTTCTACCTCTCCCTCTGCCGTTCCTCCCCCTTCCCCTGCCTCTCCCATCCTCGCAGACGCCACTCGCCGGCGGCAATCCTCCTCCTCCCCTGCCGTCAGCAGGAACAAAATTCCCCTGAATCCGACGACCAACATCGTCACACATAAAACCCCACCGCGGGTTCTCATCCTTTCCCGGTAATCCGCACCTCTCCCTCTGCCTGCGCCTTCCCCTGCTTCCCCTTCCGCCTCCCAATTTCTGCTGAAGCTCTTGATCACGCTCCATTGCAGCCGCTATATACTTAATTACACGTAAACCCCGCTTCCGCCGCCGCCGCAATCCGGCAAAAACAGAGTATAACTGAGAGCACCAGAAGAGTACGAGACTAGGAAACACAGAGGCGTGCACCGGTTTGGAGACGAGGGAATAAACAGGGGGGCGGGGTTTTATATAGCCACAGACGGCAGAGATCCCGCCCAATCCAACGGCAGTTAAGCTAACTACAAAATTGTTCTTGACTGCGTCTAACTCACTGGGTAGGGGACAATTTTTTTAAAGCCCTCCACTAGTTATAAATTACAGAGTAAATATATATATATAATTGGACTGATATTATACGGAGAAGCCGAGGCAGGGGAGGAGAATTGTTAAAAACCTGCCGATGATACCGATGGCAGGTCGGGTTCGGGAAAAAGGTTTGAAGTAGACGATAATCGTGTTTTGTGGGTAAAAGTTGGGTGACTGCCGACGGAGTTCTTCATGCAATTAGCCTCCTTTTTTTTTCTTCCCGTTTTTTTGGTTGCTCTGTGTTCCGCGCCTGAATTCATTGGATCGTTGCATGGGACAGGGGACAAGGATGGAGAGAGCGTGTGGGTTAGAAAAGCACAAGGAGGAAGATGACAAAGGAATCAGCCTGACGGTTTCAAACACACGTACGGTCAGCCCTGGGAGAAGGAAGTTTGGTTTAGGTAATGGGACAAAGGGAATTTCGTTCCACTGCTCAATTGGTTGAGGATGAACACGAACGCGGTGTGTGTGACGGAGAAGAGATGTGATCGAGTAACAACAAGGAGAGCGTGGAGATCAAGTAAATATTGCAGCATTATAACGTAGAATTTGAAGTAGAATTGGAATCTTGAAGTATTGTGTCGGCATGGTAGTAGGAGTAACCAAGAATCCTCCGATTAGGGGAAAAAAGAAGACTGATATAACAATATCGATTATCAATGAACATATATATTCTTATGTTACACTTTCACCTATAGCTCTAATAGTTTGAGGGAGTCGTAATGGTGGTGGCAATAAACACTTCTGGTGTGTATTACGATGAACTTAATTGTGTTAATTAGCATTGTTGGGGATATTGTCAAGGCCTAGTCCAATCGGTGAAACTCGGAGAAAGACGGCCCAAGCAGGGGTTTCACTAAACTATCCCTCTAGGAACCTGCTCCTTCTCCTTCTCAAGACGTATCATAACCCCATGGGGCATCCTAAAGTTACTTCCTTATCATGATTAGAGTATACTGGAGATTCTAAAAATTTTCGAAAGACTCTGACTCATTTGGCCAAACTTTTAACGGACACCACCTTTTTCTTTCCTTTTAAAAACTGAAACCTTGAAAAACGAAAATCGTCACTCCAGTATTCCTTGGAGGCCAAGGAACAGAGGAGTTCCGGCGCTGATACCAAAATGTAATGACCCGTCTCTTTTCAAAAACCAAACCATAACTCAAACCAAAAACCGGTTACTATGGAGCAACCCAACCACATTTTAAAATAAACAAACTGACATCTTTTAAGAATTTTTAACGAAAAGCCCCAACACTTGGGCATAATTCTCAATCTCAAACACTTAAAATGACTTAACACAGAATCTCCAGTTTATAATAATAACCATGAAACAGAAAAATTAACTAATCTAACTTAAATCCTCACGAGCTTTCCGATATCCCGTCAACGCTGGTACTGCTGCTCGCCTTGCCCCGCTTCTTCTTGTGATTCACTTCTGCTAGACTATCCTCAACCTGGTGAGTGAGAAGGGGTCAGTCTCGTCGTTATTTCCTAAGCTCTTTGCCCTAGGCAAACTCATTACTAAACACATTATTAGGGGAATGCCTTCCTTAGACGAAAATCGTTCTCACTTTCATCCTTTAAACTTTACTATCAAACAGTCTATAAGAGATCTCTACTCCGATCTTATCGTTATAGTTTTCTTAGTTATATTCTTAATCCAAAGACACCAACACAAGGGACCACCGTGTTACGTCTCGGCGTCTGGTGTCCCTACCCTAGTATGCCAATCGCGTTACGTCTCGCCGTCCGGTTGCATACCCAAACTCGGAAATGACACTGCGTTACGTCTCACCGTCCAGTCCATGCCCGTCAACTACTGCGTTACGTCTCGCCGTCCAGCAGTGACCCAACCGCTCGAGGGTTCATCGTATCATCAACCAACTAATACAATCATACATCCATACATTCGTACATAGCATAACGCGTGCCTCCACCCTTACAGGCGGTGGGATGCCTCACACACATATCGCTCATATTAGAAAATTAACTAAATAATAACTTGAACGAAAAGCGGAAACTAAAAGACCTATGACAGAGATTTTACCCCCTCTACACTCACCTCTTTAGTCGCATCAACGTCTGCATTCTCACGCTCAAGCCCCGCGCGTTTTTCCTCTTTTGGCTCCTCCTCTATCGGTTCATCGTCTTCCTCTTCAACGACCCTAACCATTGGATCTCCGCCGCCATTCTCTTCAAGGTCCCTCCTCCACCCTTACCCCCGCCAGTCGCGATCGTCGTTGCCGAGTTCTCAGCCTTCCTCTTGCCTCCGCTAGACACGTCTCTTCCTCATATACTAACCGGTGTGAACCTCTTCATCACGAGAGACTACTACGTTTGATCGTCGGCTAACTTTCTCACCTTCTTTCCCCCCTTAGCCGAATTATCCCAGGAAACCTATTAATAAGAAATTCATATTCTAAGACACCCATCCTTGATTTAAAAGTCTCATTTTTATCTACCCAGACACCCTCTACTCAAAGTCCAATCCTCAATCCTCACTGCAAAGGTCCCTTAACCCCCTTTAAAATTTTCTAGAGTTAATCCCTTCAAAGACGATCATTTTTCCTAATTATTTTAGTCTTGAACGAATTTTTTACCTAACTTGAACCTTCTTATAACTTTGAACAATAATTTTCCTATGTCAATCATGAGCAGCTATACACTGGAAAATTATTAAACCCGTAAAAACCCATCGGAAAGATTTTTATTTAATTAAAATGAATATTAGAACAATTTCTAAAAATAGAAATACATCATCGAAAATCCCCAAATTAAATTAAAGCCATCTCCTAGACCTCACTCAATTTATAAATTTTTAAAACTTTGGAACAAACCCCCATAAAGACTCGAAACAATTTAAACAATCTAAAACAAGTTTCTGGAAATTCCCAGCAGCTTTAGTGACCACCCAAATTCTGTACTAAAAGTCTGAACGTCTGTTGCTAAAACCTCAGAATTGCACCATCACGAAAAATCACCAAATCGATCGATCTAACTCAAAGGGATCGAGTTCCCTTACCTCTAGAACGTGCCTAGGCCTAGGTTGGATGACCTGGGACGTTGATCTCCTCGTTGATCTAACCCTCAAACGTCACTGCTAATAAAATACGAGTTTCGGATTAGACTATCGATGAATCGAGTTTAGAAATCGCGAAGGGGTTCGTGATCCTTACCTAGAAACACGAAAGGAATGAGATCGGGATCGGGGTCAAGGCACAGGATAGGGGATCTGGCGCTCTCTTCTTCCTCTTTTCGCCATGCGCTGGCGCTGGGGACTAAGGGTCGGCGGTTATTATTGCTTGCGGGAGGGGAGGGTTTCTTGCTGGGAAAAGGGTTATTAGGGGTGGGTTGCTGGGGAAATAATAATAGGGGAGAGTGGAGGCGCCCGACCTCTTTGACCGCCCCACTATTTTTTTAAATAATAATAGTTATTAGTATTATTATTCCTAATTCGCGGTTGCAACTCTTAGTACGTAACCATCAAACCAACCGGTAATTTATTATGGTCGAACCCAAATCTAAAATCCGGGATGTTACACTTTGGACTTGAGTCCTTTTTTGGATGAAGGTTTACTGAGGTTGGTAATTGCCCGTGGGGCCTTGAAAACCCAGAGGTCTAGGATTAGTCAGTGATGGCCAAGCAAAATTGGGGTCGTTCCTCCATCCGGGATTATAAGTATTGCTATACGGGTTATTAGCCCTAGAATTTGCCACGAAGTTCACTTGTTCCTCCGGAGTGGTTGGCTCCTTCATTGCTTGGCATTCTCCATCTCATGGCTAGTGCTCAAACACCAATCACAAGATATCACCGACCTCTTTTCTTGCTTCTTATCTTCAAGAATTACCTCGATCAGCTTGTCAAGCTTTGCTTCAAATGGAGCGCTGGCTCCCATACTTCTCACTCCTCTATCATTACTTCTTTTCTCGCTCCTCGACAAACCCCTAATCGTACCCCTTGACGGCCATGTCCTCGAGCAATTCGGTTACTTGCGGTGGAGTCATATTCATCGATTTCCCTTGACATAGAGAGTCAATGAGAATTTTGTCTTCTTGGATTAGTCCACCGTAGAAAGTTTCAATCCGAAATTACACCTCGAACCCATGGTGAGGGCATTGAAGAAAGTAATCGGAGAATCTCTCCCAAGCATCCCTCAAGGTCTCGTCTTCTTCTTGCTCGAAATGGGTGATCTTCTTCCTCCAATCGACTGTCTTCGAAGGCGGGCAATAGCGGGTCATGAATTCGTTGAGAAGATCGTCCCATGAGGTGATTGAACCATGCGGGCGGTTTTTTAGCCACCGGAGTGCCTTCCCCGCAAGTGAATAGGGGAAAAGCCTCAGTTGCAAAGCTTCAGCCAACATGCCATTGATTTTCTAGCTCCCCGCGAGCTCCAGGAATCTTTGCACATGCTCTCTTGGTGACTCGGTCGAATGACCATGGAACAAAGCATTGTTCTATATCATGGGCGATTGAATGTCCGCCGACTGTGGGGCCATCTAATATCCCATTGTCCTCGATATTTCCTCTTCTGCCACCGCATCGTTCAAGTTACGAGGTTGGGCGGCTCCTGCTTCTTTTTGGTTCCCCGCTAATTCTACTCCAATGTCGGGTTCACCTTACACTTCTTCAACTTCTACTTCACTAACACCGGGACCAAATTGTTGTCCCCTTTCTTCACTTCTCCTCCTTATCTCCGCTAGCTCCCTCTCCCGTGCTAGGAGTCGGAGAGTTCAGTTTATGTCCTCGTCACGTGGTAGCAAAGGTGTCGGATTGCTTCGGGTCATGCACCTCCCTACACAACTTAGAAATCAATACCAAGTCTAGAACAAGCAAAGCACAGACACTTTCAAAACTAGAAATTAAAAGCTAGATTAACACCAAACAACTTTTTCAAGATAACGGACCGTTGTCCCCAGCAACGGCGCCAAAAACTTGACTCGTCTCGAGTATCACAATTAATTCCCGCCTAAGGTTCAAGTATAAACCTTAGTAGGGTGCAATACATGGCAAGTATGTTTAAATATTGACTCGGACCGGTCCGTGTACCGCTACTTCAATTGTTTGAAACATTATCTAGCGAATCGGATTTGGTTGAAAAGATGGCCAATTAAAGTTAAGCAAGACAAAAGTAAACAGTTTTGAAAGCTCTAAGTGAGAAGGATCACTCGGGTGTTGCCTCCCCCTAACTACTACTATGGCACGAGGAATTGAATTAATTGTTATGGGCAAGTTGACCGCGAACCGCTAGGAAACGTAACTATGGTCTAAAACCATACTCTTGTTTGCTGACTCACTCCTACTGTTACTCTAGAAAATGGCCAAGTGCAACCACTTCCTAAAGCGTAGTATAGCGGGTTTGGGTTTTAATTTCAACCCGGGTCCTAGATGTGATGACTACTCAGCGAATTCTTATTATTTAGCAGTGAAACTTTAGTGCAGGTTCAAACAAGCAAAACAAGCAAAGCAATTAAACGGTTGTTTTCAAGTCGAGAGAGGTCACCCGTATATGGTTCCCCCTAGACTGCAGTTAAGCTGGATTGTAATTTACCAAGTTCAGTTTTAATGATAGTTATACTGCGGGAGGTTCTTAAGCAGTCTGAAGTCTCGACTAAAGGTCTCCAGACCCTCTCAATCTGAATCCCCAGCGGGCGACTAACCTCCACCGGAGTAAATAGATTGAGGCCCTAACGAACCAAACCTCCACTACCGAAGTAAATTCGGTACAAAATAGTGAATTGGCTCCTCGAATAAAGTCGCTAATTCACTACCTTCAATTAAGGGTACTCTATCAACCTAGGCAGATATTCTTTTTCTAGGTTAAAGCAAAAACAACAGGAATTTGATCAGAATTCATGCCATTCAATCATTCAAACCTCAATTGAATATAATCAAATCATAGAATTTGTGTAACACCCCGAATTTTGGGTTATGGTTCGACCATAATACGTGATCGGTTGGGTTGACAGTTTTGTACTAAGTTTCCAATCGCGGGTTAGTAGTAGTAGTAGTAATAATAATAATAATTATTATTATTGTTATTATTTTATTACTAATTAAAAAAAACCCAAACCCGACCTTGGCCGAGCGGCCCTTCATAATATTCCCAAACCCGACCACCCCCTTTAATAATTCCCCAGCGCTCAGCTGATCGCCGCCGCCGCCCAAAACCCTCTCTCCCCACGCCCGTCCTCATCCCAATAGCGCCGCCGCCTACGCGTTGAAGAAGGCCGGCCCTTCCCTCTTTACTATGAGAGCAGCAAGCTTGGTCGTTGCGTGAAGTATATACCAACCAGGTCGGCGGGAGCGTTATGTTAGGCAAGCAGGAGGATTCTCGGACGAGGTAATTGTGATGCCTCTCTACCACGTCAGCTGCCTGCTTAAGTAAGCAGGAGGCAGTTTGGCGAAATGGACTTGTTCGGAAAGGAGACAGGGCAGGGCGAGGGCTGGGCCTTCCCACTATGTCAGCTGCCTGCTTAAGCAAGCAGGAGGGAAGCTGGATAATTATTAGTCAAGCCTAGCACCTTAAACAAGCAGGAGGGGAGCTGGATAATTATTAGTCAAGCCTAGCACCTTAAGCAAGCAGGAGGCGAGCGCAGCCGATTCAGCAGGTTGCCGATTGAGACAGGAGATTGGTGATTTAAGCAGGCAGGAGGAAGCCACTATTAAGCAGGCAGGAGGCAGCACCTAGCCAAGCATGTGGTGTCGGCAAAGTAGGGCAAAAGCACATAATCAAGCCAGTTCCGATGAAAGTAAAGTGAGTGTAAAGGGGGTAAATTCTACGCCTTACGTAATCTTTTAAGTATTATGAGTTTTAAGTATTTTAGTGAATTGGTTACCGTTGCTTGATTAAGTTCATGATTGATTATTTGTGCCTTGCTTGAGCTATGATTGAGGTGTTTTTGTGCTAGTTGATGTGATTTTGTTTGAGCTATGCTTGAAGTGAACGTTTATTAATTACTTTGGAATTTTACGAGTATAAGTTATTGTTAAAGTTTAAGAAACAAGGTCTTTTTAAGAAGTAACTCACCTTCAAGAAGGTGAAGTCGTTTTAAGTGTTTTTAGTCACTAGCGCCAGTCCGTTGCCATTTGAGATTTTCAGGTAGAGCAGCAATTATGCTCTAGAGATCTTTGAGACAGAGCAGCAGTTATGCTCTTGAGACTTTTAAGATGAGCAGCAGTTATGCTCTTGAGAATCGTGGTGAAGAGCCACCACGATAAGTTTAAGATGTTAGGGGGATGAATCGTTACGACTTCCCTGACTAAGTTTAAGTTTAAGGAAAGCCTTGATGGCTTCTCATACGTATGAGTTGGCAACTAGACTAGCTAGTGAGGGATCCCAGTGTCAGTCAAGTATTTAAGTCAAGATTTGAGTTTTAAGAGAGGAGAGTAATTTCAACTCCCTCAAAGTTTAAGAGTTAAGATTTTAAGATTGGAAGTACAAACAACTTCCACTAGTTAAAGTTAAGTGTTTAAGTAAGGTACTCAAGTATTAGAATTATTAAAACGTAAGGGCGTAGACTGACCCCATCTCACTCACCAGTTTGAAGAGGACTAAGAGGAGTTAGAGAGCAGCGAGTTCGAGAAAAACAGTTCGAGTGAAGCTAGCTAGAGGAGGACAGTACGAGCGTCACAGAGGATGTCTAGTCAGAGTTTTTCACACAAGCAGCAACACTTGAGACTAGTTAGTTATTATGTTTTATGATTATGAGTACAGACTGGAGAGTATTTCGAGATCAGATTGAGATTTTAAAGTTTGATTTTAAATTGCCCACGTGTTAGGGCTTTGCTTTGATCTTCAAGTGTGTTTTCAGTACTTTATTTATGAATTTTTTTTCCCGCTGCAATTTAAGATTCGAGTATTTTATTTAGCAAGGGCATTTTAGTAAAAGTAGTACCAGGCCGGGTTAGGGTGTTTCATTTTGGTATCAGAGCCAGTCTTCCTCTGTTCCTTGGTCTCCAAGGAATACTGGAATATCGGTTTAAAGGCTTTTGTTTTAAAGGAAAGGAAAGCGAGTCAAGGATCTTCTTTTAAGAGTTTATAGAATCTCCAGTCTACTCTAATCATAATAAGGTGAATAACTATTACAGCACGACACTATGAGAAGGTAGCACGAGGGTGCAATTGGTTTAAGAATAAGCTAGGACGCGAGTTAAGTTAACTCGTCGTGGGACGTCAAATAAGAGATTGAGGCGTATGGCGATCGCCAGTAATAAAGAAAGGATGAAAGAAACGTGACCATCCCAAGTAGAATCTCAAGGCTCTCAAGACCAAGTATCTCATCGACATGATGGATAATAGTTTTTTTTCAATTAGTTAACCAACTACTCGGACGTTAGCAAACAGATCATCATCATCAACGTAGAGAAGGAAGGAGGGACGTTGCAAGGGTCTGTGGGGGTAGAGTCGAATGTGCGAGGACTTCAACTCCAAACACCAGCAAAGAGGTTCCAATTGAAAGGGAATACCTCAAGGATTTTGGAGGAGTTGAGAGAGTAGTACGAGGATTCTACTACTAGGCAGCAAGGATAGGATCTAATAAGCAAAAGCAAACAAATAGGAGAACTATGAATCTCCGAAGAAAGAGCTACAGTCACTAGATGTCAGTAGCTATAATGATGGGAGGATTTCAGGGTCCTTCACCTTAAGCAGTGGCGAGGAGGCACGAGCCATGAAATGAAGAGGTACCACGAGAAGTCCCTCAACTAGTTTTAGTGGTCAACGCTATTACAACATAGTGACAAGGAGCAGTGAAAAGCTTTGACCTCAAGCAAAGTAGGGTAGTGTAAATGAAGTAAATGAGGAAGTAAGTAGGTTAGAGGGGGTCTGAAAGGATGCCAAGAAGTCAAAAGGTCAATGCGGAGAGGAGGTATGGTCGTTTACATAATGAAGATAAAGGAACCCTTGTAAATAAACTACGTCACTAGAGAAGAGGGTACACGACCCTGGGGGTTAGGCTGATGACAAGCCGTTAGAAGGAACAAGACAAGCAACGAGGTAAATGATGTAGAGGATAAGTCATGGTCTCAGTACAACACCGTTAGACGAGACATGGGGGAAAGTACTCCGAAGTCTAAATCATACCTGATAGAAGACAGTGGGGAGTCAATAAGTAAGAAAAGATATGGAATGTGAGAGGGAATCACAGTTAGCCAGTAAATGGCAGTACGAATAGAGAACCACTTCTCAACAATGCGTCAATTGAATACTTAGTCAACACGGAGCTAGAAAGAGGATATTAGAGACCCGACAAACTACCCAGATCATGAAAGGTCAGGAGGTCGTTGGGATAGTTGAAAGGGGAATGCAAGAGTTCACGATGATCGGTTATGGGATTGTCCTATCCTAAATGGAGGGATCACCTAACCGCCTAGGGTACATGAGGGGTGACAGAAGGAGGAACCTCTTTACTAAGTTGGAACTAGAGGGCTGAGAGCTGAGGTCTCGGAACCAGTCGTAGGAGTAAATCATTCAATCAACAGGGTATAGACAAGCAAGTACAACGTTCATTAGAAGTTCTAATGAAAGTTGGAGAATTCGAGGGGGAGTCTAAACGGTCTTAATGAAGAGAGTTTGCGAACAATACCAAGGAAGAGCAAAAAGGCCAGAGGGAGTTTGACGAGATTTCAAGAAGTCAATGGGTCAAGTCTCCGGTGACTCGAGGTCAAGAAGTTGCACAAAGAGGTACGATGAGGGAAAGCATTACCGAGAAGGAGGAAACCATTAAGTTACCTTATCCAAGGTGCCCCACTCTGAGCGAGTACGACATAGTAGGATGTCATCAATAAAAGAAGGCCAGTTAAGGATAAATTAGTGATATTTAGTTAAGCCACTAAGAGCAATGACTAAGAGATTAAGGCTATTTACAAGCATCGGTCGAGACAAAAGACGTGGATGAGGTATGTTCAAGCCTACCAAGGGCAAGCCACTATTGGAAGCTTTGACCCAAAACAACAACGTGAAGATACTCAACAGAGTTTGGTGACCGAAAATAGTACAAAGCACCAACAGAAGGGTAGTAAAAGTAAAGAAGCAAGGAGAACACCATACGACGCTATAGGAAATAAAATAAAAAAGGTGGTTGTCGACCGGACAATGAATGCGTGAAGATAGTTTGGACGTGGTCAAGCACCATCATGAGTAGAAGTCGTGGGTGTCATCTGTCAAGTCTACCTAGAGAAGGTTTCTAGTGGAAATGGTGGTTTGAGGTATGGCGAGGAGCTACTCAACTGAGTAGATCAAAGCTAGTACCAAGCATCGATGAAGGAGTTGTGGAAGTAAGGAGGAAACCACAAGGCTATAATGAAAGTTATGGTGAAAAGGGTGGTAGTTGATTAAATGACAAATTCAGGGAGAAAGATAGTTAGGAAGAGCCGGCGAAAGAATACGAAGGTCAACAAGGAGGCGTTAAGGTGATTGCCAGTGGAGAATAAGTTTGACCATAGGAAGCCCATCAAGAACTGAGAAGCTCAATGGTCAACTTTAAAGTAGAAGTGTGGTGGTCCAGAACAGTCGAAGGGAAAACCTTATCGGTCAAGGTACATAAGTGAGAAGAGAATATGGGCACCCAAATGACTACATCGAGGACGAGGGACATATAGAACTAGCAAGAAACAATGGTAAGAGGAGTCACGAGTAACGAAGTAAGAGGGACATGAGTTTAGGGAACCTGCTAGGATACCCCAAAGTGAAAACAAGATCGCCAATGTTGGTAAAAGGTGTCAATCTCTCGGGTAAGACTATATTGGATGGGGAAACTGTACGAGGAATTTCAGCTAAGGTCTAAGAGTAGCAGAATGGATAGTACGAGAGTTTCAAATTCAGGTGGCGACAAGGAAGTGCTAAGTTAGGCGCCAAGATTGGACAAGTAAGCCAAAGGGAAGTTCATGACTCTTGAAGGGAGTCATAAAGTTGTTAGCAAGCTAGAGAAAGATGCAAAGGATGCTTTTAAGGCATACGACAAGTAAGAGTAGTAGTGTGAGGTTTCAGGGTAAAGCAAGAAGTATCAAGGAGAGGACCATTCAGTTGATGGCTAAAAGGAGGAGACGAAGAATCTTGGAAGGAAGTAAGAGATTCAAAGTTATGAGGTACAAGGACTTAGGTGATATATGTGGTCAACCGTAGATGAGGTTACGTTACAGCAACAATATGAGAACAATATGAGCTACGAAGTCATTACAGCAACAAAGGCAATTAAGAAGGGGGAGTGCCATAGACGCATTGAGCAAGTAACTAGCTTGAGCAAGAGAATTATGTAAAGTAGGTGAGTAATTAGTTGACCAAGAACCACACGAATCGGAGGAAAGGGTTCATAACTCAAGGATGTATCAGGTAAAAGGAAGTATACATCCTAGTAGTAGAAGGATTTCCTCAATCAAGTGAGACCTTAGGTTGTTGCGATGAACAAATTTTGAGGTCAAAATTTTTCGCAAGGTGGGAGGAAATGTGATACCTCGACTTCGATAGGTTCAACATCAAGTACTGGACCCAAGTTGGAAAATTTTGAAAAGGGCAAGTAGCCACTCAAAGCTACTAGATGCTAATGAGCTTGTTGAGAATACCTTTTATGGTCAAGAGGAAATAACTTGAGGTGAGGTAAACTATACGGGACAAGGAACGAACATCATCAAGGTTCATATAGAGAGAGTAAACTATTGGGGCAAGGAAGTATAAGAATGGTGTTGACAGAAGAATGAGATTCAAGCAAATTTCGGGGACGGAATTTTTATAAGGTGGAGGAAACGTAACACCCCGAATTTTGGGTTATGGTTCGACCATAATACGTGATCGGTTGGGTTGACAGTTTTGACAATTTTGGGTTATGGTTCGACCATAATCGCGGGTTAGCAGTAATAATAATTATTATTATTACTACTAATTAAAAAAACCCAAACCCGACCTTGGCCTAGCGGCCCTTTATAATATTCCCAAACCCGATCTCCCCCTTTAATAATTCCCTAGCGCTCAGGTGATCGCCCGCCGCCCAAAACCCTCTCTCCCCACGCCCGTCCTCATCCCAATAGCGCCGCCAAGCCTACGCATCCAAGAAGGCCGGCCCTTCCCTCTCTACTACGAGAGCAGCAAGCTTGGTCGTTGCGTGAGCTAGACACCAACCAGCTCGGCGGGAGTGTTATGGTAGGCAAGCAGTGCCATTCTCGGACGAGGTAACTGTGATGCCTCTCTACTACGTCAGCTGCCTGCTTAAGGAAGCAGGAGACGAGCTGGAGAATTGTTAGCCAAGCCTAGCACCTTAAGCAAGCAGGAGGCGAGCTGGAGAATTGTTAGTCAAGCCTAGCACCTTAAGCAAGCAGGAGGCGATTGAGCAGGGTCATTATTCAAGCAGCAGCCGACTCAGCAGGTTGGCGATTGAGCAGGAGATTGGTTATTTAAGCAGGCAGGAGGAAGCCATTATTAAGCAGGCAGGAGGCGGCACCTAGCCAAGCATGTGGTGTCGGCAAAGTAGGGCAAAAGCACATAATCAAGCCAGTTCCGATGAAAGTAAAGTGAGTGTAAAGGGGGTAAATTCTACGCCTTACGTATTCTTTTAAGTATTATGAGTTTAAGTATTTTAGTGAATTGGTTACCGTTGCTTGATTAAGTTCATGATTGATTATTTGTGCCTTGCTTGAGCTATGATTGAGGTGTTTTTGTGCTAGTTGATGTGATTTTGTTTGAGCTATGCTTGAAGTGAACGTTTATTAATTACTTTGGCATTTTACGAGTATAAGTTATTGTTAAAGTTTAAGAAACAAGGTCTTTTTAAGAAGTAACTCACCTTCAAGAAGGTGAAGTCGTTTTAAGTGTTTTTAGTCACTAGCGCCAGTCCGTTGCCATTTGAGATTTTCAGGTAGAGTAGCAATTATGCTCTGGAGATCTTTGAGACAGAGCAGCAGTTATGCTCTTGAGACTTTTAAGATGAGCAGCAGTTATGCTCTTGAGAATCGTGGTGAAGAGCCACCACGATAAGTTTAAGATGTTAGGGGGATGAATCGTTACGACTTCCCTGACTAAGTTTAAGTTTAAGGAAAGCCTTGATGGCTTCTCATACATACGAGTTGGCAACCGGACTAGCTAGTGAGAGATCCCAGTGTCAGTCAAGTATTTAAGTCAAGATTTGAGTTTTAAGAGAGGAGAGTAATTTCAACTCCCTCAAAGTTTAAGAGTTAAGATTTTAAGATTGGAAGTACAAACAACTTCCACTAGTTAAAGTTAAGTGTTTAAGTAAGGTACTCAAGTATTAGAATTATTAAAACGTAAGGGCGTAGACTGACCCCATCTCACTCACCAGTTTGAAGAGGACTAAGAGGAGTTAGAGAGCAGCGATTTCGAGAAAAACAGTTCGATCGAAGCTAGCTAGAGGAGGACAGTATGAGCGTCACAGAGGATGTCTAGTCAGAGTTTTTCAAACAAGCAGCAACACTTGAGACTAGTTAGTTATTATGTTTTATGATTATGAGTACAGACTGGAGATTATTTCGAGATCAGATTGAGATTTTAAAGTTTGAGTTTAAATTGCCCACGTGTTAGGGCTTTGCTTTGATCTTCAAGTGTGTTTTCAGTATTTTATTTATGAATTTTTTTCCCGCTGCAATTTAAGATTCGAGTATTTTATTTAGCAAGGGAATTTTAGTAAAAGTAGTACCCGGCCGGGTTAGGGTGTTTCAATTTGTACTTGGGTTCATACAATCAGACCTAACACACAAATCTAGGGTTCTCCATACCCAGATGAATAAGAAAACTACTCCATAGCGAGAGATGGAAAATCTAGCTCAGATGCGGAAACCATACTGTGAAGGATGATAATCTGTTTCTGGCGCTCAATCGGATCTTCTCCTAGCTCAAGCCGGGCTCCCATGGTGATGGAGATCGATCAAAGACACTTGAAGACTCAGTTTCGTCACTTTCTCTCTCTAGGTATCGCTCTATCTCTCTAAAACTCAAAAACTCCTTCTCCTTTGGCTCAAATCTGCCTAAAAGGCCAACCCTGGGCAAAACACGGTCGAGGGCACGACCGTGCTTTGCTTTTGCCCGCCCGTGTTTTGCCCCGTGTTAAAAACACGCCCGCGTCGGCCAAAACATGGTCGTGCCTAAATATGGACACGACCGTGTTTTGCTTTAGGCCAGCCCGTGTTTTGCTTTTCCATTAGTTCAGCTCTCGGCAATAAAAACACTGGCGTGCCTGTTTGTGTACACGACCGTGTTTTGGTTTAGGCCAACCCGTGCTTTGCTTTTCCATCAGTTCAGCTCTCGGCAATAAAAACATTGGCGTGCCTGTTTGTGTATACGGCCGTGTTTTGGTTTAGGCCAGCCCGTGCTTTGGCCCCAGCTCAACCGAATGACTTCCAAATTCCCCGAAACTCGTGCTTAGCCTTTCCTTCGACGTCTAGGACCTGAAATATGACAAAGTAGCACAACCCCGCGTAAAACGGGCCAAAAATACACGACTACTCGCCGCAAATGGATAAGAACTAAGGGTGCAAACATGTGTAAATACATCGCTATCATTTGCCAAACCAAGGGATACATTATAGGCTACTCAAGTAGCCCTTTTGATTAAGGCAATCGATGGTTGACTTACTCTCTCACTCAACCCAATGGTTGGTTAGCTTAATCGTGCTTAACCAAATTGCTTAATTCAACGTAGAGGTTTGCCCTACATTAACCTAGATAGGTGGCTTAAGAAGCTCAAGGAATCCCAACTCAATTGAGCTTCCCTTGAAGGGGGTTTTCCTTCTCATTTAGGTTAGAATGGCCAATTGGATTTCTAAGCACAAACATGCACAATTAACATGAAAAATACCTCAATCATTGTATTAAACAACACCCATAAACAATCATTCAATTCACCCAACAACTACATGGCAAATAGTTAGGGTTTCACAACACCCAAGTGAAAAAGAGTACTACTCCATGCTAGGAAGGGGAAGAACACAAGAGGAAAAGGTAGAAACCATCATGGTGATGCCTCAATCTCCTTTGAGCTTGTGTTGATCTTCTCTTGGGGAGAATCTTCCCCATCCACCACTTAGAGCAAACCCTAGCCTTCTTTCTTTCTTGGTTCGTCCTTTCTCTCTCTAAAATCTGAAGAAGACACTTTCTCACACTTTTGGCTCTCCCTCTCTCTTCCTTTAAGCTCACATTATATACCAGGACCAGGCTCCATTCACGGCCTCATTCCACGACCGTGAACTCTTCAACGCGTTCGTGAACATATAGCGCGATGTCGAAAAGGACCGCTTTGCCACCAGGAGTTCACGGTTTGGCCTCAATCTTTAGGGTCTTGTTGACCGTGAACTCGTCCCGCGGTAGTAACTGCAGAATTCTCCCTGGATGCATCGCGGTTCACGTTTTTGGGCTTCAGTTCACGGCCATAGTGGACCGTGAACTCCCATGATAAACGTGAACTGCCCCTGGATCACCCTCTTTGCCCGGTCTTTGCCTCTTTTCGTCCAACTTTCAACTTCGGGGTTGGTTTCACATGTTGGATCCTGAAACACACAAAACATAGCGTAAAACCACCCTTTTGGGAGTCTAAATGCTACAAACGCCCAAGGGAAATGGGGATGAAATGTGTGCAATTAGATCTGAATCAGTCTTTTATGTTTAGTTGTAAAGCGCACGGGAAACCATGCGCCATTCATTGTACTTGGAATGTAATTTTCAAAAGCGCCCTCCTAATTGCGCCCCTCATTTCTATATACAATTGTTACCGTAAAGCGCCTCGTCCAAATTGCGCCCATGCGATGGATTAGAACAATGATAAAGCGCCCTGATCACACACGCCTGATCATAAATGTACTACCATCATAAAGGGCCCTGACCTATTGCGCCTATATCACCAGTATGGGGTAATTATAACGCGCCCGAACTTCATGTGCACACATCGTGGTTGTGTTGTAATGGTAAGGCGCCCCAACCCCGTTGGGCAGGGCAGAGTTTCGCATAAACTAACCCATGGCGGGGGTACGACTATTGGGCAAGGCCAACAAACCAGCAAAGGAAGGGCAAGCGAGGCGCACTAGATAAAAAAAACTTGCCACAACACTTGGCACCAATAGTACGTGATCGGTTAGATTGACGATTACATACTAATAGTTGCAACAGCGGATTAAGAATAATAATTATTCTTATTCTTATTCTTATTATTAAAAAAACAAGTAGTGGGGTGGCCAAAGAGGGTCGAGCGGCCTCCCCACTCCCTAAACCCTCCCCCTAATAAACCTCCCCACTCCCCCCCAATTATCATTATCATCAAACACCCCAGCAAACGAAACAAAAACCCTTCACGGGTATTGCAAGCAGCCGCCGCTGCGAGGAAAAAGAAGGGGAAAGAAAGGGAGCGTCGGCTCCCAACCCGACCCCGATCCCATCCCTTTCGTGTTTCTAGTTAAGGATCACGAACCCCTTCGCGATTTCTAAACTCGATTCATCGATAGTCTAATCTGAAATTCATATTTTGAATTATAGCGTTTGCAACGAGGGTTGAGGGTTGATCATCGATCAACGAGGAGATCAACGTCCTGGGTCATCCAATCTAGTCCTAGGCACGTCTAGAGGTAAGGGAACTATATCCCTTTGAGTTAGGTCGATTAATTTGGGGACTTTTTTGTGAGGGTGCAATTCTGAGTTTTTAGCAACAGACGTTCAGGCCTTCAGTGACAGATTTTGAGTGGTCACTAAAGCTGCTGGAAATTTGCAGAAACTTATTTTAGATGTTTTAAATTATTTGTAGTCTTTGTATGTTTTTGTTCCTGGGTTTAATAATTTAATAAATTGAGGGAGCTCTAGGAGATGTCTGTAATTTAATTTGAGGATTTTTGAAGATGTATTTCTATTTTTAGAAATTATTAGATTATTTATTTTAACTAAATAAAAATATTACCGACTGGATTTTAAGGTTTTGATAATTTTACAGGGTATAGGTGCTCATGGTTGACATAGGAAAGTTATTATTTGAATTGTTAAGAAGGTTCAAGTTAGGTGCAAAATTCGTCCAAGACAAAAAAATTAGGAGAAATGGTCGGTTTTGAAGGGATTATTTTTAGAAAAATTTTAAAGGGGGTTAAGAGAACTTTGGAGTGAGGCTCGAGGGCTGGATTTTGAGAAGAGGATGTTCTAGTGATTTAAAAGGGGCTGGATTTTGAGAAGAGGGACCTCGAAGAGAATGGCGGCAAAGCTCCAATGGTAAGGGTTTTCGAAGAGAAAGACGATGAACCGATAGAGGAGGAGCCAAAGGAGGAAAAACACCTGAGGCTTGAGCGTGAGAATGCAGACGTTGACGCGACTAAAGAGGTGTGTGTAAAGGGGGTAAATCTCTGTCGCAGGTCTTTTAGTTTATGCTTTTCGTTCAAGTTATTAATTAGTTAATTTTTGAGTAATGCGCGAATGTGTGTGAGGCATCCCACCGCCTGTAAGGGTGGAGGCACGCGTTGTGCTATGGTAAGATGAACCCCTGGGCGGTTGGGCCACTACTGGACGCGGTAGATGGTCGGATCACTAGTAGACGGCAAAGCGTAACGCAACAAATCCATAGGAGTGAGTGGATTGACCTGCTCATTCAAAGGTAATGGCATAAAATCCATAGGAGTGAGTGGATTGAAACCATACACGAGCTCAAACGGAGTGAACTTCATCGTTGAGTGCACCATCCTGTTGTAAGCAAACTCCACGTGGGGAAGGCAGTCCTCCCAAAACTTGATGTTGCTCCTGACCACAGCTCGCAACATCTTGGACAGAGTTCGATTGACAACCTCTGTTGCCTCCATCGAGATTGACCTGCTCATTCAAAGGTAATGACATCAAATCCATAGGAGTGAGTGGACTGAAACCATACACGAGCTCAAACGGAGTGAACTTCATCGTTGAGTGCACCATCCTGTTGTAAGCAAACTCCACGTGGGGAAGGCAGTCCTCCCAAAACTTGATGTTGCTCCTGATCGCAGCTCGCAACATCTTGGACAGAGTTCGATTGACAACCTCTGTTTGCCCATCAATTTGAGGATGACATGTGGTAGAGAACAGCAGCTTTGTCCCCAGTTTGCTCCACAACGTCTTCCAAAAGGAACTCAGAAACTTAGTATCTCAATCGGATACTATAGAACGCGGCAGCCCATGTAATCGCACGACTTCCCTAAAAAACAAATCAGCCACGTTAATAGCATCATCCTTCTTATGACACGGGATAAAGTGTGCCATCTTCGAGAATCGATCCACCACCATATTATTTGAATCTCTTCCCTTCCTTGTCCGCGTCAAACCAAACACAAAACCCATAGAGTTTTCGATCCATGGAGCATATGGAATTGGCAGTGGTGTGTACAATCCAGATGATTGCACCTTCGACTTGGCCTGCTTGCACTCCACACACCTCGCACACAGATTCTCCACGTCTCCCTTCATGTGAGGCCAATAGAAGTGCTCTTGTAGACAACTCAACATTTGTCTACACCGAGATGTGCCATTAAGCCTCCTCCATGAGCCTCTTTCAACATCAACTCTCGAAGTGATGCTCGAGGAATACACAACTGACTAGCTCGAAACAAATAACCATCACTTCGATAGAACTTCCCATCTCCATGCTTCTCACACTTGTTACAGATCTCTCCAAAATCAGCATCATCAATGTAGAGATCCTTAATATGCTCGAATCCCAAGAACCTTGCTCCCATCGTAGTGATCAGTGTATGCCTTTGAGATAGGGTATCAGCAACTACATTTTCTTTGCCCTGCTTGTACTTGATCACATATGGAAAGGACTCAATGAACTCAACCCATCGAGCATGTCTTTTGTTCAGCTTGTGTTGAGCTTTCAAATACTTCAACGATTCATGATCAGTATGAATCACAAACTCCTTCGGCCATAGATAATGTTGCCATGTCTCCAAGGCTTGAACTAGAGCATAGAGCTCCTTGTCGTATGTAGGATAGTTGAGGGCAACCCCGCTCAACTTCTCTTTGAAGTATGCTATCGGCTTCTTCTCCTACATCAACACTGCTCGAATTCCCAAACCAGGAGCATCACACTCCACCTCGAATGTCTTATTGAAATCCGGCAACATCAGGACAGGTGCGTGTGTGAGCTTGTGCTTGAGCAGCTCAAATGGTCTGGTCTGCTCCTCTCCCCAATAGAACACCACGTTCTTCTTGATGATGGATGTCAATGGTGCGGCAATGGTGCTGAAATTGGCACAAATCGACGATAGAACCCAGCAAGCCCATGAAAGAAAGCTCCGCACCTCATTCACGTTGATTGGAATAGGCCAATCGCGAATTGCTTTCACTTTCTCTTAGTCCACCTTGACTCCATCTGCACTCACCAAAAAACCAAGAAAATCACACTAGAAGGGCAAAACGAGCACTTCTCGAGGTTAGCATACAATTTCTCCTTTCTCAACATCGCCAACACCTCTCTCAAGTGATTGAGATGATCCTCCATGCACTTTGAGTAGATCAGAATATCGTCGAAGTATATGACCACGAACTTGCCAATGAATGGCCTCAAAACGTGGTTTATCAACCTCATGAACGTGCTAGGAGCATTGGTTAAACCAAAGGGCATCACCATCCATTCGTATAGACCCTGCTTGGTCTTAAACGCAGTCTTCCACTCGTCTCCCTCCTTCATACGACTTTGGTGGTAACCTGATCTCAAATCAATTTTGGAAAACACCGTAGAGCCATGTAATTCATCAAGCGTATCATCTAATCGTGGAATTGGATGAGGATACATAACTGTAATTTGATTGATGGCTCGACAGTCTACACACATCCGCCAGGTGTGACGATAATCACCGGAACTGCACACGGGCTCAAACTTTCTCGAACATGCCCCTTCTCTATGAGCTCGTCAATCTGCCTTTGCAATTCTTTGGTCTCTTCCGGATTAGCTCGATATGCTGCCTTTTTTGGAATTTGAGCTCCCGACACAAAATCAATCTGGTGCTCAATTCCGCGGATAGGAGGCAGCCCCTTCGGTGCTTCCTCTGGAATTACATCCTCGAACTCATCCAACACCACTCTTGCTTCGGCTGGAACTTCTTGGACTAGCTCTTGATTGAGTAGCACGTCCCTGTACATGAGCACAATCAAAGGTTCTCGTGCACAGGAAGCTTGCTTCAAATCTCCACTGCGTGCTAACATCACTGCCTTCGAATCCACAATTCCATCCCCCTCTTCTCCTTTCTTGGCCAAGGCATTACTTGCTTTTTCTTGCTCTTGACGATGCTGCATTTGGAGTTGATCTCGATATACTTCACTTGTAGACAGAGGTTTCAACACAAACTTATGTCCTCCATGTTGCAAATTATACTTATTTGTCACTCCATCATGCTGTGCTTGTCGATCAAACTCCCATGGTCTGCCAAAAAGCACATGCGCAGCTTGCATAGGCTCTATATCACACAAAATCCCATCTTTGTAATCTCCAATCTTGAACTTCATTAGTGTCTGCTTTGTGACTTTGATGGATCCGTGATCATTAAGCCATTGCAGCGTGTATGGCTTTGGATGCTTCAGCATAGGCAGCCCTAGCCTCTTCACCGCACACGCACTCACAATGTTCGTGCAACTTCCTCCATCGATCACTAGAGACAGCAACTTCCCATCAACTACACATCTCGTATGGAAGATATTTTCTCGTTGTTCACTCTCCTCCTTAGGTTGCGCAGACAATACTCTACGTGCTACAAATAAACTGCCTGGAGGTGGTTCCATTTCCATAGACTCATCAACATCAGAATCGGTGGTCTCTTCCTCTTCCTCCGATACATACTCGCCATTATCAAGCAAAATCAGAGTCTTCTTATTGGCACACTGGCACGCAATGTGTCCTCTTCCATGGCATTTGAAACAACGAATTTCCCCCGACGATCCACCTTGCTTCATAACTGGATTTGCACCATTAGCCCTTGCCGCGGGTCTAGGAGCTTCTTTCACGGGCAGTTGCGGCTTAGGGTTGGTTGCAACTCCTTGGCTCGAACGTGTGGAATTCGTGGAGGATTGAAACCTCCTATTTCGAAGTTGCCGTTCCACTTTACTTGCCATATCCACCAAATCTTCAAGTTCAAGGAACGATTGTATCTCCACCATGTTCTTGATCTCTCGATTGAGACCATACCCTCGCGGTCCTCTCTCACATCAGCACATATCATCAACATTTCCAACTTCTTGTGATAATATTCAACGCTTTTAGTTCCTTGCCAGAGAAGCTGGAGGTTTTGATACGTATCTCGCAAATGGGAACTCGGTACAAATCGATCCCTCATAATTCCTTTCATCTCATCCCACATCTCAATAGGACGCTGCCTGTTTCTCCTTCGTCTCGTTCCCAAATGATCCCACCAAACAAGTGCATAATCCGAGAACTCTAGGGCATCCAATGTCACTTTCTTCTTCTCGGAGTAGTTATAACAATCAAACACTAGTTCCATCTTTCGCTCCCAATCCAAATAAGCATCAGGGTTCGTGGTAACGCAAAAAGGTGGAATCGTGACCTTGAGGTTTCACAAATCATCCTCCTCCTCAAAGCCCTCTTCTTCCTTGTCATTAAACTCTCCTCGCGATGCTGCTGCCACACTCTCCTTTCAGCTCGAGGCATTCCAAGGCGTCTACGCTGGCGCATATGACGCTGAAATTCGTGAACCAATGGTGGAGGAGCTCGGTTTTCCCTTCCCCTTTCTTCCTGTCGAGGTCTAGGGTCAGGGTTTGCGTCGACCACAACCGGCTGCTAGAGCCTAGTCTCAACAACCTCCATCCTTGTGGCTTGCTCGGCAAGCCTTGTTGTTTGCTCTTCTTGAGCACGAGCAATGTTCTCCAATTGATTTCTGATCGCTTCGAGTGATGCTTCCATGTTTGCGATGCAAGAAAACTCCAAGAACATAAGAACTTTCAAGAGCTTGCACAACCTGCTTCTTGCTCGCAAGAAACACCAAGAACTCCCAAGAACAAACAACCTCCTGTCTTGCGGCTCAAGAACATGCCAAGACCTTCAAGAACTCGCACAAAACCACCAAAAACACGAACAAAAACGCACAAGATCTTCAAAAAAACTTCAAGAACACATCACTGATTTGAACCTTAGCTCTGATACCACTTGATGTAATCAAAGTAGCGCAGGGTCAAGCTTCTCGAACCAAAAAGAACCGGATAGGATGGAAATCGATCGGACAGTACTCACCCATGAATAAGGGCAATTGATATATGAATCGATCGGATAGATTCAACTCGGAATAAAGGGAAATCAATACGGATAGCTCGCCACAACTAGGGTGAATACCTAGATGAAAAGAGTCGCTCTAGCACTCTAGAGATTCTCGACAGAGTAATTAGGGGAAATTCCGCGTAGGGAACTCGCCAATAGCCTCTGAAATTTAATAATAATCGTCTAAAGGCAAACCAACGTGTTCAGCCCTTTAAATAGGCAAAGTACAACGCAAATCCGACTCCAACATGGAAAAACAATCATAAATCGACTTTAAAACATGAAAACTCGGAAACAGCCCAGCAAACCCGTTAAGCCCAAACCGTTAAGCCTGGACTCGTTAAGTAAACCCGTTAAGGCTAGACGCGTTAAGCAAACACGTTAAGGCTGCTTCTTGCAATCTGCCTTCTCTTCAACACTTCCTCCTTCCTCCTCCACTCGAATCATCATATATGGCTTCCCTCGAAATAGCTCCACGTCCATGGCTCCAAAGTAGCTCTCCCAATATGTCGCAAGTTTTTCCTTCAACGTCCTTGCCTTAGCACGTGTGACTGGCCCATTGATGTCCTCATCAAAAAACGGACGGCGAGACGTAACGCGGTTGGCATACTAGGGTAGGGACACCGGACGACGAGACGTAGCGCGGTGGTCCCTAGTGTTGGTGTCTATGGATTAAGAATATAAGCAAGGAAACTCTAAAGATAAGACAGGAGTAGAGATCTCTTATAGATTGGTTGATAACAAAGTATAAAAGATAAAAGCAAGAATGACTTTTGTCTAAGTCAAGAACCCAAATAACGTGTTTTAGTAAGGATGATTATTTAAGATCAGAAAGTGAGAATGGCTTTCGTGCTAGGATGGAAACTCTAATAACGTGTTAGTAGAAAGTTTGCTTAGGGCAAAGACCTTAGGAAGTAACGACGAGACTGACCCCTTCTCACTCACCAGGTCGAAGAAGGGTTAGCAGAGGCGGATATCGAGAAGAGGCAAGGCGAGGCGAGTAGCTTCACCACATTGATGAGTAGTCCAGGAACTTGTGAAGAGTCAGAGCTAGAATAGTTTAATTTCTTTGTTACATGGTTAGGAGTGTAAACTGGAGATTCTGAGTTCATTCATTTTAAGTATTGGGATTGTCATTTGCCCAAGTGTTCAGGCTTTTTGTTTCAAATTCTTAAACATTGTCGGTTTAGTTTATTTTAAAAAGTGGTTAGGTTGCTCTGGAGTAACCGGTTTTTGGTTTTCAAAAAGGATTGGGTCGTTACATTTTGATATCAGAGCTGACACTCCTCTGTTCCTTGTTCTCCAAGGAATACTGGAGTGACGATCTGCATTTTTCAAGGGTTCAGTTTTTAAAGGAAAGGAAAAAGGGAGTGTCAGATAAAAGTTTGGCCAAACGAGTCAAAGTCTTTCGGGAATTTTTTCGAATATCCAGTATACTCTAATCATGATAAGAAAATAAATTTAGGATGCCACACGGGATTATGATATGCCTCGGAAAGGAGAGGAGGAGATTCCTAAGAGTATCTCTTAGTGAACTCTTTTCATGAGCGAGAAGAGGTTGTCCAAAGCAGCTCCTACCCTACGGGGATGCGAGCTGATCAGCATAAGGTTCAGAAAGATGCATAGTATGTAGGAAGTCGACAGGAAGTAGTCAAGGAGTTACGACAAATGGCGGCCAACAAATTGAGAAAGGAGGCAAGAAAGGGTCGTTACGTTCGCGAGAATTAAACATAGGGCTACGACCCAAGGGGTAGTGGAAAGTTACACGTTAAGTAACGCTAGGGGCGCGTAAGTAAACCGGAGGAGGAACTAAGTAGGTCACAGGGAGCCTGTCAAGATGTCATGGGATCAATACATCAAGGCTAGAAAGAGGTAAAATTCCTTGTAAAGAGATTATCACAAGTGAAACTTGGAGTTGTCACAACGAACAAATTCCAAGGTCGAAATTTTTCTTAAGGAGGGGGCAATGTGATGTCTCGATTTTGGATTTAGGTTCAACAACAACTACCAGGAGAATTGGATCAACATGACAAGCCGAATTGACATTTTGTTTCACCACGTTGGGATCAAGCTGGGGAGTAAAAAGGGCAGTGATGCACTTATGGTTACACTAGTGCTGCAAGACAAGGAAACTTATTTGAGCAGAGGGTACCAACGAAGTTGTTATAGTAAGAATAGATGATTGTGGGAAGGAAGAACAAGGAAGGTGTTGATGGAAGGAGGAGTTCCGAGCAAATTTCGGGGATGGAATTTTTATAAGGATGGAGGAAATGTAACACTCCGACCTTTGAGTTTGGGTTCGACCTTAGTACGTGATCGGTTGGATTGACGATTACATAATAATAGTTGCAACAACAGATTAAGAATAATAATAATTATTATTCTTATTATTATTAAAAAAAACAGGTAGTGGTGCGGCCAAAGAGGGACGAGCGACCTCCCCACTCCCCCAATTATTATTATCATCAAACACCCCAGCAAACAAAACAAAAACCCTTCGCAGGTATTGCAAGCATTCGTTGCTGCGAGGAAAATGAAGGGGAAAGAAAGGGAGCGCCGGCTCCCCACCCGACCCTGACCCCGATCCTGATCCCATCCCTTTTGTGTTTCTAGGTAAGTATCACGAACCCCTTCGCGATTTCTAAACTCGATTCATCGATATTCTAATATGAAATTCGTATTTTGTACTATAGCGTTTGCCGCAAGGGTTGAGGGTTGATCATCGATCAATGTCCCGGGTCATCCATTTTAGTCCTAGGCACGTTCTAAAGGTAAGGGAACTCCATCCCTTTGATTTAGGTCGATTAATTTGGGGAATTTTATTGAGGGTGCAATTCTAAGTTTTTAGCAACACACGTTTAGGCTTTTAGTTACAGATTTTCGGTGCTCACTAAAGCTGCTGAGAATTTGTAGAAACTTATTTTAGATGTTTTAAATTGTTTCGAGTCTTTGTGGGTGTTTGTTCCTGGGTTTAATAATTTAATAAATGGAGGGAGGTCTAGGAGATGTCTGTAATTTAATTTGGGGATTTTTGAAGATGTATTTCTATTTTTAAAATTTTTTTGAATGTTTATTTTAATTAAATTAAAAATATTAACCGAGTAGATTTTAAGGGTTTGATAATTTTACATGGTATAGGTGCTCATGGTTGACATAGGAAAATTATTATCCGAATTATTAAGAAGGTTCAAGTTAGGTGAAAAATTCATCCAAGACAAAAATAATTAAGAAAAATGGTCGATTTTGAAGGGATTATTTTAGAAAATTTTCAAAGGGGGTTAAAGGACCTTTGGAGTGAGGCTCGAGGGCTGGATTTTGAGGAGAGGATGTTCTAGTGATTCAAAAGGGGTTTTAAATGGAGAAAAGTCGTCTTTGAATATGAATTTCTTATTAATAGGTTTCCTGGGATAATCCGGCTTTGGAGGGAAAGAAGGTGAGAAAGTTAGCCGCCGATCAAACGTTATAGTCTCTCGTGATGAAGAGGTTCATGTCGGCTAGTAGGAGAGGAAGAGCCATGTCTAGCGGAGGCGGGAGGAAGGCCGAGAACTCGGCAACGACGTTCGCGACTGGCGGGGGTAAAGCGATAGAGAGGCCCCGACCATATCCTCCTAGATGACCCGGGGTGTCGGGAGTTCGAAGTTGGCCGCTGAATTGTAGCCCGAGGAGGGACCTCGAAGAGAATGGCGGCAAAGCTCCAATGGTGAGGGTCGTCGAAGAGGAAGACGATGAACCGATAGAGGAGGAGCCAAAGGGGGAAAAACACCCGGGGCTTAAGCGTAAGAATGCAGACGTTGACGCGGCAAAAGAGGTGAGTGTAAAGGGGTAAAATCTTTGTCGCAGGTCTTTTAGTTTATACTTTTCGTTCAAGTTATTAATTAGTTCATTTGTGAGTAATGCGTGATGTGTGTGTGAGGCATCCCACCGCCTGTAAGGGTGGAGGCACGCGTTGTGCTATGTATGAATGTATGGATGTATGATTGTAATATTTAGTTAATGGTAAGATGAACCCCCGGGCGGTTGGGCCACTACTGGACGCGGTAGATGGTCGTACCACTGATGGACGGCGAGACGTAACGCAACAGTTGATCGAGTATGTTGGGGTCACTACTGGACGGCGAGACGTAACGCAATAGTTGACTGGGCATGGACTAGACGACGAGACGTAACGCAATACCATTGCTGAGTTTGGGTATGCAACCAGACGGCGAGACGTAACGCGATTGACATACTAGGGTAGGGACACTAGGGATGGCAATGGGGCGGGTTTGGGGCGGGTTTGTCTAAACCATCCCCATCCCCATCTTCAAATACCCAAACCTATACCCGCCCCATACCCATGCGGGAAATGTTTTGCAAACCCATCCCCATACCCGTGGGTTTCGGGTACCCATGGGTAATACCCGTACCCATACATCCAACATTATTATACCTAAAATTTACAAGAAAAGTTTTAATTATTACTCTAAACGAACCTATTATACCATGAAGTCAACAAAACACGATCATTTTCTTAATACGGTTCAAAGTATATCATCCTAAAACATCCATTAATACATAATATAGAGTATAATATTTTTCAAATTATTATCTTCTAACTCTTATACATCTACTAAGTAATAATTAACTAACATAATCTTGTAGACAAGGGAAAAGTGAAAGAGTGAAAGGAGAATTGAGGGAAATGAATTAGATTTTGATTAAAATGGTCACTCAATTGCATTTCTACTATTTATTTCCTTGAGTTATCCTCATCACCATTGATAGATTACAATTTAATCCACATATTTTTTTATATGTGAAGAAATTCTCTTGGTGGGGCGGGTATGGGTATGGATATGGGGCGGGGGAGGTCAAAACCATACCCGCCCCATACCCATCAAACTTTTTGTGGGTTTTACCCATACCCACCCCATACCCGGTCAAAGCGGGGATTCCCCGCGTTGACTGGATCGGGGGCGGTCGTATACCCGCGGCCATGGATTTTATTGCCATCCCTAAGGGACACCGCACGGCGAGACGTAGCGCGGTGATCCCTAGTGTTGGTGTCAATGGATTAAAAATATAAGCAATGAAACTCTAAAGATAAGACATGAGTAGAGATCTCTTATAGATTGGTTGATAACAAAGTATAAAGGATGAAAGCAAGAAAGACTTTTGTCTAAGTCAAGAACCCAAATAACGTGTTTTAGTAAGGATGATTATTTAAGAGCAGAAAGCGAGAATGAATTTCGTGCTAGGAAGGAAACTCTAATAACGTGTTAGTAGAAAGTTTGCTTAGGGCAAAGACCTTAGGAAGTAACGACGAGACTGGCCCCATCTCACTCACCAGGTCGAGGAAGGGTTAGCAGAGGCGGATATCGAGAAGAGGCAAGGCGAGGCGAGTAGCTACACCAGCATTGATGAGAAGTCAAGGAACTCGTGAAGAGTCAGAGCTAGAATAGTTTAATTTCTTTGTTACATGGTTAGGACTTAGGAGTGTAAACTGGAGATTCTGAGTTCATTCATTTTAAGTATTGGGATTCTCATTTGCCCAATTGTTCAGGCTTTTTGTTTGAAATTCTTAAACATTGTCGGTTTAGTTTATTTTAAAAAGTGTTTTGGTTGCTCCGTGTAATCGGTTTTCGGTTTGAGTTATGGGTTGGCTTTTGAAAATGATCAGGTCGTTACATCCCATGTGCTTCTTCATCAATCGCCTCCTCTTCCATAGGAAGGGGAACCTCCAGCCCCACAACTGGCCCAAGATCGCTGGCCTGACGGCCGCTATCCATGAACTTTAGGATATACTCGATCAAGGACAAAGCGTCGAGGTCAATGTCAGGCTGATCCTTGCTGAATTTGTGCCGAAAGATCTTCATGTATCAATCACGGTGTCAGCTTCAAGATTCCGATCCACCTCTGACTTGCAGAAGTCAACTAAGTCCTTCGAGAGTCTCGCCTCGGTATCTTGAGACGCCTTTAAACCCTTCTTGTAGTGCTCTTTGGACTTTTTCAAATTTTTTTTCTCTTCAGCAAGCTTGAGCGCCTTTTCACGGCGTAGGAGATCTCGCTCTTTGACCAACTATGCTTGCTTGTCTCGAAGCTCTTGCACCGCCTTTTTAAAGTCTGCCTTCTGAGTGGCAACATGCGCCTCATAGCGCGATTAGCACTCCTGCTCGACTTCAGCTACAATCTTCTTCCTCTCTGCCTCAATTCCACTAGTCAGCTTGGCGGCCCACGCCTCAGCCTCGGCATGCGCCTTGTCAAGGGCGACGGTTAAGGCTAAGTGCTTCTCCTGCGCAACAAGGAGGTCGGATCGAAGGCGCTCACCATCATAGATGGTTTTGCTGTTTTACCTTGCTAGTTGATCGAAGTCCCGTGCGGTGGACTCGATCAGGAGCATCATCTACGGCAAAATAAATCATCATGAGATAAGGAGCCTGGGAACACATAAACTAAATCAAAGACGCACACATCCAACCGACTAACTTACATGCACAGCGAGTTTAGACATGTTGCGCAAAGGCCTTGAAGTCACGAGGTGGTCGGGGCGCTCGATCACGACGAAATGAGAAAGAACCAGCTGCATAGAGGTGCCTGGGGCTGGAGATAGGGAGGCAACAACTGCCCGGTATGCTCCCCAATCGCGGGCATCACTAGGCTAGCGGGCACGCTCGAAGCCACTAAGTTATCAAGTTTGGCCTTCTTCCTCGACGTTAGTAGGGGGCACCCGATCTCTTCTTGTGCGCCTTAGACCCCGAAGAGTCGGGTGTGCTCAGCTCGATGGTCACTCGATGCGCAGAGGCAGAAGATGGACTCGCGTCCGGTGCAAGACGTAGGGAGGAGGGTTGCGAGGTGCTTATTGGGTCGGAAGGTGCATACTGGGGAAAGGGGCCCAAGGGAGCACTGCCTAAGGTGTAGCATGCCTTCTAGGATGGGGTCAATAGGGAAGCGGAGCCCAAAACTAAAAAACTCCTGATAAATCCCCAACCATCCTTCCCCGCACACTCCGATACGCGCAGCAGAGGGCACATAGGCATAATGCCACTGAGAAGGCATCTGAGCAGCCCTTATCAACTTCAGAAAGCGCACGCGTAGTAGCTTAGATGTATGAGGAGGTGACTCGCTACGAAACAACACCTAACAATGGCCAAGTGTAACCAATGAAAGGGACTGCAGCGTAGTGGCACAAGTAATAAATATCAAATCCACGGGTCTCTAGAGTTACTATTACTCAGCTTCAGTTCATTATCTAGCAAACTAGATTAAGGATTGATTTACTAAACTACTTTACTAACTACTCCTCTAATTACAAGTTGGGAACTCACTTAGGTACGATTCCCCCTAGCTCCTCAATTAGGTCCAAGTTGCAATTACCTTTGGTTGATCTAGTGTTGATTAAACTGCGAAAGATCCTAAATTAGCTTGGAATCTCTTAAACTGACCAAACCCTCTTAGAGAGAATACCCGGTAGGCGACTAGCCTTCACCGGGATAGACTGCTAAGGCGATTCACACAGATCTCCACTACTAGAATGAATTCCAGTACAAAGCAGTGAATTGATTGACTCTCGCATTACTTGTATTATAGGGCCGGTGCAAGCCTCTTCCACCTCAACTTCATCCTCAGCTTGGACACCGCTCGCTTCTTCAACCCTCTTTCCTTCTTTAAAATGTGGTCTCTCTCCTTGGAAAAAATCAAGAACTACCTATTCTTTACTTTCTTCTTCATCCTCCACAACTTCTTTCCTCACCCTTTCTCTCTCTTCTTCTTCCATAACGGATTGGAGAGCAAGTCACCATGCAAGGTTCTCAATAAGTTCAGCTTGCATCTCCTCGTTCTGGCCCAACATGTTAGAGCGGAAATGGGAAAAGTTGTGATCTACCACCAGAGGATACACTTGATCATGATTATCATGGGAGCTTTCTCTGACAACTTCTGTATGCTCCTCAACATCCTCATGATTGCCTTCTTCTTCCTCCAATACTTGTATGGCAGCATAAAGGTTGTCTTGAGAAAACTGTGAACAAGCTTTCTCAATGACCTCTATGTGCTTCTTTATGCTCCGAAGGGTATCCTTTGTTTCACTGGGAAAGGAGAAGTCAGTTTGGGAAATGGCCTGGATATGAGGATCCATCTCGGGAAAGGATCTCCCAGGTACTCGAGCAATCTGCTCCACGAGAAGCCTCAAGTGATAGTTTGGATCTAGCTATGGAGTGTAGCATGGCTCTGCCGGATGGCCCGTGAGGGCTGTGGCTAAATCAAGATCTGATGGACCTTCTGGTTGTGGGAGGAATTCTTCTTGATAAGGAGGTTTTTCTTGATATGCCCAGAGGTCTGATTGTTCTCCATAGTAAGGGGGTTGCATCTGGAACCCGAATCCATAGTCTTCTCCTCCTTGATTGCTCCAGGAAGTCTCGGGGTAATACCACTCAGATGGTGGTGGATACCTCACTGGTTGGAGAAGCCATTAGGATCCATGATTCAGATCTGCACAAACAAAAACAAAAACACCCAAGTGAAAAGCAAGGGTGGAAAAAAAACGCTAAAGTAACAAATTCTGCCTTTCCTAATAATCTAGAAAGTCCCCGGAAACGGCGCCAAAAACTTGACTCGCTACGACACAACACCTAACAATGGCCAATTGTAACCAATGAAAGGGACTGCAGTATAGTGGCACAAGTAATAAATATTGAATCCACGGGTCTCTAGAGTTACTATTACTTAGCTTCAGTTCATTATCTAGCAAACTAGATTAAGGATTGATTTACTAACTACTATACTAATTACAAGTTGGGAACTCACGTAGGTACGATTCCCCCTAGCTCCTCAATTAGGTCCAATTTGCAATTACCTTTGGTTGATCAACTGTTGATTAAACTATGGAAGATCCTAAATTAGCTTGGAATCTCTTAAGCTGACAAAGCCCTCTTAGACAGAATACCCGGAAGGCGACTAGCCTTCACCAGGATAGACTGCTAAGGCGATTCACACAGATCTCCACTACTAGAATGAATTCTAGTACAAAGCAGTGAATTGATTGACTCTCGCACAACCAATTCACCACTATCAATCAAGGAAGCTCTCTTAATCTAATCAGATTCTATCTATCATAGGTTAAAGCCGAAATCAAGAGAATTTGATCAAGATTCAACTGAATCGATAAATCATGCCTCAATCGATTATAATCAAACAATATAGCATCCAAAACTTCATACAAGAAAGATCCTAACACATGGAACTAGGTTTCCTCAAAACCTAAGTGAAGGGAAGTTACTCCATAGAGAAGAGAGAGACTGCAGAAATCTGATCTAGATCTTCAATCTCCATCTCCAAGCTTGATTCCCGAGCTCCAATGGCCAAGAATTCCTCCAAAATAGCTCAAAGAATGTTCCCAAGTCGCTCTCTCTCTCTAGGGTTCGTCTCCTGGGTGTTTGGGAACCAAAACCCAGCTCTCTCTTTCCTTTGGCGTGAATCTGCCTCAAAACCCCAATTTTGGGCAAAACACGGTAGAGGAAACGGCTATGTTTTACTTTTGCCCACCCGTGTTTTTCCCCCAGCAACCCTCACGACACGCCCTCAGCAGTAAAAACACTAGCGGGGGCCAGATAAAACATGGCCGTGTTTTTAGGGTAGTCTGCCCGTGTTTTTACTGCCGAACCAGTTCCCCTATATTGAATGCTTCGTTTCTCCCTCGTTCGGACTCCGAATCCGTCACCGTTTGATCCCAGACACTCATAGTCTTGTCCTCTTTATGTTCATGCCAAGCTTGCATGATTATTTGTCTATAAATGAGGCAGAAATCCATTCTTCTTCAGGTCATGCCCGAGTTTCTTCTCCCGAATCGCTAATTGATCTCTGATTGACTTGAAACTTGCGCCTATGCTTCACTTTACATGCTAGGACCTGAAATGTGACAAAGGAACACAACCTAGCGTAAAATAGGCCAAAGAAGAGATATTTCAAGCTTAAACGATCAAGAAGTAGAGGAAAAAACATGTGCAAATATCGAGTCATCAGGGGGACCCGCCTCTTCCTCCGGCATTCCGGGGATAGTATCGAGCATGTATCCCGGAGGCCACAACTTCTCCCAAGTCCGGAGCACGTACTCACCAGGCGCAGCGGTGCCTGAGTCAGAAGAGGAGGAAGAGGTCAACTCCAGATTAAGCTGCTGAATCATTGACTAGTCTGTCTCGTCGCGCGTCAGACTAGTGTAAAGCACAGACACGTCGTCCGGAGGCGCATTCTAGGCACTTGTGGACAAACCTAATGCAACTCGTGCAACGCTAGGTCATGCGCCCTAAAACAAGGCGCGAAGAGGAAGAAGGCGCAAAGGGGACAACGAAATCAGAGAGAAAATTAGGGACTCACCAGAGTCGCGGCGGAGGCGTTCGATGGAGCGCCCGCATAGGACGTTGATTGTTGAGAGGAAGCCATTGCGAGGCGTATGAATTGGAGCGCAAGCACTGACTCGACGGATGAAACAGAGGCATGAAGCGAGGGATAGAGAGAGAAATAAGAGACAAGGTGTTTTGCTCGGAGTGAATGAGAAGGAGGCTGGGGGGGACGAATATATAGGAATGAAGGAGAGGAGAGAGGAAGAGCGGGAAAACGAGGAGTAATGGCTCTGCTTGGAATTCGAAATTCAAATTTTGAATCAAAGAGAGGAGGGGGGCATGGGGAAGCCCAATGGTCACTTCAAATCGTTAAAAACGGAAGCCCAACAACCACGTCAAATCATTAAGAGAGGGAGCACGGAAGCCCAACAGTCGTAGCAGGTAGGCAAAAAGTAGGGGAAGCGGAAAGCCAAACAATGATGCCAAATTGATGAAGGCAGATTCCCAATGTTGCTCGTATGGCACGAATAGGGAAGAAAGCCCGAGAGTACAACATAGTGAACCTAGCAACTAGAAGAGACGCACGAACGCCAAGGAGGAACAGGGAGAGGGCGCAAGAAACAAGAAGAAGCGCATTAGCAAGGAGGCGTTCGAAGCAGTTGGGAAGCAAGGGCAGTGGGGCGTATTGTGTATCCTAGAACTAGAAGGTAGTTAGGACCCTAATATGAAGCATTAGGTGTCTAACTGGGGGGAAATTGTCAATGCCCATCCCAATCGGTGAAAACCGGAGAAAGACGGCCCAAGCAGGGGTCAGCCCAAAGCGAAGAGGGAGAAATGAGGCCCATTAGGGTCAAACTTGTCCAAGGGCGCTCAGGGTACGACACATTAGTGGGACCGAGTCTCTGACAAGGGGGCGCATAACGACAAAAGACAACCAACGGGAAGCAGCATACGGAAAGCTGAACGGGTGATGTCATGCGCCTCGAGTCTCTGACCACCATGTCAGGCGGTCGAGGCGCATGGCAAAAAACAAGTACAAAGCATTATTTGCCCTGCTGACGTGGGGCGTAATTGGGGGCATTGGTCGACGGAACTCCGAGTATAAATAGAGAGTTGGTGAACCTCATTTACTCAGTTCCGCTTCTCTCACTAAACTCTTTCTTACTTCTCTCTCTAAGATTGAGCGATTGGCTTGGGCGTTCGAGTGCTAACGGACCACCCAGGTCCACTAGGCGCTTTGGTTGCAGGACCCAGGATATTGCGGAGGAGCCGAGGATGGGATACGAGGCGCATAGGAGGGACGAAAAGGAGTACGGTGGACAAGAAAGGTAATAGGGCTCAAACAAGCACTATGACTAGTTGGTTAATATTCTCATGTAATATTTCAAGTTGTTGGCTTAGTGGTAATGTGGGGATGAGAACATCCACTACACTATGGGTTCGAACATTGAGGCTAACCACCAGCGAAAAAAGTTTTCTCATGTATACATATACAGGACATGTAAATTGATGTTAAAGTCCTATTTGTATCCTAAAATAAAATAAATAAGAAATCCTTAAAGTGGATTTTTAATAGAAGCCTTAATGAATTAGTTGTGATGACAGTGGAGCATTCAAAAATTGGAGAGCTGATATATAATTTTATTTCAAATAATGATAGAAAGATATTAATTTTTATAATAATTTTTCTTTGTATTATAATTCAAAAACAAAACTTAGGTCACATTTTAATTTTATAACAAGACTTGGGTGACTCTGGTATTCATGTATATTATTGTGTAAGTGTGAAATTGGGCCAAACACAACTCTCACCCTTGGACTACCCTATAATACTCAGTCTATAACGTTGAGCTACAAACTCGGCCCGGTACTATTTTTTCATAACCTTGTCTAAACCACTTGGGTCTGGTCAGGGCAAGTTAGCAAGTCGGTCCAAATCAACTAACTAATATTTGGAAAATAACATAAATTTATTTTTTCTTACAATTTAGTACCCAAACTTCATTTTTTCAAAAAATAGGTCCAAAAATTTCTTACTTGTTATTCGTCACTCTAAAATTAAAAAACAAATCTCCCTAAATCATACTAAATTGATACATTTACCCCTAACCCCATTCTAACCTAGCAAACAATCCTTCCCTCAACCTCAAGGCCCAAACCCGACCCTCACAATCTGGGCAAAAAAAAAAAAAAATTGTCGTCGTCGCCGCCCCTGAACTGCTCCTCGCCGCCAACCCAAGAACTGCTCATGTGAGGTCCTCGCTGCTATTCTTGCTATTGTCATCGAGCAAAAGGAGAAAGGAGGATGAAGGAGAAGGTCGATAGCCATCGTCGTTGCTGCCAGGATCGCTCCCTGCCGCCGGAATCACTCCGCATCGCTGCTGCTATTCATTTTTTGTCGTCGACTAAGAGGAGGAAGGAGGGCGAAGAAGAAGGAAGGCGGCCCATGGTTGTTCCCGAGCACGATCCGCCGTCAGAAGGAAGACGCGTGCAACAAAGGTTTTTTTGTTTTTTTTTCTTGGCTGACAACGGATTTTCAACCCATCCAACGCTGGTGTGGAAGCGGGCTTTGAGCATGTTCAGGGTGGGGTGGAGGAGGGTAATTGACGACGATTGGGCCTCCGGTAAGGTGGCCGACTCCGACGATAAGTGTATGTATGTGTTTGTTTTAGAGTTTAAGTGATTGAAAGACAAAAAAATAAACTAAAAGCATTAGAGTAAATTTAACACAATTAAGGCGAGGAATAGGGATTTTTAAGGCGAGGAATAGCAATCCCCAAAATATTGATAGAAAAATTATATTTTAGTACCTTTATATTTTTTTAGATTTCATTGTAGTACCTAAACTTTTACACTTTACAAAGAGATCTAATTTTTTGGTATGAGAAATTTCAAATCACTTGTTGTTGTTATGAATTGTAGGTAAAATAGATGAGAATGAATTTGAGAATAAAATCTAAAACTAAAAGTACTATAACCCTCCAGGACCAGAATGTGACCCGATCTATTTTGGTTCGGAAAACTTATTGACCATGTCCGACCCTCAGAATTGGGACGGGCAAGTAGGTAGTTAGAACCATAGTTATAGCCCTATTATTATTGTGTAGTCTCGAATTTCATGTATGTTAATTCGTTTTTATTTCATCTTGCTTGGGGTATCTGCTTGGGAACAAACAAATCCCAAGTTTGTGTTTGTGATGGAATTTCATTCACGTAGATGTATTTGGTAGTCACTACTACTATGTTATGTAGTATTTGTGCTTTAATGTATAACTTGAAGTTGTACCATAACATTAAATGTATAAGTTTAGGTTGTACCATAAAGGAATTTGAACTTGAAGTTGTACCATCACATAAATGTACAAGTTTAAGTTGTACCATAAAAGAATTTGTACAAAAAGTATAGGTACAATATGAAATTGTACCATAACGTTAAAGGTACAATTTCAAGCTGTACCATAAAGACAAAAACCTATAACACCAATACTATATAGTATTGTAAAATTCCTCGTGATTTGATGATTTTGATACGGGTTTTGAGTCAAAGATTGGCTAAGGTGAACTTTGATTAACTATGAAATGGTCTAGCTAGCTAGTGCTATTAGAGCACTTCTACTATGCTTTAAAGTACAACTTGAAGTTATACCGTAAAAGCAAAAACTAAAGTATCAATACTTTAAAGCATTGTAATATTCCTCAATGTTAGTTGTATACTAATTTAGTGTAAAAAGTTGCACCATAACAAAAAGATACAACTTTAGTTTGTATCATAAGTAGATTTTACACAAAAGTATAGGTACAACCTAAAGTTATAGTATAGAAGAAAAAACTAAAACATAAATACATTAAAGTATTGTAAAATTTCTCAGTACTATTATCAAGTTGTATACTAATTTAGTGCAAGTTTAGGTAAGTTGAAAGAAAAGTAAGTGGAGAGGCAAAGCGTAGAGATTGTAGAGATGCAAAAGTAAGGACAAAACCAGGCCAGACCAAAGTTGAACCTGGACCGAATTGGTGTGGGCTAGAAAACCTTTAGACCATCCACAATGGTGGAAGGGAAAAGAGGGAAATTTGAGTGGGTAAAATAGGGAAATGAGGGTTTGGCCATAATGGGTGGGAAGGAAAAATAGGGTAATTGATAAGGAGTTTTTTTTTTTTTTTGCCAAAATCAATTTAGTGTTGATCTCATCACTTTATTAAGATAATTTGTTCATAATTTTTATATAAGCAGTAATAATTAATTAAGATGAACATTTCGATATAATTTTTTTTAATTTGGACATAATTTTTTTTATCACTAATTAAATATAACGTCAGCACTAACGAAAAATATAGATGTTGGAAATAAGATTATAGGAAATATTGCTGTTAAAAAATATGAATGTTGAAAAATATAATTGTTAGCCAATAACATACTATAATCACTAATTAAAACAACTAAACCAATAAAAAAAGAAAAAGAAAACAAAAATAAAAACCATCGGGTCCCACCTACCCCTTTTCTTTTTTCCCTCCTCCATTTGTCCTCTAGTGAAAGGAAAACCCTATCACTTTTTCATTTTTTTTCATTTTTTTCTATCCTATTATGAGATTTCCCACCCTTTTCCCCTTTTTCCCCATCTTATTGTGGATAGCATGGTTGTCATGCCAGTGGTATGCCGGCCGGTTGAACCAGGTTCAACCGGTACCGGTGATGAAACCGGCTGGAATACCACCGGTATAATGCTTCAGTCAATTCCGGTCAAATCCGGTCAAAACCGGGAATTCCGGGTGGTCCAACCGGTTTCTGATTCCGGTCACTTATCATAAACGCGGACGTTTTAAACTGAATGTTAAAAAAAATTAAAAGACCACAGCGTCCCTCCGTGTCACAAGTTGCCCAAGCCCAAGCCAAGCCCAACCGGTACGTTGTTTGTTATTATTCCCCAACCACTACGAGATTGCCTATTTTTATTCACCAAAATATAATGTGGATCTAATTTGTTAGCGAGCATTCATTGATTTTTACTTTTTACAATTGAAATAGTAGGTTTCTCACTTAGCTTTGCTAATCTTTCGATTATGTTCTGATGAAAACTATGAATGCTTGTTATGAGTTTCATTTTATAATGAAGGTTCGCTTGTAACAATTGAAATTTTATTGTATCCGGCATAAACCGGTATAAATTGGTTGTACCACTGGTAGAACCATTCCACTTGTAAAACCGGCGCACTGGCATAAACCGGTTTGACAACCTTGGTGGATAGTCTTAACTGGCCCTGAGACTGACTGGGAGGACATGAGGCAACGCCTAGCTTTGGACCGGAATTCTTGAATTTTATTGGGCTGGGCGAAAATGAAATTATATTTGTTGAGTTGCAATTCTCGCTTTTCCATGAGCCCGCAAAGTCTCAAGGGCCACAATATTTGCTCTTCAGCCGACATCGTTGCAACATGCAATGAATGTTGGCATGTTGCCTTAGCAAGGAACGAAAGCTACCTAAGGCGAGAAACGAGTTAACCATTAATCATGGAAATGGAAATGGAAATGGAAATGGAAATGGAAATGGAAATTTTGAACTGGAATAAAATCACAACAACAGCTCATAAAAAGCCAACAAGAAAACACAACAAAACCTACCCCACCACTAGACCTGTCAAAATGTAACCCGACCCGAGTAACCCGTTCGATCAACCCGACCCGCCCGCAATCCGATTTGACTAAAAGTCAATGACCCGCAACCCGACCAACCCGCAACCCGATCGACCCGCAAACCGACCAACCCGCAACCTGATCAACCCGCAACCCGACTAACCCGAACCCGTAACTCGACCAACCCGCAACCCGACTATAATAGAAAGAATTCAATGAAGATAAACCAAAAGTTGACATTTGAAATTCTAGTTCACTAAAGTTTGATCATTACATCATCAATTATTAACTTAGTATAATAATATACATCATCAACCTATTAACGCATATAATATCATCAAATATTTATTTAGATACATCATCAACCTAATAGTGCACATAACATTATAAAATATTAATTTAGCATAATAAGATAATTATAATATTTAAGTTGCTTATTTTAGTACACATAACTACTTGCTTATTTTAGTTGGTGTATAGGGTATATAATGAGTGTAATGGGTTAAGATATAAGGTATTAATATTTTAGGCAAGATTAGTCAAAAACTGAAAATAATAACTTATAACTAATAAGGATCGAGTTTTTTATTACACGTGTTCATGAATCAAACCATTAGGGGTTTAGGGTATATGAACTATAGAGTCGATGTATAGGATATATGGTTAGTCTAATGGGTTAGGGTATAAGGTATTAATGGTTCAACACTTATTAGTCAAAATCATAACTAATAAGATCAACTTTTCTTATTAACACATGTTCATCAATCAGAATTCGGATCATTAGGGGTTTAGGGTATAGGTTATAGAGTCGGCTTATAGGGTATATGGTTAGGGTATAAAGTCTTATTGATTTGACCACGGTTAGTCAAAATCATAACTAATAAGATCAACTTTTCTTATTAACATATGTTCGTGAATCAAACCAGTAGGGGTTTAGGGTATAGGTTATAGAGTCGACTTGTAGGGTATATGGTATTAATGGTTTGGCCACGATTAGTCAAAATCATAACTAATAAGATCAAGTTTTCTTATTAATATATGTTGATGAATCCACTACAAGAAAACCAGCCTATAGAAGCAAATAATTAGAGACAATTGTTGTAGTGGTCTCTATATCTAAGCTTTAGGGGCAAATATATTATTTGTCTCAATAGGTGAATTTTTTTTGTCTCTACAGGCAAATCTAATAGTCTTTAGAGACAATTACAAATGTTGCTTATAGTTATGCCATATAGAAACAAATTTAATAGTCTTTAGATGCAAATATAAATGCTCCCTATATATATATATATATATATAGGCGAGTTCTACGGTACCTTGGGTGAAATCCGGGGTACCGCATACCTTGAGTATGCAAACACTATCTAGACCTTTAATTGACCTATCTTTCGGACATGATACTATACTCTAACACTTAAAGATCAAAATCTAGGTGTTAACTCTCCCAATCTTATAATCCAAGATCAATTTAATTAGAAACAATAATCGACGGTTATGATTCATCCAAATATAGGCACAAAAAGGAATGCACCATCTTAGGGTTTATAGATTATGATTTAGATAGTTATGACCTACGTTTCACTCATTAAGGGTTAGGGTATAATATCAGACACAAAAATCCTGGTAATTCGAGGTCTAGATAGAGTTTCCATACTCGAGGTATGCGGTACCCCGGATTTCACCCGGGGTACCATAGAAGCCACCATATATATATTATAGACGCAAATCTAATAGTATCTAGAGACAAATACAAATGTCACTTATAGTTATATCATATGGAGACAATTTTAATAGTCTTTAGAGACAAATATAAATGTTACTTATACCCATATCATATATTTACTATTTAGAGACAAATACATATGCTCCTAATATAATAATTTGAATTGGTTGTATTGTGTAGGTTCAAGTAATGGGAAAATGATCATTGATGCATGCTGCCCAAAGTTTCCCATTTCCACTTAATTATTTAGTTATTATAAAAAAATTGACTCCAAAAGTGTGGTGAGTGATTTGGGTGGAGACAATGACATTCAGTTTCTGGAGGACAAAAGTCCATGGGGTACTGGAGCTTGCTTCCGCCTTCATAGTCTCCTAAAAATAAAATAAAATGCTAAAATAAAAGATAAAAGGGAAAAGATAGGACTTAGGATGGCGGGGCACTTGAAATTTTAGGAGCCAAAATTTTGACCGAGTGGGCGGCAGCATCACAAAAGCAAATTTTAGAATTTGAAAGAAGTAAAATTTTAGGACTATGGAGGCAAAAAATTGAGGAGCAAAATTTTCAAATTATGGAGGATGGAATAAAATCAGTAGATGCAAATTGTTTGGGAGATTTCCACTATAACATGAATTGCATTGGAATTCTTTTACAGTGCGGCAATTGTGTTGAGATTTATTTTATTGACACCAATCTTATAATTTCATGCACATATTAATGTTATAATCCATACCTATATTTTCGGTTCCCCAACAATTTTTCTAAATTTTAAAATTTAGTTAATTACAAAAATCATATTAACAATTAACTAGCTAAACTAACAATTTCTCTATACATTTAACATTTATATGAACAATTTCACTTGTTTTTAAAAAATTAAAAAACTACTTTTAAACTTTTCTCTCCAAATTTTCGGTTCCCCCAATACTACTGCCCAAAAATTTGATTGCCCCCACCCGCTGAGACCCGCCAATAATTCCCCCCTGTAATGTTTCCCCAAAATTTTGTCCCCCCACCTTTGAGTCTTTGACTTTGAGTAGTGATTCCTTTTTTTTTACAAGTATTGTGGTAGCTTCATATAGTTACGATTTACGACTTACTAGTAATCACTAAAAACTAACGCGATGTTCTGGTCCGTAAAACCCGCAACCTGAACCGCCCGACCCGCAATCCGATTGACCCGCACCCGATTGGCCCGTAACCCGATTGACCCGCAACCCGATTGACCCGCAACCCGAACAACCCGCAACCCGAATGAACCCTGCCCGAACCCGCCCGATTGGCACCTCTACCCACCACCCAAAACTGTCAATACAATAAATAAAACAAATAGTTGTCTTATCTTGTGGCGATTCGCAGGTATTCATTCGGCTGATGAATGCGAAAGACTAGGTTCACACTGTGGGAGGTACCATTCTGAAAGAGGTTCAGTTTTTCAAATATCTCTCCGGCATGTCTCGTTTTATTTCGCTCTTCATAGGTATAATATGTTTGCTCATATCGTGGCAAAATATATCATTTTGTCGTTGGTTCAACATCTTGTTGACCAACGCGCTTTACTTTTTAGTTTTTTACTGTTTTATTATGACCTTTTGACCATCTACTTGAGTAGCATGTAGAATGGAAAAAATGCCTCTCTCTTCTCTCTCTCTAACGGACACTTTCTCTGAACCAAGCAACGGTTCCTTTTCCATCCCCTTAGCTGGGACTCCTCCAGCTCTTGCGAAGAGCAATCTGGTGACCAAATCTCACTACAAAAATCTTCCCCACCCACCTACTCTGCACAAAGATGATATTAGTACCATAAATCCAGGGGCAGGGAAGATTCTTATGCTGATTGGACTACTCGGAGAAGAACCAAAAGATGGTTTTAAGAAGAGGGAAGTTTGGAAACCTCCAGATAGTGGCAATAAAGGCTCTCCCAGCCAAAGCAGAGGTAGGAGAAGTAAATGGAAAAGGGGAAAATCAGTAGCTAAATCTCTGATCGGTGAATATGCCATCCACCTCGAGCAAAATGAAGACAACATTGAGCCAAGAGCCTCTGTTATGACAGTGGGAAAACAGGGGAAAGCTCTACCTAATCCCCTGATGAATACAAAAGCGATTGACAAGAAAGATAGCTACCTCATTCAAGAGGGAAGAGAGGTGAACAGGAGGGGAAAAGGCTTTAAAGGGAGGTGGAAGAGGGGAAGAGAAGGATGTGCTCACATTTCCAGTACTGCTGCCGATTCTCCCTGGCTCTTGCTGGTCTCATTACCCACCTTTAGCAAAGAAAAAATCCCTCTGTCGCAAACCAAGTTTCAAACCAAGCTGCTGTGCCCAAGAATGGAGTCCATCAACAATGAAGCAAACACCAACCAGGGGAGGGGAAGCCTTGTCCAGTCGTTAACCAGGGGCAGAGGGGGACGCCTTATCCTGTCCTCAACTGGAGGGAGAGGGATGTCCATGCTGTTGGGGAAGATGCTGACAGAGAGCAAGGTTGCATTAGCAAAAGCAGCTGGAGCGGCTCGTTACGCGTGGGGCAGCTACGGGGAGGTGAACATTCAACCAACCGAAACCCCAAACCTGTTCCTGTTCACCTTCAAAAGCATGGAGATCAGAGATAAGATTTGGGAGGAAAGGCCCAGGAGCTTGTCGAACACTATGACGGCGATCGAGAAGTACAATGGAAGAGGGAAGCCCGAAGATGTGTCGATCGAAAAGATGGCGATGTGGGTTCAGATCCATGGCCTGCACCAAAATCAAAGGAGTGAGGAGAATATGGTGGCAATTGGATCAAGCTACTTATTGGAGCTGTTGGATATTGACAGAGCAAGCCTGGAATGTACCGGATACAGGAGGTTCCTTCGCATTCTAGTGGAGGTAGATATCAGGAAACCTGTCCCAGTTGGTTTCAATTTCCCCTTTCTTGATGAATTCACAGGAGTTGAGCACTGCGATGCGATTGAATTCAAATATGAGAGATTGGTGGAGTTGTGCTATTTCTGTGGCAGAATTGTCCATAACTGGCCAACATGTAGAAGAATGAATGAGGAAAGGAAGAAGAATGGAGTGGCTTACCTGTCGGATGTCTACACCGCATCTCTGAAGGCGGGGATCGACTCGCCACATAGAAGCTCTGCGGCTCAAGCTAGGAACAGGGGAGAAGGAAGAGGGAGTTATCGAAGGAACGAGGCGGTTGAAAGCGACTCGGCGGCGGAGATGGGTGGTTCATCGGGGGGATGCCGAAAATCCCTCCAGGTTTCACGATCCAAAGAGAGGAAGAAGGGCAAATAGAAAGGGAAGATCAGGGGCTCTTGGGTAGGCAGAGGGGAAGATACAGGGAAGGGATGGGTGGTAGAGATATCTCCATCGATCTAGAGAAAGCGGCAAAGGAACTCGAATGGGGTCTGAGATTGGGAGAGGGCGGCGGTGGTTTGGGCGCTGGAAGCCAGAATAGGGAGGTGGGGTTGGGCTCTGGCGGTCGGGCTGGGGAAGTGCAAACAACACTCTCCCTTGGGTCGCTGATCCAGGGAAATTATGAGAAGGCCCAGGAAAAGTTGTTAAGTGGTGGATCGGGCCTGTATCACCATGTAGAGGAAGAATTGGAGGAAGAAGCGGGTCGGGCCAGAAAGAAGAGGAAGGGGACTAGCAGGCTGGAGGCGGCAGGCTCCTTTATTTCTGATGGAGCAATTTTTATGGGAGGGCAAGAGGGGAAGAACAGAAAGAAGAAAGGTATTAGGGGAAAAAAGGGTGCTCAAAGAGGGACGAGATCAGAAGAGGTGGCGGATAGTCAGGAAGATGAATCAAGGGCAACGGTGGTTCGCCAGAAGCCACCTCATCCAGAATGAGTATAGTAAGTTGGAATTGTAGGGGGTTTGGCCCTACCCTTACAAGAAGTTATGCGAAGCGTCTCTATAGGCGTTTAGGCCCTTCTATTGTTTTTCTTATGGAAACTAGCAAAAATGAGGTTTTCATGGAAGAACAAAGAAGAAGTCTCAAAATTTTCCCCAATAGAGAGTATGTTGAACCGGTCAACTCTTCTAGGGGTTTTGCTTTATGGTGGAAATCGGGCATTAATATTACGGTATTAAGTAGTGATAGCTACTACATGGATGTTAGAATAGATATGGGTAGGAAATTTTTCTGTACTTTTGTTCATGCACCCTCTACAGCAGTTAGTAGAAGGGAATTTTGGGAGCACTTGAGCTCTCTGCGGAGTAGTAAGGATTATAGGAGTCAATCGGGCGGGTTCGGGCAGGTTCGGGCTGGGTTTAATCGGGTTGCGGGTTAGTCGCGTTGCGGGTTCATCGGGTTGCAGGTTCGTCGGTTCGGGTTCAATCGGGTTCGAATTTAATCGGGTTGCGGGTTAGTCATGTTGCGGATTGATCGGGTTCGGGTTCAATCGGGTTACGGGCAAATCGGGTTCGGGTTCATCGGGTTTCGGACTGGGCGGGTTGCGGGCGGATTGGGTTGCGGGTTGTTCGGGTCAACGCATCGAGTTACTTACTCGTTACCAACTTACACATTTTATTACACTAATTTAAAATATTTTTCACAGTTTTTAATCAATTTCTTTCTACCTTGTATATATACTTAATTAAGAAAAACTAATCAAAATCACCACAATCGAAATTTGAAATCTCGCCTTCCCACCACAACTAAAATTGGGCCGCCCAAAATTTCATCATCACCCACCCACTACAATTACATAAAAAACACAAAACCCTTCCCTCTGCTTGCAAAAAATTGGGCGCCCAAAATTTCATCACCCGCCCAAAACCAAAATTTCATCACGCCCGCCCAAAATTACTTCTTAGTTCTTACCTTGTCATCTTCTCAAATAATAAAGTTTATTATTATAGACAAAAGATTTTTGTTATTATTTATTATAAATATTAGCATTGTGCTGATTTTATATTTACTTTTTTTTTTTAATTTGGTTAAAGAAATTCATGTCATAATTTTTGTAATTAAAAACCATAATTTTAATTGAATTTCAGATTTTGAACATTTTACTTAGGTTGAGAACGAAAAACTTTATTTGCAAACAAAATATTTATTTTAACAAATTTATTTCTACCTCATATATATATACTTAATTTTTTTGAAAAAAGCGAGTCAAAATGTTAAATCAATTTGTATGACTTGCAAACTTGTTATGTAATTAATCGTAATTGGTAAAGTACACTAGCTAATAGTAATGGTGATATCAATATTTACAACCAAAAGATACCATTAATTATTTATTAGATATTTTAGTATCATTTCAGTAGTGTAATTGGATTAAAATATCTCATTTAGTATAACCATGCAAATGTGGTATTTGGCGTGTGGTATTAGGCAAAAACAGAGTGATAAAAGAAGTTACTTCGAAATAACTCATTGCCCAAATAACTTCAGTAAACTGTTGTCAAACGAGTTATTTGTAAAATTGTTCGAATTATCCTGAAAATTGAACCATTAAAGATTAACTATCATATACTCCCTAACCATATACTCCCTAAACCATCTGTACCTTACACCATTTACCCTAACCAATATACTTTATACCCTAAACAACGAACCGTCAAAGATTACTTATCAAGTTTAGTATAATTGTTGTAACTAATGGTTAATTTATTTATTAGCCCATAAACAATTACATATACATATATATATTAGCCTTCAAAGCATATAAGAATAAATTTAACTAGTCATGCCCTCCATATAAAAATTAAAGACTCATATTTCAAAGGCTAAAATTTTGAAAAACCAAAAAGTTGAAAACACCAAATTTGTTTCATTCTTTCTTTTCAAAAAAAAAAAACTAAAATTTCCCTCCTTTTTTCTCCTTCCATAAATTAGAAACACTCAATTTCCCTCCTCTTTCTCTTCCATAAAATTGAAAGAACCAAATTTCCCTCTTCCTTTCTTCCACAAAAAGTTGAAAACTCAAAATTTCCCTCCTTATTTCTCTTTCATAATCAAAAGAACCAAACTTTCTCACTTCTTTCTATTCCCACAAATCAAAACCACCAAAATTTCCCTTGTTTCTTTTCTAAAAAATTCAAAAAAACCAAATTTCCCTCTTCTTTCTCTTCACAAAAAGTTGAATACACCAAAATTTCCTCTTCTTTTAAAAACATCAAATTACCAAATACATTACTTTATTTTATTTATATTTAATTGATAATTTTATTGAATAGTTTAATTAACCATAATTTTTATTTATATATTATATTAGTATTGTCCATGATCTCAATTATTAATTCTTCATTATTAATATTGACATTATGTTGATTTTATATTTACTTTTTTAAATTTGTCAAAGAACTTAGTGTTCAAGTGACCTTCATGTTTCAATTTTAGTAATTTTCTTAAAATACATAATATCAAGTGAGTTTCATATTTTTTAAATTCCCTATACGAAATGAAAAAATAATTTTACCTAAGTTTAGAATGAAAAAATTTATTTTGAAAAACTATGTATTGTATATTATAATAATTATTGAAGTAGACTAAGTGAGGTTCGGGTTGAGTCGGTTGGGTTACGGGTTAGTCGGGTTCGGTTCAATCGGGTTCGGGTTAATCGGGTTGCGGGTCAGTCGGGTTGCGGGTCAATCGGGTTGCGGGTCGGGCGGGTTGTGGGTTGTTGACTTTTAGTCAATTCGGGTTGCGGGTCGGGTTGATCGGGCGGGTTAATCGGGTCGGGCTATGTTTTGACACCTATAGTAAGGATGATAACTGGGTGGTTGTAGGGGATTTTAATGCTGCGATTTATGAAAATGAAAAGGAAGTGAGATGCTCTCTTAGGTACGAGAATGTTGAACCTTTTAAGAGGTTCATATTCCAGAATGCTCTTATTGACCTGGGGTACAAAGGGGAGCCCTTCACTTGGACCAACAAGAGAACGGGCCAAAACCTGATGAGAGTGAGATTGGATCGTGTGCTATGCTCAACGTCATGGCGTGCCCAATTTGGCGAAGCAGTGGTCTTCCATGAGAAAATGGTGGAGTCTGATCACTGCCCGATCAGACTGGAACATCAGTTTCGGGGAAACAGGAGGAAGAAGACACCCTTTAGGATTGATGAAAGATGGTTGGAGGAAGAAGAATGCAAGGAGATTATTGCCAGAGCGTGGGACCCGGGAGGCCAATCAACGGACCAGCTGAACAAATGTGAAATAGATCTAAAGGAATGGGAAAAAGACTTCCATAAGAATAGTATACAGAGGGAGCAAGAAATTCTTTCTAGGCTCGAAATTCTTCAACATCCGCCAAGAACAATGGAGAATGTGGAGGAGGAGAAGATGCTTACTATTGAACTGACTAAACTTTGGAGGGATGAAGAAGCATTCTGGAGCCAATGCTCGAGAGTTAACTGGCTCCAAAAAGGTGATCAGAATACTTCCTTCTTTCACTCTAGCACAATATATAGAAAGCATAGAAACAAAATCCTGAAACTCAAAGATGGAGAAGGAAATTGGATTGAAGATGAAAATAGCCTCAAAAGACTAGCAGAAGAGTTTTACATGGATCTTTTTAAGGCTAGGAATCCGATTCCTTTTAACCATCTGTTGGAAGGCTTCCCTGAAAAAGTAACTACAGAGATGAACGAGGATCACTGTACTGCGGTGACTGATGGGGAAATTAGAAAAGCGGTTTTCTCACTGGGTGCTCGCAAAGCTCCTGGTCCTGATGGATTCTCGGGAAGATTTTATAGGAGATACTGGGATATCCTAGGAGATACCGTGTGTCGAGAAGTTAGAGGATTTTTCGAGACGGCTAATATGCCAGCTGGATGGAATGAGACTCATATTGCAATGATCCCCAAGGTCGATAACCCCGAACTGATAAGCCAATTCCGGCCTATTAGCTGCTGTAATTTTAGATATAAAATCATATCTAAGATTATGGCAACGCGCCTCAAGAGATGGACTCCCGAATTGGTTTCTAAGCTCCAAACAACATTCACCGGGGGTAGGCTTATTCAAGATAATATCATCATTTTCCATGAGGCCTTCATCATTTCAAGAACCATAAATTGGGGAGGAGAAGAGATATGATGTTGAAATTGGATATGAAGAAGGCTTATGATATGGTGGATTGGGAATGTCTGGAGGCTCTTCTCAAGAAGTATGGGTTTGACACTAAATGGTGTGGGTGGGTCAGTGCTTGCATTAGAACAGTCAGCTTCTCTATTCTTTTCAATGGAGAAGCAACTGACTCTTTCAGGCCTTCCCGAGGCATTGTCCAGGGAGACCCTCTCTCACCATTCTTATTCATTCTCATGTCTAACGCCCTCACCTTCTTGATTGATAAGGCTGTGGCGAACAATAGTCTGAAGGGGATTAAGCTGAACGCTAGATGCCTAGTGCTCACCCATTGCCTGTTTGCAGATGACACAGTCATTTTTGGCAAGGCAAAGTACCAGGAAGCGCAGAAAATTATCGATCTCATTGGGGAGTATGGAGCTATCACATGTCAAGAGGTTAATATAAACAAATCTTCAGTCTTCTTCAGTGCCAATGTCCCCTGCAACGTCAAAGATCAGATCATAGCGAGCATTGGCTTCGCTTCCTCGAATTATCACTCAAAGTATCTTGGGGTCCCGACGGAGTGGAGAAACTCGAAGAAAGAAACTTTTAATTTCCTCATTCAAAGGATGGAAAAAATGGGGGAAGCATGAAAAAGTCTCATTCTCTCTCATGGTGGAAAAGAAATCCTTCTGAAAGCAGTTATTCAAGCTATTCCATCGTATATTATGTGCTTGTTCTATCTCCCAAAGGTACTCACTAAGAGAATGGACTCTCTTCTCAGTAATTTCTTTTGGTCTGGGTCGATGCAGAAAAACAGCCTCCATTGGTGTAGGAAGGAAATTCTCTGCTTACCTAAGTATGAGGGAGGTTTGGGCTTTAGGAGTTTCAATGATTTTAACCTTTCCCTTCTCGCTAAGCAGGCTTGGCGCCTCCTCAATACCCCTGAGTCATTGTGGAGCTGCCTACTGAAAGGTTTGTATTTCCCTAGAGGTGATTTTCTTAATGCTAAAAAGGGGAGCAAAGCTTCATGGATCTGGGCTAGTCTTTGGGAGGCAAAAAAAAGGTGCTAGGTTTGGGAGCAGTTCGAGTGATCGGATCAGGTGAAGACACGTGGATCGATCGGGACCCCTGGATCCCCACTTTGGACAATTATGCTCTCAGGACTGGCCCCCAGAATCATCAAAAGGTCAATGAGTGGATTGATCCTGGAGAAAGGAAGTGGATTCCGGATGTTATCCAGGGACATGTGTCTAGCTCAGGGACATGTGTCTATCACAGAGCCAACACCAACACGCAATCAAGCGGGAATACGGAAAAATGGAAATGGATATGGAGCCTTCACATCCCCCCGAAATTGAAATTCTTTGTTTGGAGATGCTCCAGGAATGGATTAGCAACGAAAGAGAGATTGCTCCAGAGGAAGTGTGCCCCCAATTCTTCTTGTCAGGTATGCCAGAACCTTGTCGAATCCGTCAATCATTGCATGTTCCAATGCCCCCATGCCAAGGTGGCATGGAATGCTCTTTTTCCGTCTCTCCCTTTACCCCCTCAGGGAACCTTGTTCTTTGACTGGTTCTGCTCCCTTAAAGATGTTGTTCAGCATAGCTCCCTGATCCATATTGTTTTCCTTTGTTGGAACATTTGGAAGGCGAGGAACGAGTGCTCTTTCAAGGGTAGAATTCCGTGGCCTCCGAAGGTGTGCCAACTTACTTCTAAAGAACTTACTGAATGGTATTCGTGCCCGAGGTCCCCACCTCCCCTGCCATCCCTTCCCACTCAGCTCAGGGGAACTCAGTCTCATACGAATCCACCGCCAAGTAATCAGCCTTTGGTGATTCACTGTGATGGGTCGTTCATTAGCGACCCCCAGTCGGCGGCATATGGTGTTGTGGTTGTTAACCACCATGGACAAGTGTGTGATGGGAGAGCTGAGAATCTTCTTTGTTCCACCCCGATTGAAGCAGAAGCTAAGGCCCTTCTCGAAGGATTGAAATTAGCTCAAGAATATGGATCCGAATGTACGGTTCAATCCGACTATCAGATGTTGGTGAGAGCTTTGGAGTACGATCGCTCTCGTTGACCATGGAGGTGTGCAGCATGGATCAGATCGATTGTTTCTATCCTTCGGACAAACCCTCTCATCAAAATCAAAGAAGTGCCCAGAACACTTAATGTCAGAGCGGATCGGGTTGCAAGATCAAAAGCTCGAGCATCGCTTCCTGATGATTGGATTAATATTCTTGATCTCATTTCTGATCTTCTTTAGAATTGTAACCAAGTTTCTCGTCTTTCAGTTGTTTGGTGGAATAAAAGTTGGTATTCAATTGTAAAAAAAACCATCTGCATATTTCTTGTATTTTGCTATTCTTTCTAAAATATCTAGGAAAAAAAGGTAGGGTTGTCATGTGCTGCATGCGCGCGCAGTTGGGTACGCAGCTTCCCAAGTCGGAAACCTTCGCCGATCGCCGCTCTGTAATGTAAGCCAAGTTGCAAGTTGCGACCGCCCCACTGAGCCAGCCAGCCAGCCAGGTCCAACCGATTCCAGGTGGCCCGCGCCACGATTCCCCACCTTAATTCCCTTTTATCCTCCTCATTTTCGGTCCCTCGGTTCAAGAAGCTACGAGATTGAAAGGAAGTACCGATACCCAAATCCCCAACCAATATTTCCGTATTCATACGCCTGCCTCACCAAACCAATTCTGAATCCGACGAAATCCCAATTCACTCTGTTGCCTCATTACAAGACCGCTTACTCATCATCCTCTCTTCTTCGTCTTCTTCCTCAATTCTCCCTCCTCCTGGTTCAACTCCTTTCTTGCTCACCCGCCCTCCTCTTTTCCTCAGAATTTTTTATTATGCAACTTTCCCTTTCGCTTTTGAGTTGTTCACGGGCTGTCATGATCGTGATTGACGGATAATCCCGGTGAGGTTGGTTAAATCGCAAAATGGATTTTTTCTTTTGGTCGGAAGGAAGCGAAATCTGAAGCCTTTTTTATCTTCGTCGCCGGCGTCTCTCTGCTTCCTTCTTTCCCCCCTTCGGGAGGCATCGGACGGAATTCAGATTCTTCGCTTTTGGCGTTCACAGATGGGACCCTAATTCTACTACCCCAATTCTGACATCTTCTGACCTAAAAGACAAACCTGCTGCGGCTTTCTTTTCAGCAGCTTCCCTTGTCGTTTCCAGTGGCGGAGATTCAAATTCCCCTGAGGTTAGCCCCTCTCTTTCTCTCTCCGGCGCGTCTTTTGCATTAATTGCTTCTCTCTTTCGCCTGCTGTTTGTGCCGGAGGATTTTGGTCTTGCGTGCCCTGCAAATTACAGATGGGTTTCACGTGAATTACAGTTCTTCGTTGTTGTTTTTTGTTTTGTTTTGTTTTTTTTTGGCGGGGTTGACTTTGGTATGGTTTTCGCGCATCCCTCTTCATAGAATTCACCGGCGATTTATAATTAACTAACGATTCCTTCTCCCCTTCCTGCAGATTTCCTTCGCTGGATGGAGTTCTTGATCTTGTGAAAAGAAAAGGGACATGCAGATTTAGAATGCTTGAAATCAGATAGCTGTAGTTCCATTTCTTGTATCCCGGAATCTCCAGATGGACCTGCCCTCCGGCAGCAAGAACCCGAGACTCGCACTGAGGAATTTGGATTCTTTACTCTACAAGTGCTTGGCTCTAATCGGCCTTGCTCTGTTTTTCAGAGCCGTCGTTGTTCTTCCCCTCTCTAGCTATGGTGGGATGCGCCCGCAGAAGCTCGATTTGGGTCAGAGCTTGTCTTCTGACAACGGAATCCGTCAGAACAAGTTCTTGGAAGTGCCGCAGATAGTATGGGGGCTAAACAATCAGAAGATAGCATTTGCAAGAGCTTGCCTAACAGCTAGAATGCTCAACCGCACGCTGCTAATGCCTAGCCTCAGTGCATCTCTGTTTTACAAGGAAGTGGACCGCCTACAGCCCATCTCCTTCAACAGAGTTTTCCAATTTGAGAAGTTCAATTCGCTCTGTAGCGGGTTTGTGCAGTTGGGTCGCTACTCGGATATCAGAAATGAGACTGGAGTTTATGAGGTTCAGAAGGGGAGTGGAAGGCGGTGGACGGTTCAGAAGGATCTGGATCAATTGAAACAGGTGAGTATGGATCCTGTTGATGGCCATGAAGTCCTGAGAATTGTTGGGAAGAACCCATTTCTGTGGCAGGACCATTGGCCAGTTAAAGACTATGCCAGAGTGTTTGAATGTTTGGTTCTGGTAGATGAGATAGCCAGAGAGGCAGACAGAGTTGTGTCCAAGATTAGGGATACTGGGAAGCAATTGAGGTCTGGAGATGATGATGATGGCTTGTCTTCGCAGCAAGTTCCTTACATCTCGGTTCACATGAGGATAGAGATAGACTGGATGATCCACTGCAAGAAGTTGGAGCAAAGATCAAACATTACCCAAATTTGCAGCAGCAAAATGGAGATCATGGAAAGAGTTGGGAACATTAGGGGGATTAAACCACCAACCATGGTCTATCTTGCTGTGGCCGATAGCCTGTTGGAAGATTCTTCGATACTAACCGGCTGGAGCGAAGGTTTGGTTCCTATCGAGAAGAAGAAACTTGGCGTGGACGGAATCTACAAGAAGTACCCATATCTAATTCAATCAGCTATTGATTATGAGGTGTGCTTGAGGTCAGATGTGTTTGTAGGGAACAGTTTCTCTACGTTTTCGAGCCTCGTTGCGCTCGATAGAACTCAGAAGACGATTAGGATGGGCTTGGCGACGGGCAGCAGCTCCTGTGGAGTGGATGTGAGATGGCCTTCTTATGCATACAACATTTTAGGTGAATCAAATGGGCCTCACAGATGGATGACAAATATGTCTGATTCCAGCCTTCAAGCAATCAGCTATGGTACGAATGTCATCTCTTGTTGAAAGTTTAAAAGGGGCATCTCTGTGGGATCAGCAATGGCTGCCCTGGACCAGGAGCACTCTCCACCTGTGATTAATTGGTGCTCTGTTGATATAGAGTTTTCTTGGTCGAGAGAATCGGCGCAGCGTGAAGTACAGCAGTGACTATGAAATCGTTGGGTACAGTTTTTGATTAGTGAGATTTTACACTTGTATGTTCATGGTTCAATTCTTTATCCTGTTTGGTCATCTTTTTCCTCTGTTCCTATTGTGTTCATTCTTACAGAAAACCCAAACGCAAATCTCTCCAAAATTCATTCTCTTAGCTCGAACTTCTTACCATGAATTGATGATCAACTCCATTGAATGTTGCTGGCTGTTGAAGACTTAAAGAGACAGCCAGGCCGCCCCACCACCAGGTTGGGAAACTAGAACGTGTTGACATTTTTAATTGACCGTTTGCATGCAATAATTGTTTTGCATAATTGTCACTTCCTGATCCCTACACAACGGGCAAAAGGACAAGCCGTCTTTGTTGTCCAGCAATAGGAATATTTTGGGAAGAGAAGAACGGGATAGAGGACAGGCCGACAGAAACAGAGATGTGGGCTTCCCATTTCCTAACGTTAATATAGGTTGGAATTTCGTTATTTAGATGAGATATTGGAAAACAGAGCATTGTTGTTGCGTGCACCTTATAACCCCACCTAAAAAAGACGAAGCAATAAGGAAAAGAGAGGTAAAAAGGGGAAGAAAGGATCCCACTGAAGTTGCCTCGGGAGCAATCAAGGGATTGCTTCTTGTTGATGACTTCTTTTTGCGGCAACACTACTGTCTCATCGATTTGATTACAATTGTGAGGAAAGTTTATGTTTTTCATTTTCTACTTAATTGGGTGGGATGACGATTCTGAAGGGGATCCGATCCGCTTATGGTCTCGACGATGCCTAATCTTCGTTTTGGAATACGTCCCAACTCTGTGTGCAAAATTGTCGTTGCGTGCATCTAACTGCCACCAGATGGTCGCATTTCAAGACAAGGAGATATGGATAATGTGGTCCGTCCACCCATGCTTTTTTTCTGTGTAATTTCCAACCTTTTTATGGAAGAATCAACAAGTAACCCTGATCTTATGGGTAGTTTTTCCGGCTTGAGGTGGTGATGTTCCAATACTGCAATGGGGCCTCTGACGACGACACCACAGAAGCTTTATTGCTTGTTAGTTTGAGTTGTCTACTTTTGGCCGTGTATGGGATGCAAGTGCAAGAAGCATTTTATAGCATTTGTACTTCGCCGTTGTATACCGTTGATTTACTTTTCCTTTCCCTTTTCATCCCTACATATATATATCTCTACTCTACTCAATTCTACTCTACACAGAAATGATTAATCCATCTTTACCGGTAAAACTCAAGAAAAGCAAATATAGAAGAGGGCTGCAGATGTTACCCTTTTTTATCTGATTTAATAACAGTAACTTTCATCTGTTTCCTTTTTTCTATCAAGAGAGCAAAAAACCACAAACTCTACTGGATTTTCTACTCTGTGACTGCAGCAGCAACTGTAGAATAACAGAATAAGCAACTAACAAGGGTCTAGAGAACTGAAATATTCCTCAATTTTATGCAAACTCTTGTGCAAAATGCAAGCACAGGAAATCGAGTGACAACCCCCCGCCTTTTGCACCATTTCTCTTCACCTCCTCTCGAGCTCTGATGGCGGGAAAGCTAGATTGATTAGCTTTGTCCTAAAGAAAACCGTAAATGAGTTGAGTTGTTCAGTATATATTTGACTTTCTTCACTGAAGGAAATCCTCGTAGTAGTTGTCACTGATCACGGATACAAATCTCTCAAGCCATGGGAGCTGGTGGAGGTCTTTCATGGTGTCCACGTATGAATCTGTACAGCGTGGAGGGGATTGGGATGTTGGATGGTGATCGCTCAGGCTGAATCCGCCGGAGAGGAATCTTTGGATCAGTGCAAGCTGTGACCTTTCTTGGTCTGAATATGCATCCATTAACATGGGCAGTGAATTAAAAGTCTCCCATGCCCATTGTTCGGACTCTTGCACAGACTGTGTAATTAAATCGTCAGAATTGTTTTCTTCATTCCAGAAGGCGCAGTGGCAGGTCTGTTGCCGATCTCTGTACTCAGCACCACATGAGTAGCAGAACTCATGACCACACCTGCAGAAACAACATATTTTGGTCATTGAAAACTAGGGTAAGAATAGAAGAAACAATTAGTTGAACACCTCGCCGTCTAGTCATGGCAGTTTTTATCTCGCCCGCTTAAACCTACCTTTCCCTACCTATTTTGCGCTGGGCAGGGCATGAGAACTCCATTTTGCCCCGCCTCCTTCCCTATCTGTTGAGTCAACCTTGTATCTACCATTTTGCTCAACTACTCTTATTTTAATTTCTACTCAATCTATTTTTCACTTTAATGTAAGAGGCTCGATTTCTCGATACTCATTAATCATGTTACCCTCTCTATTTTTAATAAAAACGTATTGTTTATCGATTTTTTATGAAAGAATGAACTTGTTATGCATTTTTTCTTTAAAAGACACATACCCAAATCGACCAACTTTACCCAGCCCCTGCCCCAAGTCAAAGTACCCAAGGTATTAAGGCATCCGCCTAGCCCTCGACTATTGCCATTCTTAATTTCAACTAGCACGAAAAACTCAGTGGAGCTCTTACAAGTGATTACCACGTACACTAGCAGATGATTCACACAAATCTCCAAGTTGCAATCATCCTTTCAGGAAAACATTTTATAGCTTCCATGACTCAGCATCTTCTACCCCTATTCATCAGACTTCTCCTATCCTCGAATTATAGTAAACCAAACCATATCGTTCCACAGCTCACTTGCTGGTTTTGACTACATTATCCAATATACTAGTGAGAGAATGTAACCAATCCATAGATTCAGGTACCGCAGGTAATCATTGCAACAGAAGCAAACAAATGGAAAACCAGACATCCAACTGTCAATCAGTGTACTTACCAGCAGGTCATGTGATAGCAACCCTGAGTGAGCTCAGTCATTCTACGACATTGCGTGCAACGCCTCCACCTTTTATTTTGTGCAAGGCGGTGCAAGGTAGCGTCAGTAGCATGTCTTTCCTCAAACGGAAGGTTTTGATACTCATCGCAGCTCAATGAAGAGTGCCATGGAACACTGCATCCAACACAGATGAACCTCTGACAAACTGGACATTCAACACAGAAGCTATTATCCGACTGACTTGAAGAACTTGCCCTTGCAGACAAACATTCACGAGGATCTAGCAAAACTGAACAATCTGAATAAGGACAATAAATTCTATCAGAATGAAGAGCATCATCAACTTCTGCTAGGGCTTCCATGAAAGATTCATATGAAGCATGAGGAAGAAAAGATTGACACTCCGAGATGGACAGGTAATACTTGCATCCCAGCTGAGGGCATCTGATGGGTATTTGAGAAGAAGACTCCTGCATTTTGGCTTCGACAAATTTTGTCATACAATGTGAACAGAACTTGTGAGAACACTTGAGTGTGATCATCATTGGCAGCATTTTGTCCTCAAAACAAAAAGAGCAATTGCCATGTGTTTTTTTATCTCCACTTCCAGGAAACGAAACAATGCCTACTGCTATCTGAGCTAGATGCAATGGTCTCTCCAGAGCACAGCTGGGAACGAGTTTCAGTAAAAATGTTTCCAAACTACCAGTGAGCTCAACGATCCTTTCCCTCAATGCTATCAGAAGTGGATTCTCGATTTTCTCCTTGTGTGTTATCTGCGTAAACAATAATATAATGGAATTTGAAGAAATAAGATTATCACTAAAAAGCTACTCTTGAAAAACAGAAAGGAAGCAAGTAAGAAGCTGCAGCGCGAAGACTGCTCATACAAAATTTTCTTCATAGTCATTATCACTGACCACCAAGAAATTACAAAAACAGTTCCACAAAACAAAAGGGGGGAGAATCTATTGCATTAACCAGAATGCAGAATGGTGAATGAAAATTCCACAGCAACCAAAATCCGTTCCGTCTAGTTCAGGCTGAATCAACAAGTTTACGTTGTTACAGCTCAGGCATGTATCAATATGTCAGAATAACTAACCCAAAAAAAAAAAAAAAAAAAAAAAAAAAGAGGATGTCCTTATCAACGCATAATAAGTCCATACATATAGAGGAACGACATTAAGAAATAAACAAATTGAGAGGATTCCCAAACTTAGAAGTATGAATTGGGAACTTCTAAAGGGTAGGAAACACAGGCTAGCAAGACACAACAGCATCCTGAAATTCTTAATTACTAATATAGAAGCATAGTTATTTAGCCTCGTAAAGTTCATCACAGATGCTGCAGCATTGAAGACAAAGTATGACGAATAAAAGAATATGCTGACATGCCATCTAAACAGCAAACGACATCTGAAGCCTGAGAGTTCCTAAAGCAAACCTTCACCATGCGTAAAGAACCTCATGGCTGATCACAGTAGCTGAATTAATTGGTGGCTAACAGCACAAGCAATGAGAAGATAACTAACCTGGTTATACAACAAACTGGAGTCAGTGGATGCATAGACATGGCGAAAGTTATTCTGCACGGCCTCAGTTAGGCCATCCATAAGCGCCAAGTAGTCAGCAACAGAGGACTCAACATAGAAATCAAGCTTCTTTTGCACCTGAACAAGGGGAACCTTTTCCTGTCTTTCCATTACCACACCAATTCCAGAATAGCCAGGCCCGGAGTCCCCTGAATCAGTTATTGACACCCCTTTGAAGAACATCTTCACCGAAAACTCGTCAAGATCAGCTTTTGGCCCTTCAACCTTGACAATTTCTTCGGCCTCCTTCCAAACCTCATCATCTCCACAACAGCTCCGAAAATCTTCCTCATCTTCGTCCAATTTATTATTTTCCCTAAATACATTCACCGGAGAGCCATCACTGATGAGAAGAAGAGCCGGGTCTTCCATATCCAGGTCCAATACTACTCTAGAACCCAGATACTAGTTATAAACGCCAAGGTGAGAAGAACCCAAAAAGCTCAGCAATCAGCATGGGAAATCCTTTGTTCCGCAGCTGCGTTTACCCAACAGAAAAATAAGAAATCAATAAAATTGAAATTTGCATACAGAGCCACAGAGAAGAGTCGAAGGAAACCCTATGAATTAACGAGAAAATCCTAAGATCAACCAGTGATCTTAAAGCCAGTAACTACAAATCAAATTCAAACAAGAACCCATTACCCAGATCAATCCAAATCGATCGGAACCTAATCAAACACCCGGGAAATTTTCAAAGAGCGATACACCCACCCACCCTCCCAACCCCCAGTCCATCCAGAAAAGAGAAAGAACAAAAGGGAGACTCAAGCTAATAGCAAGTAGCTTTCCACTCCACGCGACAGAGCAATGAAAATCAAACGCAACAATCTCCGGATAGAATACCCCGATTCCAGCAATTAAACGAAGAACAGTGATGTGAATCGGGAGAGACAGAAGTGGAAAAAACACAAGCGGAAAGGGACGAAATGAAAGACAAGAAGTGAAGCGTCGAATTACCATGTGGTGTTCGGAGGACGAGGATGCGGAGAAAACTAACTCGGAGCATCTATCTGGGTGATTAATCGGTAGGGTATTGAATTTTTAACTGATGGGAGGAATCCCTGTGGCCACTGGTCAGGCCCAATTTTCTCTTTTTTTTTTTTTGTTTGTTTGTTTGCTCTCCTAGTTTTCCACAGGCTGTTTACTTAATAATTTGTCATCATTCGCTAAAGCCTAACCTAATCCAATCCAGAATTTCGAGTGACTTTCCACTGAATAAAGTGAAAAGAAGATTAAATATTTTAACGATGAGAGAGAGACTGTGATTTTTGGGTGTAAGGAGTAAATGCTATGGTTTTGATTTTTGAGCTGAGGCACGGGTTTGCGTTACCGGAATGGCGGAATTTGATGGCTTCACGATGTTATCTAGTGGTGTCACGAGTTCGAATCGGTGAAAGTGATTGTCCAGCGCCGCTTGAATGGTTTGTGAAATGAGAAGTGATGGCGGTTGTAGAAATTAGGGCTCGAAGTTTGTTACCGGTATTTGGATAATATCGAATATCGCATTGAATTTATCATTATTTGGTATTATCGAGTATCTGCTTATTTTTGAACACAGATATTCAGCAACAGACTTGTTGGAGGAAAGCTTGCCACTAATTAAATCAAATTATGCAAGGTTATGCAATCTAAGGTTTGCCCTCTGACGACAATCTCTTCTTTCCCTGACCTTTGCGTGCTACCAGGTGGCGCCTCGAAATTTCTCTTTCTCCCCTCTCCTTCGCTCTGTTTTTTGTACCGTTGGGTAAATTGCCCTTTCGTTGCACAACACATTCGCGCTCCGGATTCGGGAATCGGGTCTGGTTTTATGCACTGAGCCGGAAGGACGACCAGCTTCATTCATCCTCGGCTTAAGCAGCGTCTCGCCCTGGTCGTGTGTTGATTACTGACTAATCTTCCTGCTAGCAGAAGTCGCGTTTTTGTTTCTGGTCTGTTTGCCAATAGTGATGATTTGAGGATTAGAAGAAACCCAGATTCGGGATTGTGCTTCTTCAGAATTTTGGTGAAGAAACATCCTCGTTCCTGTTCAGAATGCTTCCTCAAACGATTTTCCGGAATTCCACCGCTTCCACATCCTCTCGCCGTTGCCGTCTATCATTTTCGCGCCACCCAACAAGCATCCGACGAACGCCACGTTCCCGTTGCCCAGGTCGGAATTTCCCCTCTTTTATATGTCTTCGCATCTTTTGTGTTACGAAATAGATTCTCTGTTTGGTCTTTGCTTTCGTTAAACGTTTTTTTCCTGTTTGGTTGGAATCCCAGCGGAACTAGTAGGAGAATGAACTGACTGTATTGTGGTATGGATTTCTTTAGTTTCGTTTCTGTTTGTTTGCAAGCTTGGAATCCCGACCAGCTGAGAAGCTCCTCCGGCGAATGGAAACACTTGCCTCTGGTGACTTTGTTGGTCCGGCGGTCCATGCAATCAATTTTCCTCCGGCGAGAAGTAAATAACCAATTAATGGCCTCATTGGTCCATTTATTTGGGTTTTAATACATCAGTTATGTTATTTGATGTTATTTGGTCTTTAATGATCTGTTACAAGTGATTAATGAGTCACTAAAGCGGTCCTTTTATGGCGCTTTACAACCTTTATGGTTGGTTTATATATCAAATTATGGGATAGAAAGAATTAATTTCTAACGTTCATAATTAATTTCTGACTTTCAGAATTAATTAATTCATGGTTTTCAAAGTATCAGTGGCACAAGCTCCTCTCCTCGACCAATTATTGGGCTAGTGTAGTAAAACAAATCCAGTGTCTATTTTATGGCTGGGATTTGAAATATGGAGGAATTGGGTGATTAATTAATGGATTTAGTAACATTTCCTTCTTTGTCCATTTTTCATATTAATTGGGACCAATGGATAATTATGAAATTAATTGGTACCATATTAATTGTACTCAGATTCTTCATATGGCAATGCCTCAAAGTCATACTTCCCACAGTAGTGGCCCTTCAAACTCGTGGAGTAAACTGCCTTAACTGATGGCCTGTCTGCTGGAGACATCGAGAAAGCATTGAACTTTTATTATTCAGATGCCCCCTAGCCATCAGATTGTGGAGTTTAGTGGAATTGAGCAACTTTATTGAGACCGCCCAGACTGTTAACAAGTCTATGGTGGCGACATGTCATGGTCTCCGAGACCTCCCCACTCCACATTCTCCAATGCGTCTGTTTACTTTGGAAAATCTGGAAGTCTAGAAGTAAAGTGACCTTTGAATTTATCCAACCTCATATCCGTACCCTAGCCAGACAGTTCTACCACCAGGTCCTCGAAATCTCCAATCTTCTTCTTCCCCCTCCTCCCCGCACTCTCTACTCCGATTCCTTCCTGCCACCTCTTGGGTCCCTCCACCAGAAGGCTTTTTGAAGTTCAACGTCGACGCAGCTGTTTGCCCCTCCGGGTGTTCGTCTGGGCTTGTTATCCGTGGGTCAGATGGGCATGTGATGTTGGCGTTCGGGTTGCCACATCAAGGGATATTGCTTGGCCCACGAGGTAGTCGAAGGTGACTTCGAAGTGGTCGTCAACCAAGTCCGTCAAGGCGTCTTAGAAGACTCGATTGGTTGTCCGGTGTTACGAGAGTGTCTTCAGATCCTTGGCTCTTTGTATGTTTGTATAGAGTTTAGGGCGGTACCTAGATCCGCCTTCAGTGCTGCCCATAGAGTGGCGCGTAAAGCACTGCTTTTGTCTCGTGTAGAGCTAGAATCTTTTGTTTTTTCGGGGTGGCTTCTTTAGAGTCTTTTAGGGGCCCTGGGTAGAATTGTAAGCTTAACTACTATTTTCCATTGATATCACTCAGAAATAAAAAAAAAATATCTGCTTATTTTTTAAAAATTGTGCTTGGGATTCATTTTGGAGTGCTATTTGATATTCGGGATACGGGATTGGAATCGGTATATACCGAAATATTGAGAAATACCAAAAATTAAAAATTAATAAAATATAGCACATAACCTTTGGTTATTCATCACTCTTTCACAATGTAGAAGCCCAATCCAACTCAAATCCAGTTTAAGTCATTCTCGTCTCTTACCTAATCTCATTTTATTTTCATAACACCAAAAGGCAAACACTAGTATTAGTTGTCTCTCATCCTTCAATTCGCCATATTAAAGATTACAAATGACAAGAATTTGAGGTGTTATCTCCCCTCCGTTCTCATTATTCATATCCTACCTCTAGGCAAATTCAAGACTCTTTGCTTAGTTTCTTTGCTCTAAATTAAACAATCAAATCTAATTTATATATTTAATTATTAATTGTAAAGTTCATTAATTTTGTATTCGATAATACCGATTGGGATACCGAAATATTTAGGGATTGAGATTGGGATTGACTTTAGGGTGTAATTCAATATTCGGAATTTCGGTATTTGGTATTGGGATACCGATACCGTAGCGATTTCCACTCCTAGTAGAAACAATGACATCTAAATCGTAGAAGCATTTTGGTGAGTTGAAAATTTAAAACGTAAGTTTTAAAGTGTAAATTTTACTATAATTGCATTTGAAATAGCGCGATTTTACATAAAAGGTTTCCACTTTTATCTGCTAGTGATGAGAATGCCAGATTACCCACCAGACCCACTTTTTAGGATTTTCCACTCCACTATAGTCTTAGACTACATCCATTCCTAAAATCTATTTACACTAGCGTGGGCCCCGGCCATTTGGCCGGAGGAAGGTGAGGTATAAAATTTGATAATGTAATGGGGTGTATAGCTTATTGTTGTATAGTTTTTTTTTTTGGAAACACGTGATAAAAATAGTGAATTTTAGTAGGGAAGAGACATGAATGATGCAACGAATCAAAAATCAGCCTTATGAACCAAAATCAAGTACCTGTTACCTTGTGAAACAATATTGTTTCTGGTAATATGATGAGGTGGGGTAAGTTTTATAGAAACCGAATTCGAGAAAATCGAATAAAGTATCCCGCCGGTTTTCGGGAAATGAGCATCTCACAATCGTTGCTATCTTTTACTCGGCCCGTTGGCCGATTAATTTGCTTTATAAAACTTTCATCTTGTCATCATTGTGCTTTCTAGTTTGCCAAGCCATGATAAAATCTAAAGAAATCAAGAATGAACAATATATAGTGTTGGGGGTATTGCTAAATGGGCCCAAGAAGAGCCCATTTAGGCCCTGTTCACTTCCATTTTCGTTCCTGTTTTCTGTTTTCATGTGATAAATTTGGCAACCGAAATGAGAAAACTTGTTTACTTTTCATTCTGTTTTCTATTCGTTTCCAACTATGAAAACAGAAAGTGGCAACTTCCTGCTGTTTTCGGAAACGACAAAATGTTGTTTTCATCTGTTTTCAACATCTGTTTTCTCAAAAACAGGAAACAGAAATGAAAGTAAACAGGCCCTTAGGTGACAGGGCCGCTCTTTTCTTCCGGACGCTCAAAAAGGCGGCGCGTTTTTAATGGAATGCTGAGTGCGACGGAGCGATCGAAGAACTAAAGCGACCTCTAGCCGCCCCGAACGTTATGGCGCCCGAAGCGGGGGAGACACTGTACCTTTATATCGCCGTATCGGAAATCTCAATAAGCGCAGTCCTCGTCTCAAGGGAGGCTTCCTCCGGAGAAGAAAAACCGGTATACTATGTCAGTCGTACCATGGTCGCCCACGAAAGGCGGTATGGACCCATCGAGAAGGCCGCATTGGCGGTTGTGGTGGCAGCGACCAAGCTGAGGCCCTACTTCCAGGCACACACCATCATAGTGCTCACCAACCTACCGTTGAAGTCCACGTTGGGGTCAATGGATGTGGCTGGGTGCCTCGTCAAATGGGCGGTCCAGCTACGTGAGTTCGACATTCGGTATGCGCTCCGACCGGCGATAAAAGCCCAGGTCTTGGCAGATTTCGTTGCGGAAGGAGTAGCAGAGGCAGAGCGGGGGGTGGATGATTGTTGGCAAGTGCAGATCGATGGAGCAGCCAGTCGCACCGGCGCCGAGGCAGGCATCGTGATTATAAGCCCAGGAGGCGCAATGCATGAAGTTGCGTTGCAATTTGCGGCTCTGAAGAGGAACAACGCCGCAGAATATGAAGCAGTTATCGCTGGCATGAGCATGGCCAAGGAGTTGGGCGCCCACAAGATCCAAGTGAGGTCCGATTAAGCCCTTGTCATTAATCAGCTCAACGGAGTCTTCGAGGTAAAGGAAGAGGCTCTTGAAGGGTACGCACGAAGAGTTCGAGAGATGGGAGCCTGGTTCGGGAAAATATCCTTTGTTCACGTCCCACGAGAGAAGAACGCCCATGCTGACACATTATCTAAGCGAGCAACCGCAGTGGATTTCGTGGAAGAGAGGAAAGTCATAGTCACAGCCAAAGCGCCCCATGAATATCTTGTTGCTGCCCTATGCGGTGTGGGCGCCATCTCCGGTTGGATGGCGCTAATTGAATTGTTTTTTACCTAGGGATGGTGCTTGATGACCCAAAAGAAGCCTGGCGGCTCCTCCGAAAAGCAGCACAGTGTTCCATAATCGAGGGAAAGTTGTAGAAAAGGTCTCACGCGGGAGCATACTTGAGATGCCTGGACGAAGAAGAGAGCAGCGGGGAAATTGAGGAGGTCCATATCTGAACATGTGGCATGCACGCAGTGGCACGAAGTCTGGAGAAGACGCTGCTAAGGCAAGGTTTTTACTGGCCAACGATGAGAAGGGATGCAAGGGCACATGTGGATGCTTGCCACCAATGCCAAGTTCACGCCAATGACATTCACATCCCGGCGGCACCCATGCAAGGCAATGTGGGAGCCTGGCCATTTGCTAAATGGGGCATGGATCTCCTAGGCCCTTTCCCCAAGGCGCCTGGGCAGATGAAGTACTTGATAGTGGCAGTCGACTACTTCTCCAAATGGATCGAGGCGGAACCTTTAGCCACAGTCACAGAAGCCCATGTACGAAAGTTCACCAAGAAGAATATATTCACTCGATTTGGCCTGCCTGAGTCCATTGTCACAAACCATGGAAAGCAGTTCGACTGCAAGAAATTTGTGGAGTTTTGCGATGACAATGGTGTCGTGTTAAGATTCTCTTCGGTTGCTTACCCACAAGCAAACGGTCAAGCTGAGGCGGCCAACAAAAGTATCCTTCATGGGTTGCACACCCGGTTAGCAGGCGCCAAGGGTAAATGGGTTGAGGAACTGCCAAATGTGTTGTGGGCACATCGCACAACTTACAAGACTGCCACCGGGGAAACACCATTCGCCTTGACCTACGGTAGCGAGGCTGTCATCCTAGTGGAAGTCAACATTCCAAGTTATCGTATTGTCCATTATGACCCAAGCGGCAATGACGAGGCGCGAACCAGCGAATTGGACATGGCAGATGAGCTAAGGGAGGTGGCAGCAATTCACTTGGAGAAGACGAAGCGACAAGTGGCCTGGTACTACAACAAAAAGATGCGCGCCCATGGCATTACTGACGGCGCCCTGGTTCTCAAACGTGATTTTCGTCCGGATGCCCGCGAGGGGAAGTTGGCACCAAAATGGAAGGGCCCATATCGGGTCCGGGAGGTGGTAGGACCCGGAACGTTCAAGTTAGAGCACACTTACGGCAAGGCGGTGAAGAGAACATGGAACGCACAAAACCTGCGACTTTACCGAGAGGGCGCTGCAGTAGGGGAGGGCGCCTCCACTTGATCACAAGCAAGGATGATACAAGGCAGTAGTAATAGTAAGTGTTTGTTTAATCAAGTGTGTAAGCGCGTTTGTATTGCGACTAAAGCGCCCATAGTAATAGTGTCGTATCGTGTCCAAACCGCCCAGTGTTATAGCGCCCCCGACAATGACTTCATGTTATGTCCACGATTTTGTACTGGTTAAAGCTCTCAACTTTGCGCCCAATGACTCAGAATGAATGTGTGGAAATTAGTCGCACTCATTATTAGAACGGCAAGGGAATACCTATTAAAGCGCCCAATGAACGCACCCCTAAAAGCGCCCACAGCTAGCGCCCCCATATGCGTCGAGTACCACAACACCTGCTAAAGCGCCCAATGAATGCGCCCCTCAAAGCGCCCACAACTAGCGCCCCTCATAAACGCAGAGTACCAAACAACACCAGGGCATAACAAGGATTCATGAAAAAGTCGAGAAATTTAAAACTTCGGTTGTGCATAACACTAAAAAACATTAAATTACATAAAAGGGGGCAAATCGCAAAAGAGGCCTCATTTGGCCTCGGAGGTAGCATCCTCAGTGTGGGGAACTTGCTCTTCGGGGGCAGGAGGGGCCTGGTCTTCCGGTGCGGGGGGCGCATCTGCTGCTGGCGTCGCGGGCGCCCTCCCTTACTCATCCGCACCCTCCATATCTTGAATCACGTACCCAGCCATCTCAGTCACATCCCAGACTTGGTCTGGATGGTCTTGGTCGAGCTTCCTCTTCAGAATGTTGAGGCAGGTGAGGCAGGCGTTTGCGAACAAGTTTTTGCCGGCCTCGGACTCCTCGAACGTGTCGAGAGAAGTTTTTAGACCGGCAATCTTTTTGCCCGCCGCTTTCAGCGCCTTCTTCTGCTCCCTTTGGGCGTCCCGGAGCCTCTCCTTCTCCTCCTTAAGAATATCCATCTCACTAGCTTGGGCACCCGTCTCTTTCGACAACTCCTCCTTCTTTGCCTCGAGCTTTGCCACCCTCTCCAGCAGGCCGTTTCGTTCCTCTTCAAACTCGGCCTCACACTTGCGGCGCTCCTATTCTAGAGCGCCCTGCAGCCGTGACAACTCTAAGGCCGCTTTCATCTGGGCGTCTTCGGCCTCCTGCACCAGCTGCTCGCGGCGCCTGGACGCCGTCTCCAAATCGTCCTTTAGAGCGGACGCTGACGTTGAGGCTGCTAGTGCCTCTTACTTGGAATCCCACAGGCGTCAGGCGCCCCTCTCCGCGAAAAGGAGGATCTGTGGCAACAAAACCAAGGAGTCAGAAAATAAAGTATGCATGACAAACTTGGAGAAATAATCGAGACAACTGATAACTCTTACCTTAGCGCCCACTTGGGCTAGCTCTGCATACATGTGGTCGCCATTGACCTCCGAGGGAACTTTCCACATCTTGGCCGCCGACATGGCCAGCCCCATGGGGCATCCCCTGTCCACGACAGACAGCGGAGAGCAAGGCAGGGCAATGCCCCCCTACTCCGCGCGGAGCGGCTGAAACACGGGTGGGCGCCCATCATGTCCCACAAACCGACCCTCCTCGTCCAAGTGAAGTTGGGCGCCTTCACGAGCGCCCGGGGCGGGAGTCGTTGCCTTCGCTTTGCCCTTCCCACCTTCCCGGGCCTTCTTGCCACCGTGGGGCAAGAAGGACCCTGCTCTCTTCTCGCGGCGAATGAGAGAAGGCGCCTCTTCCTCTGACTCTTCCCTGTGGGCGAAAGTATCGAAGGCCGGCTCTTGGGCGTCCGGTTCAGGGGCCGACGACGCCACACTAGCTGTTATCGTTCGCATAGGCGCCTTCGTGGGGGCGGCCTTGGCGGGCGCTTTCTTCCCGACTTTGCCTTTTTTGGGGGCAGAAGGTGAGGGCGCCAAAGACTGAGCAGCAGTGACTGGACTAGGCGCCCCACCAGCCATCATCGCCAGCCTACTCTTTATTAACTTCCTGATGGAAGTGAAATCCGACCCTGCACACAAACGCAAGGATATTAGCACAAGTAAAGTGGGATAAACACAGGTAACCAGTAAAGGGCGCCCACACACCATCGTTAAAATATTCTTGCAACACCCTAATTCGATTCGCCGTGACGCGAAGATTCACGGGATGGGTACTAATAAGTTCGGCGCCTCGGGTCTCTTGTGAAGAGAGATAGACTTTAGCATTAAAGGCCTCAATCTGGCCCAGCGCCCAACGCCTCATGAAGGCTCCCCCACTCTCGAAGAAGGAGTCATGATAGGCCTTCATGAAGAAAAATCCTTTAAACCAGCTATGCCCTAACTTCGGGCACCTAACCACGAAGTGGTAGGGAAGCTTGGAACGCTTCTGCAGTGAGAGGCAGTTGTCCAACGACACCACGTTGAAGAACCACCTGAACAAGTTGAAGGTGGGCCTCACATTGTGCTCCCGGCACCTGAGCTAGAAAAATACTACCACCAGCATGACGGAAGGTGACAGGCGCCCCACGGGCACTCACACATAGTCAGGATGCTTTCCAAGATCGGGTCTATGGGAAAGCGCAACCCAAACTTGAAGTACTCTTGATAGAAGCCTATCCACTTAGGCCCACACACTCCGACCCTAGAAATGGGTGAGGGGGCGCGTACCACCAGTCTCGCGGAAGTTAGCGGCTGGTCACCAGTTCGTGCACCTGCGCCAGCGTCATGGCCGATTGGCGGTCTGGCCCAGCCACATCGATAGGCAACCCGACAGTCTCGGTGGGCAAATGATCCGGGGGAAACGTCTTCTCCCAAGTAGTGACTTATACGAGCCGTCAGCGGGCATGAAGCCTAGGGTGGAGGCGCTTGCTGTTTCGGCAGAGTCAGGCGCCCTTTCTAAACCATAAACCGAACTAGGCGTACAATCCCGAATCGGGGTAAGATTCTAGCCGACACCTAAGTGTATCGCAAAAACCAAGGAAATGAAGAAAAGGTGGGAGCCCAGAGAAAGACACTGAGAGGACCTAGGGGCGCTTACCAGAACGGGAAGGGCGGTTGGAAGCGTTGCCCGCACCAGAGTTGGAGGGGTGGACTGAGGAGGCGCCTGCGGCAGCCTCGGCAGGGCGTTTGGGGGAGGCCATCTGGTCGAAGAATGCAAGCACTTTTAGAGAGAGGGCAGAGTGGATTAGGCCGAGCGGTTCTAGAGAGAAGTCAGAGCGAAGTTAGAGAGAGAGGGAGTTAAATAAAGTGACAGGAAGAACGAGGCTGGGGGTATTTATAGGGAGGAAAGGCGTGCATCGAGAGCTGCGCCTTCTGCCACGTGTCATGAAATCACGGGTGGGTCTTTGGGCTTCCCCCATTTTTGAATTTTGAATTAAAAAAAAAGCGAGGGGGGCATCGAGGGGGCATAAATCCAAGAAAATTTGGTCGCTCGAGCGGGCGCCCGCCGAGAATGAAGGGAGCATGCTAAGCGCCCAGGCCAAGAGATCAGTTAGGCCCTCAAGTGAGTGACTTAAGCGCCTAACTGGGGGGGGGGGGATTGGTGGGGGTACGTAGGGCGCTTATTGAGAGGGGGCATGAATCCAAGAAAATTTGGTCCTCTGACCGGCGGAAGTGAAATCTCCAAAGGGAAGCATGATCAGGCGTCTGTCCCACAACGTAGGCACCTCTCCGAGGAGAAACATGAGCCTAAGAAAGTTTGTGGCCGGCAGGGCGCAAGGCGCCTATTGAAAGGAGGGCATGAATCTAGGAGGATTTGGTCACACGAGCGGGCGCCCGAGCGCAGGATGAGCGTTGAATGACGACAAGGACTCGGGGGCCAGAAAGTTAAACTTAGGCCGATAATTGAGCGCCCGCCAAAAATGAGTGGTGCATACTAAGCGTCTAGGCCTAGGGATCAGTTAGGCACTCATGTAAGAGGCTATGAGCGCCTAACTGGGGGCAATTGTTGGGGGTATTACTAAAGGGGCCCAAGAAGAGCCCATTTAGGTGAAGGCAGCCCAAGGAAATGGGCCTGGAGAAGAAGCCCGCAAAGCCCATTGCACTCCAGGCAGCATAGGCATGGAGACAAAGCACTAAGGGTCAAAGAGGTCCAGGCTGGCAAGTGGTCCCCCGCCTGTGGGCGCCTGCCAGCCGTCATGAGCCTGACAAGGTGGTTGGGGCTTCTAACAAAAGTGAAGGTACAACGCATTTAATGTGATGGTGACGTGGAGGAGATCCACCTCGAGCCTGGTGAGTATAATAGGGGTAGTTGGTAGCATTTACACAGGTTGGACTCTCTCACTAAAACTCTTGCTCTTCTCTAAGATACTGACTTGATTGTCGGAGGGCTAACGGGCCCAGGCGCCCCCCTCTGAGCTCGTGTGTGTAGGTGGGCGCTAGACGGAAGGACGCATATGTGTGGACGGGGCGTCGGGGCACAAACATATAGCATAATATATAAAATAATAGCATTAAAATACATTATATTTTAGCCACTAATATATAAAATAATAGCATAATATATATTATGCTAGAGAAAATAGCTTGTTTTAGAATGACAAACTCATGATGTTCATTTGTTTTACTTGATGGGCAAATCTCGTGTAGGTCAAGCCCATTCAACTCTTTTATTTTATGATTAGCGGTTAGCCCATTAGAATCCATGCATTAGTTTATTGTTAATTTTTTTTTCTTTTTAGCAATAAAAAGGAGTATTATTTTTGCCTTTTCATATATATTTTACCACCACGGAGAAATAAAAGGACTTAAAGAAAAAAATTGACACTCCTGGACCCGTTTAAATCCGCATGTATACGGTAAGTTGGCCCATTCCACAGAGGAAAAAGAAAAAAATTGACACTCCCTATTCTACCCTTCCTACAAACGCTCCTGGAGCAGGGAATTTGAAATGGGGGAAAAGTTTTTTCCTCTCTGCGATTATATATTTTAAATTTAAAAAGATACAACAAATGTATTTAGTGTAATTGGTTATGATTTTTGCTTTTCTTTAAAGTGGTCATGGTTCGAATCCTAATAAGTGTCTTTTTAAGGAATAAAAAAGTAATTGTGAAGACCAAAATGTCCTTCCTACTTTCACTCTGGATGCAAGAAATTTGAAATGGGGCTTCAAGTTTTCTCATTTGACTTTTATTTATTGTGTAGATTGCCAAACTCTAAAAAAATACATTTTTAGCTTCCCAATACACATTTCTCCTCTAACCATACCAGAAGTGAAATTTGACTTCCCACCTCATTTCTCAATTTATTTCAATATATTATACTTATTTTTCCTCTATTTTTTATGTTTCACTTTAAATTTTTATTGTTCGTTATCAATTTTCAAAACAAATTTCTAAATGTAATTGGTTTAAATTCCGAGACTAGTTTTTCCTCCAAAAATAAGTCGTTAATTTGTTATCCCAAATATGACCATTTCTTATAGCGTTTCCTTATGACAATCTTTTGTCATTTTGTTTAGCATATAGCTTTATAAATGACAACTCTTCATTTGTCATCAACTCATCTAAAACTTCTCCTCATTTCTAAAACAAACACATTTATCATGAGCATCGTAGATAGCTCATCATCTAGAGGAGACGAAGAAATTGAATAGAACGACCAGTATCACCATTTACATTTGAGTTTAATCAGTCGGAGGCTAGTTGAAGGTTTATCAATTCTTATACAAACATACACTACATAACCCCTCAATCGATATAAATTTAGGAATCACAAATTTAAAAACAAACCACACTTTTCTACATTACTCAAAATTAAAGAAAGAGTAATTGCATAATTATTATCTTTTTTCTCTTTTTCATAAAACTGGGTTGGAAGTTGATAACTAAACTGGGGCATGTTTGATGTAACCAAATCTTAAAGTTATGGTTTTTCTTCAACTTGCTTGGAGCATTTCAGATATGCTTCAATTGTTCTCTCTATGTAGTTAACTCTCAGAAAAATAAAAAAATCTTGCTGATTTGTGCTTGGTTGTAGTTAAATATAAGGTTCTACTCCCTTCTTCAAATCCTTCAGTTTAGTTGTTGGCTCCGAGCTCATCAGGCTCCATCCTTTGGCTGTTCATACAGAATTAAGTGGATTATAGTAACTCCCTGTCAGTTCAATATTATTATTTTTCAACTATTATCTTTTTTTTTTGCTTAGAAATAGTATGAACATTTGACACAGTACATAGTTTGATTACTTGATTACTATTGAAGTGGAATTGATCTAGCTGATTGGCATTCATGTAGTTTACTAGCATGAAGCTTCTTCTCTTTGAATTACAAAAATATGCATAGGCGGAAATTTGAAGAAAACCCCCTTGCTTGAGATTATCCCTTTTGCTCATCTATAAGTGGGGTTTTTTTTAGTTGTCCTTCCTAGAATGTATATGCTTAGGTTGTTTTTCGTATCTGCAAACTTTTGAGGGTTTGAGGAGAAAATTGGAATGCTATCAACCTTTAACTTATATCATATCAATTGTTGGAATGGGAAATATGGGTTGTCATTGACATAAAGTTGAACGAATAAGCCTGCTCAGATATGATAGTGAATTTAGATCCAAATTTGTTGATATTATAGATAAAGTGATTCATTAATGGATTAGATAAAAGGAACTACGAACCTGAGATATCAGAGCGACGAACCTTTTTAATACTTTCTGTGTTTGTTATTTGACGTTTTTTACGGTAAAATTTATGATGGGCAATAGCTTTGTTATGAGCGTTTAGAAAAATAGGGATGAAAAAAGGAACCTTCAATTGGAAAGAGCTGATTAGACCTATAAAACGCTTTACTGCCTTGAAAGAGCAATTGATTTTTTGTTGTATATTTTCCATGTCAAAATGTGTTTGCTAGAAAACAGTTGTGGTCATTCTATCATTAATCACCTCGAATCTTTACCCTTCAAACGTTAAGTCAAACCAATTCTCCTTTCCCTAATGATGTGATCCAAATCCGAAGAGAACCCTCGAACTCGGATGATATGACCAAAGTACGCAGCTTTCCTTCTTTTTAAGGATTTTCGAAGCTTTTCTCCAACTTGAACACTCGAAATAAAGGATAGATATGGAACACGATCAAACAGATTCCAAATCGTGTGGAAGGCCAATTGGTATATGAAACCAATCAAACAATCACCCACTCGTGAATAAGGCCAATTGCTATTGGGTAGAAGCTCGCCACAACTAGACGCGTTCTCTAGTTGATAAGATACACGTACAATCTCCTGGAATCCTCGACAGAAGTCTTGCACAAACGTTCACAAAGGAACACGAGTAAAAACTCTTAATTGATAACTTGAATGTTGGGTACCAAATTCGTAGCTCTTACACCCTCTATTTATAGAGGTCATGGAAACATAAATCTAACCTAAAAGGAATAGGAAAACAAATCCCAAACTAACTAGGAAACATAATACTACTTAAATAAGGACTATAACTCGTTTTTATGACCAAAGGAAGCTCCTTAGCAGCTAACTAATCTCCAAACACGTTTTTAATGCTTAAGGAAGCTCCTTAGTGGTTAAGCAATCTCTTTCCTTGCCCTTTTCACATTTGGGTGACTTGGGCAGCAAGGATGGACGTTTTGGGCTCCAAGAAATGTTGTAGGCCCGATCCTTAATGCATTCTCCATTTTATCCATCAAGAATGCTCCTAGTTGATCCTTAAATCGTCGAATATGAATCTTCATTTTTGGACCACAGGAATTAAATATCGCGCTAGTCGATATCACATCACCTAATTAACTAGTCAACCGAAGTCTTTGACAATTGCAGCGATTGAGTATTAAATTGAATGTCGGATATTTGACAGCAGTTAGTTGTGGGATGCTTGCAGGGGTTTTTTTTATAGAGGTGGTTAACATGTATATTTGAGGTAATCATCAATTAAGAGACTGATTTCTTTGTAATCTTCTGATGTTTTGCTTCATGATATCGGGTTTTGATATCAAGTTTTTGGTTGTTGTATGCATCCATACGGGTCTCTGGCAATGCGAACTAAAACTATCCTGAAAATGGAGCAAAAGGTAAAAAATAAATGAAACCAAAAGGACTGAACACAACTACAAATCACTACATGCTTCTGTCTCCTTCACTGAAATGGGCATTGACAGCATGCTCTGAAACACAGTCAAGTCTTTCCTTGATCCTGATACTGTGTCGAAGATTCATGTGAGTTGTGGTTTATCTTTAGATTTAAGATATGCGATGTTCATGGTTGTAGTGAACAGAATTCGGATATGCTCACTTTCTGGTTTTAATTGCAGGTTCTTGGTTAGAAATAGCATAGCAAATTACTTCAAATAGCATACTCAAGGTATCATGATGGAGTCATGGACTACTCCAAGCTTGACGGGTGGTGTTGGTGGGTTGAGAGTAGTTAGTGTTAGGTGTTACTAGGTTAATTAGTCTTGGGTTTAGCATGTTAATGGGTTAGTATGGCTACTTAGATTATTAGTATGCATGGACTTAGTGAAACACCCTAAACCAGCCGGGTACTACTTTTACTAAAATGCCCTTGATAAATAAAATGCTCAAATCTTAAATTGTAGCGGGAAAAATTTTCACAAATAAAATACTGAAAACACACACTTGTAGCTCAGAGCAAAGCCCTAACACGTGGGTAAATAAAACTCAAACTTTAAAAACTCAACTTGATCTCCAGTCTATACTCATAATCATAAAACATAATAACTAACTAGTCTCAAGTGTTGCTGCTTGTGTGAAAAACTCTGACTAGACATCCTCTGTGACGCTCGTACCGTCCTCCTCTAGCTAGCTTCACTCGAACTTTTTCTCTCGATCCCGCTGCTCTCTAACTGCTCCTCTAGCTTCTCCCGCTTCAAACTGGTGAGTGAGTTGGGGTCAGTCTACGCCCTTACGTTTCAAAATCTAGTACTTGAGTATTTTACTTTAGATACTTAACTTAAGCTGGTGGGAGTTGTTTGTACTTCCACTCTTAAAACTCCTAAGTCTTAAAACTGTATGGGAGTTACTGTCACTCTCCATTCTTAAAGCTCAAATCTCGACTTAAATACTTGACTGACACGGGGATCCCTCACTAGCTCCAGTTGCCAACTCATACGTATGAGAAGCCATCCAGGCTTTCCTTAAACTTAAAATTAGTTAGGGAAGTCGTAACGATTCATCCCCCTAACATCTTAAACTTATCGTGGTGGCTCTTCGCCACGATTCTCAAGAGCATAACTGCTGCTCATCTTAAAAGTCTCAAGAGCATAACTGCTGCTTTATCTCAAAATGTCTCAAAAGGCAACGGACTGGCGCTAGTGACTAAAAACACTTAAAACGACTTCACCTTCTTGAAGGTGAATTACTTCTTTAAAAGAACTTGTTTCTTAAACTTTAACAACAACTTATAAATGTAAAGCTTTAAATTAAATAATAACTCATGCACATTCACATCAAGCATAGCTAAAAAAAAATCACATATCATCAACAATAATCATGCAATCTCAAACATGAATCATATAAACACACAAAGGCAAGTATAACACATAGCAGTCAATCTCAAAGACTGAATTACCGTAAGGCGTAGAATTTACCCCCTTTACACTCACCTGACTAGCCATACTCTTGCGCTGAATTTATAGCCGAGAACCTTGACGTTCACAGATTCTCCTCCAAGTTTCCATTCCTTTGAACATGGCTCGTTGACGATTGTTCCTCGGGTTGGATCGTTGGACACATTCCATGGTAAGCTAATACAATAATGAATACATTAGCATATATCCATTGTGAAATAAGTACTGACCCATTCCAGCATTCCTAGCTCCCACTTCTCTTCCCTCGTATAATTACTATCTCATTCCCTCCAATATCGCAAAATTATTTCACACCTAAACCCTATACTCATCTCTAAACAAGAGCCACCAGCAACACATTTCCAAAGTATCAACTGACCTTTCTCCCAACTATAACCTTTCGTAGACATCCATACACAGCTAATACCTTAGAACAAATCAGGAAGCTAAGCCAACAACCATTTAATCACAACTAAACCTCCACCTCTGAATATGGATTTCACCAATCCCCCACTCTAGCTATTATCACCATGATTTGTTTTCTCGCATTCCAAAGTTAAACCAATTCTTGATTAGCTAAATTGATTAATCCAACTTGACAACCACCTCCTTTTCCCATTGTGCTGCGTATACAATTCTTGTGAGCAGGATAAAGCCACGTACCAACTAAAAGACACAGTATGTAGGTTTGGCTTTACCTTAATTTGTGTTGCTTGGGTATTCCAGCTTTAACCCGACGCTCTCCGCCCATGAACGCGTACCGGAATATCCATTACTTAGACATGGTGCCCGCCTTCCGTCCACTTATCGTCGCGTCTCTTAGCTCATGCCCCGTCGACAGCGACTCCCAACTCCCCTCTCCACCTTGTCCTCTATTTGGCCCCTCCAAATCCAGAGAGAGCCTTGGCCTTTATCCCAACTCCTTGTGCTCTCTTTTCCCCGGTAACGTATTAGTGGAAAACGGTCCAAATCAATCACCCATTTAATTCAACTATCCCTATGGAAATCATTGTTCTGTTACCACCGAAACCTCTTATCAAATTCCTTGCCTTCATCACCACTAATTGTCGTTGCTCTGTTCCGGTCGAGTCCGTCCCAGAGAAGCACGACCCCTCTTCTCCCTTTCGGGCCGTGAATCTTTTTTTTTCCTTTCTGGGCCGCTAGCCCGGCTCTCTCTTTTCCTTTCTTTTGAGACCACGAACAGGCCAAACTGAAGCCAGACTCTACTCCCACAACCGGGCTTTCACCCAGGCCATCAGCGGCCCAATTCCCCTTTACGGAAAAGTCCTGCCAGCCCAATCGATTGATTGGGTTTTGGTGCGACACCCAATTGTGTTCATAACTTACTCATTTTATTTTACATCGAAATTCAACACCGTTCGAACCGATACTTCACGCTTTAAAATCCTCATTGATATTACGGTGGAACTTGATGAATTAATCCAAGGGTAAAATGGGCATTTTCAAATTTTAGAAAGAGCGGGGTGTAACACTTAGAGTCTAATTAGGTGGCTATCCTAAAATGGGTTAGAAGGAAGATCAACATAGCTAATGGAGCTATCCAAGTACTGGACCCCAAGATATCAAACTCTTCCCAACCAAAAATTATGTCAGATCTTGACATTGACCTTCGTTGCACTTCTATACCAAAGGAACTCGATGTCCCCGTCAGAGAAATGAACATGAACAAAGGCTTTCTAAGAAAAAGAAGAATCTCGGCGAATTGTTCAACAAAATCCTCCCTCAAGTGTTTAAATGAGGTACAATGTGAAGGAAATAGCTGCGAGCTGCAGTTGCAGCAAAAGAGGTAACTTCCCTCCAATTATATCTGTCTTGGTTTGGCTCTTTTGTGGTTTGCCTACGATTTGCATACTCTTAGACCGTCGACAACAAGAAGGGAAAAAGAGTTTAAAATGGGGGAAAAGGGGGGGATGGCTCACAATAGGGTTGGGTATTATGAAAAAAGAAATGATAAAAAGGAAAGAAAGGGAGGATTTCCCCCGCGCTAGAGGTTAAAAGAAGGAGGGGAAGGGGCCCCAGGCGGGTGGGAGGAGGAGGGGAAGGGGGGACCAGGTGGGTGGGATTTCTTTTTGTTTTTTCATTTTAAAAATTGTTTTATGGTTTTCTGATTGGTATTTTAGGAGTTATTGACCAACGATCATATTCTACAACCGACAAATTTCCAACGGCTTTTTTCCAACGGTCATATTTCCAACGACCATATTTTTTCCAGCTCTACAATTAGAATTCATTCTTCGGTTTTTTCCAACACTCTCAAACTCTCTTCCTACCTTCCAAACAAAAAATTCTCTTCTTCCCAAATTCTCTGTAATCGTAATCATGGCTTCCTCAGATAGCGAGCGCAATCCTAATTACACAACGCCTGAAGACCTTGTTTTGTGCCAAGCTTGGATGGAAATTTTACAAGATCTTATAAACGGTCATTATCAATCTTCACCAGCTTTCTAGAAAAGAATTGAAGAGGTATATTCTACAAATGGTTTTATGATTAGTCGTACCAATGGTGCCTTGAAGACTCGATGGCAATTTATCAACCATTCATGTCAGAAGTGGTATGCGACATTGAGGGAAGCAAATGCTAATCCACCGAGTGGAACTAAGCAAGTAGATTGGTTAGTCAACTTCCAAAACATCTTTATTTAATTAATGCTATAATTTTATTGTTCTAATTTTTAATCATGTGATTGTTTACTAAACAATTGTGTAGACCCGTCACGCGAAAGCTATTTTCAAGGCGGACACAAAGAAAGACTGGAAGTTAGATGAATGTTGGCAACTACTCCAAGAGTGTCCAAGATTTATGCAACAATTTTATGCTCCTGTTGCACCCATTCCACCAATGGATGGATCTCAATCGGCTATGTCAAGTGATGAACCGGATAGCCCCGGCCTTCATGCACCTGCTGCTCCATGAGTGCTCAATCGTCCCGAAGGTCGAGATCAACAAAAGAGGAATAAAAGAGGAGGTGGTGAACCCGCCGACATGGAAGCTTTTCAAAAGAGTTTGGCGGACATGGTGGCAAGTTCGGCAACCCATGCCAGATTGGATGTTGGTAGGGATGAAAGGGAGAAGGCGAAGGAAGCAAGGGAAAAAAGTAGGTACGAGCGAGAAATCATGCTTCATGATCTTTCTCAATTGGATCCTCAACAAAGAGCACGATATCAAATTATGTTTGCGTACCAATTATCACCAGCTTGTACACCACCTTTAGGATCTTCCAGTAGCCCATTTGATGACACTTACACCCCCGACCAGTAGTCTTTAAAAATTTGTTTGATTTATTTTTTATGTATCTTTTATTTTTAGTGTGTTTGCTTTAAGTATTTCTCAATGTATCATTGTTATGTTTTTGTTCAATAACTTTCTTTATTAAGACACTAGAAAATGTAGAATACATTAATAACAAAAGCACAACAATAAGACATAAAGTAAACTCAACACACAATAAAAATTCAAGTAATTAAATTGCACAACTTAAAATTAGAGCCACGCCATATTTCTACTCCCGTCCTCCTGCTCTTATCCACAAATGCTCAACCAAATCTGCTTTCAGTGCATGATGCCCTTCAAGGTTACGGATCCTATTATGCCTTATCATGTATTCAATGAGAGTCGGAGTGCATGATCCGGTGGATCCAACGTGACATCTGGATTAGTCTCATATTCAAAGGCCTCCACATGTTCTTCTCCAAACTCATTTCGTTGGTCTTCAACTATCATATTGTGTAGAATAACGCAAGTTAGCATAATCTCTCCCAATGTTTGTACATCCCTATATCGACCCAGAGCTCTAACAATGACCCATCTTTCTTGTATAATGCCGAAAGCTCTCTTAACGTCCTTGCGGTATGACTCTTGACATTTTGTAAACAGTTTCTTCTTCTGGTTACTAGGGTTGCTAATGGTTTCACAAATGTAGACCATTCAGGGTAAATTCCGTCAGCCAAGTAGTAACATTGATTGTAAATGTTACCATTTACAGTATAGCTGACTTTTGGAAGATTGCCTTTGACTGCTTCATCGAATAGTGGGGAGACTCCAAGCGTGCTTATGTCATTGTTTGATCCGGGAATTCTGAAGAAGGCATGCCAAATCCATGTGTCATATGATGCTACAGGTTCCAGGACAATTGTTGGCTTCCCCTTGTATCCAGTAAATTGTCCTTGCCACGCCATTGGACAATTTTTCCACTCCCAATGCATGCAGTCGATTGAACCGATCATACCCGGAAAGCCACGCCGATTGTTGTGATGAAGAAGGCGGTGAAGATCCTCCACATTTGGTGATCGTAAGTACTCAGGACCATAGATGCAGATAATGGCATTACACAATTTACGCATACACTGCAGTACAATGGTCTCACCCATACCAAAGGTCTCGTCTAAGGAGCCGGCTGAGCATCCATTTGAAAGCATCCGGAGGGAAGTAGTAAGCTTTTGTTCAGGTGAGAATGACAGCCGACTCGCAGCATCTCGGCCTTGTTGGAAGTAGGGGTCGTGTTGAACAACAACACTCATGACTCTGTTGAACAAGGAGAGGGGCATCTGAAATCTCCTTCTGAAGAACCTAGCTTCGTAGGTTGGATTGGGAACGAAATACTGCTGCATCAAGCGTTAGTGTGCTTCTACCCTGTTACGCCTCACAACTTTACGTGGATGTGAACGATGTCGAGATGAGGATGCTTGCTCTTGGAACATGAAGGCTCCTGCCATCACCATCAGTTGTTGACAATCACAGTCAGGCTGACACTCATACTCCCATTGCCTAACATCATCTTCCTGCTACCTCTCATCAGCTTCTCTATTAGGGGAACTCATGATGAAAAGAAGTTGTGTGTGTTGAGAGAAATATGAACTTGAGAGAATGAAGAAGGTTGAATGGTGGGATGAATGGATTGACATAGTTTAGCCTTCATTTATAGAAACACGAAAAGATTCTCCAGCAATAATATGACAACTGGATGAACAGTTGATTTTACCACTCAATATGATTAAAGCTGGATACAGACTTGATGGCACCATTCAATATGATTACAGGTGGATGAACAGTTGATGGCACATGTCATACTGATTAAAGTTGGATGAACAGTTGATTTTACCACTCAATATGATCAAAGCTGGTCAAAAAATTGATGGAACCACTCATTTTGTGAAACATGTGATGATTCATGGTCTTCTGCAAATTATTGTGATTCGTCATTGATGACGTCACATATAATTAGCGATAAAATTAATTAATACTACCTATATAAGAATAATAAATAAATTATCAAAATAAACTTACCATATCAACTCTAGATTGATTTTGCAAAGAAAAAAAAAACTCCGCAATACCCTTTTTTTCCTCACCACCTATTGTGGCCATTATCCTTCCCCATCCTTTTTTCCACTTTTCCCATCCTTTTTTCCCCTTCCACCATTATGGATAGTCTTAGGGAGCAGTTATATGGGAGCTAGAACGAGAATTATTTTGAATTCATAGAAGCTGGTTTGTTTTGAACAGGGGCACCTTGACTCTCCAGCGCTTGTCTTCTTTTCTGGCCTGTATGTTTGGGTGCATGGTTATGTTTCATGATTTACTTTGTCCTTTTCTAAATTTTGGTTTAATAAAATGATATCACCATAAAAAAAGTGTTTAACTGAGGTATCGCGTTGAATTCCAAATTCGCTATGAAGTGTTTTTGTTGCATTTGAGTTCCTGTCTGCATGCTCTTGAGACAGAAGAGTGAATTCCAAGAATCTCTGTCAAGTGTTTAACTCTGGCATCACGTTGAATTCATTATTCCATTGATGTGTTTCTGATGCATTTGGATTCTTATCTGCAGGTTCTTGAGAAAGAAGAGTGAATTCTAAAAATTGGAGCTTGAATGGTTCACCAACGAATTGCAAGCTATGGCAATAACTGTTAAGGAATGAGTCAAGATTATTGTTGTACAATGTCATAACATCACTCCACTCTATGAGTTGATCGAGATTGATTGTGAATTATTCGACTTTACATTCCAATGATCTGATTCCATGTTGAGTTACTCATGGGAAATCAAAGAAGTAAGGGTTGTCAAATCCAACTGTATGCTCTAATTCAACCAAACAAATGTATTCTTTTTAGGCTAAACATTTAGTATCATGAATTTATGTTCGTTTTGCTTATTATCTTTGCAAATGGTGGATGCTCAGGAGACAGGGACCTTAGAAGAAATTGCCACTTTAGCAAGTTAATGTAGAATTTCATTTGTCTCAACGAATTTGAACTAGCAAGATCTTTAAGATATTGGGTTAGGATATAGGGATAGATAGGTAGATAAAGAGAATGTAATTAGTATTGGGAGTTTAATCATTGATGTGTTTAAGAACTATTGGTTGGGAGGCATTCATTAATGGCTTGCTTTATTCCCATTGAGAGTCTAGATGGATTGCAACCCTTTATTCCATGATCTTTTTATCCCTGTTTAGGAAGCATAATATCTAAGTGTAATTCTATGTAATTTATGAATTAAGGAAGGTCGATATTATTTCTACAGAATCTTGGAAAGAGGTGCCATCTCCAACATTTCGTAAAATTGTATCACGCAAGAACAATATCGAACTCTTGGAAAAGTGAAATTTATATTATAAGATGTATTGACTATTTTTGTAGATTATGACCGCATTAATCCAACAACTCAATTTCTCATATTGAGCACTCTCCAACTTGCTTGATGGTTTACAAGTCACATCAACTTTCGTATCGACGTTCAATTGGTTTTGTTTGTTTGATCAATATTTACTCTCATTGCCTACTTCATGATCGAGTTGTTAATTGAAAACTAGATAAGCTCACTGCACTTCGCGGCAAGTGAAAAATAGCAATGTAAATGTGTCATTATGAAAGAATTAGTAAAATGTAAATCATACGACTTAATTCTTGAAGAGAAAGAAAACTCATTAAGATATTGTGGGAGAGGTTTGCAGTAATTTGTACTTTGGAAGGATTGGTGGACGAGAGGTGGCATGTAAGGGTTGAACTGATCGGGACAGGTGAGATGGGTCGACATGTGTTGGGTGGGCCAAGCTGGTGGTGGAGTTGGGGGAGGGGGCAAGGGATGTATTAGGAGGATAGGAATCGTGTTGGGCCGAGCAAGTGTTGGAGGGTGGGGAGTGAGCTGGAAATAGTGGGGCAGGGCCGAGAGTAATTAATGGACTGGGTAGGGAAACATGCCTCTTGAGGATAACTTTAAAATCACAGCTCAAATATCTTCTTTTTTTTTTTTTTGCCAAGAGATCTCTCTTCACAAGAGGAAATCGTTTAGTTACAAAGACACAAGAGGGTTCATATATCCCTCGAACGAAGTCAGGAACAGAATTCGAACCTCGATAACATTTGAGGCGACAAACTCAGAGCTTTACGGGGCACACAATGAGCCGCTCTGCTTCGATCTCATCCTAGGAACAGAGCCTGAGAATTTTTCACCACATCTAAAAGAACAAAAATTTCTTGTAGAATCACATCAATCTTGCTATCGGACGCATCCCTAACCAAACATTTATCAATGATCAACATAGCATCACCTCCAAATAAGACACCATGAAGCTGCCTGCTAAGACAATCAGCAACACAGTCCCTCAAGCCCAAAGTCTCCAGCACATATGGATCTGAAATATCATAAAACTCAAATATCATTAATTCAAATATTTCATATCGAATTGGAGTACTGAATATGCAGAAGTTATATAGAATTCTTAAATTAGTATTTATTTTTGAAACTATTATGAAATAATCATATTCATATCTTTTTCTAAACAATATGGGTTTTTTCTTTGAACATTTTGGTTTGGCAAACCGCTAAATTGTAAACCTCTTCCTATTCTTACATGATGGGACCCGACAATCCGTATACAAGGCCGAGTTTAATAAATTGGTTTATTTCAACTTTTTTTTAATGTGCTAATGAATTTGTAGGGCAAGGAAATGTTTACATACACACTCTACAAAATATATAATACTGGAATGAGAAAATAATACTCTCATTTCAAATTTTCTACAACGAGAGCGAAAGTAGGAATGATCTTTTTGATTCACAATTATTTATTAGAAAATAGGCAAGTATTGGATTGAACTAATGTATCTTCAAACGATGACAAGAGTCATAATGATAATTGTCAATCCAAGTTGAATTAGTCAGTTGAACCAATTATGCTCAAACCCGAGTATCTCACTTGGCTCCGAACTATCAGTTGGTTATCTAATTGGGCTCAGTTAAACCCAGGAAAGCCAATCAAATTGATAAATCCAACCGATTCTACAAATTGGTTTGAGCACTGGGCCACTTCAAAATGAAGTCGTTTTCAAAAATCATATCCATAGTTTCGTCGTCATGTCGTGATCTTTCTTATAACATACTCGTACGTCAGTGAGGATCAACAATCCCATCGTCTGTTCTATTTCATTTAGGTTTGACAGGAATCAATATGAGTCTCAACCATCTTAGAAGACTTCATAATCTCTCCTTAGCCAATTCCATTTTTCTTCTTGCCGCACATTCATTGAGCCAATCGACGTCATCTCATGCAAAGAAAAGAAAAAAAAAAAAGAGGAACATGCATTTGGACTGATACTTTGTGCGAGTGTAACAACAGAAGCCAAGTTCCTCAATTTGTATATGCTCTTGAAATCGAATCTAAGAAAAAATGTAAAAAAATATTGAGAATGGAATATGAGACCTAGAAATGTAAAGAAGGAAAGAACGTATAGAAAAGGAAAGGAAAGAGGGAAGAGTTTGAGAATTAAAGCTTCACTCCAAAATGGAGAAATAAGTATAAAAAGAGTATCAATAAATTCAATTCATCCCATGGATGAATTATATTAAAATGTCATTAGACCTATGTTTATCATAAATATCTAAGCACCATACAAGTGGAACAAATAAATTTTTTCATATATCTCGGTAAAGCTTGGCTAAACGAAGGTAATTCAATTTTGACCATCGGCCCTTAATCCACTTGCTTGAAGGATTCAGCGATTGAGATCGAGTTAACAACTTTGGCCATAACTAATAACACTAAACAAGTTTGTTGTCTATTTATATATCAACAAAATATATGATAGTGGAGTTGACGCTAAACATGTGTACTTGGAGGAATTCGAAAAAGATTTGCAATTATTTTTAGATGAAGCAGGAATTATGCATGAAAATTCATGAATTAACAGATGCGGCGAAAGAAAACGAGCGATTGTTTCATCGCAAAAAGACGTAGATATGATGAGTGAGAGTGTAGAAGCACAGTACTCGCCATGGTTCACTGAATGAGTGGGTAATCGAAAGCAACTTTAATGCTCTATCAATATTTTGAATATACAATTATCTCGAAATAGATGTTCTCCCACTTTCACTCTCACTTCCACTCCCAACCAATGAATGGGTAATCTAAAGTAATACGACCAACGGCCGGGGAAAAAACTAGTATATATAATAAATAGATGCTAATAGAAGAGTAGTTGGCAGTAGTGATGACTCGATATTTACACATGTTTTTGTCCGTCATTCTTATATTGTTTGAGGCTCGGATCTCGGGTTTTAAGCCGATTTTAAGCTAGGTTGTTTTTGTTTGTGACATTTTAGGTCCTAAAGCGTGAATGAAGGTTTGAGCACGAGTTTGGGGTCGATTGGGCGAAATGGGGACGAGCGAGGGAGATAGGACAAGTTGCACAGCCAGGACGGGAAAGCGCACGACCGTGCATGGCTGCCTTTTTGGCCGTGCGGGTTTTACCGAGAAGCTGCACCGCCTGCACGGCCTAACCTTGTTTCTCGCACGGCATTGCAAGATGAATTGGTGGCCGTGATGATTTTTGCGAGAGAGCTGCACGGCCAGACTCTCGGATTGCACGGGCCGTCCAATGGGCGTGCACTCCCTTGCCGGAATTAATTGAAACGACGCGTTTTGGGGTGCACGGGCAGACTAGGAGGTTGCACGGTCGTGCGGTCTGGCTGTGCAATCGCGGCCAGCTACTACTTAACCCAATTTCGGGTTTTGGAGAAAGAGATACGACTTTTTGAGCAAAAACAGAGTTCTAGAGAGAGAAAGTGCGAGGAATAAACCCTGGGAGCTAATTTGGAGTGGATTTCTCGCCATTGAAGCCCAGATTGCATCCTCAGGAGTGAAGATCGACATCCCAGAGCAGATTATTCCCATCTTTATGAGTATGACGGCTTTGAATTCTGTTTTTATCTCTCTCTATGGAGTAGACCTTTCTCTCACTTGGGTATGAAGAACCCTAGTTCCATGTGTTAGGGATTTGAGTTGTAATGACTTTTGGATTGATATATTGTTTGATTATCATCAATTGAAGTGTGTTTATTGAGTCAATTGAATTCTGACTAAATTCTCTTGATTTCTTCTGCAACCTAAGATAGATAGAATCTGATTAGGTTGTTAGAGCTTCTTCAATTGATAGGAGTGTTGATTATACGTGAGTTAGTCAATCCATTGCTTTGTATTGGAATCCAATTCCAGTAGTGGAGTTCTGTGTTAACTGCCTTAGCTTTCTATACCGATGAAGACTAGTCGTCTGCCGGTTAGTCTGTCTAAGAGGGCTTGGTCAGCTTAAGAGATTCCAAGCTACTGTCGGATCTTCCGCAGTTTAATAACAGCAAATTAACCTAAGGAAATTACAACTTGGACTTAACTAAGGAGCTAGGATTCCCGAGTGACTCTTCTCTTGCATCAAGAAACCGGACAATTTCAACTTCACCCACTTAGTCCCGCTAGATAATAGATAATCACGGAGTAGGCAGTAGATCTAGACCTCGGGTTGATAAATTAAACTTACCACTATTCTGCATTTCCGAACTGCGATTATACTTGGTCGTAGTTTGGTGTTGTGTCATAGCGTGTCAAGTAGGCAACCAAACTAATAACTTTCTTTTTATTACCAAGGAAAATCTCTATGCACACACAATATTTTACGATGGCGGAGCTAGACCAAATTTGAGGGCTACCTACTACAACTTTTATACGCCAACGGGAATTCGCTCCCAGCACTAGACACCTCTGAGAATACCACACGGGGCTTCAAGAGAAATCGAACCCAGGACCTCACACATTACTGGACGACTGATAGACCGTTAATTGCACATGTTTTACCCTTATTCTTGAGCTGTTTGAGATGTCGATTCTTGTGTTTTAGGCTGATTTCAGGCTAGGTTCTTCTTGTTTGTGATATTTCAGGTCCTAGTACGTGAATGAAGGTTTGGGGACGAGTTCAGGGTCGATTGGATGAAGATTGGACATGTGGCGTGAAGTTGATGGAGCCACACGGGCACGCCTAAAACCTACACGGCCATGTGGCCTGGCCGTGTGGCACCAAATTGCACGGGCAAAGTCACACGGGCCTTGTAGGGGACCCCCTGTGGCCGTGTGGAAATTCCAGGGAACTTACACGGGCATCCTGGAATTCCACACGGTTTTGTGGGTCGTGGCCGTGTAGGAAGCCTGAGTCACTTATCAAAACGCCGCGGTTTTCACAACTCACACGTGCAGCTGGGAATGTCACACGGCCGTGTGAGTCGGGATTTTCTGGGTTTTAACCCAATTTTTAGCAAAGGAGAAGGGTTTCCGAGTTTTAGAGAAAGAAAGCGATTCCTAGAGAGAGAAAGCGACGAACCAGAGTTCTCAAGTGCCCTAGCTTGATCTTCATCACCATTGGAGCTCGACTCACACTTGGAGAAGTATCGATTGACGACCAGGAGCAGAAACCAATCCTTCACAGCATGATTTCTGCATCTGAGCTTGCTTTTGCTTCTCTCTCCATGGAGTAACTTTCTCATTCATCTGGGTATAGAGAACCCTAGATTTGTATGTTAGGTCTGATTGTATGAACCCAAGTAAGATTCTATGATTTGATTATATTCAATTGAGGTTTGATTTGTTGAATGGCATGAATCCTGATCAAATTCCTGTTGTTTCTACTTTAACCTAGAAAGAGAATATCTGCCTAGGTTGATAGAGCACCCTTAATTGAAGGTAGTGAATTGGCGACTTTAGTCGAGGAGCCAATTCACTATTCTGTACCGAATTTGCTTCGGTAGTGGAGGTTTGGTTCGTTAGGGCCTCAATCTGTTTACTCCGGTGGAGGTTAGTCGCCTGCTGGGGACTCAGATTGAGAGGGTCTGGAGACCTTTAGTCGAGACTTCAGACTGCTGAAGAACCTCCCGCAGTATAACTATCATTGAAATTGAACTTGGTAAATTACAATCCGGTTTAACTGTAGTCTAGGGGGAACCATATCCGGGTGACCTCTCTCAAATTGAAACAACCTTTTTACTTGCTTTGCTTGTTTGCCTGTTTGGACCTGCATTAAAGTTTCACTGCTAAATAATAAGAACTCATGGAGTAGTCATCAAATCTAGGACCCGGGTTGACATTAAAACCCAAACCCGCTATTCTACGCTTTAGGAAGTGGTTACACTTGGCCATTTTCTAGAGTGACGGTAGGAGCGAGTCAAGTTTTTGGCGCCGTTGCCGGGGACGGCTAGGTTGTTGAAGAAACGTGAAAACTGTTAGTTTAGCTTTTCTTTTCCACATTGTTTGCTTTGTCACACTTGTGCCTTCACTGGTTTGCTTGCTTGATTGTGTGCAGGTAGTGCATGACCCGTAGCCAGTCGGGAGGTTTACTGCCATTGGATCCGGAGCTTGAACGCACCTGTCGCCAACTCAGGAGACAACAGCGAGCTAGAGTGGCTACGGAGGAGCGCTTAGACGACCACTTGAGCAGAGATTCTGAGGAAGAGTATGAGATGGAAGGTGAACAAAACTCACACCAGGGGAATCCTCTCCAGGTCCCCCCGGTGAATCAGATCTTGGCGAACAACCCCATACCCCGGGCAGATGGGGTTCATCATCATCCACCGCCACCGGGTCCCACCTTGGCGTACTACTACACTCCACGGGTTGCTGATATCCGCCCTGTCATCCTCTACCCGCCCATTCCAGCGAACAACTTCGAGATCAAGCCATGCTGGATTCAACTCATTACATCATCTATCCAGTTTCATGGCTTGAAGGATGAGGAGGCAAGGGTGCATCTTTCCCGTTTTCTGCAGCTGACGAACGGGTTCAAGCTAAACGGTGTCCCTGATGACGCAATCCGCCATCACCTCTTCCCCCATTCTCTGGCGGGGAATGCTAAGAGGTGGTTGGAGACCCAGCCCCCATTGTCCATCACTTCTTGGGTCGATCTGGCCGACAAGTTCGTGCATAGGTACTATCCAGCATCGAAGACCACAGAGATCTAGCGGGAGATCACTCACTTCCGCCAAGAGCCAGACGAGTCACTTTGTGATGCATGGGAGCGGTACATGGGATTTTCAGTGATGCATTCACCGTGGGGAACTTCTACAGTGCTTTCTCTCCGGACAGCCAGAAGGTGATTGAGTGTCTATGCCCAGGAGGGGATATTCTTACTAAGACTCCACCCAAACTGAACCAGATGATCAGTACCTTGGCTACCAGAGATCACTCCTGGGGGCAGAGCACCAGAGGCAGATATTCCCGGGACCGTGGTGTGCACGCCATGAAGGCCAAGTCCGGGCTCGAGCAGCAGGTGGCCGAGTTAGTGCAGACATTGAAGTTGCCCAACAATCTTATTCCGGGCAGAGGTTTGGCTACACCTCCAATAGCTCAATGTCAGTGGTGTGAGAGCTCAAATCATATAGTGGAAGACTGCCAGGCTATGCGGGAATCTTCTACCCCCCAAAAGCAGTTGGACTTCATCGCCAATGCTCGACGCTTTGACCCATACAGCAATACATACAATGAGGGGTGGCGCCAGCATCCCAACTTCGCTTGGAATAGAAACACCACTAAGCCACCTGGTTTTCCAGCACCAGCAGATGGTTTTCAGCAGAGGCAGCTTTTCCAGGCTAGACAGGGGCCAGTTCCTCAGCAGCAGCCTCAGCGTCAGTATGCTGAGCCAGCAGCAGCTCCGGCTCCAGATAATGAGATGACGGATCTGAAAAACATTCTAGTGGCATTCATGACTACCAGACAGGCGAATTTAACGAGGATGGACCAGAACATAGCCTCACTGGAGGCAGGCCTGAGGAACCAAGGTGCCATTTTGCAAGATTTACAGAACCAGGTGGGTGGCATAGCTCGCCAAATTAATACCCGGGCCCCGGGAACTCTACCTGCCACTACCATCCCCAATCCACGGGAGCCAAACCAGCAGCGGAATGCCATCACCAACAGGAGTGGGAAGACCACTTCGGCAGTACCTGCCCAACCTGGGGAGGAAGAGCCACTGTTTGCTTTAGCACTTCCAACCGATGATGCAGAAGGGAGAGTGGAGAAGGAAGCCCCTGCTCCCAAGCCACAACCAGTGGTTAAAGAGCATGTACCCCAGCTTCCCTTCCCCACTTGACTACACAGAGATAAGCTGGAGACTGAGTTTGCCAAATTCATGACAATGTTGAAGCAGCTCAACGTCAGCATACCTTTCATGAAGGCACTGTCGAAGATGCCCAAGTACGCCAAGTTCATGAAGGATCTCCTCAGCAACCAGAAGAAACTTGGGGATCTTTCGACAGTGATGCTGAGTGAGGAGTGTTCTGCCATCCTGCAGAACAAGCTGCCCGAAAAGCGCAAGGACCCAGGGAGTTTTACTATCCCTCTGACTCGACTCTACTGTCACTCCAGGAATTGGCCAAGTGTAACCACTTCCTAAAGCGTAGTATAGCGGGTTTAGGTTTAATTATCAACCCGGGTCCTAGATTTGCTGACTACTCAGTGATTTCTTGTTATCTAGCAATAAAACTAGAGTGCAAGTCTAAACTACCAAACAAACAAAGCAAGTAAACTGTTGTATTCAGGTTAAAGAGGTCACCCGGATATGGTTCCCCCTAGACTGCAGTTAAGCCGGATTGTAATTACCAAGTTCAGTTTCTATGACAGTTATACTGCGGAAGGTTCTTAAACAGCCTGAAGTCTCGACTAAAGGTCTTCAGACCCTCTCAATCTGACTCTCTAGCGGGCGACTAACCTCCACCGGAGTCGACAGATTGAGGCCCTAAGAACAAAACCTCCACTACCGGAGTAAATCCGGTACAGAATAGTGAGTTGGCTCCTCGACTAAAGTCACCAACTCCCTATCTTCAATCAAGGATACTCTATTAACCTAGGCAGATATTCTCATTCTAGGTTAAAGCAGAAACAACAGGAATTTGATCAGGATTCAAGTCATTCAATCATCAAAACATCAATCGAATATAATCAATCACAGAATCAGTACTTGGGTTCATACAATCAAAGCCTAACATACAAATCTAGGGTTCTCCATACCCAGATGAATGGGAGAACTACTCCATGGAGAAGAAAGCAAAAGCAGAATCAGACACGGAATTCATACTGCAAAGGATGGATTCCTGCTTCTGGACGTTGATTGGCACTCCTCCAAGCTCAAGCTGGCCTCCAATGGTGTTGAAGATCAATCTAGGGCACTTGGGAACTCTTGCTCGTCACTTTCTCTCTCTAGGAACTGATCTCTCTCTCAAAAACTCGAATCCCCTCGACTTGTGGCTGAAAATCTGCTTAAAAGCAGAAAATCCCGACTCGCACGGGCAGGATGCACGGCCGTGCACATCACCATTCTGGCCGTGCACCTCAAAACGCGGCGTATCAATTAGTTGAACCTCAGCCAACTCGCACGGCCAGAATTGTATGTTGCACGGCCGTGCGTGGCCACGCACAATCCCGTGCGTGCCCACGCACAATCCCGCACGGCCAAACTGGTCACTTGCACGGCCGTGCGTGGCCACGCTGGTCTGCCCGTGCAGCTTGCTCAGCCTCTGTTTAATGCTTCGTTTCTCCCTCGTCCGGACTCCGAATCAATCGCCGTTTGATCCCAGACGCTCGTAGTCTCGTCCTCTTTCGTTTCATAACAAGCTTGCATGATTCTTTGTCCATAAAGTGAGGTAGAAATCCATTTTTCTTCAGGTCATGCCCGAGTTTCTTCTCTCGAATCGTCAATTGATCTCTGATTGACTTGAAACTTGCGCCTATGCTTCACTTTATGTGCTAGGACCTGAAATGGGACAAAGGAACACAACCTAGCATAAAATAGGCCAAAGACGCAATAATTCAAGCTCAAACAATCAAGAAACAAAGGGGAAAACATGTGCAAATACCGAGTCATCAAATCCCCCCACACTTAACCGTTTGCTTGTCCCCAAGCAAACCTAACTCAAACCAATGCAACTCTCCAGACCTCTATAGCAACAAACAACCTAGATCGTAGGTAGAGGACTTCCTAGATCATTTAGCAGCTTACGAGGTCAACCGACGCACAAGTCATCTCATAGCTTCTTCGGTCAGTCGGCATCATGGCAAACAGTGAACAGAGGACAAATGAATTGTGGATGAAGAGATTCTCAAAAACAAAAGATCATGGACTCACATTTTTCAAAGTGCTCGATTTTCTTTGAAGATGGTTGGAACCCCTTTTTTCTGTTTTGCTTGTTTTCTGTTATTTTTCTTTTCTTTTTTTCTTTTCAAGGGTCCCAACCTGCTCTTACCGGCCATGCCAGGAGCGAATGTCTCGAGCCTCGTGCGGGGGAAAGACATGTAAGGGGGCTGGAGGTAGTAGGTGGAAATTGGGAACGGATTCCCGTCTCCCCTTACACACTTTCGCCCTATTCGCACGGGAGACGTTTATTTTGAAGCACATTATCGAGCACCTGTTATTTTCAAAACATGACACAAGAGTCCATGACAGGTAGAAATCCACAACACCACACAATTCAGGGGTCCTAAGATCACTAATTCACTCAATCAACCAACACAATATGAAGAAGAAATGAGACTCCTTAAATGCATCAACATCCTCCATAGTGCTACACTACCTCCCTAGGTTGCATATCACTATAAAGACTGTCAATTCAAAGCATACTGAGCAGGCAATTGCAAGGAAACACGTACTTGGAGCCCTCAAATTTTAAAAATTTGGACAGTGGACTAGGCTCCAAGCACACAAACAGATCTAATGCAGTCGAAAGATAAACATCCCCCCACACTTAAGCTCGACATTGCCCTCAATGGAGAAGAGGGAAGGATAAGGGGAACGATGTTACCGGTAGGCACGGACTGCAGGGGACTGGAAACGGGCCAGTCGGGGCAAGCACAGCCAAAGGGGAACAGAAGAGCTCAAACACAGTATGTTAGGTTCAATGGTCAGCCCAATAAAATATCATCCAAACCAAAAGAAAAACAAACCAAACCCCAAACCGGGTTACAATCCGACTCAAAACACAAGAAAGAAAATCAAACCGTGGTGGGGTTGCCTCCCCACAAGCGCTTCTTTACCGTCGTATTAGCTGGACGCCCATGGTGGATACTCAGGGCGGTGCAGGAACAGGTGCCTCCAAGAGCGGATCCACGTCGCTCTTGAGGTACAGCTTCAGGTTGTGGCCATGCACCCGACGGATGCGACCACCATCATCAGTCAGCTCGACCTGCCCATCTGGCAAGATGCAGGTGAGCGAGTACCCGGACGGCCAGGGTGGTCGTGGTGCAGGAGGTGGGACCAGCTCATAGTGGTCTCCACTCTTCTTCCGTGCAGGCTTAGCAACCTGCTGCTTCGGCCGCCACTCCTCCTTGAGCTTTTTGTTCGGAGGTGAGGCTGGATGGAGTGGCGGCGGAGGAATAATAGGAGGGTCCTGCAAAATAGGAGGTGCAGAAGGATACACGACAGGCTCGTGTACCTGATCAGACATAGCATGCACAGGCGTGACATCAATCATAGCACAGTGATCAAACTCAGTCACAGAAAAAGTAGCCTGTTCATTCCCAGCACGCAAGATCAACTTATCATCATGCACATCAATTAGTGCCTTGGCGGTGGCAAGAAATGGCCTACCTAGAATCAAAGGCACATCCACATCCTCATGCACATCAAGAATAATAAAATCAACAGGATATGTGAATGTACCTACTTTAACAAGCAGATCCTCAATGATACCCTTAGGATGCACGATAGAACGATCAGCTAATTGAATGCTCATCCTAGTAGGGCTAAGTTCACCTAGGTCTAGCATTTTATACAACTTATATGGCATGACGTTAATGCTAGCGCCTAGGTCCGCCAAGGACTTTCCTACATGCATACTGCCAATAGTAAGAGGGATAGTAAAACTCCCTGGATCCTTGCGCTTCTCGGGCAGCTTGTTCTGCAGGATAGCAGAACACTCCTCACTGAGCATCACTGTCGAGAGATCCCCAAGTTTCTTCTTGTTGGTGCAGATATCTTTCATGAACTTGGCATACTTGGGCATCTTCGACAGTGCCTCCATGAACGGTATGCTGATGTTGAGCTGCTTCAACATTGCCATGAACTTGGCAAACTCAGTCTCCAGCTTGTCCTTGTGTAGGCGAGTGGGGAAGGGAAGCTGGGGTACATGCTCCTTAACCACTGGTTGTGGCTTGGGAGCAGGGGCTTCCTTCTCCACCCGCACTTCTGCATCGTCGGCTGGAAGTGCTGAAGCAGGTAGTGGTTCCTCCTGTCTGGCCGGGGCAGGATCAGCAGATATCACCTTACCGCTCCTGGTAAAAATGGCATCCAGCTGCTGATGCTGGTGAGGATCTCGAGGATTAGGAACAGTGGTGGCAGGCAGAGTCCCCGGTGCCCTGGTGGTGCTCTGGCGGGCCAAGATACCCACCTGGGTCTGCAGATCCTGCAAAATGGCACCCTGGTTCCGCTGACCTGCCTCCAGTGATGTGATAGCAACCTGGGTGCTAGTCATGAATGAAGCTAGAATGTTTTCCAGCTTCGTCATCCTATCATCTGGGGCCGGAGCTGCTGCTGGCTCGGCAAACTGGCGCTGGGGCTGCTGGAATGGCTGGCCCTGCCTAGGCTGGTAGGGCTGCTGCTGTGGGTCTGGCCCCTGGCGAGCTTGGAAGGGCTGCCTCTGCTGAAAACCACCTGCTGGTGCTGGGAAACCAGGTGGTTTAGTGGTGTTGCTGCTCCAGGCAAAGTTGGGATGCTGGCGCCACCCCTCATTATATGTGCTACTGTATGGATCGAGGCGCCTCGCATTGGCGATGAAGGCCAACTGCTCCTGGGGTGTGGTAGACTCCCTCATAGCCTGGCAGTCCTCCACTAGGTGATTGGAGCTCTCACACCACTGACACTGAGCAACTGGAGGTGTAGCCAAACCTCTGCCCGAAATCAGACTGTTAGGCTGCTTCAATGTCTGCACTAGCTCAGCTACCTGCTGCTCGAGCCCGGATCTGGTCTCCATGGCGTGCACACCACGGTCCCGGGACTGTCTGCCTCGGCTACCCTGTCCCCAAGAATGATCTCTGGCAGCCAAAGTACTGATCATCTGGTTCAGCTCGGGTGGAGTCTTGGTAAGAATATCCCCTCCTGGGCATAAAGACTCAATCACCCTCTGGCTATCTGGGGAGAGAGCGCTGTAGAAGTTCCCCACAGTGAAAGCATCACTAAAGCCATGGTGGGGGCACTGCCAGAAGTAGCCCATGTACCGCTCCCAAGCATCACGGAGTGACTCATCTGGCTCCTGGCGGAAATGAGTGATCTCCCGCTGAATCTCTGTAGTCTTCGATGCCGGATAGTACCTGTGCACGAACTTGTCAGCCAGATCGTCCCAAGAGGTGATGGACAATGGGGGCTGGGTCTCCAACCACCTCTTAGCATTTCCCGCCAGAGAATGGGGGAAGAGATGAAGGCGGATCGCATCATCGGGAACACCGTTCAGCTTGAACCCGTTTGTCAGCTGCAGAAAACGGGAAAGATGCACCCTGGCCTCCTCATCCTTCAAGCCATGAAACTGGATCGAGGATGTGATGAGCTGAATCCAGCATGGCTTGATCTCGAAGTTGTTTGCTGGGATCGGCGGGTAGAGGATGACCGGGCGGATGTCAGCAATCCGCGGAGTGTAGTAGTACTCCAGGGTGGGACCCGGCTGCGGTGGATGATGAGCTCCATGATCCTGGGGTATGGGGTTGTTCCCCAGGACCTGATTCACCGGGGGATTCCCCTGGTGCTGATTGTAGTCTCCGTCCATTCCGTGCTCTTCTTCAGAATCGCTGCTCAGGTGGCCGTCTATGCGCTCTTCCGTAGCCAGTCTAGCTCGCTGTTGTCTCCTGAGCTGGCGACAGGTGCGGTCAATCTCTGGATTCAACGGCAGTAAACCTCCCGACTGGCTACGGGTCATGCACTACCTGCACACACTCAAGCAACAAACCCGTGAAGGCACAAGTGGGACAAAGAAAACAAAGCAAAAAGAAAAGCTAAATTAACAGAAATCACTTTTCTTCAACAACCTAGCCGTCCCCGGCAACGGCGCCAAAAACTTGACTCGACTCTACTGTCACTCCAGGAATTGGCCAAGTGTAACCACTTCCTAAAGCGTAGTATAGCGGGTTTAGGTTTAATTATCAACCCGGGTCCTAGATTTGCTGACTACTCAGTGATTTCTTGTTATCTAGCAATAAAACTAGAGTGCAAGTCTAAACTACCAAACAAACAAAGCAAGTAAACTGTTGTATTCAGGTTAAAGAGGTCACCCGGATATGGTTCCCCCTAGACTGCAGTTAAGCCGGATTGTAATTACCAAGTTCAGTTTCTATGACAGTTATACTGCGGAAGGTTCTTAAACAGCCTGAAGTCTCGACTAAAGGTCTTCAGACCCTCTCAATCTGACTCTCTAGCGGGCGACTAACCTCCACCGGAGTCGACAGATTGAGGCCCTAAGAACAAAACCTCCACTACCGGAGTAAATCCGGTACAGAATAGTGAGTTGGCTCCTCGACTAAAGTCACCAACTCCCTACCTTCAATCAAGGATACTCTATTAACCTAGGCAGATATTCTCATTCTAGGTTAAAGCAGAAACAACAGGAATTTGATCAGGATTCAAGTCATTCAATCATCAAAACATCAATCGAATATAATCAATCACAGAATCAGTACTTGGGTTCATACAATCAAAGCCTAACATACAAATCTAGGGTTCTCCATACCCAGATGAATGGGAGAACTACTCCATGGAGAAGAAAGCAAAAGCAGAATCAGACACGGAATTCATACTGCAAAGGATGGATTCCTGCTTCTGGACGTTGATTGGCACTCCTCCAAGCTCAAGCTGGCCTCCAATGGTGTTGAAGATCAATCTAGGGCACTTGGGAACTCTTGCTCGTCACTTTCTCTCTCTAGGAACTGATCTCTCTCTCAAAAACTCGAATCCCCTCGACTTGTGGCTGAAAATCTGCTTAAAAGCAGAAAATCCCGACTCGCACGGGCAGGATGCACGGCCGTGCACATCACCATTCTGGCCGTGCACCTCAAAACGCGGCGTATCAATTAGTTGAACCTCAGCCAACTCGCACGGCCAGAATTGTATGTTGCACGGCCGTGCGTGGCCACTCACAATCCCGTGCGTGCCCACGCACAATCCCGCACGGCCAAACTGGTCACTTGCACGGCCGTGCGTGGCCACGCTGGTCTGCCCGTGCAGCTTGCTCAGCCTCTGTTTAATGCTTCGTTTCTCCCTCGTCCGGACTCCGAATCAATCGCCATTTGATCCCAGACGCTCGTAGTCTCGTCCTCTTTCGTTTCATAACAAGCTTGCATGATTCTTTGTCCATAAAGTGAGGTAGAAATCCATTTTTCTTCAGGTCATGCCCGAGTTTCTTCTCTCGAATCGTCAATTGATCTCTGATTGACTTGAAACTTGCGCCTATGCTTCACTTTATGTGCTAGGACCTGAAATGGGACAAAGGAACACAACCTAGCATAAAATAGGCCAAAGACGCAATAATTCAAGCTCAAACAATCAAGAAACAAAGGGGAAAACATGTGCAAATACCGAGTCATCACCCTCTTACTATTGGCAGCATGCATGTAGGGAAGTCCTTGGAAGACCTAGGCGCTAGCATAAATGTCATGCCATACAACTTGTTTAAAAAGCTAGACCTATGTGAACTTAGCCCTGCTAGGATGAGCATTTAGTTAGCTGATCGCTTTATTGTGCATCCTAGGGGTATCATAAAAGATCTGCTTGTTAAAGTAGGCGCATTCACATATCCTGTTGATTTTTTTATTCTGGATATAAATGAGGATGTGGATGTGCCTTTTATTCTGGGTAGACCATTTCTTGCCACCACCAAGGCACTTATTGATGTGCATAGTCGTAAACTGACCTTGCGTGCTGGGAATGAACAGGCTACTTTTTCTGTGGCTGACCTTGATCATTGTGATATGCCTGCTGTCACACCTATGCATGCTATTTCTCACCAGGTACACGAGCCTGTCGTGTACCCCTCTGTGCCTCTCGTTTTGCAGGACTCCCCTCTCACGCCTTCGCCGCCACTCCCTTCAACCTCACCTCCAAATAAAAAGCTCAAGGAGGAGTGGCGGCCGAAGCAGCAGATGGCTAAGCCTGCTCGGAAGAAAGGTGGAGACCACTATGAGCTGGTCCCACCTTTTGCACCACGACCACACTGGCCATCCGAGTACTCACTCGCCTGCATCTTGCCGGATGGCAGGTCGAGCTGACCAATGCTGGTTGTTGCACCCGTCGGGTGCATGGCCAAATCTGAAGCTGTACCTCAAGAGCGATGTGGATCCGCTCTTGGAGGCACCTGTCCCTGCACCTCGCTGAGTATCCACCATGGGCGTCCAGCTAAAAGACGGTAAAGAAGCGCTTGTGGGGAGGCAACCCCACCACGGTTTTCGTTTATTTCTTTTGTTTTGGGTCGGATTGCAAACTGGTTTGGTTTTGGTTTGTTTTCTTTTGTTTTGGATGATGTATTATTGGGCTGACCATTGGACCTAACAGATTGTGTTTGAGTTCTTTTGTTCCCTTTAGCTGTGCTTTGTTCCTGACTGGTCCCTTCTCCAGTCCTCTTCACTCTGACTGGTCCGCTTCCAGTCTCATGCAGTCCGTGCACACCAGTGACATCGTTCACCTTATCCTTCCCTCTTCTCCATTGAGGGCAATGTCGATGGGGATGTTTCTCTTTTGAATGCATTAGATTTGTTTGTGTGCTTGGAGCCTAGTCCACTGTCCAAATTTTTTAATTTGAGGGCTCCAAGTACGTGTTTCCTTGCAAATTGCCTGCTCAGTATGCTTTGAATTGACAGTCTCTATAGTAATGTGCAACCTAGGGAGGTAGTGTAGCACTATGGAGGATGTTGAAGTATAAGATATTTCCTATCTAGCTCTCTACTGTGCCAGTTGATTTTGTGAATTAGTGGAGCTAGGGTTGGTCCTCCATGTATCGAACAGGGTGCTCATGTGAAAAATGAAATGCAGTTGGTCCTCCATGTCAAAATCATTAAATCTTAAACATGGGGTAAGCCCAACGTGTGCGGCACCGTTCATTGCACAAAATCGCGTTTTGGAAGAGATTTTAGTGATCCTTAGTGGCGTACTCCTACAAGGTGAAGCTAAGTCGTCTCTAGTACAAGTAAAACTTCCACCCGTTGAACGTTTTGCCTACTTGAGGATGTGTTTTTAAGGGCACGGATAGAGCTTCCGACCCCCCTTAATTACATTGACCCTCCACACGAGTTGAGGAAAAGGAATTAAAAGAAGTACTTTGGCGAGCGCCAGATGTACAGAAATTGCTCTTGCTCGACTAATAAGGGTCGACCGTGCAAAAGACTGCAGTTGGAACCCCCGCTAAGTGAATGAAAAAAAAAAGAGAAAAAGAAATAAAGTGAAAGTGAAAAAGGGGTTCCAATGGTGAAATGAAGTGAAAGAGCACCTCGGTACAACGAGTCCTTGGTTGTGAATGGTATGAGTCCCTTTATCCATGAACTGATTGTCTTACTTCCACTTCTTCTCATGATCCTGGTTTGAGTCTAGTATGCGCATTGAGAGAGATAGGGAACGTCTTAGAAAACCAGTTGACCTCGTAAGCTACTATATGATCTAGAAAATCCTCTACTGATGATCGGGGTTGTTTGTTGCTATAGAGGTCTGGAGAGTTGCATTGGTTTGAGTTAGGTTTTCTTGGGGACAAGCAAACGATTAAGTGTGGGGGAGTTTGATAGACCGTTAATTGCACATGTTTTTTACCCTTATTCTTTAGCTGTTTGAGATGTCGATTCTCGTGTTTTAGGCCGATTTCACGCTAGGTTTCTCTTGTTTGTGATATTTCAAGTCCTAGTACGTGAATGAAGGTTTGGGGACGAGTTCGGGATCGATTGGATGAAGATTGGACATGTGGCGTGAAGCTGATGGAGCCACACGTGCACGCCTAAAACCTACACGGCCGTGTGGCACCAAATTGCACGGGCATAGTCACACGGGCCGTGTAGGGGACCCCCTGTGGCCGTGTGGAAATTCCAGGGAACTCACGTGGGCATCCTGGAATTCCACACGGCCGTGTGGGTCGTGGCCGTGTAGGAAGCCTGAGTCACTTATCAAAACGCCGCGGTTTGCACCACTCACACGGGCAGCTGGGGATGTCACACGGCCGTGTGGCCTGGCCGTGTGAGTCGGGATTTTCTGAGTTTTAACCCAATTTTCAGCAAAGGAGAAGGGGTTCCGAGTTTTAGAGAAAAAAAGCGATTCCTAGAGAGAGAAAGCGATGAACCAGAGTTCACAAGTGCCCTAGCTTGATCTTCATCACCATTGGAGCTCGGCCCACACTTGGAGAAGTGTTGATTGACGACCAGGAGCAGAAACCCATCCTTCACAGCATGATTTTTGCATCTGAGCTTGCTTTTGCTTCTCTCTCCATGGAGTAACTTCCTCATTTATCTGGGTATGGAGAACCCTAGATTTGTATGTTAGGTCTGATTGTATGAACCCAAGTACATATTCTATGATTTGATTATATTCAATTGAGGTTTGATTTGTTGAATGGCATGAATCCTGATCAAATTCCTGTTGTTTCTGCTTTAACCTAGAAAGAGAATATCTGCCTAGGTTGATAGAGCACCCTTAATTGAAGGTAGTGAATTGGTAACTTTAGTCGAGGAGCCAATTCACTATTTTGTACCGAATTTGCTTCGATAGTGGTGGTTTGGTTCGTTAGGGCCTCAATCTGTTTACTCCGTTGGAGGTTAGTTGCCCCCTGGGGACTCAGATTGAGAGGGTCTGGAGACTTTTAGTCGAGACTTTATACTGCTTAAGAACCTCCCGCGGTATAACTATCATAGAAATGGAACTTGGTAAATTACAATCCGGTTTAACTGCAGTCTAGGGGGAACCATATCCGGGTGACCTCTCTCGACTTGAAACAACCTCTTTACTTGCTTTGCTTGTTTGCTTGTTTGGACCTGCATTAAAGTTTCGCTGCTAAATAATAAGAACTCACGGAGTAGTCATCACATCTAGGACCCGGGTTGACATTAATACCCAAACCCGCTATACTACGCTTTAGGAAGTGGTTACACTTGGCCATGTTCTAGAGTGACGGTACGAACGAGTCAAGTTTTTGGCGCCGTTACCGGGGACGGCTAGGTTGTTGAAGAAACGTGAATTCTGTTAGTTTCGCTTTTCTTTTCCGCATTGTTTGCTTTGTCACACTTGTGCCTTCACGGGTTTGCTTGCTTGATTGTGTGCAGGTAGTGCATGACCTGTAGCCAGTTGGGAGGTTTACTTTCGTTGGATCCGGAGCTTGAACACACCTGTCGCCAACTCAGGAGACAACAGCGAGCTAGACTGGCTACGGAGGAGTGCATAGACAGCCACTTGAGCAACGATTCTGAGGAAGAGTACGAGATGGAAGGCGAACACAGCTCACACCAGGGGAATCTCCAGGTCCCCCCGATGAATCAGATCTTGGCGAACAACCCCATACCCCAAGCAGATGGGGTTCTTCATCATCCACCGCCGCCGGGTCCCACCTTGGCGTACTACTACAATAAAAAAATGTAGAAAACTAGGCAAGACAAAAACTACTTCACGAAAGGAAAATCAACAAAACTCCTTTTGTTACAATAATATAAGCCCTAACGTAAATGGAAATTGGATGTAGCAGAATTTGATTGTTCAAGCCCACTTGGCCATGAGAGACATCCCTCCGGCGCCCAGCAGAACGACGATAAACGATTTCAATTGCAGGCTTATACTGCCCTGCATCTTTGGGCCCATGAAATCGCCGGCCAGAAGATCCACCAAAGCCATGTAGATCAAAAGCCCAGCTGCCGAAGCATTCAGGAGTCCACTGATGACCAATGCAGTCGGGCTATTTTCTTTGTAAGTCTTGGACAATCAAAGCCCGACCAATATCCCCAACGGAGTTGTTGTGGCGAAGAAGAACGCCATTATCATCCTTTTAGCAAAGTTGTAATCCGCCTTCATCATAAACATAAATTAATCGATCAGTCACACTGTCTATTTTCCTTGTTATTTTACCATAATAATATATGTATGTATTCTTCAGTTTTCTTTCTACTTAGTCAAGGAATATGTTCATACACTTCCCTAATTTTATATTTTCTTGTTGTTCACACATATGGATACTGGATAGCAATGAGTCGGGTTTGGTTTTGAGGTGATTCCTCAAAATCATCCTCATTATCACTTTTAAAAGTCAAACTCATACCCGCCTCTATAATCATGTGGGGATGTTTTGCAACCTTATCCCCATACACACAGTTTTCAGATATCCGAGGTAATGTCTGTCATGTATATTCAATATTACTATACCTAGTATTCAACATGTAGATATTCAATTATAACATTAAATGCACATAATAAATCATGAAATCAATAAAGATACAACCATTCTCTACACGAATTCAAAGATCCCACACTAAAATATTTATGAATTCATAAGATAAAGTACAATACTACCCTAATCATTCATCTCTCACCCCGACACATGTTCTAAGTAATAAATAGGTAACATAATCTTGTTAACAAAGGGAAAATAAGCGAGAGGATGAAGAGCGAATTGCAGGAAAGAAATTAGTGTTTGAATTTGGGTGGCCGTTCAATTACAGTTCAAATATTTTTTTTAATTACGATTCCTACCATTGGAAGGTTACAATACTACCCCATGTATTTTTAGTATATAAAGAAATAATCTTTGTGGGGCAGTTATAGGTTTGGATATGGAGAGGCTAAATTAAAATCAAACTTGTCTCATTCCCATTAAACCTTTTGTGGGGTTTAGCCATACCTAGCCAATACTAGAAATCTTCACATTAATCAGGTCAGGTGCGATCAGTGACGGATCCAGCAACTCTACATAGGGTCTCCTCTTTAAAAAATTAAATTAAATTAAATATTATAATTAAATAATTATTAAATATGAAATATCTAACTATTAAAAGTTCAAACGTATTTCGTAAAATGGTAAAATACATCGGTGTCTATACAACTTTACAAATATCTCTCGGCAGATCCTATTAGACAATGGTATCCCGTAATTGGGTTTAATCGTTAGGTTTTGAAAATAATTTGCGATAAGAATAACATTTTACTATTATATTTGAATCTAAAACATAATAATACATTTGTTGTAGTGTAATTGAAAATATGTTTACTGATAGTGATAGTGTTCCCAAGTTTAAATCACATAGACTACTACTTAAATATTATTTATACCAATAAGCAAACTACTACGGGAGGTTAGATAATCCTTTTCCCAAATTTTAAGAGTGTCCCACAACCACTTAAACATTTTTTTACTGATTCACAAATTACTATTTAAGATTGAATAATCGTGTTTCCAAGTTTTAGAGTGTCTCGGGACACCCCTAAACATGCATGTATTTGCCACTAGGTACGATAGGATACTTGTGAATTGTGACTATGAATTTGATTTCTATATGAACTCATCCATGAAAAAGGCTCTTATATGTGAACTAAATCACTAATAAAAACGAAAATAAATCGATGAAAGATAGTTTTTTTTATATGAAGACAAAGCGATGGAAAAATGTTGTTACCTGAAGGATGCAACCACCAAGGCCCATCCCTTCGAACATTTGGTGGAAACAAAGGGCCGTCACTAACCCTTTGATTGTGCACGTGTTGTTCGACGCTTCTAATGATAATCCTATTAGCGCCGAATGAAGAACTATTCCCAATTCCAATACATGCAAAAACATTAATGAAATTGTACCATTAACTGAGAAAATCTCAATTTCTTTTCCCCATAGATTTTTTCGTAGAAAATAACAGAGATATGACAATATACAAAACCTTTGCGGATCAAAACACTAAATAAAACTAAGAAAAAAATGTTGGTTGTACACGTGTCAACTAGAAAGACTCAATTGAGAGTACATGAAAACCATTATACGTGAATAGTTGATAAAATCCCGTGAAAAAACTAGTCAAAGTACTGCATGAATGTAAGTGTACATCATTTTCTTACCAAGGCAATAACTTTGTAACACATCCGTTGTTGACCACCAAGGCCATAACCATGCCCGTGATGAAAATGGCTGCCGCCACCTTCACCGTTACTCTCCAAATCCGCTCCACCCACTTCCATGACATCGTTCCCTGCCTCGCGATCTCCCTCAGTCGCAGCAACAACATCATCAGTCGGTGGTGGCTTGTCTAGCCTGCTGGTGTAAACGCTCGTAGCCACCGAATCCACCATCAGCATCACCAGAGTCGACAGCATGGCGGTGAACCCGGTGAAGGGGAACTTGTGCCAGGGATTCTCCGGCAGGCAGTGCGATACCAACATGTGGAAGGAGTCCGGCAACACGTGCATGAGCCTGGTGTCCAGTATGATCCCCGAGGCGAAAGCCTTCACGATCACAAAAGGGCTCTTCTCCGGGTCCAGAGTCGGCACCGACCGCGTTGCGAGCGGGAGGCACACATCGACGATGTTCTCCGCCAAGATGGCGGAGGCGGCGATGAGCTTCAGCGGCAGCAGGGTGCGTGAATTTTCGATGCACCCATTTGTCGTCGAGGATGATTCATGGTCCCCGCGCAGGTTTCCTGCCTCGCGGACGAGGCGGCGACGGAGATGAGTTTCGTCATCATTGTGGTGAGTGAGATGATGATTAGGGTTGGATTTGCTCTGGCCTCCATTTTGGACTTGGGGATGAAGATTGTTTTGGATACATAGCAGTACGGAGTTGGAGATATTATACAGAGAGGCTGCGGAGGAGAGTGTGGAAAACGATTGAACGAATGAGTTCCACAAGCTGGAATATGAGGTTAGTGGGGGCGGACATGTGGGTGGAAGCACACATGGCTGGTAGAATGGCGCACCATGTCATAGAGAATTTTATCTTGGGAGGAGGTCGAGTTTGCACACGCACACGTGCTTAATAGAGACATATGGGGTTATTCGAACAAATGATCTCTCGATTACAAAAGGTTCTAATACCATGTGAAGAACCAGTTAGTCTAAATAACTCGAGTTATTGAGAGGAGTTCAATTGTGTATCATATACCGTTTATTAATGCATGCACCCCCTCAAACTCAATCCACTAAGATAGGTCTGGAGTTTGTACAGCTACACAGGCACAGATCTAGATACACAATGTTCTTAACTTAATATATGAGGATTATCGAGATTCAAACAGAAAACCCCACTATTACGAAAGACCCTAATATCATGTAAAAAATCAGTTAATCTCAATAACTCGACCTGCACACTACATGGCAGCAAGTCAACAACAACACACTTGATTCCATCTCCCAACACCTCCTGTCACTCATGTTATATATCATTCGCCCCAACAAAACCCTTTTCCTTCACCGCCACCTTTAGCTTCAACTCTTCCTCGACTCCCTGGTCGTTACTCCCACAGCTCGACTCAGCGTCAGCCAATATCGCAACGGTCTCGCCTCCCTTGTTCCCCTGCAGCTTGTGCTTGCCAACATGCTCCAGGACCTGTTCCAGATTGCTCCGAAGCAAATTCGCCGTTGCCTCATTGGTCTGCGCCACACTCCTCCAAATTTGATTCTCGACACACAGGCTTCTGACTTTCTCTTGGAGATCACAGTTCCGCTTCCCCAGCCTCTGAATCTCGTCGTCTTTCTCCCTCAATCGCTTCACAATCCCTTCCTGTATCGCTTCCACCATCATTCTAGATTGCCTCCTCTGCCTCTCTTCTAATTCTATCCTCATTCTCAGCGTCTGGTGATCACAAATAATAATAATAATAATAATAATAATAATAATAATAATAATAATAATAATAATAATAAAAGCAGATAATCATAATCCAATCTCGTTTGAGCACGAACAAGAATCACATAATTAAAAGGATTTTTCCAAACACTTACCATAAAACGTCCCAAAATATACGAGTTTCACGCAGTTCGCTGGAGTGTCCAACATTCTAGATACTAGTTCGTTGGATTATATAGTGAATTAGTGTGGATTGCCGCCGGCAAAAGTGAAATAGCCTCGAACCAGCGATGTAGCCCCCAAATTGTAAATTTGTGCTTGGTCGAATAATGAAGCACAATTTGTTTTTTTCTCTAAAAGTTATGCGGAATTAAAAACAATTTTACTATGATTGGATAATCGAGCACAAAAATAACATCATTTAAAGTATACGTATTATGATTTTTGGGGCACGATCGCATTAGTAGACCGCGATCTACCAAACGGTTTGCTCCGATCCTTAGCAAACCAGTACCTAGATTGCTCGACACCAAATTTGAGTATTTTGAGAATATCTTTTTGTGCAAGTGTGGTGTTGTCATAATTTTTTAATTGAAGCCTGATATTTTGAGGCAAAATTAATCCAAATTAAATTGACATACCGGTTCAACGATGAAGCGGCGGAATTGGGATGGCTCTTGTTGAGTCTCTAAGCTGATGATGTCTTTGTTGCCCGTTGAGGACGAGAGGCCGGAGAATTTGGTCTTCTGATGAGAGACCCCCTTGTAAGAGCCGATTAACTCAGCGGAAGGGTCCCTGCACCTGTAGTGACTCTTCCTAGAGGCGAGTGGGGGATTCATCACGATATGCCTGGAAGTGAGTCCAATTTCCGAGTTGTTGTTAGTAATGGTAACGGAGGTGGTCTTGGCGGGAACGGGATCGCAATCGACGACTGGTTGGTACATGGGGATATCATTTCCTTGAACGGATTTGAATAAGTCCCTGCAAAAAAAAAAAAAAAAAAAAGGAGAATAAGGACAAGATGGAGCTATAAAGGATGAACAGAGGATGGAAGCAGAGCGGGGGATTGTCGTACCTGCTGTTGTTGTTAAGGAGAGAATGAGAACGAGAAGGGAAAAGGGAAATTGGAGGAGGTTGGATCGCCATGTTTAAAAGATTTAAGAGGCTTCTACGAGGTTGTGGTAACGAACAAGACGAAGGTGATGGATTTGGTCTTCAATAGCAGTGTGAAAAAAGATAGGGAAGATACGGACATGAATATATAATGTGTAGAGAAGCATGCAAGAATAGCAGGGATGAAGGTAGAGAAAGGAAGTCAAAAGAGTAACACATAGAAAGAAAGTGAGTTAATAAGAGAGAGGATTGAATGAAAGAATTATAAAGATAACTAATTAATTAATTGATATTTTATAACACAATATAATAAATTAAAAAGAAAAGGTTGCACTTTCTTACTAAATAATTGTAAGAAAAAGTTACTTTCTTTTTTGGTATTTCACTTTTTCATGAGGTTTCCATAAAATCATACTTTTTGCAGAATTGGTGAGAGGAAATAAGGAAAGACCATGTTGCTGATTTTCTTCCTTATATATTTGTGTTGTATGTTACCTTCCAACTTTAATAATAAATCAAATAGACCAAGTAAGTGAAATGATGGGATAGAAAAATTAATTCTTATTTTTTTCCACGTCATCTAGTTAACGATCAAACTTTATAGTTGAGTGGCATATAGTACAAATTTAACGGAGTGTGACGGTCATTGACTAACGGTGAAACAATTCGTAAAGTTAGTGACGAATAAGAAAGAAAAGTAATTCGAATAGCAAACGTGAAAGATTTGTATAATTTGAGTGACCAAACGTGTAATTTAGCCTTTTATTTGACCATTCAATCGTCCATTTTTTTATCTAGTACCACACGATTTTGTTTTTAGTGCATCTTTGTACCCTCCTTGTTGAGCATGTTTAATTTTAATGTTCTTACAAGCATTTCACACAAAAATTAAATGTATCTTGTGAGTTAAGAATGATTGTTCTTTATGACCTACAATTCTCTCCCGTGTTATGCCAATGTGGAATTTCAATAATGTGTTAGATTATACGTACTTTTGGAACTCAACGCCCTTATTAAGAATTATTCTTTATGATCTATGAATCTCTCTCGTGTTATGTCAATGAGAATTTTTTTTTATTTTATTTTGCATAACTTTTCAAGATCTACAAATTTTACTAAGATAGTAAAAAAAAAAATTCACTACGATCGGTGATAATCGACTTTAATATATATGATTATTGAACTTTATGTGACTATCCCATGATATATGTAAGCCAATTGGTGCTATTTTAGGGCTCGCTAACCCGGGAATGATTGAAAAACCATTACTGCCTAGTGTCATGAGTTTGATATGTTACAGGTGGAGAAAGCACGAAAAAGAAGTGAGTGCACAAGCAATCAATCGGGCTCGAATCATTGTTGGAATACTCACTTGGGCTAGGAGGAGCAATGGGCCTAAATGGGCCGGAAGTGGCAGCGTGGGAGGATGTTGGAGGATTTTGGGCTGAGGAATGAATTGGGCCCAAATCGTTTTGTCTCTGGGAGGAGGAAAAGGACGAGAAGGAGGGAATGGGCTGAAAATTATCTGGTGGGGACTATTTGTTGGGACGGAACAAAGAATTTGGGAACGAAAAATTCTTTTGGGGAAAAGGAAAAGGCAGAGGGCGCAGCGGAAGCTTGGGACGAGAGGAAGAGGGAAATTAGCGATCGAGATTTCCCAGGCGGCTTGAGCTGAGTTCAACGAGAGCGATTATTTGGTTGGATTTTCTGAACCAAATTAGTTGTTTATTGTTGATTTAGAATGTGATGATCAAAACTATATCGATTTATCTCAGTTTCATCATGAACTAAACCCCAATTTCTGGGGTAAACACGATAGGATGTAGCTATTTCTAGAATTTATGGATTGATTCGTATTTCTTTTCTTCCAATCTCTATTGGATGAAATTACTTAATGCTGTGTGTTGACTGGCCACCAATACATTGATTTGTTGTTAATTAGGTTATTAGCGACAGTGAAACCCTAATAACTGAACATATTTCATGTGACATAGTAACTTATTGAAGCGACAGTGGATTAAATAAGGTGCTATATGGTCTTAAATAGGATATCGATCTTCAGGCTAAATAATTAAGCCATGGAGCTACGACAGTAGGATTTGATTTAATTGTGTAGTACGTAGTAATTCCCGACAGGGATAGCTAGCACATTCGTGATATCCTGGCTGTAGAGAGTTGGATTAAATTGATTGGAATATGTGAATTAATCTGGACAGTATAGGTAGTGAATCCTGGTGTTTCTCCCAGAGCTTTCTTCCATTGAATTTCTCCCGACAAGTTTACTTTGCTTAATTAGTTTAATTATTTTGCTATTAGTTAATAATTTCATCAACCAAACCATTTTTTCACTTATAGTTTGCTCCAAAGAATTGATAAATTATAAGGTTGTACCAGTCCCTGAGAGACGATACTCGGATTTCCGGTTTTACTACAAGATAGGAATTGGCATTACGCTTTTGCCCTATCAATCGGATAACTGAGCGCAAAGTTACGACTGTTTGAAGTTTTGAACCTATAATAGGAATAGATCGAGGGGCTGAACATCGATCTTGGTGGTTCGCTGGGGTCAGCTGCAAACCATGTTGAGTTTAGGGTTGTTCGTTTGTCTCAACCGCGATCTAGGCTCTTCGGATGTGGATCACTCCATTGTCAAGAGAATTGCTTCTTGGTTCGCTATACTGTGGGGCGAACTGCACGAAACTTAGGCATTTTGATTTTTTTTTTTTTGTAGTGGTGTATTATGATAATTTATTTTCCGGACTCTTACAAACCAAATCTCTTAATTGGTTGATTTCTCTAAATCAATTTTTAGTTAAAAATGGGCCAAATCATGTGAGCCAAAACCAAATAAAAAATTCAAGTTCAACACAATTTGAGACCTGATTAACCAAGATAGAATCAAAAAGGGGATTTGGAGGAAAGCAATTGAAATAACCTGCCTGGAGGGGCGACGATTGTGACAAAGAAGGTAGGAGCGACGATTGTGGCGGAGGACGAAAGGAACGAAGTGTTGCTACTCCAGGGAAGAAGAAGAAGAAGAAGAAGAAGAAGAAGAAGAAGAAGAAGAAGAAGAAATGGGGAGACGATGTTGTTCTATGTTCTGTATAAAGAAGGCAAAGAATAGGATGGTGCAGTAGGTGTAACACCTTAAGCAAATCCCACATCGACAAAGTACGGGAGAGATCCATGGTTCATAAGTAAAAAATCGGCCTTAACTTACAAGACGCATTTTGGAGTGAAATGGAGGAGTTCTTGTGAGAACTACGAAGTTAAACATGGTCAATGTGAAGTACAATAAGGATGGGTGATCTTATGGGAAGTCACCTTGAATTGCACCCCAAGGCAGAAACCGTGAGTGTTGAGGCCCAAAGCGGACAATATCTTCGTCGGAAAAAGGTTCAGGGTGTTATAGTAGGTCTTTATTAAAAATTGCTTTATTGATTGTTTTTTTTTTTTTTTGCTTGAACACCAAAAAAAGGTATCGTTTTGGTGCTTGATCAAAACACAGATCTGTCGATTTTATATTGGAAATGGGTTTTGAATTTGTAATTCAAGCATCGTAGAAAAGGTCCACATACCCAAGGTACTCAAGCTCGGGGGAGAAACGAAAAGATGAATAATAAATAATGCTCAATGCTCTGATAACCGTCTCCCAGTATAGACTATAGATTCAGGGGTCGTTTGAATGGGTCAAAGTTGATATGATCTCAATTTGGCCATTAAAACGACAAGAATTGATCGATCATAAAGGCAAGCTAGCCACGTTAGAAAACACTGATTTTTGCCTAAGTGTTTATGACGATTTCAGGTACCCACTTTGGAAAAGCATAACTCTCAATTGGTGTGATAGAAATTCAAGTTCTTTGGCTTGTGATGAAGAAGAGGAGTTGCTCTATCGATTGGTGTACTTTAGAGCTCAAGGGGAAGCCCAGAAGCTGAGTTTTCAAGGTGATCAATGTGCTAGCTCAACACTGGAGAAACTGCCTGATTTGCCTAAGTATGGAGGCAGAGTTGGGAAGGCATCTTTGAAGCTCGAGTTGTGGAAGATGGGAAAGAGTCGAGCTCCCAAATTCACACCCCATGAAATCTAGTTTCTTCTAGTTTATCAACAAGGTATTGGTTGATCGAGGTGATGTCTAGGAGGGTTCGAACGAGGGGGTTAAAGATCGCTTCGAGATAGAAAATTCTGCCTTGAAGATAAAGAAATCCGAATCCTAGTCAGATTAGGATTAGTAGACAGTTTTAGATTAATTGGTTTCCACGTAGAGTTTTGATTCCTTTCCCAAGTAGAATTGTAATTAAACTTTTTTAAACGTTGTTAGGGATTGCTAGGCCTATTTAAGTGGAGTTGATTCCTTGTAATAGTCAGTTTTTGAACAATTGAATACAAAGTTGAGCTTTGATTCATCTCACTAGTTGCGTGAGGAATTGAGTTAGATTGCTTTGACGATTCTAAGCAATCGGGAGCTTGTATCTATCAGTTCGTCACCCTGATCGTGGCCAAGCATCGACCTAAAGGTTTCAAGCCTCTTTCCCTTGTGAAAGTTGCACGAAAACTCTCCATCCAAAACTACAAAACAACTCTGTTTTGTGAAGGTTCTTGTTCGAAACAACAATCCGAGGTTCTAGACCTCTTGGTTGCGTAGCTTTGATCATAAACCATGCCTCGGGGTTTATCAAGTGGCATAAGAGCCTAGTTCAAGCACTGTGGACAATAACGACGGAATCTGGTGCTGAATTGACTCGTTGGACACGATCGAAAGGTCCTGTCTCCAGCGACCCTGCTCGTCAACAGCGAGGACCAGAGCAGGACAACGAGCTGAATTATGAGGCTCGGGTCGACAATCGAGCAAAGTCGAGACAACAGATTGACGTACAGGAGATGATGCGACAGTTCGATGAAAGATTCACCCAATTCCGGCAGGAAATCGATCAACGATTTGACGCAATTGCGCCACGGGAAAACAGGGTACAAGAAGAAGAAGCTCGTGGCAATGTAAACCCAGCAGGCAATCCGGAGTTACTGGGACGAATTGAAGAGCTGGAACGTTGTCTCTTAGTGGCTGAACCTCATCATGATCGCCAGCATTTTAGGGCACGATGAATGTTGCTGCGTATCTGGAATGGGAGAGGAAAATCGTTATATTCTTCCCGTGTGGGCGATACATCGAGCAACAGAAAATGGCCTTGGCCACCTTTGAATTTACTGATTATGTTGCGCAATTGTGGGAGAAAACGCAGCTCCGACGTCGGCAAAATCTTCAGCCTGAAGTCACGACATGGGCAGACTTACGGGGCCTAATGAGGGATCGCTTCTTGCCTGCTTACTTTCAGAGGGAGCTTCACGAAATCCTACAAGCAATTCAGCAAGGCGGACGAAGCGTAGAGGAGTACTATCGGGAGCTGGAACTCCTTCTAATGCGAGCAGACGTTATGGAGGATTGTGAAGCCACGATCACGCGATTTCTTCACGGGTTGAACAAGGAAATCCGACAGGAGCTCGATCTGCGAGCTTTTGTTGACCTGGAAGATGCTCTTCACCTGGAAATCAAGATCGAGAAGCAGCAACGATCGTCCAGGAAAGTCACGCCGGGAAACAGACCAGTAACAGAGGCAAATGCCGAAGTAAATTCCCCGCAAGTACGAGCCGACCTCGGCAAATTTCCAGCCAAAAACGTTACTCCTACCTATACTGAGCGTTCTGGTGGTATAAAGTGCTTCAAATGCCATGGATGCGGCCACAAGGCCAATCAGTGTCCTAATTTGAAAACATTGGTGATCAAAGATGGAGCTTATCTCACCGACGAGGAGCAAGTGGAATCCGGTGATGAAGACAGGACTGACGAGGAGATTGAGATGGAACCTGCCCCAGGAAGGCTTACTGGAGTCAGTAGAAGAGCTCTGACCGCCGAGGTATCACCCGATTATGACCAGCGGAGCAATCTATTCCATTCTCGGTGTGAGGTAGCAGGAGAAGTCTTGTCCGTCATCGTCAACGGAGGCAGCTGTGCCAATGTTGTTAGCCAAGAGGTGGTGCAGAAGCTTGGCCTCGCCACAATCAAGCACCTCGAGCCACATAATCTCCATTGGCTCAACGACTACGGCGCCATTCGAGTAACCAGACAAGCTAAGGTGAGCTTTGCCATCGGAGGGTATCACGATGAGCTTCTGTTCGACGTAGCACCAATGCAGGCGGCTCTTATACTCTTAGGAAGGCTTGGCAATTTGACCGTGCCGTCACCCACGATGGAGGGTCCAATTGTTACAGGTTCAAACGCAATGGACAGAAGATTCGCCTGAAGCCTCTGTCGCCGGAGGAAGTCCGAGCCGACCAGAGACAGATGGAGGAGAATCGAAGGCGAACCAGAATGGACTCCAATGGTAAGTCCACTGGAAAGGCTACTTCTACTAGTCTTCTTTCTTGGCGATTCCTGTTAACTAGCTACATGAAACCCCGCAAACCACGTCGCCGACGACCCTGTGTCACGGCACCGGAGCAGAGCAGGAGAGAGGTGGAATTGGGTGGAACGATCTGTGAAGAGTCGAGCCTCGCCAAAACTGAGAATACGTTCCAAATTTCCCCAGGAAGCTCGTCGACACCCTCAATTGGGACAAAAATACGTGAATCGCTGGATCCAATTCGACCCAAAATTGCTCTGGAAACGGCAAAATTCGAAGAAAAAATGAGCTTATTGGTTGGAATCATTGGCGGTGATTCGATCCAAACGGCGAATGCAGAATCATTCATTATCACTCTAGGAAGCTGTACGAACGTATCAATTCGACTGGAGGTGCTGGGATTCGAAAACCCCAAATCTTAATTACAATTCCTGGGTTCAACGAGTTCAAACTTCGACGGTGGTGGGAAATTTGGAAGTCGCGATTCGACGGCAAACCCAATGATTCGAAGGTCGACACCGGTCCAGAACTTCAACTCGAAGTCAGGCAAAGCTAATGGTGGCCATGAATTGTGTTGTAGATACCTGAGGAAGAAAGCCCCAATCTCGAATCTGAAGAACATTGCCAAGGTTGGCCAGAACTTTCAGTTCGAGCTACCATTTTACGATCCAATTTGGGAGCGATTCTGTGATGAATATAAGACTAGGAAGGCCAAAGCTTTGAGGTCAAAGCTTTTTTATGGGGGAGGGACTGGTATGATCTCAATTTGGCCATTAAAACGACTAGAATTGATCGATCATGAAGGCAAGCTAGCCACGTTAGAAAACACTGATTTGTGCCTAAGTGTTTATGACGATTTCAGGTACCCACTTTGGACAAGCATAAAGCTCAATTGGTGTGATAGAAATTCAATTTCTTTGGCTTGTGATGAAGAAGAGGAGTTGCTCTATCGATTGGTGTACTTTCGAGCTTAAGGTGAAGCCCAGAAGCTGAGTTTTCAAGGTGATCAATGTGCTAGCTCAACACTGGAGAAACTGCCAGATTTGCCTAAGTATGGAGGCAGAGTTGGGAAGGCATCTTTGAAGCTCGAGTTGTGGAAGATGGGAAAGAGTCGAGCTCCCAAATTCACACCCCATGAAAGTTGGTTTCTTCTAGTTTATCGACAAGGTGTTGGTTGATCGAGGTGATGTCCAGGAGGGTTCGAACGAGGGGGTTAAAGATCGCTTCGAGATAGAAAATTCTGCCTTGAAGATTAAGTAATCTGAATCCTAGTCGGATTAGGATTAGTAGACAATTTAGATTAATTGGTTTCGACGTAGAGTTTTGATTCCTTTCCCAAGTAGAATTGTTTCTTTAAACGTTGCTAGGGATTGCTAGTTCTATTAAGTGGAGTTGATTCCTTGTAATAGTCAGTTTTTGAACAAGTGAATACAAAGTTGAGCTTTGATTCATCTCGCTGTTGTGTGAGGAATTGAGTTGGATTGCTTGGATGATTCTAAGCAATCGGGAGCTTGTATCGATCAATTCATCACCTGATTGTGGCCAAGCATCGACCTAAAGGTTTCGAGCCTCTTTCCCTTGTGAAAGTTGCACGAAAACTCTCCATCCAAAACTACAAAACAACTCTGTTTTGTGAAGGTTCTTGTTCGAAACAACAATCCGAGGTTCTAGACCTCTTGGCTGCGTAGCTTTGATCATAAACCTTGCCTTGGGGTTTATCAAAAGTGAAGAGACAGTTTGCCCCAATTGCCTCAAAATGAGACAATTGGACAATTGGGCCAAATTGTCTCGTTTGGCCACAAAATGTATGAATGAGTCAATTGTACATGAGGAAATTGAGATTGCTTCAATATGGATCAATTTCAATTATTTTTTTTTTCTTTCTTGAACACAAAAAAGTATCGTTTTGGTGCTTGATCAAAATACACATTTGTCGAGTTTATGTTGGAAATGAGTTTTGAATTTGTAAATCCAAGCATCGTACAAAAGTCCCACAGGCCCCATGGTACTCAAGCCCGGGGGGAAACGAAAAGACGAATCATAAATTATGCTCAATGCTCCGATAATCGTTTCCCAGTATATACTATAGATTCAGGGGTCGTTTGGATGGATCAAAGTGATGAGACAATCTGCCCCGATTGCCTCAAAATGAGATAATTTGACAATTGGGTCAAATTGTCTCGTTTGGCCACAAAATGTATAAATGAGTCAATTGTACATGAGGAAATTGAGATTGCTTCAATATGGATCAATTTCAATTATTTGGGTAGGGGAGGTAATCTACATTGACTCATTTTTTCTAGCCCTTTCCCCAATATGACCCCACTTTCTTTCCTTTTTCATTTCTTCTTATCTTTCCCAATATGTTGCGAAGCATTGGAGAGGGAAATATTTTCTAGCAACGAGCAGATCTTTTCCGGTGACGAGCAGATGGAGATAGAAATCACTTATCCTTTCCTATCTCTTTTTATTTTTCTTTTCTTGGTGACAGAGGGGGAAATCGCCCGCGACGAGCAGATACAGAGGGAAATTAAAGATTTGGCTTGCGAAGAGGGAAAAATGGAACTGGGTTCTGCATGTGGGTCGTTCGTGGGTCGTCGTGGTCGATTGAGCAGCGGTCCTTGGGAGACTCATCCAGCTGTCGTCGTCAATTAGTTTATAGCGGAGATTTGGATCCATCGCCGCTTGTCCTTGTTAGTACCTTTGCCTCCACTGAAATGGAGTGTGGTGACGGTGATGCAGACCCTTCATTCCGTTAATGGAGATATGGATCTGCCTCCCGTTTGTCCTCGTCAGTAGCTTTGCCTCCACTGAAACAGAATCGGCCGACGAGATTCGTTAGTGTTCTAATTCGACCAACAGAATTTGTAGCTTTTCCTCTGAATGCTCTGCTTGATATTGATTTGTTGTTCTAATTGCAACTTTAATTTATGGTATTGATTTTTTCTGTTTATTGCCAATTATGATTTGAGTGTTCGTCTTTCTTGGCCTGTATATAAGCGCTGGTTACAAAGAGAGCAAAAGAGGAAGATGAAGAATGAGGGTAAAAAGATGAGTGCAAACGTGTACTTTCATAAAATGTCTCATTGTAATTGTCTCATAACAAGCCAAATAAGACAATTGTGTACACATTTCTCGTACAATTACCTTATTTTCTAAAATGCGGCATTTGTCCCAAATTATCTCATTTTAAAAATGTTCCATCCAAACGAACCCTCAATTAGCCTCTCCTCGGTCATACCTATAGGTGTCAATCGGGCGGGTTCGGGCGGGTTCGGGCTGGGTTCAATCGGGTTCGGATTCAAACGGGTTGCGGGTTAGTCGGGTTGCAGGTTCATCGGGTTCGGGTTCATCGGGTTCGGGTTCAAACGGGTTGCGGGTTAATCGGGTTGCGGGTTCATCGGGTTCGGGTTCAATTGGGTTGCGGACAAACGGGTTGCGGGTTCATCGGGTTTTGGGTCGGGCGGGTTGCGGGCGGATCGGGTTTCGGGTTGTTCGGGCCAGCGCATCGAGTAACTTACTCATTACTCGTTACCAACTTACACATTTTATTACACTAATTTAAAATATTTTTCTCAACTTTTTAACCAATTTATTTCTACATCGTATATATATACATAATTTTTTTGAAAAAAACTAGTCAAAATGTTAAATCAATTTGTATGACTTGCAAACTTGTTATGTAATTAATCATAATTGGTAAAGTACACTAGCTAATAGTAATGGTGATATCAATATTTGCAAACAAAAGACACCATTAAATGTTTATTTGATATTTTAGTATTATTTCAGTAGTAATTGGATTAAAGTATCTTGTTTAGTATAACCATGCAAATATGGTATTTGGTTTGTGGTATTTGGCAAAAGCAGAGTGATAAAAGGAGTTATTTTGAAATAACTCATCGCCCAAATAACTTCAGTAAACTATTGCCAAACGAGTTATTTGTAAAATTGTTTGAATTGTCTTAAAGATTAACTATCAAATTTAGTAAAATTATTGTGACTTCAATCATAACTTACTGAATAACATATATCTTATACAGTTAGCCTTATCCTCAATCGATAATATTAAGTTAGTATATGTTGTTGATTGAATACCCTAAACCATCAATACATTATACACTAACCACATACCCTATACCTTCTTTGCCATGTTTCGAAACATCTTCAGTGCTTGCCTCTGTTGTCTTCAACTTGTTGCTGCTGCTGTGAAGTAATTAATTGGTTTATGGCTGTTGTGAAATGTGAACTAATGAATTGGTAATTAATCGTAATTGGTAAAGTAAACTAGCTAATAGCAATGGAGATATCAACATTTGCAACCAATAGACACTATTAACAAACCATATATTCAATAAATAAAATAACACTCTAAAAGCAAAGAAGAAAAACACTTTTTCCTATCTCAACATTTTTAGGGAGCAATATAGATTACTCCAAACGAAAATTGGATGACAATATAGATCAATCCAAACAAATGTAAATATGCACTTCCTCCTCTAGATATTTCCATCTTTCACGTGATGTGAGGATATATAATTTAGATTAACTTAACAAAATTTTAAATTTTACTATTGTGAGTTAATTAAAATGATAGTAATGGTTGTTAAAAAAATCAAGGAAAGCTTCCCGTAAATATTTATGGGTTGGAAAGAATTCGATTGGTATCTATTGTGATAACCGATCCGGGCCACAAAGTGAGAAGTAGTCCCCACCGTAGATTATGTTCAATCGACGACAATGATAAGAGTTTTGTTTGGACGAGGATTGGTGACGTGGATGAAATTAGCTTGGGATTGGTGATGAACTATTCCGAATTTGTTACATTACATCTTTTCATAAATGAAAAGAAGGCGCGAGTCCATTTCCATTTCCCCCCCAATAATCTCTGTTGTGGACTTCTCGTGATGGAACGTGAAACTAGATAACAACATTAATAAATATTAAGCAAAGTTCGAATATGGAAAATGGAATTGTTCGGGTTTCGGGTTGTTCGGGCCAGCGCATCAAGTAACTTAACTCATTACTCATTACACTCTTACACATTTTATTACACTAATTTAAAATATTTTCTCAAATTTTTAACCAATTTATTTCTACCTCGTATATATATACTTTATTTTTTTGAAAAAAACTAGTCAAAATTTTAAATCAATTTGTATGACTTGTAAACTTGTTATGTAATTAATCATAATTGGTAAAGTATTATAGCTAATAGTAATGGTGATATCAATATTTGCAACCAAAAGACACCGTTAATTGTTTATTTGATATTTTAGTATTAATTAAGTAGTAATTGAATTAAAGTATCTCGTTTAGTATAACCATGCAAATCTGGTATTTGGCGTGTGGTAATTGACAAAAGCATAGTGATAAAAGGAGTTATTTCAAAATAACTCATTGCCCAAATAACTTCAGTAAACTGTTGCCAAACGAGTTATTTGTAAAATTGTTCGAATTATCCTAAAAATTGAACCTTTAAAGATTAGATATCAAATTTAGTAAAATTATTGTGACTTCAATCATAACTTACTCAATAGCATATATCCTATACACTTAGCCTTACCCTCAATCAACAATATTAAGTTAGTATATGTTGTTGATTGTATACCCTAAACCATCAATACATTATACACTAACCACATAACCTATACCCTAACCATATGTCCTTGAGTTGTGATTTTGCTAGTATAGTTAATTTAAAAGTGAAATTCATACTTTGATTTTCAAAACATAGATAAAAAGTGATATTTGCTAATTGTTATACCCTAACCATATATCCTATACTTTACACCACATACCTTGTACCCTAACCACGTACCATAAACATAAATTAAAAAGGGATCTCCTGCCGTTAAAGACTTCAAATGACTTCAAGTGAACATATGTTAATAAAAAACTTAGAACCGTCAAAACCATCAATATCTTATACCCTAACCATATACACCTTAAACCATATGTACCTTATACCCTAACCATATACTTCATATCCTAAACAACGAACCGTCAAAGATTACTTATCAAGTTTAGTATAAATTGTTGTAACTAATGGTTAATTCATTTATTAGCCCATAAACAATTACATACATATATACATATTAGCCTTCAAAGCATATAAGAATAATTTTAACTAGTCATGCCCTCCATATAAAAGTTAAAGATTCATATTTCAAAAGCTAAAATTATGAAAAACCAAAAAATTGAAAACACCAAATTTGTTTCCTTCTTTCTTTTCACAAAAATACTAAAATTTCTCTCCTTCTTTCTCCTTCCATACATTAGAAAAACTCAATTTTCCCTCCTCTTTCTCTTCCATAAAATTGAAAGAACCAAATTATCCTCTTCTTTCCTTCTACAAAAAGTTGAAAAGTCAAAAGTTTCCCTCCTTATTTCTCTTTCATAATCAAAAGAATCAAACTTTCCCACTTCTTTCTCTTCTCACATATCAAAACCACCAAAATTCCCACTTGTTTCTTTTCTAAAAAAATTCAAATAACCAAATTTTCCTCTTCTTTCCCTTCCCAAAAACTTGAATACACCAAAATTTTCCTCTTCTTTTAAAAACATCAAATTACCAAACACATTACTTTACTTTATTTATATTTAATTGATAATTTTATTGAATAGTTAAATTAACCAAAATTTTAATTTATATATTATATTAATATTGTCATGATCTCAAGTGACCTTCATGTTTCAATTTTGGTAATTTTCTTAAAATACGTAATATCAAGTGAGTTTCATATTTTTTAAATTTTTTATACGAAATGAAAAAATAATTTTACTTAAGTTTAGAATGAAAAACTTTATTTTGAAAAAATATGCATTGTATATTTTTATAATTATTCAAGTGGATTAGATGAAATTCGGGTTGAGTCGGTCGGGTTACGGGTTAATCGGGTTCGGGTCAATCGGGTTCGGATTAATCGGGTTGCGGGTCAGTCGGGTTGCGGGTCAATTGGGTTGCGGGTCAGTCGGGTTGCGGGTTAGTTGGGTTGCGGGTCAATCGGATTGCGGGTCGGGCGGGTTACGGGTTGTTGACTTTTAGTCAATTCGGATTGCAGTCGGGTTGCGGTCGGGTTGATCGGGCGGGTTAATCGGGTGCTATGTTTTGACACATACTCATACCTGCCTGACCCGTCGGACAGCAGCCGCCAGCCAGCGTGCCATTGTTCGAAGGGTTTAGAAAGAGCAGTCAGCCAGAGCCAATCTCTCTCGGCGACTATCTCCTTCAGATGAAGCTTCAAGTCGCGCCATGAGAACCAGGTCATCCCTCCGACATCCAAGAACTCCTGCGGCTCCTACTCTACCTCCTCCTCCTAAGAACACTCCGTCATAGTGCACAACCGGGATCGCCAGAATCGTAGTGGCACAAGTCTGCCAATCGGTCAGGTTCAAGTCGGCGGAAACCCCGACCCTGAAAACCCTAACCCACATATTCGTTCTCTACCTGAAAACCCTAGCCTAGGCGGCAACGTCGTACTCCAACGACTGCAATCGCACACAATTGAATGTGTTCGACGTCATCAACACACTCAAAAACTTCGGATTGGCGGAGGGATTCACCAGGGCGTCCAAGCTCCATGGCTGCTGTCGACTAAGATCCAGCGTGATGAAAGACGCTGATCATTTATTGAATACTATGGACGAGATTACCTTTGCCAAGCCCCTCTCGAGGGCCAACAGTTCAAATTCGTCTCGCGTGTCGGGGGTTTCGGGTGTGCAGCTGAGGGGAAATCATATTCCTGAGTGGTTGCCGGATTTTTCTGAGGAGAGCACGTATATGAAGGAAGGTCTTGAGGGAAAAGTGGAGGGTATGAAAGTGGAGTTGGCGTTGTGGGAGAGGTCAGCTACCGACAGAGAAGGAGATGGAAAGGGAGTTGGTGAGACAACCGGCGAAGGTAGTGGAGGAGAGTTGAGAAGTAAGAGGGGAAGAATGAAAGAGGAGAAACAACCGTCATGGCGAAGAAGAGAAGAACAATGTAGCAAAATGTGAATACTGTCCACGAGATCCCCTTTGTGAACCGCAGTTCAAAATTGTCTTTGTGCGCCGGGGGTTTTGTGTGTGCAGCTAAGGGGAAAGCATATTCCGTAGTGGTTGCCTGATTACCCCGAGGATAGCACGTACAGGAAGGAGGGTTTTGAGGAAAAATTGGAGGGTAGCAAAGTGAATTTGGCATTGTGGGTTGGTGAGACAACTGGCGATGGGAGTTGAGAGGTGAGAGGGAAAGAGTGAAGTTCCATATGATATGCGCATAAGAGAAGAAACAATCCTCATGGCGAAGAAGAGAATAACAATGGATACTATCAATGTGATCCCCTTAGCAAAGCCAATCTCGAGGGCCAACAATTCAAATTCATCTTGCGCGTTGGGAGTTTCAAGTGTGCAGCTAAGGGGAAAGCATAATCCGGAGTGGTTGCATGGTTTCCCTATGGAGTGCACGTATAGGAAGGAGGGATTTGAGGGGAAATTAGAGGGTAGGAAAGTGGAGTCGGCATTGTGGGAGAAGTCAGTTTCCGGCAGAGAAGGAAACAGAGGGAGTTGGTTGGTGGGACAACTATTGAAGGGAGTGGAGGGGAGCTGAGAAATGAGAGGGAAAGAGTGAAGTTCTAGATACGCAAAAGGGAAGAAACAACCCCCATGGTGAAGAAGAAGAGAAGAGCAATGGATGCCATCAACGTGATCACCTTCGCGAACATCTCAAACGTGTCGGGTTTGGGTGTGCAGCCGAGGGTTAAACATATTTCGGAATGGTTGCGGGACTCTCCTGAGGAGAGCATGTTAGAGTTTTGAGGGAAAAGTGGACGGATGGAAAGTGGAGTTGGCATTGTGGGAGAGAGCGAAAGAAACAGAGAAAGAGAGAAGTGGTGAGACAACTAGCAAAAGGAGTGGAGGAGAGTTGAGAAGTGAGAGGGAAAGAGTGAAGTTCCATACCCTCATGCCGAAGAAGAGAAGAACAATGGAAAGGTGACGATCAGAGAACCCAACTGCGTACTGGAATCAAGGAGTGCTTAAATGCCTACCCTGACCAGCACCTCTGCGCTTGCCTTCTCAGGAGGCTATTATTCTTCTATGGATCTTATTAAACCATTAAATACAAGTGTCTTTAAACTGAAAGTTTTACTAGGGTCACCACTACGGCTACTGGATATTCTGCAAATCATACATAGTTCGGCAGATGTTCGACATCGCGAATTCACATCAAATGAGAGGGTCAAATACTATACTTACTGTCAAAAAGCCATTGTAGCAATCAATAGGACAGACATAGTAGATTACACGGATTTCATTCACAGGCACAAAGTTCATCCTCCTATGCAATTTCACGAAAACTTCTAAAACTCTTACTAGACAAAAGGTGACAACAAAATATATTTCCGTAGTAGTACGTCTTTAATAATAGCTCTCACCACCCAAAGTAAGGATGACAACGAATGAAAACGGGTGTCTCCGAATCCATCAACTCCACATTTTTATTTTTCCCCACATTTGAAACCTCTGCAGACTGAGAGTACGATGATGAGGATCAATGCGACGAGGATACCCAGAACAATGAGCTTGATCTTCATATTCTGCAGCCACATCTTTCTCCTGATTTTCGTTCCAGTTGATCGGAAGTCTTGAGCCTGCAAGTACAAAATTTTTTCGCATATATTAGAATAAGAATTGAGAACCCCTTTCCTCTGTTGTGGCACGTCCAGCACAAACATGACCACTGGGGTGATTCTGTACTTAAAAACAAATACCACAAACACACATCCCACCAACAACAAAGCAAGCAGAGTTACTTGTGACATTCATATCCCGGAGCCAGTGTATGTATCATGCAGGCTCAATAAGTCGCATATATTGACAGCATTGAGTCTTGTGAACATATGAAGCTAACATTTTTTCATGTGTAAAATGGAAGTACCGTAGAAGCCTTAGGAACAAACTGCTATGTAGTAGTAGAGTATCAGTGTATCACTCACCTGCTGATGGAGATTCTCAGTTTTGTCCACCAGAAGTTCTATCTTTTCTCCCCTGTCCAAGACCTACATAAAATAAGAGAATTTCAGCTATTTGTGGGGATATCGTATTTGACAGAACAAAAGCATGTGCGTTTGCCGGAACACAATCCCAATGGGAAGTCAGCCTCACTGTTTCAGAAATTAGTACCAAAACTAGATTAAGTAAATTGGCATGATGCACTCTCTGGATCATTCATGTATGCAAACGAACTCACAATAGGGACGAGTTGAGCAAGAAGGACTATAATTTGGCCAAATGTTCATAAGGCCACATACAGAACATATTTAATTTTGATTGTCCGAGGAGGAAACACTAAGTAATTTGAAGATTTCAATCACAAATCCAGAAATACATCAAGCAAAAAAGAACAAACCCAGAAACAACAGTAAAAATATGAAAAATACATCAGTGAACTAGAAGTTTCTAATGAAACTGCTTAAGCAAACAGAAACATCTTCCAAATGGAACAGCCATAACATGGAGGGGCAGGGAGGTTTTGATAACACTCAGCTGGGGACATCCACAACAATGGTGTGGACAGGGTGGTTTACGACACTCATTGATACTCAACCTTATACCTATGGCAATATCAGCATTGATCTCATTATAATGCACATATGTATACACGATAAGAAATTGGAGCATCTGGTAAACAACTAACAGTTCATTCCCATGTAGCAGGAGCTACACTACACATTCACAAGACAGCTGTCAAAAGGAACACGAAATATGGTATATTCATGATCATGAAGACACAGAGAAATATGAACATTTTACATCCACATTTACTCTGGTAATCTGGTACTAATAACAGACGCACTGGTGATCTTTGTTAAACCAAGATCAGAAAGATGATTCACCGTACCTTTTCAATGTTCTCCATCATAACTCCTTTCACTTCTGAAACCTGAGCTTTAACCTTTGCAAGCTTGCTTATCTCTTCAGGATGATCCACACAGTACTGCATATGCTCTTTCAGTTTCGGCCTAAAAATACGCAAGGGTTTTTGTTACAGTCAAGAACTTGTAAGAATAGAATAATCAATTATTCCACCAATCTGAAAGATCGGATTACCCAAATTCCTTGTTCAGGCTATTGGCAGCAGCAGTTGAAGCCTTCCCGCCACCATATTTGGACATGAAATCTTCCTTGATACGCTCCAGAAAAGCCATGGGGACCTGCCTTCCAGCTGATTCATCGGCAACGACACAGTACGCTGCAAAGTAGAATACGAAGTCAGTACGCCGCCACATCATAGAGGAGATACATACAATACAACTAGAAATGAAAACAACACCGACTAAGATCTGCGATCCACTTCAAGATTGATTCATCTCCCTCCTGGATATCGATTCTACTCAATCAAAAAAACAATACGGCCAAGCAGATCCTGATCAACAACTAAATCCTTCTAATTAGACTTACTTGGCGGAATGACACTAAACAGTCAAAATTGGAGCCGACTAACTCCATTACAGAAAAAGGAACGAACAGAAACGAGCGAGGAGGAGAAGAGAAGGAACTCACTGTAGCCATTATCGACGAGATAGTTGAAAGTGTGGCCGTCGCAGTTGTAGGTGAACTTGTTGTTGGTAGCGGGGAGTTTCTGGAGGCACTGGAAGGCTATGGAGTTGAAATTGCCGCTGAATTCGGTGTACTCGGTGAGAACCACAGTCCCGCGGGAGACGAAGGAGTAGATCAGAGTTTTCTGCGCCATTTCCGGCGGGATAGGGAGGCGGATACGGCGAAGGCAGCGAGAGATCTGAGATTTCTATGGGAGCTTCGGCCGTGTCGTTGCTGTTACGTTTGCTGAAAAGCCACTCTATCTGTCTATCTATCTCTCCGTCTCTTTCTAAATTCAGTCTACACGACGACTAGACACCGCACCACACGGAAAACCGTACCACCGGCCTCTCTCTGCTTTTCTCCGGTTGCGGGAAAGGGAGGAGAGGGAGAGGGAGAGACTTTTGGAAGGGAGGTGGGGGGAAAGGGAAAGAAAGGAAGGGACGAGAACGGGGGTGGGAGGTTTAAACGGTGAAAAAGAGAGAGACGAAACAAAGCGGAAGCGTAGATCAAAAGAGAAGAGTTGGGTTTATTGATGGTTTGTATATTTAATTGCTGACGAAGGAAGCTCTCGAAGAGAACGCCCAAAAATACATATATATAAATAAAAAGACAGTTGGCAAATGGAAATAGAAAAATAGTTTTCGGACCTTTTTTTTACTGAAAAATAGTTTTCAAGACCGATTTAAAAATAAACAATAAAAAAGGCCAACAAAAGGTTTATGAGTTACAGAATAATCATGGAATTTTGAAGACAGAGACAGGACATCCGGGCCTATTTCATACTAGCGTCATTTGGCATGAGGAAGATGAGGTATGAAATTTGATAATATAACGGGGTGTATAGCTTATTGTTGTATAGTTTTTTTTTAGAAACACGTGATAAAAATAGTGAATTTTAGTAGGAAAGAGACATGAATGATACAACGAATCAAAAATCAGCCTTATGAACCAAAATGAAGTACCTCTTACCTTGTGAAACAATATTGTTTCTAGTAATATGATGAGGTGGAGTAAGTTTTATAGAAACCGAATTCCAGAAAATCGAATAAAAATTGCATATCCTGCCGGTTTTCGGGAAATGAGCATCTCCCAATCGTTGCTAGCTTTTACTCGGCCCGTTGGTCGATTAATTTGCTTTATAAAACTTTCATCTTGTCATCATTGTGCTTTCTGGTTTTTTGCCAAGTCATGATAAAATCTAAAGAAATCATGAATGAACAACACGATTTGGGATAGAACCACCGTTCCTGTATCCCTAGAAAATGGTGGTAAACACGGACTCACCTGTCAAACTGGTTTGGATTGAGATTTTTATCAAGTATCAGGGAACCATGTGATTATAAATTAGACTTGATCAAAACGGGCCAAAACTTGAAATTCGGCATGTTTGACCGACCCATGCCAAATTCTAATTATTCTTTACTTTTAAACTTTCTATTTGAAAATAAAAAATAATGAAAGAAAAGAGATTACTGCAATTCGACATTTGCATTCGTGAATAAAACTATAGAGTTTCGAAAGAAAACTGAAAATGTTTAGGATCGTTTTAATGTTAAAAATAACCAAATAGATATTTCTGATTAGTTTTTTACTAACAAATACCAAACGATTCCTTATAATATACACTATAATTTAATCATTATGATATCAAATAATTACATAATATATATTTGAAATAATAAAAATTGGACTAATTGGGTTGGTCGAGGTTGAATCATTGAATAACTTACATTATATTTTAGCCACTAAGATATAAAATAATAGCATAATATATATTATGCTAGAGAAAATAGCTTGTTTTAGAATGGCAAACGCATGATGTTCATTTGTTTTACTTGATGGGAAAATCCCGTGTATGTCAGACCCATTCAACTCTTTTATTTTATGATTAGCGGTTAGCCCATTAGAATCCATGCATTAGTTTATTGTTAAATTTTTTTTCTTTTTAGCAATAAAAAAGATTATTGTTTTTTCCTTTTCATATATATTTTACCACCACGGAGAAATAAAAGGACTTAAAGAAAAAAATTGACACTCGTGGACCCATTTAAATTTGCATGTGTACAGTAAGTTGGCCCGTTCCACAGAGAAAAAAGAAAAAAATTGACACTCCCTATTCTACCCTTCCTACAAACGCTCCTGGAGCAGGGAATTTGAAATGGGGGAATGATTTTTTCCTCTCTGCGATTATATGTTTTTAATTTAAAAAGATACAACAAATGTACTTAGTGTGATTGGTTATGATCTTTCCTTTTTTTTAAGTGGTCATGGTTTGAATCCTAGTAAGTGTCTTTTTAATGGATAAAAAAAAGTAATTGTGAAGACCAAAATGTCATTCCTACTTTCACTCTGGATACAGGAAATTTAAAATGGGGCTTCAAGTTTTTTCATTTGGCTTTTATTTATTGTGTAGATTAAATTCAATGCCCACATAGCCCTACAAAATACAAAGGCCCTTGTACTTCTAAAATGAGATCAAAGAAGGTGGTCTAATCCAAATTTCGTATAATAACATCCTCAAAGCTAAAACTAAGACACAATAATGGAGAAATATTTTGCCAAATGTTTGCAAAACACTATGATCAAAAGAGCCACTCTACACATGTAGTGTAGTACTAGCAACACAAAATTACAGTTTTTCTCGCCTCAAGGGCAAATGTTGGACCCAGTGTTGAGCAAGTTTGGGCCTGGGTCCATTGAGAGCAAAACTCCACTAAGATAGACTAGGCCCAAGATGCAGAGGAGCGCTCAAGCCCGAAGACCGCATAATGGACTTGAGGGACGGGTCGTCGGTCCGTCTGGGAAGCATCTCTAGAAAGAATGCGCGTACACACCTGACGAAGCATCGATCAACGTGACAGGATCTTCCTTGGGATTATAGACCTCGTTGTGTGTAAGGGATGGCATTTAAAGCCACCAAAGGCGTCTGGATAGCTGGACATTTGTAGACTGTTTGACATCTCATTTAATGCTAAAGACCCCGAAGAGGGTATAAATACCCCTCACAACATAAATGGTGACTCAAATATTTACTCTCTGACTAAACTACGCTTCAACTTATCTTTCTAACTTAAACACCGGAGAAAGTCCCAGGCCAAGCAATATAAATAGAAGAAGGCAGCAAGATAAACTCACATAATGTAGCAAAGCAATCATACACAAAACAATATCAATTACTCTTTGATTACCGATATGTGTGAGAAGTTATATGTGTTCATTCTCTGTATTGCTTGAGTGTTGTGAGTTTGTGTAAATTCTCTCTTTAGCGTGAGCTAGTGAGGAAGAGAGAAGATTTTTATGCTCTATTCTTTCAAGGGTTTGAGTTCCACCAAAAGAACTCACTTGGAGTTAGATGTGAATAAGATAAAAACTTGGACACCTAGTGACTAGCACGAACCTACACCACAATAAAACCCCAATTAGAGCCCAAGTTTTTAAACTCTAATCGGGTGCAGTATAGGGCAAGTATTTAGATATCGACCCGGACCGGTCCGTCTATCCCTACTTTTGTTGTTGAAATCATTATATAGAAACATAAATTTAGTTTAAAGGTTTGCTAATTGACATAAAAGAAAGCAAAGGTGATTGTGTTTGAAAACTCTTTTGTGGGAAAGTCACTCGGGTGTCGCTTCCCCCTAACCGCTACCATGCTATGTGGATTCGAACGATTGCCTTGGGCCCATTAATTGTGAACCGTAGAGGAATGCATATGTGGTCGGAGACCATAGTCTCAATTGCTAAACCGAGGTAAGGATGAAAGGCCGTGTCACTCGACCCTCTCGGTTTAGACAATCGGTAATTGACTTACTCCCTCACTCAACTCTAAGGTCGGACGGTTTAATCACGATTAATCGACTTGCTTAACTCAATATTGAGGGTCACCCTAACTTAACCTAGTTTAGGTGGCTTAGAAAGCGGAAGGAAAACCAACTCGGTTAAGTATCCCTTGAAAGGGGGATTTTCCTCTCTAAACTAGGCTAAGGTGGCAAATTAGATTACTAGCACCTAAATGCACATACCTAGGGGTGCTAAGCACAATTATGCACAATCCATAGGTTGCTAAGCACCTAAATGCACAAAACTAAGGGGTGCTAAGCACTATTATGCACAATCCTTAGGTTGCTAAGCACCTAAATGCACAAACCAAAACGCACCGCATCGCTCACATCCGTTCACGGTCAACTGCCTGTGTTCACGGTCTTAGTGATCATGAACTCACCTTGCGTAAGTAACATTCACATTGGCTCTGGACGCCTCGCGATTCATGGTAAACTCCCCTTCTTCACGGTCTTGCATGACCGTGAACTCCTTCAGTTAGCCGTGAACTGGCTCTTTTTCACCTCTTCTCCCGGTTTTCGATCCTTTTCGCCAATCTTTCGACTCCGAGACTGGTTTCACCTGTTAAACCCTGAAACACACTCAAACACGAAGAACCTAGCGTAAAACCAACCTTTTAGGTGCAAAATTGGCACAAACATCTAAGTAAAACGGGGGCAAAACATGTGCAATTAGGCCAGAATCACTCCCCCACACTTAGATGTTTGCTTGTCCCCAAGCAAACCACTTCACTCACATGGTATATTTCAACCTACACAAATACTTTGGGGAAAACTCAAAGGGCACGAAGCGAGAATTCTTGATGTCATTGACAATCAACACATGAACCGTTGCAAGCAATACCGACATCCACCACAAACGACATTCAAAGCCACCAAAACAGGCAAATGAAAAGTTCTCAACTTATTCATGGATAAATGCAAGTCTCAACAAAATCGCTTATCGACCACAACCAACCATGCATGGAATTCAAGTCCGAGGAACAAATGGAAAGGCAATGAAGGTCCTCACTGGGGTATGAAATGGTAAGTAAAACAAGAATGGATCACTCACTCTCAAGACCAGTGGGGTCAGAACCTTTTTGGTGCAAAAGATGTGCACAATCATAACCTCTCGACCCTATCGTCTCAATACCACGGCGGTAACCTCTAAACGCTAGAGTTCACGGGATGGTTGTCACCACTAGCTCGTCTGGAGGTCTTAGACACGGGTTTAGATGACTGGCGATTGGCTTGGACATGGGGAAAAAGCTTTTTGGGTGGTGGCAATCATGACGTGAGGTTTTACATCTTCAACCTAAACCCGAAGGGTCTATGTTTCGACTAAAACCCTTCTCTTCAATCCAAGGCCACTAGCATCGGCCAAAACCCTTATCTCTCCTTCCCAACTATCACCCATCATGAACTACCTTGAAGCACTCTTCCTCAATCAACTCTTGATAGCTCTTTAAGGTTTGGTAGTGAAGGAGTTCTAAACAATGTGGGGGTTTCGATGGCTTAGGTGCCAAGAAACCCCGCTTAGAGCATGTACTTTGGTTTTTCATGGCACTCTTACTTTATTTACCCCATTTTATTACCTCTTTTTCGTTTCTCTTTTATCTTCTTTTCTTTCACTTTTTTTTTTCTTTTTGAGGGGGGTATTAGAGAGTAAAAACACTTGCCACCTAAACATTTATCTACCAATGCTCTCTTTTTGAGGAACTAACTCTAACACTACACTACATTTTTCATTCCTAGCAAGAACCACACACAAACCTCCTATGTAGAATCTCTATGGAAACTCAAAGGTAAGAGCTCTCCGGGACACACGGACGACTGATGTTTAGACACGAAGAAAGGATTTGGGGGGTCGTTCTACTAACACCTTTAAGCTCACACGAACGAAGCTCCTAAATTGAGAACGACCCACGGAGTCACAAGGCTCAAAGGAGTTGACTAAGGAATGATGCATTTCGGGACAATCAACTTTTGGGCGTGGACTCATCCTATGCCTCCATCATACTTGCTAGTGACAACTGTGATGCCACACACCGTGGTAAGAGGGAACTATCACACCGAAAGAAACGATCGGCTCAAATCTCACAAGCTACCTAGTTAACCAACCATCTATTCCAATTCACAAACACGATGCATGGCAATTGTAAACAACAAGTGATCAAGTCAAGACATCCATTCATTTATACACACTTGAGAACTAAACTTTTGCCCTATCCTAATGAACTTCTTAGTCATTATCATAGGATATACTCGATCACATGCAACAATTCAAGATCAATGCCACAAACATGAGAATTTCCCACCATCCGGCCACTTTGAACATGCAAACATTGCTTTGAGCCCTCAAAATTTTGAAATGTGGGCATACAAAACGCTCCAAGCAACATCTCACTCACACAAGCATACTAGTAGACTACCCCCACACACTTAAACTTGGCATTTCCCTCAATGGCATAAGAAAGGGGTAGAGTGATGTTACCTCTTGGGCTTGGTGAGTGAATGTAGGAATCAAACCGGGGTAGGATAATTTGAGCTTCAAGGAGAGACAACAAAAAACAGACACAAGCACAATACGACTCGCTCGAGGCAAGGTTATTACAAGCACGCTACATAGTAGTAGTAGGTCAAACTTGCTAACCTTCGTTGGGTTGCCTCCCAACAAGCGTTTCTTTAACATCTTTTAAGCTAGACGGAGACTCCAAGTCATGCATCTTGCAGGAACACCACCTCCTTGTGTTGCATTACCTCTCCTCCAAGGTAACGCTTCAGGCGGTGTCCATTCACTTTGAAAGTTCCTTCCTCCAGGTGGGAGATCTCAACCACCCCGTATGTGAATACTTGTGTTACCACATACGGGCCCGACCATTTCGACCTTAACTTCCCTAGGAATAACTTCAACCGGGAGCTGTACAAGAGAACCTGGTCTCCCGGCTGGAAATCCTTCCCTCCTTTCAGGCGAGCATCATGCAAGCGCTTCGTCCTCACCTTGTAAATCTTGGTCTTCTCAGGCTTGGAGACGCCACTCCTCAAGTTTAATCACCTGTAACTTCCTTTCATTTCCACACAAACTAGGGTCCATATTCAAAAGCTTTGTGGGCCCAGAAAGCCTTGTGCTCTAGCTCTACGGGTAAGTGGCACGCTTTGCCATACACCAAATGGTAAGGCGATACGCCTGTTAGTGTTTTGTAGGCCGTGCAGTATGCCCATATAGCATCACCGAGCTTTGCATACCAATCCTTGCGGGATTGATCCACGGTCTTTTCTTGAATGCGTTTTAGCTTCCTATTTGATAACTCGACCTGTCCACTAGTCTTGGGGTGATAGGCTATGGACACCCGGTGGTTGACATCGTAGCGAGCGAGGAGCTTATCGAATTGCCCTTGAAAATGGGTTCCTCGGTCGCTAACAATGGCCCTCGAGGTCCCAAATCGTGAAAACAACTTTTTCAGAAATCTACAGACTCGTCTTGCATCATTGGTGGGGAGAGCTTGAGCCTCAAACCACCTCGAGACATAGTCTACGACCACAAGGATGTATTTGTTACCAAAAGACGAGGGGAAATGTCCCATAAAATTGATGCCCCAAATGTCAAAGATCTCACAAGTGATACAAATTGTTTGGGGCATCTCTTTTCTATTAGAAGCATTACCTGTCCTATGGCATTTGTCGCAATGATTCACGAATTTGTAGGCATCCCGGAAAAGGCTCGGCTAGTAGAATCCCGACGGGAGCACCTTTCTTGCAGTTTGGTTGCCTCCGTGGTGACCCCCAGCTGGCTCTGTATGACGGTGTTTCAGAATACCCTCCATCTCCTCCTCCAGTACACACCTTCGAATGATTCCGTCGGCCCCACTTCGAAAAAGGTGAGGATCATCCCAGAAGTAAGCACGGAGGTCAGAGAAGAACTTGTTTCTCTCATGTGTAGTCATCCCCTTACGTAGCTGCCTTCCAACCAGATAATTGGCGAAGTCGGCAAACCACGGGGTGATACTCTCTGCAGCGACGAGGGCTAGTAAACATTCATCAGGGAAATTGTCATTTATCTCTCTCGGATGAGTGCTACATCCCGGTCCTTCGAGCCGTGAGAGGTGGTCAGCTGCAAGGTTTTTGGCCCCCTTTTTGTCCTTGATCACCACATCGAACTCTTGAAGCAGTACGATCCATCGAATCAGTCGGGGCTTGGCATCCTCCTTGCTCATCAAGAAGCGGATGGCAGAGTGGTCTGTGTAGACAACAACCTTGGAAAGCACCAGATAAGACCTGAATTTATCGAAAGCAAAGATTACTACTAATAGCTATTTCTCCGTGGTTGTGTAATTCTCCTAAACATCATTCAGTGTCTTTGAGGTGTAGCAAATAGGTTAAAAGTGTCTACCCCTCTTTTGACCCAAAACTGCTCCCACTGCATAGTCACTAGCATCGCGGATAATTAACATAAACGATCACAAAAGTTTGCACTTTGTATAAAATAGTCACTGAAACACCCTAACCCGGCCGGGTACTTGACTCACTCCTACCGTCACTCTAGAAAATGGCCAAGTGCAACCACTTCCTAAAGTGTAGTATAGCGGGTTTAGGTTTTAATGTCAACCCGGGTCCTAGATGTGATGACTACTCAGTGAATTCTTATTATCTAGCGGTGAAACTAAAGTGTAGGTTCAAACAATCAAAGCAAGTTAAACGGTTGTTTCAAGTCGAGAGAGGTCACCCGGATATGGTTCCCCCTAGACTGCAATTAAGCCGGATTGCAATTACCAAGTTCAGTTTCTATGAAAGTTATACTACGGAAGGTTCTTAAACAGCCTGAAGTCTCGACTAAAGGTCTCCAGACCCTCTTAATATGAGTCCCCAGCGGGCGACTAACCTCCACCGGAGTAAACAGATTGAGGCCCTAACGAACCAAACCTCCACTACCGAAGTAAATTCGGTACAGAATAGTGAATTGACTCCTCGACTAAAGTCGCCAATTCACCACCTTCAATTAAGGGTGCTATATTAACCTAGGCAGATATTCTCTTTCTTGGTTAAAGCAGAAATAACAGGAATTTGATCAGGATTCAAGTCATTCAATCATTCAAGCCTCAATTGAACATAATCAAATCATAAAATCTGTACTTGGGTTGATACAATCAGACCTAACATACAAATCTAGGGTTCTCCATACCCAGATGAATGAGAAAACTATTCCATGGAGAAAGAAGCAAAAGCAGATTCAGATGCGGAAACCATACTGTGAAGGATGGGTTTCTGCTCCTGGGCGTCGATCGACACTTATCCAAGCTCAAGCTGGCCTGCAATGGTGATGAAGATCAAGCTAGGGCACTTGGGAACTCTTGTTCGTCGCTTTCTCTCTCTAGGAATCGCTCTGTCTCTCTGAAACTCGGAACTCCCTTCTCCTTTTTCTGAAAATTGGCTTAAAACCAGAAAATCCCGACTCACAGGGCCAGGCCACACGGCCGTGTGACTCCCCTAGCTGCTCGTGTGGCTTTGCAAAATGAGGCGTTTCGTTAAGTGACTTCAGGCTTCCTATGCGGCCACGACCCACACGGCCGTGTGAGTGTCCAGGCTGCCCGTGTGGCTTTTGCTGAGCCTTCACACGGCCACAGTGGGTCTCCTACACGGCTATGTGGCTTTTGGGCATGCACGTGTGGCTTCTCAGCTTCTCGCCAACCGTCCAAACTTCTTCCAATCGACCCCGAACTTGTTCCTAAACCTTCATTCACGTACTATGACCTGAAATATCACAAACAAGAACAACCTAGCGTGAAATCGGCCTAAAACACGGGAATTGACATCTCAAACGGCTCAAGAATAGGGGTAAAAACATGTGTAATCAATGGTATATCAAATTCCCCCACACTTAACGGTTTGCTTGTCCCCAAGCAAACCTGACTAAAACTAATTCAACTCTCCAGACCTCTATAGCAACAAACAACCCCGATCGTCGGTAGAGGATTTTCTAGATCATATAGCAGCTTACGAGGTCAACTGGTTTTCTAAGATGTTCCCTATCTCTCTCAATGCGAGTACTAGACTCAAGCCAGGATCATGAGAAGAAGTAGAAGTAAGACAGCCAGTTCATGGATAAAGGGACTCACAACATTCACAACCAAGGACTCGTTGTACCGGGGTGCTCTTTCACTTCATTTCATCGTTGGAACCCCTTTTTCACTTTCATTTTACCTTCTTTTTTTTCTTTTTATTCACTTGGTGGGGGTTCCAACTGCAGTCTTTTGCATGGCCGACCCTTATTAGTCGAGCAAGAGCAATTTCTGTACATCTGGCGCTCGCCAGAGTACTTCTTTTAAATCCTTTTCCTCAACTCGTGTGGAGAGTCAATGAAATTAAGGGGGGTTGGAAGCTCTATCCGTGCCCTTAAAAACACATCCTCAAGTAGGCAAACCGTTCAACGGGTGGAAGTTTTACTTGTACTAGAGACAGCTTAGCTTCACCTTGTAGGAGTACCCCACTAAGGATCACTAAAATCTCTTCCAAAACCCAATTTTGTGCAATGAATGGTGCCGCACACGTTGGGCTTACCCCATGTTTCAGATTTAACAATTTTGACATTGAGGACCAACTGCATTTTATTTTTCACATGAGCACCTTGTTCGATACACGAGTCCAAAACACAATCCACATAGAGTGACCATTACCACATGAATTCAACGGTCCTAGCTCCACTAATTCGCAAAATCAACTGGCACAACAAAGAGCTAGATAGGAAAAATCTTATACTTCAACATCCTCCATAGTGCTACACTACCTCCCTAGGTTGCATATTACTATAGAGACTGTGAATTCAAAGCATACTGGGCAGACAATTTGCAAGGAAATACGTACTTGGAGCCCTCAAATTTAAAAATTTGCACAGTGGACTAGGCTCCAAGCACACAAACAGATCTAATGCAGTCAAAAGAGAAATATCCCCCCACACTTAAGATCGACATTGCCCTCAATGGAGAAGAGGGAAGGATAAGGGGAACGATGTTACTAGTGTGCATGGACTACATGAGACTGGAAGCGGACCCGTCGAGTGAAGCAGACTGGAGAGGGACCAGTCTGGAACAAAGCACAGCTAAAGGGTGACAGAAGAGCTCAAACACAACATGTTAGGTCCAATGGTTAGCCCAATAATACATCATCCAAAACAAAGGAAAACAACCAAAACCAAACCGGTTTACAATTCGACTCAAAACAAAAGAAAGAGATTAAAACCGTGGTGGGGTTGCCTCCCCACAAGCGCTTCTTTACCGTCTATTAGCAGGACACCCACGGTGGATAATCAGCGGGGTGCAGGAGCAGGTGACTCCAAGAGTGGATCCACATCGCTCTTGATGTATAACTTCAGATGGTGGCCATGCACCCGTCGGATGCGACCACCATCATCGGTCAGCTCGACCTGGCCATCCGGCAAGATGCAGGCGAGTGAGTACTCGGATGGCCAGTGTGGTCGTGGTGCAGGAGGTGGGACCAGCTCATAGTGGTCTCCACCTTTCTTCCGAACAGGCTTAGCCACCTGCGGCTTCGGCCGCCACTCCTCCTTGAGCTTTTTTTTGGGAAGTGAGGTTGCCGGGAGTAGCGGTGAAGGCGTGAGAGGGGGGTCCTGCAAAATGAGATGCATAGGGGGGTACACGACAAGCTCGTGTACCTGGTGAGAAATAGCATGCATAGGTGTGACAGCAGACATATCACAATGATCAAGGTCAGCCACAGAAAAAGTAGCCTGTTTATTCCCAGCACGCAAGATCAGTTTACCACTATGCACATCAATTAGTGCCTTGGCGGTGGCAAGAAATGGTCTACCCAAAATCAAAGGCACATCCACATCCTCATTTATGAGCACTTCTACTATGCTATATAGCATTGGTGCTTTAATGTACAGCTTGAAGTTGTACCATTACATTAAATGTATAAGTTTAGGTGGTACCATAAAGAAATTTGTATCATTATGTTATGGTACAACTTTACAACTTGAAGTTGTACCATCACATAAGGTACAAGTTTAAGTTGTGCCATAAAAGAATTTGTACAAAAAGTATAGGTACAATCTGAAGTTGTACCGTAACGTTAAAGGTACAATTTTAAGTTGTACCATAAAGACAAAAACCTATAGCACCAATGCTATATAGCATTGTAAAATTCCTCCCTCATTTATATCCAGAACAACAAAATCAACAAGATATGTGAATGCGCCTACTTTAACAAGAAGATTCTCTATGATACCCCTAGGATGCACAATAGAGCGATCAGCTAACTGAATGCTCATCCTAGCAGGGCTAAGTTCACCTAGGTCTAGATTTTTATACAGATTGTATGGCATGACATTTATGCTAGCGCCTAGGTCCGCCAAGGACTTCCCTACATGCATGCTGCCAATATGAAGAGGGATAGTGAAACTCCCTGGGTCCTTGCACTTTTCGGGCAGCTTGTTCTGCAAGATGGCAGAACACTCCTCACTCAGCATCACTGTCGAAAGATCCCCAAGTTTCTTCTTGTCAGTGAGGAGGTCCTTCATGAACTTGACGTACTTGGGCATCTTCGACAGTGCCTCCACGAACGGCATGCTGATGTTGACCTGCTTCAACATTGCTATGAATTTGGCAAACTCAGTCTCCAGCCTGTCTTTATGTAGGCGAGTGGGGAAGGGAAGCTGGGGTACGTGCTCCTTAAACACTGGCAGTGGCTTGGGAGCAGGTGCTTCCTTCTCCACCCTCACTTCTACATCATTGGCTGGAAGTGCTGAAGCAGGCAGTGGCTCTTTCTCCCTATCCTAGGAAGGTACCGCCGATGTGGACTTGCCACTCCTGATGGTGATGGCATTCAGCTGCTGGTGTGGCTCCCGTGGATTGGGGATGGTAGTGCTAGGTACAGTTCCCGGAGTCCGTGTATTAATTTGGTGAGCCATGCTACCCATCTGGTTCTGTAAATCTTGCAAATTGGCCCCTTGGTTCCTCTGACCTGCCTCCAGTGAGGCTATGTGACTCGACTCTACTGTCACTCTAGGAATTGGCCAAGTGAAACCACTTCCTAAAGCGTAGTATAGCGGGTTTGGGTTTAATTATCAACCCGGGTCCTAGATGTGATGACTACTCAGTGAATTCTTGTTATCTAGCAATGAAACTGGCATGCAAGTCTAAACTATCAAACTAACAAAGCAAGTAAACTGTTGTATTCAGGTTAAAGAGGTCACCCGGATATGGTTCCCCCTAGACTGCAGTTAAGCCGGATTGTAATTACCAAGTTCAGTTTCTATGATAGTTATACTGCGGAAGGTTCTTAAACAGCCTGAAGTCTCGACTAAAGGTCTTCAGACCCTCTCAATCTGACTCTCTAGCGGGCGACTAACCTCCATCGGAGTAGACAGATTGAGGCCCTAAGAACAAAACCCCCACTACCGGAGTAAATCCAGTACAGAATAGTGAGTTGGCTCCTCGACTAAAGTCACCAACTCCCTACCTTCAATCAAGGATACTCTATTAACCTAGGCAGATATTCTCATTCTAGGTTAAAGCAGAAACAACAGGAATTTGATCAGGATTCAAGTCATTCAATCATTAAAACCTCAATCGAATATAATCAATCACAGAATCAGTACTTGGGTTCATACAATCAAAGCCTAACATACAAATCTAGGGTTCTCCATACCCAGATGAATGGGAGAACTACTCCATGGAGAAGAAAGCAAAAGCAGAATCAGACACGGAATTCATACTGCGAAGGATGGATTCCTGCTTCTGGACGTTGATTGGCACTTCTCCAAGCTCAAGCTGGCCTCCAATGGTGTTGAAGATCAATCTAGGGCACTTGGGAACTCTTGCTCGTCACTTTCTCTCTCTAGAAGTCGTTCTTTCTCTCAAAAACTCGAATCCCCTTGAGTTGTGGCTGAAAATCTGCTTAAAAGCATCAGTGGCCAAAGCACGGTCGAGGGCACGGCCGTGCTTTGCCTGACTCCGCCCGTGCCTCGGCCAGGGCTTAATTACACGGCCAGTAACTGGTGGAAACACGGCCGTGCTTCGCGATGTACACGACCGTGCTTCAGTGCCCGTGTTTGCAACTGAATTGGCCAAACCAAATTTGCTCTCGGCATAAAAAGCACGGCCAGCAGTACACGGCCGTGCAATGCCTTGGGTCTGCCCGTGTTTTGGCTCCAGCTCACCGAAATGACTTCCGAATGCCCCGAAACTCGCGGTTAGCCTTCCCTTTAACACCTGGGACCTGAAACATGACAAAATAGCACAACCCGGCGTAAAATAGGCCAAAACACACGACTATGCCCCTCAAACGGATAAGAACTAGGGGCGCAAATATGCGCAATTGCATCGTTATCACTATGCTCTGCTGGGTGGTAGTCATGAATGCCGCTAGAATGTTTTTCAGCTCCGTCATCTAAGTATCTGGAGCCAGAGCTGCAGCTGGCTTGGCAAACTGATGCTGGGGCTGCTGGAATGGTTGCCCCTGCCTAGGCTGGTAGGGATGCTACTGTGGGCTGGCCCCTGTCGAGCCGGGAAAGGCTGCCTCTGCTGAAAACCACCAGCTGGTGCTGGGAAACCAGGTGGTTTAGTGGTGTTGCTGTTCCAAGAGAAATTGGGATGCTGGCGCCACCCCTCATTATATGTATTGCTGTACGGGTCAAAGCGCCGAGCATTGGCGATGAAGTCCAACTGCTCTTGGGGAGTAGTTGACTCCCGCATAGCTTGGCAGTCTTCCACCAGATGATTTGAGCTCTCACACCACTGACATTGAGCTACTGGAGGTGTAGACAAACCTCTGCCTAGAATAAGACTGTTGGGCTGCTTCAATGTCTGCACTAACTCGGCCACCTGCTGCTTAAGCCCGGACCTGGCCTCCATGGCGTGCACACCACGGTCCCGAAAATTCATGCCTCTGGTGCCCTGCCCTCAGTAAGAATATCCCCTCCTGGGCATAGAGACTCAATCACCCTCTGGCTGTCCGGAGAGAGGGCACTGTAGAAGTTCCCCACTGTGAATGCATCACTGAAGTCATAATGGGGACACTGCCAGAAATACCCCATGTACCGCTCCCATGCATCATGAAGTGACTCGTCTGGCTCTTGGCGGAAGTGAGTGATCTCCTGCTGGATCTCTATGGTCTTTGATGCTGGGTAGTACCTGTGCACGAATTTGTTGGCCAGATCGTCCCAAGAGGTGATAGACAATGGGGGCTGGGCTCCCACCACCTCTTAGCATTCCCTGCAAGAGAATGGGGAAGGAGGTGAAGGCGGATTGCGTCATCAGGGACACCGTTTAGCTTGAACCCGTTCGTCAGCTGCAGAAAACGGGAAAGATGCACCCTTGCCTCCTCATCCTTCAAGCCATGGAACTGGATAGAGGATGTAATGAGTTGAATCCAGCATGGCTTGATCTCAAAATTGTTCGCTGGAATAGGCGGGCAGAGGATGACCGGGCGGATGTCAGCAATCCGTGGAGTGTAGTAGTACTCCAAGGTGGGACCCGGCGGCGGTGGATGATGATGAACCCCATCTGCCTGGGGTATGGGGTTGTTCCCCAAGACCTGATTCACCGGGGGAACCTGGTGAGGATTCCCCCTGGTGTGGATTGTAATCTCCTTCCATCTCGTACTCGTCCTCGGACTCGCTGCTCAAATGGCCGTCTATGCGCTCCTCCATAGCCAGTCTAGCTCACTTTTGTCTCCTGAGTTGGCGACAGGTGTGTTCAATCTCCGGATTCAACGGCAGTAAACCTCCCGACTGGCTACGGGTCATGCACTACCTGCACACAATCAAGCAAGCAAACCCGTGAAGGCACAAGTGGGAAAGAACAAACAGTCAATGCGAAAATGAAAATGCTAAAGTAACAGAAATCACTTTTCTTCAACAACCTAGCCGTCCCCGGCAACGACGCCAAAAACTTGACTCACTCCTACCGTCACTCTAGAAAATGGCCAAGTGCAACCACTTCCTAAAGCGCAGTATAGTGGGTTTGGGTTTTAATGTCAACCCGGGTCCTAGATGTGATGACTACTCAGTGAATTCTTATTATCTAGCGGTGAAACTAAAGTGTAGGTTCAAACAATTAAAGCAAGCAAAGCAAGTTAAACGATTGTTTCAAGTCGAGAGAGGTCACCCGGATATGGTTCCCCCTAGACTGCAGTTAAGCCGGATTGCAATTACCAAGTTCAGTTTCTATGAAAGTTATACTGCGGAAGGTTCTTAAACAGTCTGAAGTCTCGACTAAAGGTCTCCAGACCCTCTCAATCTGAGTCCCTAGCGGGCGACTAACCTCCACCGGAGTAAACAGATTGAGGCCCTAACGAACCAAACCTCCACTACCGAAGTAAATTCGGTACAGAATAGTGAATTGACTCCTCGACTAAAGTCGCCAATTCACCACCTTCAATTAAGGGTGCTATATTAACCTAGGCAGATATTCTCTTTCTAGGTTAAAGCAGAAATAACAGGAATTTGATTAGGATTCAAGTCATTCAATCATTCAAGCCTCAATTGAACATAATCAAATCATAAAATCTATACTTGGGTTCATACAATCATACCTAACATACAAATCTAGGGTTCTCCATACCCAGATGAATGAGAAAACTACTCCATGGAGAAAGAAGCAAAAGCAGATTCAGATGCGGAAACCATACTGTGAAGGATGGGTTTCTACTCCTGGGCGTCGATCGACACTTCTCCAAGCTCAAGCCAGCCTCCAATGGTGATGAAGATCAAGCTAGGGCACTTGGGAACTCTTGTTTGTTGCTTTCTCTCTCTAGGAATCGCGCTGTCTCTCTAAAACTCGGAACCCCCTTTTCCTTTTCTGAAAATTGGCTTAAAACCAGAAAATCCCGACTCACACGGCCAGGCCACACGGGCGTGTGACTCCCCTTGCTGCCCGTGTGGCTTTGCCAAATGCGGCGTTTCGTTAAGTGACTTCAGGCATCCTACGCGGCCACGACCCACACGGTCGTGTGAGTGTCCAGGCTGCCCGTGTGGCTTTTGTCGAGCCTTCACACGGCTACAGTGGGTCTCCCTACACGGCCGTGTGGCTTTTGGGCATGCCCGTGTGGCCGGGTACTAATTTTTACCCAAATGCCCTTGATTGACTCATAAACCAAAATAAGAAACGGAAGACTTGTAAAAAAAAATGGAAGCTTTCCATAAATAACCATAAAAAATACTGAAGTGAACTGAAATCTCTTATAACAAAGCCCTAACACTTGGGCAAACCTCAACCATAGAATCTTAATCTGAATCTCCAGTCACTACTCATAATCGTAAATCAATAACTAAAACTCTACTTTGTTGTCTGCTCAGATTCGATCTCAGTCACCTCCAGTGATGCTTGTACTATCCTCCTCTAGCTGGCTTGCCTCAAACAGGTTTCTCGACCTCGCTGCTCACTAACTGCTCCTCTAGCTGCAAATATCAATCTAGTTCTCGCTTATTCCTTTACTAAGTTTTGGTGAGTGAGATGGGGTCAGTCTACGCCCTTACGTTTTAAAATGTCTAATACTTGAGTACTTTACTTAAACACTTAACTTTGACTAGTGGAAGTTGTTTGTACTTCCAATCTTAAAATCTTAACTCTTAAACTTTGAGGGAGTTGAAGCTACTCTCCTCTCTTAAAGCTCAAATCTTGACTTAAATACTTGACTGACACGGGGATCCCTCACTAGCTATTGCTAGCCGTCCATGCTACCATACAATAACAATTTCCTTTAGTACATTGCAATAGCCATACAACCGCCCAATTCCATTAGATACAAACTTCAGTTCCCTTTTAACCTCGTAATTTGTTGAAATAAACTATCATCATTAATCTCATAATTTCATTGGTGGTTTGCTGGCTTACCTCACTAGAAGAATGGCGATGCCAGGGGGATAGATGGTTCAAGAATCCCGCCCCCATCCATTATCTGGGGGCTTCTCCTGGTCCATTTAATTCCCCATAATCTTTCGTCCCAAGAAAGCCTGTCGTCGTGCTTTGTGATTCTTTTGGAATCTCGACAATAGCCAGAGCAGAAGATGGTGCTCGGGGAAGATAGTGATTCCGCCTGTCAGCATCTACTGCCCTCCATCGATCAATTGCGGTACAAAGCCCGGATCGACAAATGGCCCTGCACCTTATCCTCTTGCTATGATCTCCTCCATCACGACCTATATCTCTCTGCCTTCCATCACATGGGATTGAGCGGCTGAAAAGTTTCCCTTCTCTTTACATACGCACGACTAAGAACGAGGCTTTTAGGGTTTGAAGGGTATTTTGGGAATCTCATAATTATGGGCGAGTTTATCCGAAACTCAGTTACCGCCCGTAACGTTATCGTTTTAGGTCAAGACTCAACACCGGCTGAACCAAGAGTTCACATTTTTAGTCCTTACTGATATTACGATGGAATTTGACAAATTTCCCCCAAGGGTATAATAGTCATTTTTTCATTTGGCAAGATTGGGCTGTAACATTTCTCCCCCCGTTGGAAAAATTTCGTCCCCGAAATTAGAATTGAATGATACCGCCTTGGCTGGGATGTAACATTTCCCTCCCCCCTTAGGAAACTTTCGACCTCGAAATTTGCTCTACATCAAAACTTCTTGTGTACAGTCATGATAGTCAGCTTTCATACGAGCATTCGAATAATCCTTAGGAGGCTTAGCGCTGAAATCCTTATACCACTGCTTTTACTTCCTGTATGCATTAGAGACATCCTTTGTATCTTTCTCCTAACTTACGATCAACTTTACGACTCTTTTCAAGAATCATGACCTTCCATTTTGCATACTTGTCCACTCTCGGTGCCTAACTTAGCACTTCTTTATCGGCACTTGAATTTGATGTTATCGTACTATCCATTCTGCTACTCTTTGACCCTAGCTAAAATTCCTCGTACAGTTTACCCATCCTAGAAATTTTCACCTGAGAGATCGACACCTTTCACCAGCATAGGCGATCTTGGTTTCACTTTGGGGTATGCTAGCCAGTTCCCTAAACCTATATCCCTCTTACTCCGTTATTCATGACTCTTCCTCTTGATGTTCCTTTCTAGGTTTAAGTGTCCCTTGCTCGCGACGTAGTTCTCCAAGTTCTTATATCCTCTTCTCACTTATGTACTTTGGCCTACAAGGTCTTACCTTCCACTATTCTTGACGACTCTAATTCCACCTTAAAATTGGCCGAAATTTCTTGATGGACTTCCTATGTATCACTTGTTCTCCGTTGGTAAACCTAATGCTTCCTGGTAGTCTTATGTATTCCTGCTTTGACATTTCCTAACTTTTTTCCTCCGCGCACACTCCTTAAACTTGAGTCACTTGCACATATTCCCACTCTTTTATCAAGAACTTTCATATCCTTCCTTAACTTCATACACTCTACGACATCTCTACTGCCACTTCACAGTTATGGCCTTACGGCTTCCCAAAGTCCAGTACTACTTCTAGATTGCTTACCAATCAGTGACCGATTTTAGCAACAAATTTGCACAAAGAAACTTGCAAATCCCACCTGAGACTTGACCAATTGACTTCTTGAAATCTTGTCAAACTTCCTTTAGCCTTCCTGCTCTTTCCTGGTATTATACACAAACTCTCTTTATTACGACCGTTGAGACTCTTCCTCCAATTCTCCAACATCTATTAGAACTTCCAATAAACGTTCTACTTGCTTGTCTATACTCAGTTGGTTGAATGACTTACTCCTACAGTTAGTTCTGAGATTCCAGCTCTTAGCCCTCTAGTTCCAACTTATACGGAGGTTCCTCCTTCTGTCATCCCTCATGTACCCTAGGAAGGCTAGGTGCTTCCTCCATTTAGGATAGGACAATCCAATAACAAATCATCATGAATTCTTGCATCCCCCTTCCAACCGTCCCAACAAACTCCCGACCTTTTGTAATTTGGGTAGTTTGTAGGGTCTCTAATATCCTCTTTCTAGCTCGGTGTTATTCACTAGCACATTGTTACTATTTATCCAAGCTCAATCTCTACCTTGATTATCTTGATGCTTGTCTTGTTCCTTTTAAAGGCTTGCTATCAGCCTAACTCCCCAGGGTCATGTACCCTCTTCCCTAGTGACGTAGTTTATCTATAAGGGTTCGTTTATCATCATATGTAAATGATTATGCCTCCTCTCCGCCTTGACCTTTTGACTCTTTGACGTCCTTTCATACTTCCTGTAACCTACTTATTACATCCTCTTTTGCTTCATTCATACAAACCTATCGTTGCTTAAGGTTTAAACTCCCCACTACTCCTTGTCGCCGCATTGTAATAGCATCGGCCACTAAAACCAATAAAGTGTTCTTAGTGGAGCCTCTTTGTTTCCTCCTTGCCCCTCTTAGGGTCAAGGACCCTGAAATCCTCATTGTTGCTAATGAAACTCTATGCGGCTTGTTGTAAGGTATTAACCTGCCGAAACCTAGCTCTTGGTCCAATGTCGACCACGTAGGTCACCTAGGACCTCGTGCCTTCCAAAATTTGCCAAAAATTTGCACCTTTAAAGTTCCTGGCTTCTCCTTTAATAGAAAATATGTTATTCTCCACCTCTACCACGTATACCAAGGGTGATGTATTTGAAATCTTATTGAACTTCTTCAAGCCTCCCTGTCCTCATTCAACTTGTACTCAACACCTCTTTGTTGGTGTTTAGACTTGAATTCCTCGCACATTTCATTCAACCTCTATACACCTTGCCAACGTTCTTCATTCCTTCCTAGGTTGATGATCATAATCTCTTCGATAACGTCCCAAGAGTTGGTTAACTGATTCACCAACCATTACCCATCGTGTCAATGAGATACTTGGTTATGAGAGACTTCATAATTTGTCCTTAACTTGACATCACTAACAGACTCCACCTCATTTGCCTCATGTCTTGAGATTCTACTTGAGTTGGCCACATTTCTTGCTTCCTTCCTTTCATACTGATGATCGCCACCCACCTCAATCTCTTATTTTACGTACCACAACATGTTAAATCTCGTCCTAGCATATTCTTAACCCAATGGCACTCTCGTGTTACCATCTCGTCTTAGCTTAATAGATCCTCCGCTTGTTTTCTAGTAGTAAAATCCTCGTACTTCTTCCTGAAGTCCTTCAAAACTCTTGAGGGATTCCCCTATGATTGAACCTCTTCTATTCGAACTGGAGTTATTAACATTAATACGACTAGAGTAGACTGGAGATTCTATAAACTCTTGAAAAAAAAACCTTCGACTCATTTTCCCGTCCTTAAAAAAAATCCTTTAAAACCGAGACCGACATTCCAATATTCCCTGAAAACCAAGGAACAGAGGAAAACCAGGCTCTGATACCAAAATGAAACACCCTAACCCCGCCGGGTACTAATTTTTACCAAAATTCCCTTGATTGACTCATAAACCAAAATAAGAAACGGAAGACTTGTAAAAAAATGTAAGCTTTCCATAAATAACCATAACAAATACTGAAGTGAACTGAAATCTCTTAAAACAAAGCCCTAACACTTGGGCAAACCTCAACCATAGAATCTTAATCTGAATCTCCAGTCACTACTCATAATCGTAAATCAATAACTAAAACTCTACTTTGTTGTCTGCTCGGATTCGATCTCAGGCACCTCCAGTGATGCTTGTACTATCCTCCTCTAGCTGGCTTGCCTCGAACAGGTTTCTCGATCTCGCTGCTCACTAACTGCTCCTCTAGCTGCAACTATCAATCTAGTTCTCGCTTATTCCTTTACTAAGTCCTGGTGAGTGAGATGGGGTCAGTCTACGCCCTTACGTTTTAAAATTTCTAATACTTGAGTACTTTACTTAAACACTTAACTTTGACTAGTGGAAGTTGTTTGTACTTCCAATCTTAAAATCTTAACTCTTAAACTTTGAGGGAGTTGAAGCTACTCTCCTCTCTTAAAGCTCAAATCTTGACTTAAATACTTGACTGACACGGGGATCCCTCACTAGCTATTCTGGTTGCCAACTCATACGTATGAGAAGCCATCCAGGCTTTCCTTAAACTTAAACTTAGCTAGGGGAGTCGTAACGATTCATCCCCCTACCATCTTAAACTTATCGTGGTGGCTCTTCCCAAAGATTCTCAAGAGCATAACTGTTGCTCATCTTAAAAGTCTCAAGAGCATAACTGCTGCTCTATCTCAAAATGTCTCAAAAGGCAACGGACTGGCGCTAGTGACTAAAAACACTTAAAACAACTTCACCTTCTTGAAGGTAAGTTACTTCTTAAAAAGAACTTGTTTCTTTAACTTAAACTTACTTGTAAGTAAAGCACACAACAAAAAAAACTGAAAGCATAACTCACACAAATCATATGACATTATATTAGCATACAAAGGCAAGTACGGCACTTAGCAGTCAAATCTCAAAAACTTAAATACTGTAAGGCGTATAATTTACCCCCTCTGTACACTCACCTTCTAAATTAAGTCGACGTGATTTGAATCATCTGTGAATCCGGTAGATAATCATCCTCAACTTGCTACTCCCCTCACTCTGCCCAGAAACGCTTTACATTAATCATCATACCCCAGTCGAAGGCTTGAAGCTTTGCAAACTCACTCAATTATCTTCCCCATCTCTATTGCGTAGCCGTCCATGCTACCATACAATAACAATTTCCTTTAGTACATTGCAATAGCCATACAACCGCCCAATTCCATTAGATACAAACTTCAGTTCCCTTTTAACCTCGTAATTTGTTGAAATAAACTATCATCATTAATCTCATAATTTCATTGGTGGTTTGCTGGCTTACCTCACTAGAAGAATGGCGATGCCAGGGGGATAGTTGGTCCAAGAATCCCGCCGCCATCCATTATCTAGGGGCTTCTCTTGGTCCATTTAATTCCCCATAACCTTTCGTCCCACGAAAGTCTGTCGTCGTGCTTTGTGATTCTTTTGGAATCTCGACAATAGCCAGAGCAGAAGATGGTGCTCGGGGAAGATTGCGATTCCGTCTGTCAGCCTCTACTGCCCTCCATTGATCAATTGCAGTACAAAGCCCGGATCGACAAATGGCCCTGCACCTTATCCTCTTGCTATGGTCTCCTCCATCGCGACCCGTATCTCTCTGCCTTCTATCTCATGGGATTGAGCGGCTGAAAAGTTTTCCCTTCTCTTTACATACGCACGACTAAGAATGAGGCTTTTAAGTTTATGTAATTTAAGATATATATATATATGATACGTGGTCAATGGGTGTGGTGAGCGGTTGGTTTAGGTATAGGGTTTGAAGGGTATTTTGGGAATCTCACAATTATGGGTCAGTTTATCCGAAACTCAGTTACCGCCCGTAACTTTATCGTTTTAGGTCAAGACTAGACACCGGCTGAACCAAGAGTTCACATTTTTAGTCCTTATCGATATTACGATGGAATTTGACAAATTTCCCTCAAGGGTATAATAGTCATTTTGTCTGTTGGCAAGATTGGGGTGTAACAGTTACAAACCTTTAATTTGTAACGATTTGGTAACATATCTTTGAGTGTATACCCAAATGGTAATTTCCATCCATCTCCTTCAAAAAAGATAACAGATTGCTTATGTGGCTTCCAACAAAGCCTCCTAGTCAGCAAATATTTAATAAGATAATAAATACTTAAATTTTAGTTAACATAAAATTAAATCATTAAAACAAAGGAAAATAACATCCATGGTCTTTCTCCTTCTCTTTCTACGCAAACCCCTCTCCCTCTCTACCTCGCTCGCCGTCAACAATGGCGTTCTCGGCACAGAATCCCTTTCCTTTTATGGCGCAGGGCCACAATCCCTTTGCTAGCTCTTGCTCTCCACATAGAGCGGACCAAAAAAGCACTGCCGAATCACCTTCATAAATATCAAAAATACCGATGTCCTCCCTTACCTCCGGCGACCGAAAACACCGATGTCCTCCCTTACATTCTCAATATCCGCTTCTTGACGCTTCGACTTCCTTTCGCCATGCTTTTAAGACCCTTGTTCATGATCTTATCGTCGTAGGGAATCGTCCCCAGTTTTCCACTCGTTGATTAGCGGGGAAGGAGGGTTTGGGTTGGCCTGCTATTACTCTATCTGGACATCGATTCCTCCCCGGCACTCGGAAGAGTTCGCGCTTGAGGAATCCGAAAGGGTTTGTATTCAAAAGATCCAGCTTCCATTGGCGAACGAGTTGGATTCCTAGTCTCTGTTTTCAGAAGAAGAATCTGCCGTCATGGGTTGATTCTTACAGGAATAGAGAAATTGAACTCTCCGATCATAATCTCCACCGCTAATTGATTCGAGTAATCGAGACTGTGAAAGAAAGACCGCGTAGAGCAAATATTGCCGGCGGCGAGATCATGGAAGCAACGAAGAGAGGAAAGATAGAAAGTTATTTTCCATTGTGTTTAATGATTTAATCGTATAATTATTAACGAAATAATCAATTCATATTTTATTAAATAATAGCTGACTAGGAGGCTTAGTTGGAAGCCATATAAGCAATATGTTAAGTTTTTGGACGGAGATGGACGGAAATGACCATTTTGGTATACACTGGAAAGTATATTATCATATCGTTACAAATTAAAGATTTGTGACCGTTTTGTACAAAGTGCAAACTTTTGTGACCGTTTATGTTAATTACCCCTAGCATCGCACATGAGCTCGAAGGGAAGGTCCCAATCCAGTGAGACCATTATGGGGGCATTGGTGAGCTTCTCTTTAAGGATGTTGAAATCATCAAAACATTCCTTCGTGAAAAGGAATGGGGCGTCCTTCTCCAAAAGCTTGGTCAAGGGCAATGCAATCTTCGAGAAGTTTTCGATGAAACGTCGGTAAAACCCCGCATGTCCAAGGAAACTTCTTACACCCTTAGCTGTGGTTGGGGGAGGGAGCTTGCTTATTGTCCCAACTTTGGCTCGATCCACCTCAATCCCCTTCTTGGAGATTTTGTGACCCAACACAATGCCCTCCCTGACCATAAAATGGGACTTCTACCAGGTCAAGGCTAGATTGGTTTCTTCACATCGCTCAAGGACCTTCTCCAAGTTGGCAAGACAATGAGAGAATGAATCTCCGAACACTGAAAAGTCGTCCATGAATACTTCCATTATCTCCCCAACTAGCTTATCAAAGATGGCCACCATGCACCTCTGGAATGTTGCCGGTGCATGGCACAATCCAAACGAGATGTGTCGGTAAGCAAAGGTCCCGAAGGGGCATGTGAATGTTGTCTTGGCTTGATCTTCTGGGGAAATTGGGATCTGGAAGTACCCTGACATCCCATCCAAGAAGCAGTAATAACCATGCCCAGTGAGTCTCTCCGGTATTTGATCAATGGAAGGCAAAGGGAAGTGGTCCTTTCGAGTGGCTTCATTCAATCTTCAATAGTCAATGCATACCTTCCACCCCGTCACCGTTCTTGTTGGTATAAGCTCTTCATTTTCATTGGCAACCACAGTTATTCCTCCCTTCTTAGGGATCAACTGGGTTGGGCTCACCCATTGGCTATCTAAGATGGGGTAGATAATCCCGACATCCAGCAACTTGATCACTTCTACTTTCACTACTTCTTCTAGATTAGGATTCACTCGCCTCTGGGGTTGCCGAACCGGTTTGGCCCCCTCCTCCAGATGGATCTTGTGTGAACAAAAGTTTGGCCCAATTCCCTAGATGTCTGTGATCTTCCAAGCTATTGCCCTCTCGTGACGCCTTATGACCTCAATCAATTCTACCTTCTGCTCGGGTGTAAGATTGGCGTTGATGATGCTTGGAAGCTTCCCATCATCCCTCAAAAAGGCGTACTCGAGGTGAGGAGGTAGCGGTTTCAGTTCCAACTCGGGGGGTTCCTCCAGAGAGGTAGGGGTTTTCGGCATTAAGGGTAATGCCTCCAATTCTTGGTCTTGCAGGGGTTGGCTCTCATCCTCTGGGGAGTCCAGGGCGTCTGTTCCTACCAAACAACACTCCTCAAAAGGGTCAGTAGTAAGGGCACCCGCAGACGCGAGTGCCTCCATGAAGTCAAAAACCTCTTCACAGTAATGAAAATCATCATGGTAATGAGACAACTTCATGCTATCATCAATGGAGAATGTGACCTCCTCCTCTCCTGGCCTAAGCACCAACCTACCTCCATGCACATCAATCAAGGCCTTGGCGGTGGCTAAGAAAGGCCTTCCCAAGATGAGGGGGACTTCAACTTTCTCATCAATGTCTAAGATAACAAAGTCTACACGAAACACGAGAGGTCCTACTTTAATGAGCAAGTCCTCCACAACACCTTTAGGTCGTACTACAGACCTATCTGCCAACTGAATGTGCATCCTAGTGGCTCTAAGTTCTCCTAGTTCTAACTTTTGAAACAACTTATAGGCCATCACATTAATGCTAGCTCCTAGGTCCGCCAAGGGCTTTCTTATGCATACGTCACCAATAAAGAAAGGGATAGTGAAACTCCCTGGATCTTTGCGTTTCGGGGGCATGTGGTTCTGCACGAGGGTGGAGCATTCCTCATTCAAGCCCACATTAGCTACCCCCTCAAGCTTCTTCTTGTTGGTGAGGAGGTCTTTCAGGTATTTTGCGTACTTGGGCATTTGAGTGACAGCCTCCAGGAAGGGGATGTTCAAATGCAACTGGTTCATCAACTCCATGAAGTGGGAGAACTCTGCCGCCATGCGGTCGTTGCCAAGCCGTGAAGGATAAGGGAGATTTGGGGTTTCTTTCCTCTTTTCTTGCTCCAGTTGAGGGTTCGGGGTTTCTTTCCTCTTTTCTTGTGGCTTCCGGCTGTTGGGGGGGGGGGGATTACCGCCCCCTTGTTGCTCCTCTATTGCGAGCTGTTTCTTCTTAGGGGGTAGCTGATAACGATGTATTTGCACATGTTTGCACCCTTAGTTCTTATCCATTTGCGGCTAGTAGTCGTGTATTTTTGGGCCATTTTACGTTGGGTTGTGCTACTTTGTCATATTTCAGATCCTAGATGTTGAAGGAAAGGTTAAGCACGAGATTTGGGGAATTTGGAGGTCATTCGGTCGAGCTGGGAGCAAAACACGGGCAGGAGGCCTGAAGAACACGGTCGTGTACACAAACGAGCACGCCAGTGTTTTTATGTGCGAAAGCTGAACTGAAGGAAAAGCAAAACACGGGCTGGCCTAAAGAAGAACACGGCCGTGTCCCAGGCCGTGTTATTTATGTCGAGGCTTATTTGAAGGGAGCTCCTGCGATGTCTAAAACACGGGCGAAGGTGAAGCAAAGCACGACTGTGTCCATCTTTAGGCACGACCGTGTTTTGGCCGACGCGGGCGTGTTTTTAACACGTGGCGAGGGCACGGACTGGCAAAAGCAAAACACGGTCGTGCCCTCGACCGTGTTTTGCCCAGTATTGACTTTTTGAGGCAGATTCGAGCCAAAAGAGAGAGAGTCGACTTTTTGGAGTAAAAACAGAGTTTTAGAGAGAGAAAGTGCGAAGAACAAACCCTAGGAGCTATTTGGAGTGGATTTCTCACCATTGAAGCCCAGATTGCATCCCTAGGAGTGAAGATCATCATCACGGAGTAGATTATCCTCATCTTTATGAGTATGACTACTCTGATTACTGTTTTCCTCTCTCTCTCTCTCTCTCTATGGAGTATAACTTTCTCTCACTTGGGTATGAAGAACCCTAGTTCCATGTGTTAGGGATCTTGATTGTAATGACTTGGGATTGTTATACTGTTTGATTTTAATCGATTGATGCATGATTTATTGAGTCAATTAAAGTCTGATAATCTTTTCTTGATTTCTGCTGCAACCTGAGATAGATAGAATCTGTTTAGGTTGTTAGAGCTTCATCAATTGCTAGTGGTAAATTGATTATACGAGAGTTAATCGATTTACTGATTTGTACTGGAATCCAATTCCGGTAGTGGAGTTCTGCGTTCATAGCCTCAGCTTTCTATCCCGGTGAAGACTAGTCGTCTGTCGGGTAGTTGGACTGAGAGGGTTTGGTCAGCTTAAGAGATTCCAAGCTACTGTCAGATCTTCCGCAGTTTAATCAACAGTTAATCAACCCAGGGTAATTACAACTGAGACCTAACTAAGGAGCTAGGGGGACTCATTCCCGAGTGGCTCTTCCCTTGCTTTAGAAAACCGAATCATTTCATGCTTTCTTACTGCTTTTGCTTAAAAACACAATCACTCGACTTAGTTTGCTAGATAATAAATATTCACGGAGTAGGCAATAGATCTAGACCCCGGGTTGACAAATAGAGCTTGCCTGTTACTGCATTTCCGGACTATGATTACACTTAGTCGCAGTTTGGTGTTGTGTTTTAGTGTGTCAGTAGCTCTTTGGCCTCTCTTCAACTTCGAAGAGTCATGGCTACCACGTCGACTTTGTCGACTGATTTCCAAGACTGAGCCGCCTGCGAGATACCCCTTATGCTTGTGGCCAGGTTGATCAAGTGGGTTTCCCGGCTCTCCAACCCCGCCTCTATGGTCGAGAACTTCTCTGTTGCCTCTCCCCATCCCTTTCATTCTAGGTAAGGAATAAGGATCACGAACCCCTTCGCGATTTCTAAACTCGATTTATCGATAGTCTAATCCGAAGCTCGTATTTTATTAGCGGTGACGTCGAGGGTTCGATAAACAAGGAGATCAACGTCCCGGGTCATCCAACCTAGGCCTAGGCGTTCTAGAGGTACGGGAACTTGATCCCTTTGAGTTAGATCGATCGATTTGGTGATTTTTCGTGAGGTGCAATTCTGGGTTTTTTGCAACAGGCGTTACAGGCTTTAGTGACAGATTTTGGGTGGTCACTAAAGCTGCTGGGAATTTGTAGAAACGTATTTTTGGATGTTTTAATTGTTTCGAGTCTCTGTGGGTGTTTGTTCCTAGTTTTAATAATTTTTAAAATTGTGGGAGATTTAGGAGATGTCTGTAATTTAATTTGGGGATTTTTGAAGATGTATTTCTATTTTTAGAAATTGTAACAATATTCGTTTTAATTAAATAAAACTCTTTCCGAGGGGATTTTAATGGTTTGATAATTTTCCAAGGTATAGGTGCTCATGATTGACATAGAAAAATTATTTTCTAAAACTATAAGAAGGTTCTAGTTAGGTGAAAAATTCGTCCAAGATAAAAATAATTTAGAAAAATGGTCGTTTTTTATGGGATTAATTCTAGAAAAATTTAATGCGGGGTTAAAGGGCCCTTGGAATGAGGTTCAAGGACTGGAGTTTGAGGAGAGGATGTCCTAGTGATTCAAAAGGAGGCTTTTAAATCGAGAAAGGTTGTCTTAGAGTATGAATTTCTTATTAATAGGTTTCCTGGGATAATCCGGCTAAGGAGGGAAAGAAGGTGAGAAAGTTAGACTTGATTCTGTACAAAAGAATCCTTCCTCGCCTACAATCAAACGTTGTAGTCTCTCGTGATGAAGAGGTTCACACCGGTTAGTAGGGGAGGAAGAGTCGTGTCTAGCAGAAGCAAGAGGAAGGCGGAGAACTCGGCAACGACGATCGCGACTGGCGGGGGTAAAGCGATGGAGAGGCCGCGACCCTATCCTCCTAGAAGACCCGGGGTGTTGGGAGTTCGAAGTTGGCCGCTGAATTGTGGCCCGAGGACGGACCTTGAAGAGAATAGCGGCGGAGCTCCAATGGTTAGGGTCGTTGAAGAGGAAGACGATGAACCGATAGAGGAGGAGCCAAAAGAGGAAAAATGCGCGGGGCTTGAGCGTGAGAATGCAGACGTTGATGCGACTAAAGAGGTGAGTGTAAAGGGGGTAAAATCTCTGTCGTAGGTCTTTTAGTTTCCTCTTTTCGTTCAAGTTATTATTTAGTTAATTTTTCTAGTATGCGCGATATGTGTGTGAGGCATCCCACCGCCTGTAAGGGTGGAGTCACGCGTTGTGCTATGTATGATTGTATGTGATGTTGTATGGATTGATGGTATGAGGAACCCCCGGGCGGTTGGGTCACTACTGGAAGGCGAGGCGTAACGGAGTATTTGAAGGGCATGGACTGGACGGCGAGACGTAACCCAGTTCCATTGCCGAGTTTGGGTATGCAACCGGACGACGAGACGTAACGCGGTTGGCATACTAGGGTAGGGACACCATACAACGAGACGTAACGTGTTGGTCCCTAGTGTTGGTATCTATGGATTAAGAATATAAGTAAGGGAATTCTAAAGATAAGGTAGGAGTAGATATCGCTTATAGACTGTTTGATAGTAAAGTTTAAAGGATGAAAGTGAGAACGACTTTCGTCTAAGGAAGGCATTCCCCTAATAATGTGTTTAGTAAGGAGTTTGCCTAGGGAAAAGACCTTAGGAAGTAACGACGAGACTGACCCCTTCTCACTCACCAGGTCGAGGAAGGGTTAGCAGAGGCGGACTGCAAGAAAAGGCAAGGCGATGCGAGCAGCTGCACCAGCATTGATGAGAAGTCAAGGAACTCGTGAAGAGTCATAGCTAGAATAGTTTAATTTCTTGTACATGGTTAGGAGTGTAAACTGGAGATCCTGAGTTCTTTCATTTTAAGTATTGGGATTGTCATTTGCCCAAGTGTTCAGTCTTTTTGTTTGAAATTCTTAAACATTGTCGGTTTATTGATTTTAAAGAGTTGTTTGGGTTGCTCCGGAGTAACCGGTTTGTGGTTTGGTTTTCAAAAAGGATCGAGCCGTGTCATATGTCCTCTTCAAGTGGTAGCAAAGGTGCCGGGGTTGCTCCGGGTCATGCACCACCTACACACAATCGGAAAACACCAAGTCTAGCACAAGCAAAGAACACACACTTGCAAAACTGGAAATTAAAAGCTAGATTAAAAACCAACAAATTTTTCAGAATAACAGACCGTTTTCCTCGGCAACGACGCCAAAAACTTGACTTGCACGAAACTACACCACAATAAAACCCCAATTAGAGCCCAAGTTTTTAAACTCTAATCGGGTGCAGTATAAGGCAATTATTTAGATATCGACTCGGGCTAGTCCGTCTATCCCTACTTCTGTTGTTGAAATCATTATCTAGCAACAATACTTTGGTTTAAAGGTTTGCTAATTGAAATAAAAGAAAGCAAAGGTGATTGGTTTGAAAACTCTTTTGTGGGAAAGTCACTCGGGTGTCGCTTCCCTCTAACCGCTACCATGCTATGTGGATTGGAACGATTATCTTGGGCCCGTTAATCGTGAATCGTAGAGGAATGCATATGTGGTAGGATACCACAGTCTCAATTGCTAAACCGAGGTAAGGATGAAAGGCTGTGTCACTCGACCCTCTCAGTTTAGACAATCGGTAATTGACTTACTCCCTCGCTCAACTCTAAGGCCAGACGGTTTAATCACGATTAATCGACTTGCTTAACTCAATATCGAGGGTCTCCCTAACTTAACCTAGTTTAGGTGGCTTCGAAAGCGGAAGGAAAACCAACTTGGTTGAGTCTCCCTTGAAAGGGGGATTTTCCTCTCTAAACTAGGCTAAGGTGGCAAATTAGATTACTAGCACCTAAATGCACATACCTAGGGGTGCTAAGCACAATTAAGCACAATCCTTAGGTTGCTAAGCACCTAAATGCACAAACCTAAGGATGCTAAGCACAAAACATGCACAACCCCTAGATTGCTAAGCACAAGTATGCACAATCATGATAAATAATGCCTCAATCATTGAATTGAACAATACCCAATGACAATCATCCAAAACACATACAAGAAAACTACAGGGTAGAGTTAGGGTTTCACTACACCCAAGTGAAAGGAGGTCAACTCCATGCTAGAAGTGGGAAGAACAAAAGGGGAAAAGGTGGAACCATCTTGGAGGATGCTCCCAGTCTTCTTGACCCTTGAGTTGAGCTTTCCTTGGCGGAAAACTTCCCAAAATCTGTCTTGAAGCCAAACCCTAACCTTCTACTTCCCTTTGGTTCTGTTTCCCTAACTAGAATGTTGAAGAAGGTGTTCTACACAAAAGTGGGCTCTCCCCTCTCTCCTCCTTTCAGCTCATCTTTTAAACCCGAGATGAGCTGAGTTCACGACCGTGAACCATGAAACGCGTCTGTGAACTCCAGGCGTGCGCCAAAACGCGCCGTATCGCTCACGTCCGTTCACAGTCAACTACTTGTGTTCACGGTCTTAGTGACCGTGAACTCACCTTGTGTCAGTAACCTTCACATTGGCTCTGGACGCCTCGTGATTCTCGGTCAACTCCCCTTCTTCACGGCCTTTCATAACCGTGAACTCCTTCAGTTAACCGTGAAATGGCTCTTTTTCACCTCTTATCCCGGTTTTCGATCCTTTTCGCCAATCTTTCGACTGAGGCTGGTTTCACCTGTTAAATCCTGAAACACACTCAAACACGAAGAACCTAGCGTAAAACCAACCTTTTAGGAGTGAATTTGGCACAAACATCTAAGTAAAACGAGGGCAAAACATGTGCAATTAAGCTCGAATCACCTAGGTATTAAAGGGCGAGACACCTTTGAGTCGAGAAGCAATATGATAAACTCAGTTAACAAACAAAAAACCTTGTGTCCATGTTCAACTTTTTATATTTGCTTACTCTGTTTTTACTCTATCGCATATACTGTATTATGTGGTTGTCAGAACAGCCAAAGCTAGAGGTTGATTCAATCTCTCAAGCCTGAATTGTTTCCACTACGTCGAGTTATTAACATACTTGGGCCTATATAAAAACACTTGAGCTATCTGATTGGAAACAAATATCAGAACCCTTTCTAGATCGAGGTATCAGGGTAGGTCTCTAATGAGGAAATCGATCAAATGATGCAAGCGTCAAGCTCATCAGTCAGATTGCTAAGCCATCTGCCTCCAATAACTCAAGTCGAAAGACAATTAGCGACAAGGCCACCAAATCTAGATGGGAACAACTATGCCTTCCAGAAAGGATGCATGCATGGAAGATGTAATACCCCAAACCACACCTAATTTGGATTTCCCTCACTACCCTTCCCGAGAATTATTTATGCTAATAATAGAATGATTTATGGCCAAATATTAGATGCAACCACCAACAACACATTTACTCCCACACCATCATCTCGTGACCACCCCATTCTCACTTTCATCTAAATATTTGGAGATACAAGTTCGCGCTCCTACCTCCATCCTTCCATCATCGTTCATCTCGTCCATCCACTTCATCCCCAAAGCGTCCCATCGTCCTTGCCGTTATCATCGTCGGAGAAGGACCAACATCCTAGCAAACGCTTTCATCAGCTCTCTCTCTCTCTCTCTCTCTATCTATCAGTAGGTAAGAGTGACGAATCCCCAACTTAGTTCAAGCTCCAAGTTGTATAGTTAACTAACCAAGGTTACTCCTATGTCAGCATAGCTTTGATGGCATAGGTACGTATGGGGTGATCGAACGACGATCTAAGCGAGGAACGGAGACTCTCTAATGACTTGAATCTAGTACTAGGCTTACATACGGGGTAAGAAGATCGGATCCCTCGAGTTCAAATCGGCATTTATGTGAGTAATATGAGTTTGTACAATTTTGGGAAATTAGTGAAACACACTTTAGCGACAGATCTGTTATCGTTGCTAAAGTCTGGCCAATCAACCCAGTAGCAACCCCTTTGGCAACGAACAAGAAATATGTTTAGTGACTGTACTTGTGACTGCCACTAAATGAGGTGTACGTTTCATGATTTAATCCTCTATGTTACTTTACTTCCCACGAGTTGGAAATCTATGATTAAGATGTGTCTTCCCATTAGGTCGAAGCTCATATATACATATGCTATGATTGGTGTCGGTCGGTGTGCTAGTTGAGTCGAGTTTGGGGGGCCCTTTCATAAGAATCAAGATTCAATTGATTTTAAGCACATTATCATGTACCAAGCATGGCACGAGCATACTTGTTTATTTATTTCAAGCATGTTATTATGAGTTTTTTTTACCATTAATGCGAAATTAGGTTTAGGACTGACCCCAACGCCCGCATTCAGGAATCATGGAAGCACATAAGCACACATATGGATTCAACAGTTCATTAATGGCTCCAGAGGACTCTAGAAGAAAGAAGTTAAGTTCAGTACTTTAGTGGAACGAGAGACTTGATGTGATTTTATGATGATATTATTACGTCAAGATGTTTCAAACCATGTTGACTTTTATGTCTATTGTTTTCGTTAGTATGATGCTTCCGCTATCTTTCAATGTAATTAATGTTCATTGATTTATAAGGGTATTTTGCTAAAAGTAGCACCCTATCGGGTTAGGGTGTTACAGCTTGATATCAGAGTCAATCTCCCTCTGTCTGCACTATATAAGTGAGACACTTGGAAATCGATCTCTATGTTTTCAAGGAAATTCCCTTTTACAGGTTTTGGAAATTTCAACTAGCCAATGAAATTCCTGATTAGTTTTGAAAACATCAAGTCTCGTCCACTAATACTTCTGGAATGGTAAAGCATGATGGGCGCTTCAAGGAGGTTAAGTCATGGCATGATACGAATTAAAGGATACGAATGGTTTAAGAACAAGTAGGTTATGAACAAGTTAAGAAGTCTTGGCATGCTTGATACGAAGTTATAATAAATATCGATCCTCGTGTAGGATAGAGGAAGTGACATATGTGGAGGTCTACAACAACGACATACCAGTTGGAATGATGGATTCGATTGGTTAGCACAAACTAAGGGAATATAGGTCTTCGTAGCAAATGGATCGTCACGACAAGTGAAATTTGCAACCACGATAGCGAGTAAATTTTGGGGTTGAAATTTTTATAAGAAGGGAGGAAAGGTAACACCCCAAACCACACCTAATTTGGATTTCCCTCACTGCCCTTCCTGAGACTTATTTCTACTAATAATAGAATGATTTATGGCCAACTATTAAATGCAACCACCAACAACACATTTACTCCCACACCATCATCTCGTGACCACCACATTCTCACTTTCATCTAAATATTTGGAGATACAAGTTCCTGCTCCTACCTCCACATTTCCATCATCGTTCATCCCGTCCATCCACTTCATCCCCAAAGCTTCCCGTCTTCCTTGCCGTCATCATCACTGCAGAAGGACCAACACCCTAGCAAACGCTTCCATAAGCTCTCTCTCTCTCTCTCTCTCTCTCTCTCTCTCTCTCAGTAGGTAAGAGTGACGAATCCCCAACTTAGTTCAAGCTCCAAGTTGTATAGTTAACTAACCATGGTTGCTCCAATGTCGAAGTAGCTTTGACGGCATAGGTACGTACGGGGTGATCGAACGACGATCTAAGCGAGGAACGGAGACTCTAATGACTTGAATCTAGTGCTAGGCTTACATACTAGGTAAGAAGATCCGATCCCTCGACTTCAAATCGGCATTTATGTGAGTAATATGAGTTTGTACAATCCTGGGTAATTAGCGAAATACATACTTTAGCGATAGATTTGTTATCGTAGCTAAAGTCTGGCCAATCAACTCATTAGCAATCCTTTTGGCAACGAACAGGAAATATGTTTAGTGATTGAACTTGCGACTGTCACTAAAGGAGTTGTACATTTCATGATTTAATCCTCTTGGTTAATAAGTGCTAAATATGTTTTGTCGATCGGACTAAACTATTTTCGATTAAGTATGAAATTAGTAAATTATGAGGGTTCAGATATATAATAGGAAATTCTATTGTTTTATAATTATGGGGCTGTAAACTAATTAATGGATATTTTTGCTATTTGATCTAATCATAGGACTAATATTGTTAGGCAATAAGAAGATAATTAATCTATTTAGTAAGTGACATTAATATAGTTGGGTTAAATGGTACATTTAGTGGGTATTTCAATTTAGTGTTGCCAACGAGAATAGGGTGGTGAATTTCATTAGTAAGAATAAGTGTGATGTAGTAATTTGTCCGATTAATCTATATAGTTAAAGGACATTTCTAGTGATTTCTCTAGTAGAGCAATATGCATTTTGTTGTCCTAGAACCTTGATTTCAAATAGGTAAGTTATCTAAGAATGATTAGATTTCCAAGTACATAAATCGGCTAGATTTAATGAGTGGAGATTTTATTATGATAAATTAATTGGTATATTAGTATCCCATAATTTGCACATCTTGCAAAGTAGTCTCACTATTCGCCATAGGTTCACTAAGGTGAATCACCTCGTTGAGTGGAGACGATATCATTTATGACCTACTCGCTACCAAATAAGGTGCATGGTTTGAGGGGGCTAGTTAGCATTTCGCTTTAATCATGTCATTTAATTAAATTACATTCATATGTTCTATGTCTATGTTCACAGTAAGTTTATTTATGTGAAGTAAGCATGGCATTGCATTCCATCACGAAGTCATGTTTTCATGCAAGCAGATACAAGTTTACTTTCCAAGCAAGTTTATGAACTTAGGTTTCAAGTTACCAAGTTATCAAGTAAGAATACGTTTTTAAGTACTCACTTGACTAGCAACACGCGGCTACCTTACTTACCACTGGGTGGAAGTTATTGATTATGATAAGTTATGTTGGTGCCGGTTAGTTGCTTAGATAGCATGCGGTTACCTTACTTCCCACTAGGTGGAAGCCTATGATTAAGATGTGTCTTCCCATAAGGTGGAAGCTCACATATACATATGCTACGATTGGTGTTGGTCGGTCTACTAGTTTAGTCGAGTTTGGGGGCCCCTTTCATAAGAATCAAGATTCAATTGATTTTAAGCACATTATCATGTACCAAGCATGGCACGAGCATACTTGTATATTTATTTCAAGCATGTTATTATGAGTTTTTTTTAACCATTAAAGCGAAACTAGGTTTAAGACTGACCTCAACGCCCGCATTCAGGAATCATGGAAGCACATAAGCACGCATATGGATTCAACGGTTCATTAATGGCTCCAGAGGACTCCAGAAGAAAGATTTTAAGTTGAGTACTTTAGTGGAACGAGAGACTTGATGTGGTTTTATGATGATATTTATTGCGTAAAGATGTTTCAAACCATGTTGACTTTTATGTCTACTGTTTTCATTAGTATGATGCTTTCGCTATCTTTCAATGTAATTAATGTTCGTTGATTTATAAGGGTATTTTGGTAAAAGTAGCACCCTATCGGGTTAGGGTGTTACAGAAGACTTTCTTCAAACTTATGAGGTGAAGGGGTCCAGAAATGGTGGACAATGAAATGAGCAACTGGTCATAAAGGCCTTGGTGAACTTATAGATCAACCCCAAAGCAAAGCACATTCTCAAGTGTGCACTTGATAGAGAGAAATATGAAAAAACAGGCAATGTGCAAATCCGCACATATGGAACACTCTAGAAAGGAATGTACGTCTCAAGTTAAGTATACTAGAATTATAATGTTAGTGAAAGAGTATGAACTATTTAAAATGAATGAAACAAGAGTATAGCTGATATGTATGATGAGTCAAACATTTTCAGTGGATTAATGACTTTATCTAGGAAAACTATACATAAAATGCAGATCTTGGTTAGTAACATTTTGAATTTGTTGCCTATATCATGGAAATCAAAAGTAACGATCATAGAAGAGTGAAAGAATCTTACGAAGTTTGAGTTAAGTGAGTTAACTGGCTCACTAACACATGAAAATGTGATTGGAATTAAGGATAACGAGTAACCTAGAAAAGAAAAGGATTTAGCACTAAAGTCTCATATTCCAGATGATGAAGAGGAAATTGAAGAACACATTGTTTCTCTGTCAAAGCAACTTCATTATATGAAATTCAAGAGAAATAAAAAAACATAATTATGATAGATCTGGAGAAGATAAGAGATATGGTAAAAAAAAGAAAATAGTCGTCATAAGAAATTTACAAACTAAGGAGCTTTGAATGTCGAGAGAGGTCAGATCATTCATCGGATCCTACCTACCACGGAAGGCTTTTTGGAGAAGAGAGTCTTGGTGGCTCCAAGGTGTCCAGTGTGTTGGGCGGAGTCGGAAATGCTGGAGCATTTATTTTTTGAGTGTCTTGTGGCACAGGCTTTATAAGATCTCTCAGGCCTTGAGTATCTTGGTCAGGCCTTGTCCCGCCACACGTTTCCACTTTTCCTTAAAAAGCTGATGCTTCTTATCCAGCACCATCCTCTGTTTATGGTTGTCGTGGCTGTCCTCTGGTGGAGCTGGGTCCCAGAATTGGGTTGTCTTTGAGGGGAATCAATTTGGGTTTGCGACTTCGATGCTGCAATTTACTCAACAATATCAAGAATGGACCAATTTATCGGTTGAGCGTGTTCAACGCCCGGACTGCCCGCTGTCTTTGACCCCGAGCCCTGTGTCTCCAAACTTGGTGATCTGTAGGTGGGAAGGAGCTACCAAGTATGGGTCTCACTCGGCGGGAGGGATAGTTCTGTTGAGTTCTGCTGGGGAGATTCTTATGGCTAGGGGATTGCAGTTTGCGACTATAGATGACCTCTAGTGGTCGAGTTGCTCGCCCTTCGTGAGGCAATTATCTGGTGCTTGGAGCATAATTTCACTGCAGTAGTCTTTGAGGGTGACGCCAAGATTTCCATTGAGAAGATCAGTCGGATCGGGGCAGTTCTCGAAGAGGTGATATGCTACTTAGCGATTCACACGGGGCTTATTGTGCGATTTGTAGGTCGGAGTAGAAATAGGGTAGCCCATTTGGTGGCTAGAAAGGCCCTATCTTTGTACCCTTCTATTCCAGTTGATCGGGCCTAATTCTAATTGTTTTGTTCCGATGTGTTGCTTCTTTGATTTTAAGGCCTGGCTGATTTCCATGATGTAATGATATCATTTTCTAATCAATGAATATGATTATCTTATCAACAAAAAAAAAAAAAGAATGTCGAGAGAGGTATTCTTACTTGTTTGGGGTGTGGCAGACCCGGACACCTCATAGCTGACTGTCCAAACAAGAAACAAGAACAAGAAAAAGCATTGGCTGCTACTTGGAGCTACAACGAAGAATGGTGAGATGAATCCCGATCGAAAAATGAGCACAAAGGATATATGAATCTCATCGATCAAGATCATACAAGACTAATTTCCAAAGAAAATAGGGACCTCCTACCATGCCTTGAAGTTACTATAACTTGAACCTTTTGACCTGCTATAGCCTATGCAGGTTTTACATGTCGTATTACGTAAATCTAATGTTTATTACGTAACATTTACGTAATGCTTGTTAGTCTTACTTAACAGTTAAACTAGAAGCGTTACAGAAGGTTTCCGTAACGACTTATCATTTTACGTAACACTATGTTAATATTCATTACGTAAAAGCATCGTCTATTACATAAGGTTTCCGTAATGACATTTTATAACTGTTACATAAAATACACGCTCATTACGTAAAGGTTACGTAACGAAGGTTATTTCTTACGTAACAGTTAAATTTGAAGTGTTACATAGGACTTCCGTAATGACTTACCACATTACGTAACTTGATTAATATTCATTACGTAAAAGGATCATCCATTACGCAAGGCTTCTGTAATGACACTTTACAATTGTTACGTAAAGTATGCATCTATTAAGTAAAGGTTATGGAAAGATAGTTATTTCTTACATAACAGTTAAATTAGAAGCATTACGTAAGTATTTCGCAATGATTTAACATACTACGTAATAAAAAGTTAATATTCATTACGTAAAATGAGTGTCTATTACGTAAGGTTTCCTTAATGACATTTTTCAACTAACCTACACAGACAAAAACACAAAAACAAAATCAAACAAACACAAACCACCCTTCTACGAGAAGAGTGGGTAAACAAAACACACACAAAACGCAAAACATAAACAAAAATGCAAGATAGAAAATACTAGAGTAACACTAAACGACCTTTTCAAAATAATGGACCGCGGGTCCCTGACAACAACGCCAAAAACTTGACTCACATGAAACTACACCACAGATTAATCCCGACTAGAGTCCAAGTTTTTAAACTCTAGCCAGGTGCAGTATAGAGCAAGTATTTAAATTGTCAACATGGGCCTGTCCATGTACCCCTACTTCAATCGATTAGGTTGTTATCTAGCAAGCAACTTAAGGCTTTAGGTCTAATGGAACTACAAACTAAACAAGCAAAGAAAAGTAAATAAAGGAAAATTCTAACTAAGGGAGCTTCACCCAGGAATTGCTTCCCCTAACTAGCTACCATGACTCATTGAATTGAATGGAGTCGTGTGGCATAGGTGGCTGTGAACTGCGGGGGGTGAGCAACTAGTGATCGATTTCTCACGGGATCAATTCACTAGCGATCGATTCGTCACGGGATCGATCCACTCACCAAGTCTAGGGGAACCACTAGGAGGAGCAACTAGTGATCCATTTGTCACGGGATGGATTCACTAGAGATTGATTTGTCACGGGATCGATCCTCTCACTCAGTCTCTAGTGGTTGCCTAGGTCTTTCCCTCAAACCAGAGTTTGAGCGACTTAATCACAACCAACCTAGATGCAAACTTGAGTCAAAGGTCTCCAACCTAGATAGTAGACACAAAGTGGCCAGGAAAACCATGCTTGTCAAGTCTACCTAAAAAGGGGAGTCAAAGGTGTCCAATCGAAATATTCCGGATAACAAACAAAATTAATAACAATAAACAAGCAGCGAACAACTACTAATTTCAATGGAAAATGAACACCACAACATACAGATTCCTAAATCGACTACCAAGTACCAAGCTTCTAAATTGAACTACCACCCACACATTCAAGTTATCCATGAATTTCAGCCTACTGACCTCTTCTCGTTCTCGGGTGGGAGAGGCGAATAATGGCAAGGGAGGTGAATGACGGCGGGGAGGCAAACGAAGGATTCGCATGCAGGGGAAGCGAGTGATGGTAGGGGAGGCGAATGGCAGAGGAGGTGAACGATTGATGGGAGGGGAGGCTCACGGCTGGGAGGCGAATCATGTTTGCACGGCTGGGAGGCGAACATCAGCCGGGGGATCGTCGTCAGACCTTGGGAGAACTGGAGAAATGAGAGTGGCATGACTCTGGCCTGTGCAACAAGCCAACAAAGGATTGTCCTAGGGTTTGCGTCTTTGCTGATCTAGAAATCTGGCATTTCCGTTTTTTTTTCTTTTGCGTTTTCTTTAACCAAAACACGGTCGCATCTCCATAATCCTACAAACCGTTGGTATCTTCAAAACCGGCCGAGATATCGCAGTATGCCAGGCTGCCTTCCAATACCGGCCGGCAGCCTCCTGTCGCTGCATTTGTGATAGCGTCGTATTTGCACATGTTTTCACCCTTGTTTCCTGGCCATTTTAGCTCAAATTTGTTGTTCCTTGGCCTATTTTACGCTAGGTTGTGTTGTTTTGCGTATTTCAGGTCCTAGCAAGTAAAGAGGTGCATAGGCGCAAGTTTCGGGTGATTTGGAGGTCAGGTGGCGATTCAAAGAGCAAATTACGGGCATCCCCTGCCCAATTACGGGCGTAATTGCTCCTGGCATGCCCGTAAATGCAATGTCGAGCCTAATTCTTCAGAATTCCCATCGCAGAGACAATTACGGGCAAGAGTCACAGTGATTACGGTCGTAATTCCATAATTACTGGCAGTAATTGGGTAATTACGACCGTAAACCCTTTCTTCTGAGATAAGTGAAACGCGCGTTTTGGGCAATTACGGGCAGACCATGTTTACGACCGTAATTCAGCCAGTGATTCGCCTAGAATCGGGTTTTTGAGGCAAATTCGAGCCAAATGAGAGGGGGTCGACGTTTTGGAGCAAAAATAGAGTTTTAGAGAGAGAAAGTGCAAAGAACAAACCCTAGGAGCTATTTGGAGTGGATTTCTCACCATTGAAGCTCACATTGCATCCCCAGGAGTGAAGATCATCATCCCAGAGCAGATTATCCTCATCTTTATTAGTATGACTACTCTGATTTCTGTTTTCCTCTCTCTCTCTCTCTATGGAGTAGAACTTTCTCTCACTTGGGTATGAAGAACACTAGTTCCATGTGTTAGGGATCTTGATTGTAATGACTTGGGATTGTTATACTGTATGGTTTTAATCGACTGATGCATGATTCATTGAGTCAATTGAAGTCTGATCATCTTTTCTTGATTTCTGCTGCAACCTGAGATAGATAGAATTTAATTAGGTTGTTAGAGCTTCATCAATCGGTAGTCGTAGATTGGTTATACGAGAGTTAATCAATCTACTGCTTTGTACTGGAACCCAATTCCAGTAGTAGAGTTCTGTGCTTATTGCCTCAGCAGTCTATCCAGATGAAGGTTAGTCGCCTGCCGGTTAGCCTAACTGAGAGGGCTTGGTCAGCTTAAGAGATTCCAAGCTACTGTCGGATCTTCCACAGTTTAATCAACAGTTAATCAACCCAGGGTAATTACAACTGAGACCTAACTAAGGAGCTAGGGGGACTCATTCCCGAGTGACTCTTCCTTTGCTTTAGAAAACCGAATCAATTCCTGCTTTTTTAATGCTTTTAGTTAAAACCACAATCAATCGACTTAGTTGGCTAGATAAAAGATATTCACGGAGTAGGCAGTAGATCTAGACCCCGGGTTGATAATTAGAACTTGCCACTTTACTGCGTTTTCGGACTGCGATTACACTTAGTCGCAGTTTGGTGTTGTGTCGTAGCGTGTCAATTTGTTATACCGTTTTGTCACTGGTCCGATTTCTGGTTTTGCCGGTTCAACTGGCCGGTATGATTTGGTATCCTGGACCATGCCAATTACCCGTTACCATTTCCCCTACTAATTCCTCCGCCAGTAACATCTCGGGCTACTCCAAATCCCCATTTCAATGACCCCCAACGTTAAACCATCCTAATCACTCTTTTCCTCCCCGCCCCGCAAACCCCCTCAACCCGCCCCTCTCAATCTCTTCTCTACAGAAATCACTGCGAGAGACTCGAAGCGGCAGCGAGAGCTAGTAATAGATAGAGTCGAGGAAATGACATTTGTATAAAAGAAAAGGACGAAGTTGATAGTGCCGGGCTGGAGAAATCGACGTGGAGTAGTTGGAGAAGGTAAGATCTCAAACCCCATAAGCGATTAATTGGACGTGTTTATGTTCGGGACATTCCGGTGGGATTGGTTAAGTGAAACCGGTTGTTTGTGATTTATTATTAGATTACTACCGTCAAAGGTTTATATATGGACATATATGCATATATGACACGTCGGGTACACATCAGAAGAAAGCTATATATATATATATATATATGAGTGTGTTTTGGTTGGAATATAGGCGTACGAGGGGAGGATTGAATTGGATTTTGGTGGATTACAAGCAAAGCCAACTAGAGTTGCTTAGTTATACTTGTTAGCGGATAGTTATTCGTATGCTTAGCCCATCTTGTAATTAGCCCATACGTATTAATAGCCCATGTAAGCCCATGCACTAGGGACGCACGTTACGTGTAGAGCTTGCCCTAGAGGGCTCGCCTGTAGGAGTATATATAGCTATAGAGTAGTCTAGCTACGGTAATTCTGCTCTCATTCATATCCAGATCTCAGTAAAATCAGTTGCTAGAAAAGCTTTTGCTCTTCTGTGGATTAGTCCTGGTTATCCAGGGATACCACGTGAATCCGGTGTTCAGTTTCCGATTCTGCTCTATTGAATTTTCTGATCTGTTTATTATCATGGTATCAGAGCCAACCGCGACTGATTCTGAAAGGAGTATTGCTCGATTGACTCCTACGACATATGCTCTGTGGGAATTACAATTTCGTGTGTATGTCGAAGGGAAAGGTTTGCTGGGTATACTGGACGGGACAATTCAGAAGCCGACTGGAGCTGCAGCGACCGAAAAGGCAGTCGCAAAATGGAACCAGAATGACGCTCGAGTGAGGTCACTGTTGCTGGGTTCTGTTGATCCACCGACGTGCTTGAGCCTTCGTGTTTTCACCACCACCAATCGGATGTGGCGCCACTTATCAACTCTCTACTCCACCATCAATGCCGCACGTCAGTTCAGGATCCAGGCTGCACTGAGTCGACCGGAACAGGGCGACCGCACCATTGCTGATTATTTCAACGCAGCCCAAGAAATTTGGACTGAACAAGATCTTCTCAATGCCTCTTTGTGGCCCGACGCAGCCGTTACCGCCAAAATGATCAGCGAGCGACAACAAACTAGGTTAATGCAATTCTTTATGCGTTTACGTCCTGAGTTTGAACATGTTCGCTCTACTCTATTAAATAGGGATGATTTGAGCTTGACTAAAGTTTTCCCACAACTGATCCGTGAGGAGATACGCCTGAGAACTCAGGCTCAATTTGATGTCCAACCAAGTGCTGGGGAGACCTTTGCTGCTACCCCAGCGCAGCTGCCGCCTAATGCTCGTATGGGACAATACGCATATGCAGTGGAGAAACCTCAGTTTCACAGGCGGGTGCCGAACTCCGAACTCGAATGCCATCATTGTCATGAAAAGGGACATCTTGTCAAGCACTGCCGCCGCCGCAACTATTGTGTATACTGCAAGAAAATGGGGCATGTTGTGCTTGAGTGTCGAACCAGGGAGCGCAATGCAGCTCGCTATGCCGGAGGGGATGCAGTAGCCCCAATCTCTCGTCCTGCACCGGTATAAAACTCGCGGCCAGCTTATGGCATAACTATGGACGCAGCTGGTAGCTCAGGAGCTGATCCCTCCACCAACGCATCCATCGAGCAACTGACAAGGGCTATAGAGGCTCTCCGAGAATCACTTCCAACAACCATCACATCTGCCTTCGCTACACTGCATGGAGCTGGTAAACGTCATTCACCCTGGTTACTTGACACAGCATGTTATAACCATATGACTTCTGATTCTAGTCAATTAAAAGATGTTCAACCTATTAATCACATGGGGCTAATGGTGGAAAATGGCACCAAAATGGACGTGAACAGCATGGGGAATGTGATCTCATCAAACATTAATCTACAAAACACCCTGCATGTTCCTGATTTAGTTCCAAGCTTGGTTTCCGTAGGACAACTTACTGAGCATGGTTGTGTTGTTACTTTTGCGGAAAATGGTTGTCTTATACAGGATACGAAGACGGGGAGGCAGATCCGAAGAGGGAGTAAACGGGGAAGGGTGTTTCACTTGGAAGAGCTACAAGATCAATCATCATCATCTCTTGGGTCGGATTTTCCTTCTAGGAGTGTGGTTCGTCAACCTAGTTCTAGTTTGAGTCTTGTCTTTGCTAGTTTAGCTAATAAAGTTTGGGAACTATGGCATACTTGTTTAGGTCATCCCCATTCGAGTCGTCTTTCGTTGATGTTTAGACAAAATTTGCTTTTAAACATTCGGTTAGTCATTCTGGAAATCATTCATGTATTAGTTGTGTTGAAGCTAAAACTTCGTCTATTTCGTTTCCGTTGAGTTCAACTGTTATCTCCAAACCTTTTCATGTTATTCATACCGATCTCTGGGGCCCTTCTCCTGTCATATCTCGTCTAGGATTTTGTTATTTTGCTCTAATTATTGATCATGCTACACGTTTTACCTGGATATATTTCTTGCAGGTGAAGTCTGAACTACGTTCTGTTGCTTTGGATTTTTTTGAACATGATTCAGACTCAATTTAACTGTACTGTTAAAATTATTAGATCTGATCCTGGTGGCGATTTTAGCTCACACCCATTGCATGAAGTCTATAAGTCTCGTGGTATTCTGAGTCAAATGTCCTGCCCCGGAGTATTTCAGCAAAACGAGCTGGTAGAGCGGAAAAATCGACATGTTGTCGAGCTCACGCGTACCATGCTTCTTGTGTCTAACGTACCTGGACGTTTTTTGCCTGAAGCAGTAGCTACTGCGGTCAGACTAATAAATTACCAGGTTACTCCTGTTTTACAAAACCAGAGCCTGTTTTATGCCCTGTACTCTCGTCACCCGGATTACTCGCGATTGCGAGTATTTGGGAGTCTCTGTTTTGTTCTATTGTCTAAGCGTGAACGTACGAAATTGACCTCTAAGACTGCTCGTTTGGCATTCTTAGGGTATAATGATGTTCATAAAGGTTATATGTGTTATGATCCCTCAGCTCAGCGTATTCGCATTGCTTGTACTGTCATGTTCTTTAAACATCTTATATTCTATGCTAAGGAAGCTAAGTCCGTCGAGTCCCCTTTTCCCATGTCTACCTTACCTGTTTTTGATGATGATCTTGATTGGCTTTCACTCGAGGATCCCTCCTCTGATGATGATCCCTCTCCCGCTGCAACTCCGTCCAGCACGCACACCAGCAGCTCAGCTACATCGTCTCCCGCTGCTAGCTTCTCCCGGATGGTGAGCTTGAACGCCACAAAGCCCGATTAGTCGCACTTGGGTATACATAGGAGCATGGGGTGGATTACAACGAAACTTTTGCCCTTGTCGCCAAGATGTCCACTATCCGTGGCTGCTCTTCTCTCTGTGGCTGCTCTACAGAATTGGAAGCTTCTACTCTTCTCTCCGTGGCTGCTCTAGAGAATTGGAAGCTTCTACAAATGGACTTCAAGAACACATTTCTCCACGGAGACTTGGAGAAGTAATTTACAAGGAGAGACCTCCGGGATACACAGTCGGACGTCCTGATCAAGTCTGCTTCCTACATCATTCTCTCTACGGGCTTAAGCAAGCTCCTAGAGCATGGTTTGAAAAATTTCAGTCTACTATCTGCAGTCTTGGTCTACAACAGAGTTTCAACAATCCCTCTCTATTCACCAAGGTAATATCGGCTGGCATTGTGGTTCTTTTACTTTACGTCGATGACATGATTATTATAGGATAAGATAATAAAAGAATCCGCCACCTTCAAGATGGACTCAAGTCTACGTTTCGTATCAAGGATTTAGGAGAGTTGTCTTACTTTTTGGGCTTAGAGGTCAGCCGCACCTCCAAGGGAATTCTACTGAGTCAACGCAAATACATCATCGATCCTTTGGGAGATTATCAGTTCGAAGACTGCAAGCCAGTCAAGACTCCTATGGAACTCAATCTAAAGCTGCATCGTGATTCAGGGGAGAGACTGAAGGACCGGTCACAATATTGGAGTATAGTGGGCAGCTTAATTTATCTATCAGCTACCCGTCCTGATATTTCCTATGCTGTGCAGGTCGTTAGTCAGTTTATGACTGATTCGCGGATTGATCACTTGGCTGCCATTCATCGTATTTTGCGATATTTGCAGGGTACTCAGGATTGTGGACTTTTGTTTCCTTCGACTGGATCGGCCACTCTTCGCGGCTTCTATGACTCAGATTTTGCAGGGTGCGTCGATACACGACGTTCCACATCTGGCTGGTGTATTCAGTTTGGTGGATCTTTCATCTCCTGGCATTGTAAGAAACAGGACAAGGTATCCAAGTCATCGACCGAAGCTGAGTATCGTGCAATGTCTGAAGTCATTTCGGAATTAGTGTGGCTCCATCGTCTTCTTGCGGATTTAGGCATGTCCTGTCCAACGCCAATGGAGCTTCATGTCGACAACACCAGCGCAATCAGGATAGCTACTAATCCTTTTCTTCATGACCGGATGAAGCACATAGAAATCCATGCGCACTACATACATGATCTGGTTCGAGATGGGACTATCAAGCTACAACATATACATACTGAAGAACAAATTGCTGATCTATTCACTAAAGCCTTTCCTACGAGTCGACATTGGTATATCGGAGACAAATTGATGCTGAGAACTCGGCATCAATTTGGTGGAGGCTGTTAGCGGATAGTTATTCGTATGCTTAGCCCATCTTGTAATTAGCCCATACGTATTAATAGCCAATGTAAGCCCATGCACTAGGGACGCACGTTATGTGTAGAGCTTGCCCTAGAGGGCTCGGCTATAGGAGTATATATAGCTATAGAGTAGTCTAGCTACGGTAATTATGCTCTCATTCAAATCCAGATCTCAGTAAAATCAGTAGCTAGAAGAGCTTTCGCTCTTCCGTGGATTAGTCCTGGTTATCAAGGGATACCATGTAAATCCGGCGTTCAGTTTCTGATTCTGCTCTCTTGAATTTTATGATCTGTTTATTATCAATACTATGGGTGATTAATTACACGTACAAAGAGAAGTGGGATCTAGGAATGAGTTACTAATTAGTTTATGTGGGTTTAAGGGCATTATGTTGCAAATTGGGTTAATCTATTCCATTTACTAACAATGCGGTACGTTCTGGTGGATGAGCTTAATGACTCGACTCAATGACGTTAAGACAATGTGTCTATCAGAGGACAAATAGCAAATCAATCGAGCTTATGGACCATGATCGTCACTTATAAAATAATGTTCAAGGGGGTAAATTATACGCCTTACGTATTTTTCAAATATTTGCCTTACGTGTTTAAGAAGTGTTTTATGTGAAATTGTGTGCTTGATTTTGTTTATGAGTGATGATGTGTGTTCTATTAGTTTATAGTTTGAAGGATATGTTTATGAGCTTTGAGTACTTAACTAAAGCTTTTACGTTTCGTTTGACGATTAAGTTAAAGTGATAAGAGCAAGAGAAAGTCATAAGTAAGAATAAGTTAACCTCGCTTAGCTAGCCACTAGCTAGATGGATTCCTACCGGACGGTGATAAGTTCCGCGGTAGTTGATCACTACCTGGTGGTGATACGTTCTGCGGTAGTTGGTCAGGCATGGAGCCGGACGGTGATGAAAACCACCCGCTGCCTTTTCTTCGCGAATAAGATGTGTCTCCATAGCCAAGGTTTAGGTGTGCTACCGGATGGTGATACGTTCCGCAGTAGTCACACCGTAGTTTGACACCGGATGGTGATTCGTTCCGCGATGGTCAAACTCATTTGAGGGGCACCCCATTATGAGGGTAGTCATGTGTTAGTAAGTAAGTAAGTAAGTAAGTAAGTAAGGCTAGTAGTGGCGCCAACTAAGTCGATGTATGGGCCCCACAATAGGGTAAAGGAAGGAATAATACGTTTTTAAGAGTTAAAGTTTAAAAGGTGGGAGTACAAACAACTTCCATAAGTTTAAGTAAGTGTTTTAAGCAAAGTGCTCAAGTATTAAAAGCAATAAATGTAAGGGCGTAGACTGTCCCAACTCACTCACTAGTTTAAAGATCTAGAGGAGGAGATAGAGGAGCAGTTAGAGAGCAGCGAGTTCGAGAGGAACAATTCAAGGGAAGCCAACTAGAGGAGGGCGTTACAAGCATCACAAAGGATACATAGTCAAGGTTTTCAGTAGCACCAGTAGTAGAGACTACCTAATTATTTACACTTTATGATTATGAGTATAGACTGGAGATCATTTTGAGATTTTAAGGATTGAGTTTGCCCAAGTGTTAGGGCGTTGCTTGAAGTACAAGAATGTGATTTAAGTACTTTATTTATGAAAAAGTTTTTCCGCTATTTTTAGTGTTTATGAGCATTTTTTACAAGGGCGTTTTGGTAAAATTAGTACCTGGCCATGTTAGGGTGTTACAAAAACTTCACATAAAATCTTACTAAGTGAGTGTTTAGTTGGAGTACAGACAAAACACCACATTGTTAGAACTGTCGTGAATAACTATAAATGTGAACACTATGCAGGATTAAGGGTTCCTAGAAAGGAAGTCAAACAAACGACATGTTCATGCTTTAGATGACATAGATATGGACATTTGAGAAATTAATGTTATACTAGGTTAAAATTGATGGTTCTATCAAAACATGAATCATGATAGCTATGAGTGCAAATATAATTTTAAAATAGAAAGAAAACCTTAGATGACTGAACAGTGGGTTCCCAAAGTCAAAACTACTACTGGTGCGGATCACTTCAAACCAAAGTTGTTTTTTTTTTTTTGCTTCAAGAGGAAGGAATAGGTTAGAAGATAACTTCTCACTGCAAAATTAAAATTTCAAGTCATGATGAGCCCAAAGAGGGACTCGGATGATTAGAGCACACAACTAGTACGATTTTTTGGTGTTTGTGGTGGTTCCAGGATCAAGAACAAGGAACAAATTTGGTGAAAAGGGAAGACCAAGCTAGCTGCCAGGAAACAACCCTCGGTGCCAACTTCAAACTTCTGTAAATTGGCCTTCTAGGTTGAATTGAGATCATCCAATCCCCTCTCTAGGTTTAGAAAGTTTCATACTTTCATTCCCAACATCAAGCTCCAGCTGGCTGTGTCTCAAACTTCATAAATTCGAGCTCAAAGTTGCTACCTCCAAATGACCTTCTGTCTTAGTCAAAATTAGGAAGTTTTCAGCTTGTTTCTCATCAACTTGATCCGATCTTTGAGAGATCAATTTGAGCTTGTACGATGATGGGATTTAGTTCATATCAGGCCCCCCTTCTTTAAAAAGCTGTGCCCTCAAAGCTGGTATCAACCTGCACTCAAAATCATAGACAAAATCATCCCAAACAGGATCGTGAAAGGTTGGTCAGCCCAAAAATTTCTTTTTCCGGTGAGACTCGATTTTCCTGCGAGGCCTTTTGAATTGGGGCTTTCTGTTTGCGGGCGTCCCGTCCCAATTCACCACTTGCAACGAGTTCTCCTGGCTCCCAGGGGTCTTCTCCATCCATTTCCAGCCTACGACTCGACCCCATTTGACTCCAATCGCATCGCCCGTTTTTCCTGCCATCCAAAAATTTTGAATTTCCAGAATTCGGCGAGCTGTGCTGAAATTTGGGGCTTTCTTCTACGAACATCGCTGAGCCAATCACGCGATTTCTACACCTTCCCTGAGACCCCAGGGGTGGATCCCCATTGTTGGATTGCTTCGAATAGTGCTTGAACTCCTCAACCGATTCACTCATTTTTCCTTCGTGGTTCATCGAGTTGGGAAGCAAAATTTCACTTACGGGATTCTCCGATTGAGCTGGCTTCAGCTAGATTTCATTGCTTTTGCACATTGCTGGGTGAACTTGGAACGCGTATTCGCTGGCCGTCTATTCTATCGGCATTCCAGTTGCTCCACCGTGTTCAGTGTGATTCAGGGCTACCGGAGAACAGGGTCGACGAACCATATTTCGGAGCGGAAATGTCCTTCCAGCGAGAACAGTTAACAACTACCACCGATCCATCATCTGCGGTTCATGGGGTTGTACGAAAGCTTCTACACTCGATTCCATCCCACTCAGGGCTCGACTCTTTGACATATGACACTGGTCTTCTCGAACTTCGTCCGACGTCAACGGTTTGAGGGTCATCTTCTTCCCGCCGTGCTCCCAGGTGTAGAAATTCGTTCGACCGTGATGGGATTCTTTACGGTCAAATTACCACGATCTCCCTAAGACCAAGTGGGCTGCCTGCATCGGGATAACGTCGAAAAGCATTTCGTCACGATACTTGCCGATCGAAAAATGAATTTTCACCTGTTTGTTCACCTTAATTGCAACGTGGTCACTGAGCCAATGAAGAGAATATGGTTCAGCCCGGGGAATCATAGCTAATCCGAGTCTCTTCACTACGTCAAGACTCGCCACATTCGCGCAACTTCCACCGTCAATAATCACTGTCAAATTTTTCGCGTTAACCTGACAGCGAGTGTGAAAGAGATTGTTCCTTTGGTCCACTTCAGATGGCTCCTGCTCTGTGCTCGTCATTGCTCGCTAAATTATAAACAAAGCTCCCTTGAATGCCTTCATCTCTTCTCCTTTCGAGTCGCCTGCAATCTTTTCCTCGGTCTCCTCTTCATTGTTAGAACAGTATTGACCATCTCGGAGTACCAAAACATTTTGATTAGCGCATTGATGCGATTTATGGCCATAGCCATGGCATTTGAAGAATCTAATGCTGACACTAGAGGCTCCTTGTCGCTCCTAGGTTGTTGGAGGAGTTTGACTCGCACGTTTGCTGGGCAATTCCGGTTTGAAGTCAGGTTCAGGGATATGTTTGCTTGCTGGAGTAAATCGCGTGCTGGAACCTTGCTTCAACTGCTTCTCGACCTTCACAACAAGCTGCGCAACGTTTCAATGTCCACAAATGGAAATAGCTCTACTTGGTTCTTGATGTCCCTGTTTAGACCCTACAAAAATCGACTAATGGTAGCCTCCTTGTCCTCGTGCATGTCAGCTTGGATCATGAGAAGCTCCATCTCCCTAAAGAACTCTTTCATGCCTCGACTGCCTAGGCGAAGAAGCTGCAAGCTATCATGCAGTTGTCTTTGATAATATGAGGGCACAAAACACTCCCTCATCAACGTTCTCATCTCCATCCACATCGCGACTGGGGGTAAGCCGACTCGACGTCTCTTGATGCTCAATTGTTCCCACCAAGCAACAACGTAGCTCCCAAATTCGTAGGTTGCTAGTTGGACCTTCTATCTCTCGGTGTAATTGTGGCAGTCGAAGAACAAAATAACTTTGCGCTCCCAGTCCAAGTTTTCTGTCGGGTCGCGCACGTGAAGATCACAGCTCCCGAAGAGAGCTTCAACACCAACGGGATCGACATCTTAGCCTCCAACCGCCTCTACATCCATGACAGTTTCATTGCGACCGGCGATGACTGCGTCGCGATCAACGAGTTTTCTTCCTACATAAACATCTCTCGCGTCATGTGTGGGCCCGAACACGGGATCAACATCGGCAGCCTCGGGAAAGACGGCGCCTACGAGACCGTGGAGGAAGTCCATGTCGCGGATTGCACCTTTACGGGCACGATGAACGGGGCAAGAATCAAGACGTGGAAGGCACGTATAAGAAAGCCCTAATAATTTTTTAAATTTCACATTGAAAAAGAATCTAATGCGCGATTTTTTCTTGTTTGATTCTAGTACAGGGAGGGAGAGGGTACGCGAGGAAGATAAGTTTCGAGGGGATAAGGCTGATCAACGTGGGGAATCCTATCATCATCGACCAAACGTATGTGAACTGAATGGCGGGGACTATGGGTGGTGAGGTGGAGGATGATTCTTTGTTGTCGTCGGGTGACGTGGAGATAAGCGACGTGACGTATAGGGAAATGTCCGGGTCGTCGTCGGACGCGAGGGCGGTGTATTTCAACTGCGGGAGTGGAGCTAGGTGCAGAGACATTGTGGTGGAGGATGTGCAGATGGGTTCTTTCGTTCTGGGGGGAGGGGGAAGCCATTGTTTGCGGTCCGCAATAACGCTCATGGGACTTCCAGTGCGGATCGCTCGCCTAGGGTTCCTTGCCTGCTTCTCTGATCAATTTTATTCGGCTTAGAAATAAGGCTGAACCCTTTTTTGTTGGGTTCTATAGCGTAGGGTACGTTGTCCACCATGATAGATGAAATTTTTGGGTGAGGATAGTGAAATAGCTAGCTAGGCAACGGTGATAATATAATTATGTAGTGTTTCATTAGAGTGTCAATGTTAATCAATAAGCAAAAGACAACGAATTATCATTATAGTTTATTACTAGCTTGTTTTTGTTTATGTGTAGAAAAGCCACATAACAGTTTCATTTTTACCGTCTGCGACTGCGCTTAATCCCACCCTAGACAATTGAAATTCCCGATATAAAATTATTTTATCTAAATTTTGTTCTGCCAAATGGATCTGTTAAAATTTAGATAATCAGCCAGATTTAGCATCTCGAAAATATGCTCTATATAGACTTTCAAAAAAAAAAGCTGTCTAATCTTTGTTGTGCTAACAAAATGGGGTTGTGTGGTCGCTCCTAACTGTAAGGTCATCTATGAGTTCGATTGTAGTACAATTTTACTAATCCCAACTTTCGGGCAAGACATTTTTCATTTATAAGGAATAATAGGATCACCAAGGAAAAATTGGTAAACCTGTGCATTTTCTGTTCAATCTAAACTTTTGTATCTATACTTACCTTTTAAAAGTTTACCAAAATTCCAGACCTGGCTGAATTCCTGGATGTAACTACCTTTTTGCCGAATCAATATATGATTATCTTTTGTTAAAAAAAAAGTTTACCAAAACTTAGAATTCGCCAAAAACAACTTATGAGGTGTTCTTATTAATTACCTTGAATATATATCTCTCATTATATTTATAAGATCTTGTATTTGTGGCAATTTTGGCGAATCAAAAGGGTATAATTAAGTTGTCTCCTATTTACAATTCTATCCCATTTAGTATCCAATTAAAAAAAAATCATGAGTAATGTCTATTTTTTATCCAAACATTTATCAGATTATTTTATATTATCCAAATTTATCGAAATACTAAGAATTAGTCAAATGTTAACTTTCAATTAACAATTTTGTTAGTAATATTGACTTGACAATATGATATTGACTTTGAAGAGACACATGAAGGTCAACATTCCAAAATTTTAGTATTTTAATTAATAAAAGAGTTACAAAATTATTAATGATAACGTAAAATTGGGGATGAAATCCCAAAATACATATGTTTTTAATAAGAATTCCCAAAATACACACGTTATAAAAAAAATTCCAAAAATACACATGTTTGGGCATCGCCGCTGTTGTCAACCGCAGTGAATGCATTCACCGCGGGAGACCAAAGCGGTGAATGCATCACCGCGGTTGACGGTCGCGGTGAATGCTTGACGTAACACTGAAACTTCAAACAAACGTAACTTTGCGCTCGGTTATCCGATTGTAGGGATTTTTTTTTTATTTCGTATAACTTTTCAAGATCTTTCAATCTGCAACAAGACTTAATCTCAAGAAAATGTTGTTTGTTACCCCGAACGAGCAATTTTTCGATTTTGCCAAACTTTGGAAGGCCATAACTTTTAGCTTCTCAATCCGAACGTCGTAAAGTTTTTTTTTGATTGCACATAACCTTTTAAGAAATACAACTTTTACTAGGAAAGAAAATATTTTTGGGTATACGGGATTTTGGCAATAACTTTGCCTTTACTTTTCACAAATCCTCATACTTTCCAAAATTATGGTTATAATCAAAGTTGTAGTCTTTCAAAAGTTATGCCAAATCTAAAAAAGTTTCATGACATTCGGATTGTGGAGCACAAAGTTATGGTCTTCCAAAGTATGTCAAAATCGAAAAATTGTTCGTTCGAGGTAGCAAACGAATTTTTTTTTTGGTATGAAGGCTTATTGGAGATTGAAAGATCTTGAGAAGTTATGTGGAATAAAAAAAATTGCTACAATCGGATAACCGAACACAAAGTTACGTTTGTTTGAAGTTTTAGTGTTACGTCAGACATTCACCGTGGTGATGCATTCACCGCTTTGGTCTACCGCGGTGAATGCATTCACTACGATTGACAACAGCGGTGATGCCCAAACATGTGTATTTCACTATTTTGGGAATTTGTTTTTATAACGTGTGTATCTTGAGAATTTATTTTAAAAACATATGTATTTTAGGATTTTTTCGGTAAAAATGGCTAATATCTTGATGCCTTACGAAAGATTTTGTTAGTAATATTGACTTGACAATATGATATTGACTTGGAAGAGACACATGAAGGTCAATATTCCAAAAAATTTGTATTTTAATTAAGAAAAGAGTTACAAAATTATTAACGATAACGTAAAAATTACTAATATTTTGATGGATTACGAAAGATTTGACCAATTAATAGCATTTTAATAGGATTGAATAATATAAAAGAATCTGAAAAATATTTGAATAAAAAATAGACATTATCAAAAAATCATATCTGTTAAGTGACGAAAAAGGAGAATAAAAAAAGCAGAGCCGCCGTATGTGGGAATCGAACCCACGTAAAGGAGAATAAAAAAGATTTGACCAATTAATAGCATTTTAATAGGATTGAAATAATATAAAAGAATCTGAAAAATATTTGAATAAAAAATAGACATTATCGAAAAATCATATCTGTTAAGTGACCCACGTAAAGGAGAATAAAAAAGCAGACCCAACCCACGTAAAGGAGAATAAAAAATAAAAAAGATTTGACCAATTAATAGCATTTTAATAGGATTGAAATAATATAAAAGAATCTGAAAAATATTTGAATAAACAATAGACATTATCGAAAAATCATATCTGTTAAGTGACCCACGTAAAGGAGAATAAAAAAGCAGACACGCCGTCTGTGGGAATCGAACCCACGACCACGTGGTTAAAAGCCACGCGCTCTACCGGCTGAGCTAAGACGGCTATATGCTTTGCATATTGGAAGAGTTTTATTTAATATTTAAACACACTGCAGGCTGCAGCGACCTCTTAGCAAAAGTGACTTTGTCTGGAAAACTATCTTTTTCTGCTCGAGCTGCTCTTCTATGTTGGGCAGTTTAACGGACTGAAGTAGAGGACCGGAGAAGCTGCCTACTCGCGGAGTAAGGTAGGCCAGTAGGGAGGAAGTGAAAATGGAGAGCAGCGAAGAAGAAGATGATTTTCCTTCCATAGAAACCATCACTCCTCAGTCCAAGATCGACTCCCTCTATCAATCCCGCACTGAAAAGGTTCGTCCTTCGTTTCATCAGCTAGTTCCCGGGTCTCTACTTGTTTCCTTAAGTTAGATTTTATGCTTCAATTCTGGCACCAAAACAATGCTTCAACTTCTGGTCTGCTTTCGTCCTTCGAATCTGGGTTCTCTGCAATTGTCGAGTTCGCTTTCAGTTCTCTGCTGTCTGGGCTCTCTTCCTGGGAGCTAGCTAGAATCTCGGCCTTTGCCACGGCATTGTGAAGGTTGGTTGTGGGAAAGCTGCTTTCACTAACCTTGGTTGAGTAAAGCTTGGTCCCGTTTTCTCTCAAATTAGAAGAAATTCTGTTTCTGGGTGCTTATGAGCATTAAGAGACGAGCAGGCGCAGGTGCATTGACCTGTGTCTTTTAAACTGTATTCGAGGTAGTTGGATAGCAAGTCACTGAGATATTGGAGTTCCGTTGGTGTTAAATGTTTGAAGATGGGATTTGGAAGGGCATATTCAAATCAGTTTTGACTTGGGTTTTCTGTACTGAAACACCTGGCTATATGTATACTTGCAGGGTATCCGAAAGCTTTGTTGCGAGCTCTTGGATTTGAAGGATGCAGTTGAAAATCTGTGTGGCAATATGCAAACAAAGTACTTGGCTTTCTTGAGGTAATATATTGAATTTAGCTGTGGAAAATGATGAGGAAGCAGAACTTTGCATTATTGCCGATACAGATATGTGATGCAGCTGGGTCTCTTAAAGGACTGCTTATTGTTGATTTCTTCTTCCTTGTTTGTGGAATCTGACCTGCTGAGATGGTATTTAAAAATTTATGTCGTGAAAATGTGATCTAAGTTCTTATTGTGTCTCAGAATGTCAGACGAAGTAGTGGAGATGGAGCATGAATTGGTTGAACTGCGTAAGCATATTTCTGGCCAGGGGATTCTTGTGCAAGATTTGATGACAGGTGTTTGCCGCGAAATAGAAGACTGGAATGTTATTGACGGCAACAATGCCGACTCTCAGCAAGATGACGAACTTGAAGACATGTTACGGACTGAAGCAGACAATCCTCAGACGCTTTTCCTGGAGAATGTTGATATTCTTTTGGCTGAACATAAGGTGGAAGAAGCATTGGAGGCTTTAATGGGCGAGGAGAAAAGTTCTCTAGAACTGAAGGGCTTGACAGATACTTCGCCAACTGAAGAATCAACTTACAAATCGGCATTTCTGAAGAGGAAGTCAACTCTTGTGGAACAGCTAACTGAGATTGTTCAACATCCATCTGCTAGCACTGTGGAAATGAAGAAAGCGTTAGCTGCTTTAATCAAACTTGGGAAAGGTCCTTTCGCTCATCAAATCCTTCTTGAACTATATCGATCACGCCTCCACAAGAACATTGAGGTGTTCTTACCTTCATGCTCAGTGTGCCCCAAGACCTTCCCCGGGACACTTTGTAAACTTGTTTTCTCTTCTATCTCAACGGCTACAAAAGAATCTATCCTCATATTTGGTGATGATCCTTTATATACTAACAGAGTTGTACAATGGGCTGAGTGGGAAATTGAATCGTTTGTGCGGCTGGTGAAGGATAATGCACCTTCCCCAGAGACAATTTTAGCTTTAGGTGCTGCTAGTAACTATATTCAGGCTAGTCTTGCATTTTGTTCAATGTTGGAGCCACAGGGTCTTAAACTATCAAAGCTTCTTCTAGTTCTATTGCGTCCATACATTGAAGAAGTCTTAGAGTTGAACTTTAGACGTGCAAGAAGGCTAATTCTTGATGTGACAGAACCTGATGAGAGCTCTGAACTATCGCCTCACCTTGTGTCACCATTATCAGCTTTTGTAGCATCCTCAGATATTGTGCTTGTTGACAGTGGAATAAGATTTATGGACATAATTGAGGTAAGTTGTTGATCTTTAATGGTTCTCTTGCTGCTTGTGATGGTGGCCTCCCTTGGCACATAATTGATGGGATTTGTTAAGTCATTTTGTTTTCAATATGTCTGCTTTGAGCGCGCTTTGTTCACTTCTGATGCTGTTACCTGTGGAATTTTTATGCTTGTATCATGCATATGATAGTATTCAATAGTTATGAGTTCCTAGTTCATGTGATCTACTCTTCTGCTATAGTGTTGACTGATTTATGTAATATAATTTTCTAGCAAAATGATTTTTACAGGACATACTTGTTCAGTTGACTCCTCCGGTTGTCATGCATTTTGGAGGAAGTGTGTTAATGAGAATATCACAGCTATTTGGCAAATACATGGATGTGCTCATTAAATCTCTGCCAGGACCCTCCGATGATGACAATCTTACAGAACTGAAGGAAGTCATACAATTCAGAGCAGAGACAGATGCAGAACAACTTGCATTGTTGGGAATGGCATTCACTATTCTTGATGAGCTGTTACCTCATTCTGTGAAAACTGTGTGGAGTCTGAATAAAGAAGGGAAGGAATCTAAAGATGGCAATGCTGCTGGACCTTCTGCTTCTGCCATTACCGGGGAGTTAAAGGACTGGAAGCGACAACTGCAGCACTCATTTGACAAGCTTAAGGATCATTTCTGTCGCCAGTATGTTCTGAGTTTTATCTATTCAAGAGAAGGGAAGACACGACTTAATGCACAAATCTACCTCGATGGCGACAGAGATGATTTAATTTGGAGCTCGGATCCTCTGCCTTCATTGCCATTTCAGGTTTTATCTTCGTTGACCCTTTGCTGAATGTTATATGGATTTACTCGTTATAGGCATGCCTTTTTTATGTATTAGGTAACCCATCGGTTTTGGATGATAGGGATGAGTGCAGTCTGTTAAATTAACTTTCACCTAGGTGGAGTATAATGTTGGACACTATCTTTTTCTGTTGGAAGCTTGGTCTGACAAGATCTGTGGACTTCCATTGCAGGCACTGTTTGCAAAGCTGCAGCAGTTTGCAACTGTGGCAGGAGATGTATTACTTGGGAAAGAGAAAATACAGAAACTCTTGCTTGCTCGGCTCACTGAAACAGTAGTAATGTGGCTTTCTGATGAACAGGAATTTTGGGGTACATTCGAAGATGTCGCTGTTCCAATCAAAGCATTAGGGTTGCAGCAGGTAATTGTGATATGCAGTCGTTTACGCTTGCACTGAGCAATCGCCATTTGTTCCAAAATATTGAATGTTTTCTCCACATGGCCTGGCTTGCAGCTACTTCTTGATATGCATTTCACAGTGGAACTTGCACGCTTCGCTGGTTACCCATCTAGGCAAGTGCACCAAATCGCCTCAGCCATAATTGCTCGAGCAATCAGGACCTTCTCAGCTAGAGGAATCGACCCACAAAGGTACTACTAATCACCAAAGCACCTGGCCTATCACCTTCTATATCCTTAAGAGTTTATATTACTGAGTTTGTGGCTTCAACTTTCTGTGAGAACAGTGCCCTGCCAGAGGATGAATGGTTTGTTGAGACTGCAAAGTCGGCCATCAACAAGCTCCTCGCTGGGTCGGAGTCTGAGGTTGACGAGGATGATGATGATGGACACATCATTTCTCACGGGGATAGCATCTCAGACTCTGAGGATACTGCTTCTTCCCTTTCATCCGTAGAATCCACAGAATCATTTGTATCGGCAAGTATGGGTGAAACTGAGAGTGCTGGGGATCTGACTGATCCTGAAGCTTGAAGATATATCAATGCAGCCAAGGTTTGCTTTGTTTTGTGCCTCCCCGTGCAACTTGAGTTCTGAAATGTGACATGTTCATATGGCAGCTTCTGTTGTTATTGTTAATCAGTGTACCAATTTCCTTGTATGGAGAGTAGAATAGTACTTTTGACAATAATTGATAGTGTATACTTGTGATTAGAATTATCATTGCTAAGTGCTAACTATGGATAATTTCGCCTAGATGACATTTCGGCCAATTAAAAGGTTACTAACCATGGTTTTGTTTGTCTGGAGAATAATTCTTCTCTCTCTGTCTCTCCCTCTCTGTTTTTTGTTTAATGGAAATGTCTGTCAATTTTCTAGATTAACGCCATTGATGAACTCGCAAGCTAATACGTCGTTGAAAATGGAGCAGGAACATAAAAATGGTTTCCCCATTCCCTGTTTTATTTTTCAAGTGGCCACAAGAACAGCGTAAACAAATACAACACAAAAAACCAAACGGGGATTTCACTCCCTACTCTGTAACTTGTTCCACTCTGGCACCATGGATTAGCAGGCCACCCTTCCATCTTCCAGTCCAGACTTCATACAACCCAAAGTACAGCTTCATATCAGTAGCATCAGTTGGAACAGTGACCTCCAGCTTCTCTGTCTCGAACTCTTTATCATTCTCTGGTTGATCTGACAGCTTTATCTTTTTAGCTGTGTACTTCCCCGCCTGCCCTATCTTACCCATCAAGTAAACGGAGCAGCCATTCCAACCAAAAGCCCCTTGCTTCATCTGCAGCCTGAAGGAAATTGCATACTTCTTCCCAGCCTGTATGCTGTCTTTCAATGAGGTGATGGTGCTTACTTCAAGCCAACTCACCTGCAACAGCTCAGCTGGCCTACCATCCCTGGCAATCAGACAACATACATAGAAAACCATCACTATGTTGCGCCGAGTGAAGTTAAGATGCAGGGCGGTGGGAGAATCTGTGATTTATGAAACTTACGTGGGAACATTCCAGTAGCGACCATCCTTTCCCCATACAATGCTGAATGCTCTAGGTTTAAACCACGATGATCTTGCAGCCTGAAAATCCATATATATCCCTTTAGTTAGTTTTGAAGTTCATTCATAGAAACTTGACAACTCCAAGCATAACCATGTATATATTAATCGTGTACCGAGGAAATGATCTTGTTTGGCATAACATGAAGGAATACTATACGCAAAGAAGCACGGGGAAAGAAGAGAAGCTGATTTCTAACCTCTGTGAAATCCACTTCATTTGGATCTCCCTCGTGATGTGGTTTTGCGTTCATGTTGAAAGGACAGAAATTGTTGTCCAACTAAAGCTGGAAGAACTAGAGGTGATATTAGATGTTTTACATAACCAGCCTTCCCCAGCCTCTGTGTATATATATACAAATATTCTAGGGAATGGTCTCCACTCGATATAAATAGTGGCTTACAACAAAGCACCATGCACAAGGAGCTGAAAGGGAATGATTCAAAAGCCATGCTCAAAATTCTTGACTTGAGATAGGGGAAGGCAGTTCAAGAATATACTTATCTGTCAGTGCTGCATTTCAACATCAAGGAAAGAATTGATCCGTCTTCCCCACACGGTTCCTCAAACCTCCTCCATACAATGGACTCAAATTTTACGATCTCTGTAAAGAAAAAACTATGTGCCTTCAAACTGGCCACCAGATTCAGATTCTGCAAATTGAATTCAGTGGACGGCTAAGAGTAGTCTGTCATAAGCGAACCCAACTATCCCCACATCAAGTCAGTCTCTAGAAGCTTTCAACAGCATCAACATTAAGTTCCTTTCAAGAACTCAAACTGCAAAACAGGCATAAAAGTGACAGCTAACTTCATCTCATTTACAGTTGTAACTTCCACAGCCTCCTGGTCTTGGCTTATTTCCCTACCTTGCCTACACCTTGATATAACCACTCTGCCGCGGACTGATTTCTGCATTGGCGACAGACTTAACATCGCTCAACTTTCCGCACATCAAATGAAAATGTTCTAGAACTTCAATTGGTTGGCTAGAAAAGGATCCTGCCTGTCAAGAGAATATTACCAATTACTTCACTTGGGATTGGAATTCCACTCACGCGGATGCATAATCATATTCTTCGCCACTTCTTTGATTCTTCTAACAAAGACAGCTAGAGAATGGAAAAAGGACTCTCTCTGCATTTCTCGGGGCTTTGTTCTATCCATCTAATAACAATTTTTCCAACCCGCAACGAGAAGTCAAGTTCATATCAAAACATTCATTGAAAAGATGATTGCATCACAAATCCACCATTCCTAAAATATTAGTGTAGTTCATCACACACTAACTACCAAGCAATACAGATAGAAGTAGAGAACAAAGGTGCCCCCAAAATTTTTAATCACACCCTCACAGCTTTTACTCCTTGGGAATGGGTGTGGAACCCAAGTCTTCTATTGTCACCGGCTTGTGTAGCTACAGTCAGAACAAAATCCCATAGATATGAAATCAGAAATGGAAAAGAAACGGGCAGGGGAGGAATAGAAGAAGAAACTAAAAAGGGGAAAGAACCGTGTCTATCCATCTACATGCAGAATGCAACTTTATTCTGCTCAACAGTTACCACAGACAAAAGGTGCATAAACACATAATAGCTTCACCTACAATTGTTTATACTGAAGCCAGATGTTATACTGACCCTACTTCACAAGGAAACGAGAAACGTAACTTAAGAACTCACGAAAGGGATAGCTCCGAATCCAATCAAACACGTAAATACTACATTCTGTGACGGGGAGCCAAAGTTCAAAATGAAATGACCATTGGTTTTCTGTGCCAACCTCCACGTTTATCTTATTCTACTTTTTAGCTGGATACTAGTCTCGTGGTTTGATTTAACTATTACATATACTCCATTCCAATGTTATCTTATTCTTAAAAAAGCTCATGATGTTGCAGAAAGAAAAACTTACAGCTTCTGCAACAGATAACCAATGGAGAGACCGAACAAACATATCATCTTGTGAAGGTAGTGTGTCGTGATTCCAGTAAGTTATATTCTCAAACTTAGCATTCGGCTCCCAACAATTAGAGTTGCAATCAGAAGCTTTTCTCTTGCCAAGACTTTTCTTACCCAAGACAAATCCTGCAAAGCACCCAAGACCAGAACAAAGAACCATTTACTTGTTAGCAACAAACTCAAATCTCACTCGAAGGTGCAGTATAACCCATCTCTGCGGACGTTGCAATAAAACCTTGTCTTCTGATGATGCTAAAACCGCCATTTTCTTTTTTCTCAAAAATGGGCAACGACAGAAGAAAGAACACATGTACGAACGAGAGGCAAATTTGGGTACCAGAATAACCAGGTGGAATGGGAATCGTTACGCCATGTAGCTTTCTGCCCCTGAAATACGCCTGTTGCTCTGCCAGTCCATCAACTTCTAACCCCAATTCGGCAAACCCCGAAATGACGATAAATATGCATTTTCCAAGGTGAAAAAGAGAGAAAAACAAAGAGCTATCTATGACTGGAGGGTTGCGGGGCAATACCGGTGGATTTAGGTTTGAAGTAGTCGTAAACTTCGGAAGGGCCGTCGTACTTGATGCAGCAGGGCAGTTGGTGGACCTCGCCGGTAAGGTCTGGAACTCCGGATTTCGTCCCTTGATTTTTGTTCAGACTAATGATCCCGGTGGTTCCCATCTTCAGATTCCCGTCGTCTTCCATTGATTTTCGCTTCCTTCTCCCCCGGCTCCCAACCTACCTATATTCCCTCTGCCCGCTAGCTCCGCGACTTGGGTTCTCTATTTTTCTCCATTCAATTGATAAAGCTAGAACCTTGCCATTTTCCCGCGCTTTTCAGTCTTCCCTCCAAAATTCCCCACTGGTCATTCGTCTTCCCTATATACCGTTTTGTTGTAAACCAACGGTCCCGGCGGCTAGGCGTGGGAATGTGGGTGTTTAATCCGCGAATGGATATCGATTCATCCACAAATAACCCGATTTGCACTTAATGGATGATTGATTTAAGTGGATTGCAGATTGATAAATCTTCCACCCGTACTTATGTGGGTGGGTGGTGGGTGGATTGCGGGTGTACATGGGCGTTGGGCCGTGCTTGGGCCGACACGACACGGGCACGCTTCGGGCCCATTTATTCTGTGCCGTGCTTGGCACGGCTCGTCAGTTTTCTTGCCGTGCCATGCAAGCCCATTTGTTAACTTTGCTAGGCCCGGCCCGGGCACGGTTCGAATCGTGTCGTGCCTATTCGTGCTCGTGTCATGCTCGTATTCGTGTTTAATGAAAAAGACGAAAACAAAAGAGAGAATGAAAAAGAAGGTGAAAATAGGACGAAAGAAGATAGTATTAACCGATAATGTTTGAGAAAAGTAAAAAATAAAGGGGGGAAAGAAAACTGGAAGTATAGCGAGTTAGTAATTACGTATATATCTTTATGTTAGTAATTACGTATGTTAGTAATTACGTATATATCTTTTAATTCTTTGTCCATTTTTACTTATGTTAGTAATTACGTATATATCTTTATGACATTTCTAACAACAACAAATAATTATTTTTCTACTTTTGTTTTGTAATATTTTAACGTATAATTCTTTTTATATTTATTTTCTATCAAATAAATATTATTTTTGTGCCATGTCCATTCTTATACTCAATAAAGTCTCAAAAATATTAGGCCCGACATGACCCACTTATATACCGTGTCGTGCCCGTGCTCGTGCCCGTGCCCATGAAGTTTAGGCCCGGCACGACCCATAAATTATTCGTGCTCGTGCCAGGCTGGCCCATTTATTTCGTGCTCGTGCTTATGTCGTGTTCTAACCGTATTGTGCCGTGCTAGCCGTGGGCGGCAAGCCCTGGTGCCCACGTACAATTGCGGGTCACCTGTATGACCCGCATCCTATTTTTACATGAAAAAACGTTGTTTCGTATAGAAAAGAGTATTCATCATATTTTCAAACTCCACTACAGTCTGACCATATACTTTAAAAGGTGGAGAATAAAGAATAGTTTTAACTAATATTATTGGTTTTGTGTTCTGCAATATCTATTAGATATTGGATATTGGTATGCAAATTATTGTTAATATTAATTAAATATTGGAATGCAAACTGTAAATTATTAATGGTATCAAAATCACATTATTAATACAGTTTCTTCCTCATTTGTATGTTTGATTTTTCCGGTTTATATGGAGTTTAGGGGGTTCGATTTAGGGTTTTGATATCTTTTTCTTTGATTTATGGGTAGTGAATTATTAATACAGTTTTACGAATTTGCTATGAACTTATTATAAATATTAGTCAAGTTTCTCAATGGCTAGTTGGAAAATTACTTTTGCAGGTTGACCTACGACCCAACCGCAGCCATCCGCCACCGCCACCGCCACCCACCCAACCCAACCCGCAGAGTTATGTTGGTAGATTGCGGGTCACAATTATTCCAACTCGCTAGTAAGCAGGTGGGTCGATTTGAGATCAAAACCCACCCAACCAGCCCATTGCCTACCCCTACCACTGGTCGACGACCATACCACTTGCCAAACCGGCATAATGGTAGAAATCGATTTGACAACTTGGCTTAAAACCTTCACAAATGAAGTACATTAACAGTTATCTTTAAAAACACATGGTATCGATTGGCGATTATCAAAGAAGAAGAAAAACACATGGTATCAGTGGTCTTTGCGAACTCCAAGCTCACGATCAGTTGGTTCTCATCAGCGGCGGATCTACGGGGCCGCCCCCGGGTCACGGCCCAATCCTCTCCTGAATCCGGAGCTAGTATAGTCCTTGTAAATTTTCGATTTTAGATATTCGTTTATGATCTCGTCGGATTACGTCCCAACCCTCTCTGCCTCTTTTTAAATGTAGCACATTGTCTACCTTATAGTGAATCCGCCGCTGGTTCTCATTTGAGAGAACGTGTAAGTAAGTAGTATAAAGCTCATACATAAAACTCTAATAGCAACTTGAACTATTGAAACCAATTAATTTTGGAATGTTCTTTCACTTCTATATTCATCAGCAACTTGTACGTTATCTTAAGTGCTCTACGTATATGCTAAATATGATTTATGAGTGGGTTACAATTAAAGAAACGATTGGCGTAAGTAAGCGTCGCCGGAAAATTCTTCATCTAATACTTTTCTCATTCCCATTTGGATAGCACACAGGAGAAAACCATTTAATTGTATTGGTTTCGTTGCATACTAATTACTTAAGTGTTTTTAGTTCCAACTAAATCACATAAGTCGACTTTCGGTTGTACCATTATATTTTTCATCCTTAAACTTAATGCCAGGTATCAAATTGAAATTTTCTGCATCAATTTACACAATTCTATTTTCCCTCACATTCTTCCATCTTCATTTTGATATTAGTAGCGTTCTCTTTAATTATCTTATGGCCTCCTTTATTGTTTTTGTCAAATTTTACAATTTTTTTATTTTTTTAATTTTGGTTCTAATTGAATTAAATTTTGGCTTTCTTCCAAAATAAAACAAACTCTTAAAACTTACGTGGGATGTGAAATGCAATCTTTATTTTTTTTTTTTGTTTATAATATGATTTGCATAATTGGCACATCATTATAGGCTTTCTCTAGGAGGAAAGTTTTTTAGGTGCCCTCGTATAGTTTGTTTAAATTCATATCACATAAAAACTAAAGAAGCATATTGAGATTAAATGCACAGGGATGCTTTAAAATAGATGAGCGAAGAAAAATTAAGAAACTGGTCTTAAGCGGTAAAATCGAGTGACAAAAAGAGTAAAGTAATGAGGGAATTTCAGGTGAAGTTTTATCATAGATTTGTTACTAGTGTTCTGCTAAAGAAAGACTTCCAAAGCGAAGCTCAATTTTTCGACCTAATTTCGTAGCCGAAGCCCCCATCTCCAACTCTATAAGTAAATAATTTTACAAGAGGATCGGGAGCCACAGAGCAAGAGAAGATTTTCAAAGGGCTATTGTGATTGGATTTTGACTCGAAACTATACTATAATTAAACCCCAATTAGAGTCCAAGTTTTTAAACTCTAATCGGATGTAGTATAAGGCAAGTATCTATATATCGACCCGGGCCGGTCCGTTTACCCCTACTTCGGTTGTTGAAATCATTATCTAGCGATAAAAGCTTTGGTTTAAAGGTTTGCCAATTGAAATGAAAGAAAGCAAAAGTAATTTGGTTTAAATACTCTTTTGTGGGAAAGTCACTTGGGTTTCGCTTCCCCCTAAACCGCTACCATGCTACGTGGGTTGGAACGATTGCCTTGGGCACGCTAATCGTGAACCGCAGAGGAAAGCGTATGTGGTCGGAGACCACAGTCTCGATTGCTAAACCGAGGTGAAGATGAAAGGTCGTGTCGCTCGACCTTCTCAGTTTAGACAATCGGTAATCGGATTACTTCCTCACTCAACTCTAAGGTCGGACGATTTAAACACGATTAATAGACTTGTTCAATTCAATATTGAAGATTGCCCTAACTCAACCTAGTTTAGGTGGCTTGGAAAGCGGAAGGAAAACCAACTCGATTGAGTCTCCCTTAAAAAGGGGGATTTTCCTCTCAAAACTAGGCTAAGTTGGCAAATTAGATTTCTAGCACCTAAATGCACAAACTTAGGGGTGCTAAGCACAATTATGCACAAACCCTAGGATGCTAAGCACAAAATATGCACAACCCCTAAGTTGCTAAGCACAAGAATGCAAAATAATGGTGAAAAACCTCAAACATTAAATTGAAAAATGCCCAATATCAATCATACAAACCACATACAAGTAAACTGCATGGTAATGTTTAGGGTTTCACTACACCCAAGTGGAAGGAGGACTACTCCATGGAAGAAGTGGGAAGAACAAAGGAGAAAAAGGTGGAAACCATCTTTTGGGGATGCCTCCTCTCTCCTTCAACCTTGAGTTGGGATTTCCTTGGGGAAATTTTTCCCAAAACCTCCTTTGAAGCCAAGCCCTAACCTCTTCTTGGTTCGATTTCTCTCACTAAAATGCAGAAGAAGTGTTTCTCTCACAAAAAGTGGCTCTCCCTTCTCTTTCCTTGCAGCTCAGCTTTTAAACCCGAGAGGAGCTGAGTTCACGGCCGTGAACCATCAAACGTGTCCGTGAACTCACGCCTTGCGCCAAAAGGCTCTGCACCGATCACGGCAGTTCACAGTCAACTGCTTGTGTTCACAATCTTAGTGACCGTGAACTCGCCTTGCGTCAGTAACCTTCAACTTGGCTCTGGACGCCTTGCGCTTCACGGTCTTGCACGACCGTGAACTCCTACCTTTAGCCGTGAACTTGCGTTTTTTCACCTCTTCTCCCGTTTTTGATCCTTTTCGCCACTCTTTCAACTCCGAGGCTGGTTCCACCTGTTAAATCCTGAAAAGCACTCAAACACGAAGAACCTTGCGTAAAACCAACCTCTAATGAGCAAATTTGGCACAAACATCTAAGCAAACCGGTGGCAAAATATGTGCAATTAGGCCCGAATAAGGTTTATTTAATCCTCAATGTTTATGAAAAAATATTTATTTTGTGGAGGAAGAAAGAGAAAGAAAAATGGTATGGTGCAAATTAAGTTGGAAAACTTCAATTTGATACCCACCGTTAACTTTGAGGACAGAAAATATAATGGTGCAACCGGAAGTCGACTTATGTGATTTAGTTGCAACTAAAAAAGTTTAAGTGATTAATATGCAAGAAATCCAATACTTGCGTGGTATCGAATGCAATTAAATTAACCCATACATATAACTACAGGCCCCTCGATCGAATTTCAACCGGCGGCGACGTTGGATCGAATCTAGCTTTTTTTGTGGAGATTAACAAAGGTAATTCCGTCGAATATATGCAATGCACCACGTTGGTATTTGGAATACATTACGTACTGTCCCACTACCCGTAATCCCCATAATATATTAAAGCACTAATTCTGCTTACCACCAAGACGCCAGATTGGAAGCCCAGCGCCGGAAGTTTTATATTACGGCGGCACATATGCCGATAATATATATAGTTCTTGACTTGTACTATTATTATACTTAGTTAATGATAAATATTATTCAGAAGAATAAAATCATGACGCAATTCTATATCTTACGATCTTTCACATAAAAGAAGTTATATGAGAATGACATAATGTACATGTCTTGTTGTATTTGTGTCCAATACCATTTTCACTTACAAAGGAAGAAATCAACTTATAATTCATAAGACTTCCCCAATGTTCATTACTATTATAAATGAACAAATAATTTTTTATTTTATCCTTTTGTAATAATAATGTCTAATCGGGACAAAATTTAATTAAAAGAAAATTCAATTCATGGAAGAGCACAATAACGAATTATGTAGATCGAACATTTAACTGAAGAAAATTTTGCTACTGGAAACAAATAACCTACAAACTATAGTGGAATATATTGGAACATCTGTAGTAATCCAATCTCGGTATTCTTAACATCAACAGTAAAATTGCATTTGCAATCGCAAAAGTAGTACCCACATCATAATGAAATCGAAAGATAGTAACGAATGTGGGTGGCCTAAAACATTATAACATTGTCCTCGTTAAACACGTGAGAGAGTTTGTCTAACCATTCAGTCCCTCAGTGGTTCCTAACATCACATTGACCCTTAATTCCTTAACATGGTAAAAACTAAAAACATCCGCTCCGCGTCACATGCCAATTAGCTCTTTTCTTTCTAGGGGTGGCAAATTAAATTAGCCAATCCTTGGAAAAAAGTAACATTGTACTCCTTCCTTCCACGTTGTTCCTTAGCTTCATCCATCCACTATTCTCACTTTACGCAAACTCCGAACTCCCCCAATGGAATGGAGGTCGGTTTCTTTCTTTGAAAGCCCAGCCCAGGGCAGGGCAGGTGCATCCAACGCGGGATTGCCCTGCCCTTGCCTTGCCCACTATAGTATAAATATTTGCCGACAACAATGGCATCACCAAGATCTTCCCTAAACACAATCCCAAAAAGAGAAGAGAGGCCAACAAAAAATGGGTTTTCAACTCAGAAACCACAACCGCGATGTTACTGCTCGTTCCTCATCCCCTCATTGGAAGCCCGTTGTAAGCCATTGGAATATACATAGATAGCATCCATTCTTTTTCGAATTTCGTTTTCGCTTTGTGATCGTGAAGTTGGAAATGCAGGATGGCGGCTCCTCCTCGGTGTTTCCGGACCCAAATCTTCGCGGCGCGTATAGAGTGCCCGCCAGAGCTCTCAACATAGTATGGGGGAAGGACCCGCGTTACTGGCAATGGATCCCGCTCTCAGACCACGACAAGAGGTGATTCATGAGATCGAGTTATTACTCCATCTGCTCCACGAAATCAAACTAGCTAATTTTCCACGTTTCTAAAAAAGCTGCTACCTTTTTGGTTTTTGGTTTTTGGGTTGGCAGGGGAAGTGGGTTCAAGGACGAAGTAGCAATGCTGGTTCAGGTGAACTAGATCCAGGTGACGGGGAGGTTGCCGGCGAGCTTGTTCGCGGGGAAGAAGTACGAGGTGGTGTGGGTGGTGAAGTTCAGGGTGGGCGCATTCGGGTGGCACTCTGTTCCGGTGAAGTTCAAGGTCAAGCAGAGCAACGGAGGGGAGGAGAAGGTGAGGAGCGTGGTGGTGGAGCCTTACCGGCAGAAGCATGGGGTGTGGCATGAAATCTCCGGCGGGGAGTTCACGGTGCAGGCGGCTGGTGGGGTGGTGGAGTTTGGGATGTATGAGATTGAAACCGAGTGGTGGAAGGGTTGCATGGTTCTTGCCGGCGTCAAGATTCGGCCAAAACCTTAAAAAGACCGTGTGTCTTTCTATTGTTCATAGCTCATGGCATGATGAGTTCGGTTGTGGATTTTGTAATGTAATACTTCATCTCAAGATGTTGTTAATTGATCTTCTAAAAACTCACATCTCTCTCTAACTTTACCTTTTTAAAATTTACTCTCCCTTCTCTCTAAAAAGCCTCATTTTCCAGCCTTCCATGGCTGCCGCCGGCTACTTCAGGTGACCGGCAGCAACCCAAGTTCTTCTTTTTATCGCTTTTCTTGCTTGCCTTGTTTTCGATCTTCTGGCCTTTGCTTCTGGGCTTTTCACCTTCAAGATTTCAGTCTCTCCAGCCATTTTGGCTTTCTAGATCTAGGATTTTGCGGTTTCAAGGCTTGCTTGTTTGAGGATCTGGAGGTTGCAACTTGGGAAGCTTGACCTTTGCTTTGTGATGGTTGTTCTTTCCAGGTTGGTGGTCTCATCTGCAAGGTGAAGCCATTCACACCTTCCCCCCTCTAGCTTCCCCAAGGTGGTGTTGTTGCTTGGATGGTTGTCGGATCGTGAAGAGGTGAGTCATCTCCGGTGGCTGCGGTGGAAGTCGGTTCTTTTGTGGTGGTCTGTGGATCTCTTGGAAGCTTGCTCCCCTTTGAACCGATCCTCTCTACCTTGGCCCTCTCTGCCTTCACAGCTTGGAGCAATCTGCTTCACAGCCTCTTCCACCGTCAGGCAATCTCTTTTGAGATTCACTATGATGGATGACTTTGTGCACTCCCTAGGAGACGACAAATGGCTTGCAAGTCCAATGCCATGGATCTCGCTGTGATCGGACAAGCTGTTCTGATCTTCTTGCTCTTGGTTTGGTTGGAAGATAGAGGGATTATTAATGCTCTGCTTTTGTCTCAAGAACTTGGCTGTTTGTTTTGGGTGATGTCATTCTGTGCTGTGCTTTCACTGGTTGTATTTTCTTAGCATGGTTTGGTATCATCCTGGGTTCCATTGTTTCCTTGATCTTGTTTTGAAGTCAAGTTTTTATTTTCTCTCTGTAACCAATTATTCAAAGTGCAATAAAGATCCCTTTGTAAAAAAAAAAGATGTTGTTAATTGTCCTTACTGTATCATCATCCTATAACACTTTTCCAATGTATGAGTACACATTATTTATAATCTTTCTTTCGTTATATTCCATTATCTTTTCCTATGAAGTTAGAGAAACTTCCCCAAGACCAATTTTTCAAACTAATCAACGGGATTAGTTCTTACTTCATACAAAACATTTTACGATTAAATGTAAAGAGTTTCAAGTAAATCAAATAATATTATACAATGTGTATAAAAAAGTATGAAACGGTAATTCTAGTTATAGTATCGATGAACAACAATGTTGTTCTTGCTACATACAAAGAGTTACCGGAATCAAGTTTTCCTAATTATGCGTGATGTAGAATACAAAGATCGGAATAAACCATGTGTATTAGCGTAGAAAATCATGCACTACCAGCATATGAGCACCCAACGATTGTGATATTGGGTCTCATGTAATTGAAGTTATTGTTGAATGCTTTAGGTCAACATATATATTGAGAGATTATATGATATACGTAATGCATTATATTTGTACCAAAATGAAACAACAAAAACAAAAAAAATACCATAAAACTGCACAATACATCTCCAGTCCAGGTTCCAAGTCTAATAGTTAGTTGCCATCAACCAGAAATGGGAAGTCGGCAAATTGAGCATATATTCTCCATTCATGTCGTAACCAGAAGGTTAGCAGTCGATCATCACCGTGTTGAATGATAAACCGTACGATTATACGAGATCCGGAGGGCTACCACTATCAGTTCTATACTTGCTAGCGTAACATGTGATGTGATATGATATCCCTAGTTGCTAGCCAATGTAGTTGTACGAGATTGAAACCAGTAACGGAGTGGACAACTTTCTCCTTACGTTACGCGGATAGGAAATGGACGGGATGTGGAGTCCTCTGTCTTGCGCATCAGCAGAACGAGGGAATAAAGGGTTTTCTTTCTTGGGAGTGGAAAAAACAAAAAGGAAGGAAGAGACAACCTGTTGACGAGATATTCTCTGCAACTAAAGAAGCAAAATGCAGAATGAGTTGTTGTTCTCCCCTGCCTTCTATCTAAAGCTGAGCAGAAACCACAAGAAACAGAATCGATGCGCTCTCAACTATCTTGGTTCGCTCTCACCATCTCTGGTTCCATGCCAATTGCCATGCACATTATGGTGGTAGAGAATCTTAACTTTCACGTCCATGTACATCCCTCCACTCGATCTGTCACCACCTTATCGTCGAATCTTTCTTCCACATCTCTGGTTCCATGCTTGCAACTTTCTGTCTTCGGAAAAAAGATTGATGCTTTCCCTCGATTAATTGATGGCTGTCATTGCCCGTCCAAATTGACATTCCAATTCAATGTCGACCCCCCTGTTTTCTCAAACAGTAGTATAAGAGAAAGGCAAAGCACTCTAACCCACACCAAACAGAGAATGGGAACAGGGTGGTCGCAGGATGACGAGGCGGCCGCCGCAGCTTCACAGCTGCAGCAGCCAACCCACCAATCCACTGCGGACAGAGGTCAGCTGCCGCGACAGCACTCTGTTCAGAAACAGAGTGAAGAGAAACAGAGTCAAGGAAGACAGAGTGAGAATAAATCCAACACAGCTGAAAGAGTTGGAGATGGCAAGTTCCAGGAGGCCAGGAACAGGACACCAGCGGCAACGCAAGCAACACAACCCATCATGGGCGGGGGTCAGCTGCAGCGGCAGCACTCTCAGAAACAGAGTCAAGGAAATCAGAGTGAAGCAAAACAGAGCGAGAACATATCCAACATGGTTGAAAGATCTGGAGATGGCAAGTTGGGGGAGGCCAAGAATAGGGCATCTGCAGCAACACAAGTGAAGCTTCCACATAACTGGGAAGCTATATTGCGAGAAGCAGATACCCCAATTGAGCGTTCCCCTGATAGGCAGTGCAATCAACTCTTCTCTGGAGTTTTCTTGAACAAAAAGAGCAAGGCAAGCTGATAATTTCCCATTTTAACAATTTTCCTCACTATCAGCACTTGTTTTTTCTTCTCTTTTTGGCCGACTGATGTTGAGCACCAACTGCAGAAGTACTGGGTTGACAGGAACTCCAACAGCAACTGTTTCACTCTGTTTGCTAGAGATCTCCTGATCACCTGGGCTGACGACCCACGTTACTGGCACTGGCCTTCTGTAACTGAGACCAGGTAAAATAGCAGGACTTTACTTTGATCCATCACGGTTCCGGTTTACCATATTGATTGAAGGATGCTTTTATTTTCATTTTCTATGTTGGTAGAGATGTTACGGTGGAAGCCGCAGAGCTTTTAGCAGTTTGCTGGCTGGAGGTTCATGGGAACTTTGACACAGCAAAGCTTTCTCCTGGGACTTTGTATGAAGTTATGTTTGTGATAATGCTGAAAGATCCGGCAGTAGGATGGGAAGTTCCAGTGAATTTCAGACTCACTCTACCAAATAGAGTCAAGCAAGAGCACAAAGAGAACCTAATAACGAAACCAAGATTGCAATGGATTGAAATCCCCGTTGGCGAGTTCAGAACTTCACCTGAAAATATTGGTGGGAATATGGAGATCTCTATGTTTGAATATGAAGGAGGAACCTGGAAGAAGGGGCTGATTCTCAAAGGAGTCACCATCCGACCAAAGTCCTCAACTACATTGCGATAGGGAGATGAGAGTTTCCAAAATAATGATACGTGGTTTCGGGTCGAAATTCAGGACAAGAAGATACAACACTCTGGAAAGAGGCTTATTTGCTGGCCAACAAACTTATTACTGAAACTATAAACAGTCATCAAACTTGTATTGCAAAACGAAATAAACACAGAAAGCTCAGGTCTAAAGGTACAACAAAGGGCAGCACCTGTTTTGCTGCTTCTATGGTTGGTTTGAATGGAGCATTTCAAAAATCTGTATGGTAATTTTCTGGCTTGAACCATGGCGAGAAATCAAAGCCTTTGCTTATGAGCTTTTCGGTCGGAGGTGCAATCCTCTCCAAAAGCTGCATTACGAAGAATAATAAGATCTTACAGTTCAAACAAATATGGCTAGAATTATAGACAAATGCTAGAGGGTGAACCTTTGAATGGAGTACCCCGTTGGATACCAAAACTGATCTATCAAAAACACAGAACTTGTTGCCATCCATGCATGTTACTGTTCCACCAGCCTCTTCAACCATCTGCTTGAAACAAAAGGAGATATCAGGCCAATGACCAACGACTAAATGACATGGTCATTCTGCTGGCCAGATATTGGCAAGCTCATCTGAAACCAAACCCAGTGGATTGACATTTGAAGGTCTTGACAAAAACTTTACCAGAACACCAGCAGCCATGTCCCATGGCTTTAGTCGATATTCCCAGTAAGCTTCCACAATACCTAGAGCTACATGGCACATATCAACTGCAGCAGCGCCAAGCCTTCTTACACCCTATTAACAAGACAAACAAAAAAAAGAAGCAACCATCAATTGGAGAAAACCAAACACTTACGGTAAAGAAAAAGAAAAAACAATCGAGATGCAGCAGGTAAGATAAAGCAATTACGGATATTACCCTGCTAACATCTGTAAACTCCTTGAATAATTCAATGTTAGTAGACCATGCATCGTCATGCTCGTACCCAAACCCAGTCACCAGAAGAGATCGTTCCACCTGAAACAATGGGAAAGAGGTCAAACAATTTGAATGAGAAGGTCTTAACATACTGAATTCTCCATACTTAATACATTTGGTGCGTCTACATTTTCATACTGCCTGCGTTACCATCCTTTGACAAGAGTTCCAGGAACAGAAAGAGCTATGAAGCACGAAGACATGTATTGTTTTCAAGTAGAAGATAAAATCCTTAGTGCGAAACTTATTGAGCATCTATCACTCCAGAAACCATATAACATTCGCCACATAATGTATTCCTAAGGCACAATCTCCTGTAGAAGATAAAATCCTTAGTGTGCAACTTATTGAGCTCCTGCCACTCACCGTGTCAGTTTGACTGGCATGAATTCTCTGACCATTACAAAAAGCTCCCCCACCTGAAGAGGTTAGAACAGTTTCAGCCTACACAAGGCACCTGTGGAAAAGAAATAATCAGGCCAATAAAATTTCTCACCTGCAGTTGCAGAGAAAGTACGAGTATTCCATGCCATAGGACCTCCAACAAACTCCACCTATAAGGAGAAACAAGAATGCCATTATGATTTCTTTATCTTGTACTCATACACTATGCCTTGTTTCCCCTTTTTTTGTCCCATGAGTTTTTCTGGTACGCAATTGAACCAAGTATCATATTGTTCTCCATCATAATCAAATAAGCCTTCTGAAGCTATTTCAGAGTTATAAACAATATTGTCAGAAACAACATCAATAAAGTTCTTATTGGAAGAATCTGTCGAGCATCACAGTTTAGACATTATTTCCCGGCTAGTATCTTATTCAGTACAAATGTCAACTCAATCTAATATGTAAAGGTCAGTACCACAGCAGCAGCAGCTGGCCTTCCTCGAAAGAGAACTCCTACGGATACTGCAAAGCTAGGATAACCGTGTGCAAAATTTGTTGTTCCATCTGCAGAAATGGAAAGGTGCATTGAGTTATAAGGCACGACCAACGCACTTTATTGATTTAATACACGTCGATAGGAACGAGCAAAATGGATGGATAGTACAAAATATTAGGCAGCAGAATATGAAAGGAAGATTGAAGATTGAATGTCAGCTACAAATTGATGCAATTTTGAAAGCCTTTAAACCTCCAACAAGATAAAAAGACGACATTTATTTCATCAGCAATATAAAATGAAAGATCAGATTTAAATTATTTGGTTGTTGTTCTGGAGTATGCAGCAATCCAGAATACTTTCACGGCCTGGAATTCCCTTGACAGAGAGAGGGATTATTGAAAACACTAGCATGGCAACACACGGCTGAGCGACTGGGAGAGAGAGGGCAGTCATAATCATGAAGTTGAAGGCAAGCAGAATATTGCCTGGTTTCGAGTAACTTGAATATTTAACGATTAACCAACCGATTATTACATGACATGGTCAAATGCATCAAATGATTAACCAACATTAACTTATCGGATTAGTATACAACGTATGTTCACAAATACTCACCTAGAGGATCAATGCACCAGAGGTAATCGGAATGGCTATCACCAATGACTCCTCCTTCTTCCCCGAGAATAAGGTGATCTCCGAAATTCTTGTTAACGACTTCCAATATAGCAGCCTCGCTCATTTGGTCTGTGCTGCGTAAGTAAATTTGCACATATGAAGTAAACCCGGTACAGTTACATTTCCGGGGTTCCTGAGATTCTAGAAATCCCCAGTGAAAGGGATTAAGCACTTAGCAGTATTACAAACAAGTAAAATATGCCAACTGCCTCACGCAAAAGCAAGGTATTCATTCAAGAATTGAACATTTTGTAACATAAATAAGCCTTTAGTGGGGTCCTTACTCGGTGACTAGGTCAGTAAGCCCTTTATAAGTGATATTCCGGGGCTTATTAACTGCTTCCATCACCACCTGGACACAGAAATGTAATTGAGCATGATGAATCCACAAATGGAGAAGGACAAGCAAACTTCATAACATCTCAATCAAACAAAACAATCAATCACACAAATCACAATAGGAAGGTTCAAAGGCGAACTCAATAGAGTGAGGGAAAAGGGTTGACCTCGGCTCCAGTCTTGGCGGCAGTCTCAACGACTTGAATGAGCTGGTTCAGCGGAATGGGTCCGGTAGATGAAGCTCCAATTTTCGGGTACCGGCTCTGGTAAGGAAGCTCCGATAGCACTGCCTTCGTTGTGGACAGATTTCGGGCCGGCTTGGCGTGAATGGAGGGAATTCTCGGGAACCCATTGTGAGAATTGCCCTCGAATGAGAAAGGAACGCATTGGTACGAGCGATTGTAGGAGGGTAATGAGCAACTGGGCGAGTGACAAGAAGATTTGAGAGAGATGTTTGCAGAGAAGAGAAGCGACCTTCCCATTGCGAATCCTGGACTCGAACGCCTAAAGGACGCAATCAGTTCGTGGATACAATCGGAAAGGGAATGATGGAGTTTGTGGCAGTGGCTCCCGGGGGGGGAGAGGAAGGAGACTTGTGATTTGTCAGTATGCTAGGTGAAGCAGTCGAGAGGAATATTCACTGGTTATGGTTTTGGCTTGGCTCATAAATGATAAATCAACTTTGGACTTTGGAGGGTCGGAAAATTGTTTTTTTTTTAATTAATTTTTTAATGCAGAACTGTAGGTAGAAATCAGTGTTGTTACTTGTTAGAAATTCAAACAATAGGGTAGTTGATTACGTAGTTAAGAAGGTCATCTTTTATTTTTGGGAAAAAAATTTAGAAGCACTATTTAAAAAAAATTAAACAAATACCATCCAAACTATAAAATTTCCAAAATTAGCACCATTAATCGAAAACCATACGCCAAAGGTGCGGTTTATGTAGAAATCGTGTTATGAGGCGACGGTTTATGCTAGCCGTCGGCCTGAGAACCACTCAGGGAAGGCACGTTTCTTGGAGCTGTCGGATCAGGGAGCGATCCAACGGCAGAACGAGCGCCAACGGAGCAATCCTTACTTAGACACTTTATAAAGAGATGCATGTCTAAGAAAATGGGATCTTAAGCGATTATCATGATCCTCCCATTTCCTGGGAAAATCGGGTTTTAAGCGATCCTCGAATCCCCCCTTTTTCTATCAAAAGAGTTGTGTCTCTAAGGAGATGTATACCTTTCCTAAGCGTCTAACGAGTGTTACATTGTATTCGATTAAATTATTGAAAACAACCAATAAGATTTACACAATAATGGCATGGATTTATGTGTATGTTTTCAAATATTTGAATATGTATCGCTTTAAATTATTATTAATTTAAAATGTTATTTATAATTAATTGAATATGTTTGTTTTACGAAATTATGTATATAACTTGGAAAAACCCTTGATTTTGTTTATTTAAATTATTTGTTATAATAGATTTATTATACCATAAACTTCTGGTGAGAGTTTAGTTTTTCGCTAGGATGCATACCATATAATTCGCTATAGGGGTACGACCAATATGATTGCATAAAACGATGGCATCTTGCCTCAACGATCCGCCTGGTAAACGAACATCTCTGCTTTGGAAACATTGTTGACGTTCAAAAATTCAACCATTGCATCTACTTCATCCTGAGTGGTTATGAGGAATTCCTCATGCCACAACGACCCGCCTTATCTGTTTGGATATCGATACATCATACAATCAACTCTTCTCGTGTCACTCATGCAAGTAACCTCAGTACACATTTGATGGAGCTCTCCAATCATCGGTCTCGTAGTGACCTTCATTTTATGAAAATTACCACCGATGTAATGTACCCCTTTTCGGTCTCTTCCGTGTAACTATTCCACCGTAACCCAAGCGTGAACTTTGGGCTTGCTATCTGCAATAAAACCGTAATTCAGTTAATACCATACAAATCACAACAAAAAGTAATACAAATAAACTTACAAAGTGACGTTAATCGCAAAAACTCTAAATAAGTAGGGTGCACAACAGACAATTGAAGAAGAATAAGGAGAGGAGATGGGTGAAAAGCTGAAGTTTCCTGGGTTGCCTTTTATATGCAAAATCATCACTGAAAACCTCAGGGGGAGGGGGCTGTTTTCATCCGCCATACAGTCAGGGGTGTACATGGGTCGGGTGGTCCGGGTTTAGCCATTATAATCACCGATCCATGCACTACGGTTTGGGAAATATTAAACCCAAACCCACCCAAAAAGATTAAAACCCTACGGTTTGTTTCTAATTGGGTTGGGTCGGGTTGGCGATATGTAACCATTCTACACCATAAAAATATTTTATAACTAATTAAAGTTTCAAACGAATAAACCTAGGTAAAAGCTATCAAAATTCACAAATGTTGTTTAAATTTTAATAAAATGTGATTTACTTCAACATATGTCTAGTTTTTTCACGACATTTGTTGAAATAGGATAAAAATGTTATAAACGAATGCATCCATAATAAGTTATTATATTAATATTGTACACAAGAAAAATGATTACGTGAATCATAAATATATTAAATCTATTTCTAAACTTTAAGCCAGAGGATGCATTAGATTAGAGAGACCATGAGAGAAAAACATGGCGAAATATCTTAATTTTCTCATAAGTACTATATACGACATAATAGTTATTTATATTTAGTACCTTATTTTTGTTTACATTCGAGTCCTAAAAATATCGATGGAAAATTACATTTGAGTTATTGAAAATTTTCCCTTACATTTTGGCACGTTAACCTTTTCAAATTTACAAACATGTCAACTACTTGTGGCATTCTTTATAAACTTGTGGCATGCTTTGTGGACTTGTGCCATGTTTTGTGGACTTGTGGCATGCTTTGTGGTTGTGGCACATGCTTTGTGAAGGTTGTAGCATGCTTTGAGGTTGTGACATGCTTGAAGTGAGTTGTGGCATGGTTCATGGTCCCCTTCCTTCCTTCCTTCCTCCCCTTCCCCAATTTTTCATAATAACAAGTGTCGCAACTGCCCCCTCAAAATCGAAGAATCCGTCGCGTCACGCTCTGAGTCGGCATCTATCTTATTTATAGTAGATCGAAGGACTTTTTCCAGAAATACCACCATAAAAAAATTCAATTTCAAAAATACCACCCTTTTCAAAAAGTTTCCAAAAATACCACTCTTTTTCACAAACCGCAGGGTGAGGGTAGAGTTTGCACAAGAACCGCCGGATGTAGCAGCGGTTTTCCAGAAAACCGCCGAGAATGGCAGCGTTTCAATACTTTTGATGATAACCGCAGCGGAAAGCTGCGTTTCACATTATAACCGCTGCCTCCCTGGGCGGTTTACAAATCACTTCCATTAAATAGTCTTTTACCCCAATGCATGCCCTCTACAACAAACCCCCTTCCATTAAATACTATAATTCTTCCATGCATGTGCAATAGAATGCATGCAATTGTACTAATTAATTAATTCTTCCATTAAATACTAATCACTTCGATTATATATATATATAAAAGTACTAATTAATTAATATTAATAATTGTATTAATTAATAATAATTTTATTATTATTATGTAATATGTATGCAATTTAGTATGAATGCATAATTAAAGTAAGGATTCAAATACTGTACCGTATCGTAACGACAGTTCAACCAGAAAAATCTTCTACCGGAGGCTAAATTGGTAGATGGTATTTAATGGTATGAAGCGGTTGAACCATGGCTAAACAATGATTTTAGCATAAAATACCCTACCACTAAGTTATCCGGTACAACCCCGGTATGATATTTCAATCCTCGAATTAAACAATAATAGTTTGGCTGATACCGTTAAATACCACCTACAGATTTAGCTTCTGGTAGAAAAAATTTCTTGTTGAACCGCCGTTACGATATGGTATTTCAATCATTAGTTTAATTACGTATTCGGACTAAATTCCATACATAATTACATTATAATAATACAATTGTTATATACATTATAATTAATTAATTAGTACTAATATATATGATAATTAGCGTGGTAGAGGGCATGCATTGTGTTGGACGTGCATGGAAGAATTATAGTATTTAATGGAAGTGGTTGGTTGTAGAGGGTATGCATTGGGGTAAAAGACTATTTAATGGAAGTGATTTGTAAACCGCCCAGGGGGGCGGCGGTTATAATGTGAAACGCAGCTCCCCCCTGCGTTTATCACCAAAAGTATTGAAAGGCTGCAAAACTCGGCGGTTTTGTGGAAAACCGCTGCTACATCCGGCGGTTCTTGTGCAAACCGTGCCCTCACCTTGCGATTTGTGAAAAAAGAGTGGTATTTTTAGAATTTTTTTTGAAAAGGGTGGTATTTTTGGAATTTTTTTTATTGTGGTATTTCTGGAAAAATTCCTAGATCGAACACTAATTTACCCGATCTCAATCTTAGGGTCAAAATCGGGATTTGGTCTACGAAATTTTAGAGATTTGAGTTCGGGAGTACGGTTATGTGTAGGGAAGTGTATTCACACCCCACAACGCCCAAAATGGGTACTACCTAAATCGATAAGTTTTAAAGGAGTTGGGTGTATAATTATTATTATTTTAATTTACGTATTTAATGATAAGATTCAATTAATTATGTATTTACGTCTATTGACGTAAATCTTAAAAGTAAAGAAAATATTTTTGATTAGTTGGACTCGAACCTATTGGTTGCCTACGTACCCGAGTAGTCGGGATCAAAGTCCACGTAGTTCGTTTAAGTTGAGTGTGACTTGAAGGGAGGAAACCCAACACGTTCTATTGATCGTGTTTGAGATTGAATTTTTTATTAGGAGAAGTGTTTTGATTTAGTAATTATGTTTGACTTAAGAAACCATCGGGGTCTATTGATCATGATTTTGTGATAAAAGTAATTTAGGAAAAATATTTATTTGGACAAAGAAAAAAATCAATAACCTTACAATGATTGAATATTCGATACCCTTTGGGTATAAGAGTAATCGAATTAATCCCATACTAAAGATATGATCAAGTTTTACTTTTTATGTATTAAGTATGTTTAACATTTAAAAAGTAAAGACATTGCTAGTTATGCAAATGGTAGGCGATCAGCCTAGTGGTTTAGTGTGTTGATGAGAGCTTGAAGTGGATTGAGGGTTGTTGGTTCGAACATGTGGAAAGTGGAAACATTAAATTTTTTTTGCTTTGTTTCTCAGCAGATTGTGGCAACGGGTAATTTTTTGTGAAAGATGGAGGGTATATAAACATCTCTTAAGACCCAAAGGCCTTACCCTAGCACTATAATCCGACCGCTTCTCTTCCTCAATCTCCCCCTCTTCTCTCTGGAAAACGGAACAAAGGAAAGAACAAAAGATACAAATTTGTCTCCCTCATCTTTCTCAAACCTGACGAACATCAAAGAAAATGAACCTTTCTGTAACACCCCGACTTTGAGTTCAGGTTCAACCAGTTCAGGTTCCACCTTAATACGTGATTGGTTGGGTTGACGATTACGTACCAAGAGTTACAACCGCGAATTAAGTATAATAATAATTACTATTATTATTATTACTTTATTTAAAAAAAAAATTTAACGTGGGGCGGCCCTAGGGGCCGAGCCTCCACAAATCAAACCCTACCCACCTTTATTTCCCCAGCGCCACCCATCATCAAATCCCCCCACCACGTTCTCTATCTCTCGGCAAGAAACCAAAAACTGCCGCCAATTGACAAATCAGGAGAAGGGACGAGTAGCTATTGAAAGAGCTAGAATATTATAGGCGGCAGCTCGGAGATGGAAGAAACAGTGACAACCAACAGAATATGAATCGTACGCCAAAGGGACGAATGGTTTGGACAAGAGCTTTAGCAAAGCTCATGACCAGAAAACTTTTGACCTGTCGAAGATGATAAGGGACAGCCAGGGAGGAGGTAATGATAATCAAGAACCAGAAGGAAGAAGCTTGGTTTGTTAAACTCGCATAGGCGCTCTTCTTCGTCAATTTGCGTTCTTTGGATCCCTGTTTGTCATATCTTTGAGGGAAGTTGACCCCTTCGGATTGGCAGTGTGAGGTGAACTTCAGCTCAGAGAGCTTCCCAAATGGAATTGGTTTGGGTGGAAAGCGATGGGAGGAAGAGAGGCGCGTTGGCTAGTTCGGCATCACCGACGTGTTAGAGCTCCGTCGACGGCCCCGGCGTAGCAGACTTCGACCACTCGTCAAGTGGTGGGTATCATCTCGTAGAGGCCAATTCCAGGATCGTCACCGTGTCGACGAAATTGAATTCCGACGTCGGACGAGGGAGAACCGAGCCTCCCAAGTTTGAGCAAGAATCTGCCGAGTACAGGTACCATTCGTGGAAATTCAAAAAGTTAGAGGATTAAGTCTGTAAGTTTCCAGAGAGGTCCTGGTCAACGGTGTTGACTGGAAAAATTGCAATTTCGGTACCTGGAACTTTGAAAAACTGACAGAATGTTTATTTTGGTCATAACTCGATCAATTGACGTCCGAACGAGGAATAGTCAGCGCCTATTGAATCGTGATAACGAGGAGAATTTGATTGGAGCAAGTATGAAAATTTTAGAGCAGATTCAGAGTTGGTTTCGACGGATATAAGGTGAGTGTAAAGGGGGTAAATTCTACGCCTTACGTAATCCTTTAAGCATTATGATTTTAAGTATTTTAGCGAATTGGTTACCGTTGTTTGATTATGTGTGTGATTGATTATTTGTGCCTTGCCTGAGCTATGATTTGAGGTGATTTTGTGCCATTTACTTTAAAGCGTGATGTTATAAGTTATCGTTAAGTTAAGAGTCAAGTTCTTTTTAAAGAAGTAACTCACCTTCAAGAAGGTGAAGTCATTTTAAGTGTTTTTAGTCGCTAGCGCCAGGCCGTTGCCTTTTGAGACCTTTTGAGATAGAGCAGCAGTTATGCTCTTGAGACTTTTAAGATGGGCAGCAGTTATGCCCTTGAGAATCGTGGTGAAGAGCCACCACGATAAGTTTAAGATGTTAGGGGGATGAATCGTTACGACTTCCCTAACTAAGTTTAAGGAAAGCCTTTATGGCTTCTCATACGTATGAGTTGGCAACCAGACTAGCTAGTGGGGAATCCCAGTGTCAGTCAAATATTTAAGTTGAGATTTAAGCTTTAAGAGTGGAGAGTAACAGTTACTCCCATACAGTTTTATCAGTTAAGATTTTTAAGATTGGAAGTACAAACAACTTTCACTAGTCAAAGTTAAGTGTTTAAGTAAAGTACTCAAGTATTAGAAGTATTAAAACGTAAGGGCGTAGACTGACCCCATCTCACTCACCAGTTTGAGGAGCTAGAGGAGCAGTTAGTGAGCAGCTGGTTCGAGGGTAGCCAGCTAGAGGAGAGCAGTATAAGCGTCACGGAGGATGCTTAGTCAAGTTTTTCAGTAGCAACTGCTTCAGAGTTTATTAGTTAATTACATTTATGGTTATGAGTACAGACTGGAGATTATTTTGAGATCAGATTGAGATTTTAAAGTTTGAGTTTAATTTGCCCACGTGTTAGGGCTTTGCCTTGAACTTCAAGTGTGTTTTCAGTATTTTATTTATGAAAATTATTTTCCCGCTGCAATTTAAGATTTGAGTAATTTACTTGTCAATGGCATTTTAGTAAAAGTAGTACCCGGCCGGGTTAGGGTGTTTCATTTTGGTATCAGAGCCTGTCTTCTTCTGTTCCTTGGTCTCTAAGGAATACTGGAATATCAGTCTCAGTTTTAAAGGTTTTTGTTTTAAGGGAAGGAAAGCGAGTCATGATTTCTTTTAAGAGTTTATAGAATCTCCAGTCTACTCTAATCGTATTAAGGTGAATAACTATGACAACACGACACTACGAGAAGGTAGCACGAGGGTGCAATTGGTTTAAGAATAAGCTAGGACGCGGGTTAAGTTAACTCGTCGTGGGACGCCAAATAAGAGATTAAGGCGTATGACGATCATCAGTATGAGAGGAAGGAAGCAAGAAATGTGGCCAACTCTATTAGAATCTCAAGATACGAGGAAGAGAAAGGAGGAACGTTTTAAGAAGGCCTATGGGGGTATAATCAAATGTCCACGGACATCAACTCTAAACACTAGCAAAGCGGTGCCAATCGTAATGAAATACATCAAGGATTTTGAAGGAGTTGAGAGAGTAGTACGAGGATTTTACTACTAGGAGACAAGTGGACGATCTAATAAGCTAAGACAAACAAGGGTGAGAAATATGAATCTCCAAAGGAAGAGGAACAATCACCAGATGCCAGTAGCTATGATAATAGGATGATTTTAGGGTCTTTGGTTCTAAGCAGTGGAAAGTGAGCAATGAGCCAAGAAACGAAGAGGTACCACGAGAAGTCCCTCAGCTAGTTTTTTGGTGGTCGATGACTCAACGCCATTACAACACAGTGACAAGGAGCAGAGGAATGTTTAGACTTTAAAAAAAGCTAGGGTAGTATAAATAAAGCAAAGGAGGAAATAAGTAGGTTACAGGGAGTATGAAAAGATGTCAAGAAGTCAACAGGTCAAGGAGGAGAGGAGGCATGGTCACCTACATATGACGATAAAGGAACCCTTATAGATAAACTACCTAACTAGAGAAGAGGGTACATGACCCTGGGGAGTTAGGCTGATAGCAAGCCTTTAAAAGGAACAAGACAAGCAACGAGATAAATCATGTAGGGGTTGAGGTTAGATCAGGCATGCTATACACCTGTCAAGCGCAAGCTAGAGGACAAGGTATGAGAAGGGGTTGAGAGACCCTGCAAATTACCATGATCAAGGAGGATCAGAAAATCATGGAATTCCAAGGAATCCATTGGGAAAGTCTAAAGTGGGAACTAGAGGGCCAAGAGCGGGAGTCTTGGAACCACCCGTAGGAGTAAATCATTCAATCAACCGGGTATAGAAAAGCAAGTACAACGTTCATTAGAAGTTCTAATGAAAGTTGGAGAATTCGAGGAAGAGTCTAAACGGTCGTAATGAAGAGAGTTTGCGAACAATACCAAGGAAGAGCAAAACGGCTAGAGGGAGTTTAACGAGATTTCAAGAAGTCAATGGGTCAAGTCTCAGGTGACTCGAGGTCAAGAGCTGCACAAAGAGGTACGATGAGGAAAAGCATTACTGGGAAGGAGGAAATCATTAAGTTACCTTATCCAAGGTGCCCCACTCTGAGCGAGTACGGCATAGTAGGATGTCATCCATAAAAGAAGGCCAGTTAAGGATAAATTAGTGATATTTAGTTAAGCCACTAAGAGCCTTGACTAAGAGACTAAGTTTATGTACAAGATCGATCAACAAAAGAGACATGGAATGAGTTATGTTAAAGGTTACCAAGGGCAAGCCACCATTGGAAGTTGTGACCTAAAACAACAACGAGAAGATACTCAACAGAGGTTGCTGACCAAATATAATACAAGCAACAATAGAAGAGTTGTAGTTTGGTGGTAGTAAAAGTAAAGAAGCAAGAAGATCACCATGGGAAGTTATAGAAAAAAATTATGGTTGACATCAACCTGGCGATGTATGCGTCAAGGAAGATAGTTAAGACGGGCGGAAGAAGGAGTACAACAGAAAACAAGAAAGAATTAGGTTGACCACCAAGTAGAGAACAACCGATCCATAGGAAGTCCATAAAGATATTTTCAATCAATTTTGAAGGTGGAATCATGATCGTCAGGAATAGTCGAAGGGAAAACCTTATCTATCATGGTACATGAGTGAGAAGAGAAAATAGGGACCTAGAGGACTACATCGAGAGCAAGGGACATCTAGAACTAGTAAGGAACATCAAGAAGAAGAGTCATGAGCAAAGAAGTAAGAGGGATATGAGTTTAGCGAACCTACTAGGATACCCTAAAGTGAAAGCAATACCACCTATGAGGGTGAAAATTTCTTGGACGGGGAAACTGTACGAGGAATTTCAGGCCGCAAGGTCAAAGAACAATAGAGGAGATCGTACGAGAACTCCCAAGTCAAACGAGGATAAGGAAGTATTAAGTTAGGCGTCAGGTGTGAGCAAGTACGCAAAATGGAAGGTCATGATTCTGGAATGGATTCATAAAGTTGATCGCAAGCTAGAGAAAGACGCAAAGGATGGCTCTAATGCATACCGGAAGTAGAAACAGTAGTATGAGTTCCCAACACTAAGCATCAAGTAACGAGGCGGTGACCATTCAGTTTATGGTTAAGGGACAAGACGAGGCATTGAGGAAGAAAGTAAGAGACGCAGAGTTAGGAGATACAAGGACCTGGGTGATCTATGAGATCAACCCCGGACGAGAGTTATGTTAAAGGAGTTTTACCATTTGACTGAATAGATGATAAGCTGCCATCTGTAACCTTTGGGTTCGAGAGAAGCATTAACTTATCATGTACCGAACAATGGATAGTTGTCGTCCCTATATATGTACAAGGTGCAGCCGAGGTAATGTGAGGGGTTAAGAAGCCACAACAACATTGAAGTGCAGGGAATGGAGGGAAGGATTTTAGGTCATGTCGTATTAGGAAAAGGAAATAAAAATCCGCGTAGCGAAAAAGATTACCACAAGCGATGCTTAGGGTAATCACAGTGGACAAATTTCGAGGGAGTAATTTTCTATAAGTGGGGAGGAAATGTGATACTTCGATTCCGATTTAAGGGCCAACAACGAGTGCTGAATGAGCGGGACCACCAAAGTGAATCGATAATTTTGGTTCCATCACCAGATGGGGGAATTAAAAAGGGACAAGTAGCCACTCAAAGCTACTCGATGCTAATGAGCTGGTTGAGAATACCTTTTATGGTAAAGAGGAAATAACTTGAGGTGAGGTAAACTATACGGGACAAGCAACGGACATCATCAAGGTCCATATAGCGAGAGTGAATTTTTGAGGCAAGGATGTACAAGAATGGTGTTGATGGAGGAATGAGATTCAAGCAAATTTCGGGGATGAAATTTTTATATGGGTGGAGGAAATGTAACACCCCAACTTTGAGAGGTTCGAACGTTTCAGGTTCGACCTTAATACGTGATCGGTTGGGTTGACGATAATGTACCAAGAGTTACAACCGCGGATTAAGTATAATAATAATACCTATTATTATTATTATTACTTTATTTAAAGAAAAAGAAATTAACGTGGGGCGGCCCTAGGGGCCGGGGCTCCACAAATCAAACCCTACCCACCTTTAATTCCCCAGCGCCACCCATCATCGAATCCCCCACCACGTTCTCTATCTCTCGACAAGAAACCAAAAACTGCTGCCAATTGACAAATCAGGAAAAGGGACGAGTAGCTATTGAAAGAGCTAGAATATTATAGGCGGCAGCTCGGAGATGGAAGAAACAGGGACAACCAACAGAATATGAATCGCACGCCAATGGAAGAATGGTTTGGACAAGAGCTTTAGCAAAGCTCATGACTAGAAAACTTTTGACCTGTCGAAGATGATCTGGGATAGCCAGGGAGGAGGTAATGATAATCAAGAACCAGGAGGAAGAAGCTTGGTTTGTTAACCTCGCATAGGCGCTCTTCTTAATCAATTTGCGTTCTTTGGATCCCTGTTTTTCATATCTTTGAGGGAAGTTGACCCCTTCGGATTGGCAGTGTGAGGTGAAATTCAGCTCAGAGAGCTTCTCAAATGGAATTGGTTTCGGTGGAAAGCGATGGGAGGAAGAGAGGCGCGTTGGCTAGTTCGGCATCACCGACGTGTTAGAGCTCCGTCGACAGCCCCGGCGTAGCCGACTTTGACCACTCGTCAAGTGGTGGGTATCATATCGTAAAGGCCAATTCCAAGATTGTCACCGTGTCGACGAAATTGAATTCAGACGTCGGACGAGGGAGAACCGAGCCTCCCAAGTTTGAGCAAGAATCTGCCGAGTACAGGTACCATTCGTGGAAATTCAAAAAGTTAGAGGATTAAGTGTGTAAGTTTCCAGAGAGGTCGTGGTCAACTGTGTTGACTGTTAAAATTGCAATTTCGGTACCTGGGACTTTGAAAAATGTGTGTGATTGATTATTTGTGCCTTGCCTGAGCTATGATTTGAGGTGATTTTGTGCCATTTACTTTAAAGCGTGATGTTATAAGTTATTGTTACGTTAAGAGTCAAGTTCTTTTTAAAGAAGTAACTCACCTTCAAGAAGGTGAAGTCATTTTAAGTGTTTTTAGTCGCTAGCGCCAGTCCGTTGTCTTTTGAGACCTTTTGAGATAGAGCAGCAGTTATGCTCTTGAGACTTTTAAGATGGGCAGCAGTTATGCCCTTGAGAATCGTGGTGAAGAGCCACCACGATAAGTTTAAGATGTTAGGGGGATGAATCGTTACGACTTCCCTAACTAAGTTTAAGTTTAAGGAAAGCCTTGATGGCTTCTTATACGTATGAGTTGGCAACCAGACTAGCTAGTGGGGGATCCCAGTGTCAGTCAAGTATTTAAGTTGAGATTTAAGCTTTAAGAGTGGAGTGTAACAGTTACTCCCATACAGTTTTAAGAATTAAGATTTTTAAGATTGGAAGTACAAACAACTTCCACTAGTCAAAGTTAAGTGTTTAAGTAAAGTACTCAAGTATTAGAAGTATTAAAACGTAAGGGCGTAGACTGACACCATCTAACTCACCAGTTTAAGGAGCTAGAGGAGCAGTTAGTGAGCAGCGGGTTTAAGGGCAGCCAGCTAGAGGAGAGCAGTATAAGCGTCACGGAGGATGCTTAGTCAAGGTTTTCAGTAGCAACAGCTTCAGAGTTTATTAGTTAATTACATTTACGATTATGAGTACAGACTGGAGATTATTTTGAGATCAGATTGAGATTTTAAAGTTTGAGTTAATTTGCCCACGTGTTAGGGCTTTGCCTTGAACTTCAAGTGTGTTTTCATTATTTTATTTATGAAAAAAATTTTCCCGCTGCAATTTAAGATTTGAGTAATTTACTTGTCAATGGCATTTTAGTAAAAGTAGTACCCGGCCGGATTAGGGTACGAACAAACTTCCGAGTTTTTAGATCCGATCAAAGGCAGAAAAGGGACGAACAAACTTCGCCGACGATGATGGAGGTCTTGGTTCAGGTTAGCTTAGACCCATTTCTTTATTTCAGTTCAGGATTTTGGTGAAGTTGATCCTCGTTTCTTGTTTTTCTGGGCTTTGGTTGGTGGATGAAAAGGGGAGAACAGTGCCATCACCGGCAGTCCCGGGTTTCGCCGGCGGCGACGGTGATGTGGGCTAGGGAAAAGATTTATGGTAAGATTTCGATTGGTATTTATGGGAGTTTGAATTTGAAACGTCTTGTGATTGTGGTTTGTTTTGGGTTTACTATCCGGTTTTGTAAATCTGTGATGTTTTTGAAACTGGAAACTGTGTGGTGTTTATGGTGGAGGTGTATGGTTTGGGTTTGGGTTTGGGTTTGGGTTTGGTTTTGGACTATAATTTGGGGAAACATGGTAGTTGTTTGTCTTGGTTTGAGATTATGCTTTCTATGGGTGTTTATGGTTTTGGTAAAGTGGGTTTAGATTAAAAGGGGCTCCTTTAAAATGAAAGAGGTATTCTAAATTCCCTCTCAAAGTTTAATTTTTGTCGAGCCTTTTGGCCTAAATTTGGATATGATAGCTTGTTTAATTTTTACATGTTGACTATGTTTTGGTAGCCTAGAGAGTGGATTTTAGTTTGATTATGGTACTTTAACATAAATTAAAGCAAAGACAAAGTTAACACAGATGTCTATTCTCATGTATGATATGTTTGTAAATAAACCACAAATAGCAAATATAATAGAAGTTCTAACACTAAAGCAAGAAAATGAATGGCAATCTGTTTTTTTTCTCGGCCAGAATACGAAAGAGACATGCTTGGGGATGAATTGGTTTCTATCTTTTAGAATCACTTGTTTAAAGAAAAGTAGAAGTACAAGTGAAAATGAGAATGATGATGAATGACAGTGGTGGTTGAATCGGATAATGACCAACCTTCAATATTTGAAGATTTAGGATGGTTCTACCTCCAAGCTCTTTGTTGTTCTCAGTGTTGGCGTTGCCTTTCTGCTGTTTGCTTGCTACTGTCTCTCTTTTTGTGTGTGTTGATGCTTGGTAAGAATAATAGGATGCGATATGGAGTCTTTTCTATGTTTGGCCGTGTTTTGTTGTTGTGTTGTAGGGGTTAAGATTAGGGAATTTGTAGAGTTTTTGTTTCTCTCTATGTTCTTCTTGTTTTTGGAAGAGTATGTAGCTCTTTGGTTTGTGTTGTGTGTATAGTGGGTCTGTGAGTGTGAAGAAAAAGAAAGAAAGTAGGGAGGTCTCGCAGAGTTGTCTGTTGTGTGGGTTTTAGGAGCTTGGTCGGCCTTGATCTATCAATGCCTCCTTTCATGGACCATCCGTCCCTGAGACTTGAGGATCCAAATCCTACTGCACTTGTTCAGAACCTCACACAGCTAATAGATCTCCATCTCGACGATGTAAACATACATACCCAAGGGAATGCCTCTAATGCATACCGGAAGTAGAAACAGTAGTATGAGTTCCCAACACTAAGCATCAAGTAACGAGGCGGTGACCATTCAGTTTATGGTTAAGGGACAAGACGAGGCATTGAGGAAGAAAGTAAGAGACGCAGAGTTAGGAGATACAAGGACCTGGGTGATCTATGAGATCAACCCCGGACGAGAGTTATGTTAAAGGAGTTTTACCATTTGACTGAATAGATGATAAGCTGCCATCTGTAACCTTTGGGTTCGAGAGAAGCATTAACTTATCATGTACCGAACAATGGATAGTTGTCGTCCCTATATATGTACAAGGTGCAGCCGAGGTAATGTGAGGGGTTAAGAAGCCACAACAACATTGAAATGCAGGGAATGGAGGGAAGGATTTTAGGTCATGTCGTATAAGTAAAAGGAAATAAAAATCCGCGTAGCGAAAAAGATTACCACAAGCGATGCTTAGGGTAATCACAGTGGACAAATTTCGAGGGAGAAATTTTCTATAAGTGGGGAGGAAATGTGATACTTCGATTCCGATTTAAGGGCCAACAACGAGTGCTGAATGAGCGGGACCACCAAAGTGAATCGATAATTTTGGTTCCATCACCAGATGGGGGAATTAAAAAGGGACAAGTAGCCACTCAAAGCTACTCGATGCTAATGAGCTGGTTGGGAATACCTTTTATGGTAAAGAGGAAATAACTTGAGGTGAGGTAAACTATACGGGACAAGCAACGGACATCATCAAGGTCCATATAGCGAGAGTGAATTTTTGAGGCAAGGATGTACAAGAATGGTGTTAATGGAGGAATGAGATTCAAGCAAATTTCGGGGATGAAATTTTTATATAGGTGGAGGAAATGTAAAACCCCAACTTTGACAGGTTCGAACGGTTCAGGTTCGACCTTGATACGTGATCGGTTGGGTTGACGATTATGTACCAAGAGTTACAACCGCGGATTAAGTATAATAATAATAACTATTATTATTATTATTACTTTATTTAAAAAAAAGAAATTAACGTGGGGCGGCCCTAGGGGCTGGGGCTCCACAAATCAAACCCTACCCACCTTTAATTCCCCAGCGCCACCCATCATCGAATCCCCCACCACGTTCTCTATCTCTCGACAAGAAACCAAAAACTGCTGCCAATTGACAAATCAGGAAAAGGGACGAGTAGCTATTGAAAGAGCTAGAATATTATAGGCGGCAGCTCGGAGATGGAAGAAACAGGGACAACCAACAGAATATGAATCGCACGCCAATGGAAGAATGGTTTGGACAAGAGCTTTAGCAAAGCTCATGACTAGAAAACTTTTGACCTGTCGAAGATGATCTGGGATAGCCAGGGAGGAGGTAATGATAATCAAGAACCAGGAGGAAGAAGCTTGGTTTGTTAACCTCGCATAGGCGCTCTTCTTCATCAATTTGCGTTCTTTAGATCCCTGTTTTTCATATCTTTGAGGGAAGTTGACCCCTTCGGATTGGCAGTGTGAGGTGAAATTCAGCTTAGAGAGCTTCTCAAATGGAATTGGTTTCGGTGGAAAGCGATGGGAGGAAGAGAGGCGCGTTGGCTAGTTCGGCATCACCGACGTGTTAGAGCTCCGTCGACAGCCCCGGCGTAGCCGACTTTGACCACTCGTCAAGTGGTGGATATCATCTCGTAAAGGCCAATTCCAAGATTGTCACCGTGTCGACGAAATTGAATTCCGACGTCGGACGAGGGAGAACCGAGCCTCCTAAGTTTGAGCAAGAATCTGCCGAGTACAGGTACCATTCGTGGAAATTCAAAAAGTTAGAGGATTAAGTGTGTAAGTTTCCAGAGAGGTCGTGGTCAACTGTGTTGACTGTTAAAATTGCAATTTCGGTACCTGGGACTTTGAAAAATTGACAGAATGTTAATTTTGGTCATAACTCGATCAATTGACGTCCGAACGAGGAATAGTCAGCGCCTATGGAATCGTGATAACGAGGAGAATTTGATTGGAGCAAGTATGGAAATTTTAGAGCAGATTCAGATTTGGTTTCGACGGATATAAGGTGAGTGTAAAGGGGGTAAATTCTACGGCTTACGTAATCATTTAAGCATTATGATTTTAAGTATTTTAGCGAATTGGTTAGCGTTGTTTGATTATGTGTGTGATTGATTATTTGTGCCTTGCCTGAGCTATGATTTGAGGTGATTTTGTGCCATTTACTTTAAAGCGTGATGTTATAAGTTATCGTTAAGTTAAGAGTCAAGTTCTTTTTAAAGAAGTAACTCACCTTCAAGAAGGTGAAGTCATTTTAAGTGTTTTTAATCGCTAGCGCCAGTCCGTTGTCTTTTGAGACCTTTTGAGATAGAGCAGCAGTTATGCTCTTGAGACTTTTAAGATGGGCAGCAGTTATGCCCTTGAGAATCGTGGTGAAGAGCCACCACGATAAGTTTAAGATGTTAGGGGGATGAATCGTTACGACTTCCCTAACTAAGTTTAAGTTTAAGGAAAGCCTTGATGGCTTCTTATACGTATGAGTTGGCAACCAGCCTAGCTAGTGGGGGATCCCAGTGTCAGTCAAGTATTTAAGTTGAGATTTAAGCTTTAAGAGTGGAGAGTAACAGTTACTCCCATACAGTTTTAAGAGTTAAGATTTTTAAGATTGGAAGTACAAACAACTTCCACTAGTCAAAGTTAAGTGTTTAAGTAAAGTACCCAAGTATTAGAAGTATTAAAACGTAAGGGCGTAGACTGACCCCATCTAACTCACCAGTTTAAGGAGCTAGAGGAGCAGTTAGTGAGCAGCGGGTTTAAGGGCAGCCAGCTAGAGGAGAGCAGTATAAGCGTCACGGAGGATGCTTAGTCAAGGTTTTCAGTAGCAACAGCTTCAGAGTTTATTAGTTAATTACATTTACGATTATGAGTACAGACTGGAGATTATTTTGAGATCAGATTGAGATTTTAAAGTTTGAGTTAATTTGCCCACGTGTTAGGGCTTTGCCTTGAACTTCAAGTGTGTTTTCATTATTTTATTTATGAAAAAAAATTTCCCGCTGCAATTTAAGATTTGAGTAATTTACTTGTCAATGGCATTTTAGTAAAAGTAGTACCCGGCCGGGTTAGGGTACGAACAAACTTCCGAGTTTTTAGATCCGATCAAAGGCAGAAAAGGGACGAACAAACTTCGCCGACGATGATGGAGGTCTTGGTTCAGGTTAGCTTAGACCCTTTTCTTTATTTCAGTTCAGGATTTTGGTGATGTTGATCCTCGTTTCTTGTTTTTCTGGGCTTTGGTTGGTGGATGAAAAGGGGAGAACAGTGCCATCACCGGCAGTCCCGGGTTTCACCGGCGGCGACGGTGATGTGGGCTAGGGAAAAGATTTATGGTAAGATTTCGATTGGTATTTATGGGAGTTTGAATTTGAAACGTCTTGTGATTGTGGTTTGTTTTGGGTTTACTATCCGGTTTTGTAAATCTGTGATGTTTTTGAAACTGGAAACTGTGTGGTGTTTATGGTGGAGGTGTATGGTTTGGGTTTGGGTTTGGGTTTGGTTTTGGACTATAATTTGGGGAAACATGGTAGTTGTTTGTCTTGGTTTGAGATTATGCTTTCTATGGGTGTTTATGGTTTTGGTAAAGTGGGTTTAGATTAAAAGGGGCTCCTTTAAAACGAAAGAGGTATTCTAAATTCCCTCTCAAAGTTTAATTTTTGTCGAGCCTTTTGGCCTAAATTTGGATATGATAGCTTGTTTAATTTTTACATGTTGACTATGTTTTGGTAGCCTAGAGAGTGGATTTTAGTTTGATTATGGTACTTTAACATAAATTAAAGCAAAGACAAAGTTAACACAGATGTCTATTCTCATGTATGATATGTTTGTAAATAAACCACAAATAGCAAATATAATAGAAGTTCTAACACTAAAGCAAGAAAATGAATGGCAATCTGTTTTTTTCTTGGCCAGAATACGAAAGAGACATGCTTGGGGATGAATTGGTTTCTATCTTTTAGAATCACTTGTTTAAAGAAAAGTAGAAGTACAAGTGAAAATGAGAATGATGATGAATGACAGTGGTGGTTGAATCGGATAATGACCAACCTTCAATATTTGAAGATTTAGGATGGTTCTACCTCCAAGCTCTTTGTTGTTCTCAGTGTTGGCGTTGCCTTTCTGCTGTTTGCTTGCTACTGTCTCTCTTTTTGTGTGTGTTGATGCTTGGTAAGAATAATAGGATGCGATATGGAGTCTTTTCTATGTTTGGCCGTGTTTTGTTGTTGTGTTGTAGGGGTTAAGATTAGGGAATTTGTAGAGTTTTTGTTTCTCTCTATGTTCTTCTTGTTTTTGGAAGAGTATGTAGCTCTTTGGTTTGTGTTGTGTGTATAGTGGGTCTGTGAGTGTGAAGAAAAAGAAAGAAAGTAGGGAGGTCTCGCAGAGTTGTCTGTTGTGTGGGTTTTAGGAGCTTGGTCGGCCTTGATCTATCAATGCCTCCTTTCATGGACCATCCGTCCCTGAGACTTGAGGATCCAAATCCTACTGCACTTGTTCAGAATCTCACACAGCTAATAGATCTCCATCTCGACGATGTAAACATACATACCCAAGGGAATGCCTCTAATGCATACCGGAAGTAGAAACAGTAGTATGAGTTCCCAACACTAAGCATCAAGTAACGAGGCGGTGACCATTCAGTTTATGGTTAAGGGACAAGACGAGGCATTGAGGAAGAAAGTAAGAGACGCAGAGTTAGGAGATACAAGGACCTGGGTGATCTATGAGATCAACCCCGGACGAGAGTTATGTTAAAGGAGTTTTACCATTTGACTGAATAGATGATAAGCTACCATCTGTAACCTTTGGGTTCGAGAGAAGCATTAACTTATCATGTACCGAACAATGGATAGTTGTCGTCCCTATATATGTACAAGGTGCAGCCGAGGTAATGTGAGGGGTTAAGAAGCCACAACAACATTGAAATGCAGGGAATGGAGGGAAGGATTTTAGGTCATGTCGTATAAGTAAAAGGAAATAAAAATCCGCGTAGCGAAAAAGATTACCACAAGCGATGCTTAGGGTAATCACAGTGGACAAATTTCGAGGGAGAAATTTTCTATAAGTGGGGAGGAAATGTGATACTTCGATTCCGTTTTAAGGGCCAACAACGAGTGCTGAATGAGCGGGTCCACCAAAGTGAATCGATAATTTTGGTTCCATCACCAGATGGGGGAATTAAAAAGGGACAAGTAGCCACTCAAAGCTACTCGATGCTAATGAGCTGGTTGAGAATACCTTTTATGGTAAAGAGGAAATAACTTGAGGTGAGGTAAACTATACGGGACAAGCAACGGACATCATCAAGGTCCATATAGCGAGAGTGAATTTTTGAGGCAAGGATGTACAAGAATGGTGTTGATGGAGGAATGAGATTCAAGCAAATTTCGGGGATGAAATTTTTATATGGGTGGAGGAAATGTAAAACCCCAACTTTGAGAGGTTCGAACGGTTCAGGTTCGACCTTAATACGTGATCGGTTGGGTTGACGATTATGTACCAAGAGTTAAACCGCGGATTAAGTATAATAATAATAACTATTATTATTATTATTACTTTATTTAAAAAAAAAGAAATTAACGTGTCCACAAATCAAACCCTACCCACCTTTAGTTCCCCAGCGCCACCCATCATCGAATCCCCCACCACGTTCTCTATCTCTCGACAAGAAACCAAAAACTGCTGCCAATTGACAAATCAGGAAAAGGGACGAGTAGCTGTTGAATGAGCTAGAATATTATAGGCGGCAGCTCAGAGATGGAAGAAACAGGGACAACCAACAGAATATGAATCGCACGCCAATGGAAGAATGGTTTGGACAAGAGCTTTAGCAAAGCTCATGACTAGAAAACTTTTGACCTGTCGAAGATGATCTGGGATAGCCAGGGAGGAGGTAATGATAATCAAGAACCAGGAGGAAGAAGCTTGGTTTGTTAACCTCGCATAGGCGCTCTTCTTCATCAATTTGTGTTCTTTGGATTCCTGTTTTTCATATCTTTGAGGGAAGTTGACCCCTTCGGATTGGCAGTGTGAGGTGAAATTGAGCTCAGAGAGCTTCTCAAATGGAATTGGTTTCGGTGGAAAGCGATGGGAGGAAGAGAGGCGCGTTGGCTAGTTCGGCATCACCGACGTGTTAGAGCTCCGTCGACAGCCCCGGCGTAGCCGACTTTGACCACTCGTCAAGTGGTCGGTATCATCTCGTAAAGGCCAATTCCAAGATTGTCACCGTGTCGACGAAATTGAATTCCGACGTCGGACGAGGGAGAACCGAGCCTCCCAAGTTTGAGCAAGAATCTGCCGAGTACAGGTACCATTCGTGGAAATTCAAAAAGTTAGAGGATTAAGTGTGTAAGTTTCCAGAGAGGTCGTGGTCAACTGTGTTGACTGTTAAAATTGCAATTTCGGTACCTGGGACTTTGAAAAATGTGTGTGATTGATTATTTGTGCCTTGCCTGAGCTATGATTTGAGGTGATTTTGTGCCATTTACTTTAAAGCGTGATGTTATAAGTTATTGTTACGTTAAGAGTCAAGTTCTTTTTAAAGAAGTAACTCACCTTCAAGAAGGTGAAGTCATTTTAAGTGTTTTTAGTCGCTAGCGCCAGTCCGTTGTCTTTTGAGACCTTTTGAGATAGAGCAGCAGTTATGCTCTTGAGACTTTTAAGATGGGCAACAGTTATGCCCTTGAGAATCGTGGTGAAGAGCCCCCACGATAAGTTTAAGATGTTAGGGGGATGAATCGTTACGACTTCCCTAACTAAGTTTAAGTTTAAGGAAAGCCTTGATGGCTTCTTATACGTATGAGTTGGCAACCAGACTAGCTTGTGGGGGATCCCAGTGTCAGTCAAGTATTTAAGTGGAGATTTAAGCTTTAAGAGTGGAGAGTAACAGTTACTCCCATACAGTTTTAAGAGTTAAGATTTTTAAGATTGGAAGTACAAACAACCTCCACTAGTCAAAGTTAAGTGTTTAAGTAAAGTACTCAAGTATTAGAAGTATTAAAACGTAAGGGCGTAGACTGACCCCATCTAACTCACCAGTTTAAGGAGCTAGAGGAGCAGTTAGTGAGCAGCGGGTTTAAGGGCAGCCAGCTAGAGGAGAGCAGTATAAGCATCACGGAGGATGCTTAGTCAAGGTTTTCAGTAGCAACAGTTTCAGAGTTTATTAGTTAATTACATTTACGATTATGAGTACAGACTGGAGATTATTTTGAGATCAGATTGAGATTTTAAAGTTTGAGTTTAATTTGCCCACGTGTTAGGGCTTTGCCTTGAACTTCAAGTGTGTTTTCATTATTTTATTTATGAAAAAAAATTTCCCGCTGCAATTTAAGATTTGAGTAATTTACTTGTCAATGGCATTTTAGTAAAAGTAGTACCCAGCCGGGTTAGGGTACGAACAAACTTCCGAGTTTTTAGATCCGATCAAAGGCAGAAAAGGGACGAACAAACTTCGCCGACGATGATGGAGGTCTTGGTTCAGGTTAGCTTAGACCCTTTTCTTTATTTCAGTTCAGGATTTTGGTGATGTTGATCCTCGTTTCTTGTTTTTCTGGGCTTTGGTTGGTGGATGAAAAGGGGAGAACAGTGCCATCACCGGCAGTCCCGGGTTTCGCCGGCGGCGACGGTGATGTGGGCTAGGGAAAAGATTTATGGTAAGATTTCGATTGGTATTTATGGGAGTTTGAATTTGAAACGTCTTGTGATTGTGGTTTGTTTTGGGTTTACTATCCGGTGTTGTAAATCTGTGATGTTTTTGAAACTGGAAACTGTGTGGTGCTTATGGTGGAGGTGTATGGTTTGGGTTTGGGTTTGGTTTTGGACTATAATTTGGGGAAACATGGTAGTTGTTTGTCTTGGTTTGAGATTATGCTTTCTATGGGTGTTTATGGTTTTGGTAAAGTGGGTTTAGATTAAAAGGGGCTCCTTTAAAACGAAAGAGGTATTCTAAATTCCCTCTCAAAGTTTAATTTTTGTCGAGCCTTTTGGCCTAAATTTGGATATGATAGCTTGTTTAATTTTTACATGTTGACTATATTTTGGTAGCCTAGAGAGTGGATTTTAGTTTGATTGTGGTACTTTAACATAAATTAAAGCAAAGACAAAGTTAACACAGATGTTTATTCTCATGTATGATATGTTTGTAAATAAACCACAAATAGCAAATATAATAGAAGTTCTAACACTAAAGCAAGAAAATGAATGGCAATCTGTTTTTTTCTTGGCCAGAATACGAAAGAGACATGCTTGGGGATGAATTGGTTTCTATCTTTTAGAATCACTTGTTTAAAGAAAAGTAGAAGTACAAGTGAAAATGAGAATGATGATGAATGACAGTGGTGGTTGAATCGGATAATGACCAACCTTCAATATTTGAAGATTTAGGATGGTTCTACCTCCAAGCTCTTTGTTGTTCTCAGTGTTGGCGTTGCCTTTCTGCTATTTGCTTGCTACTGTCTCTCTTTTTGTGTGTGTTGATGCTTGGTAAGAATAATAGGATGCGATATGGAGTCTTTTCTATGTTTGGCCGTGTTTTGTTGTTGTGTTGTAGGGGTTAAGATTAGGGAATTTGTAGAGTTTTTGTTTCTCTCTATGTTCTTCTTGTTTTTGGAAGAGTATGTAGCTCTTTGGTTTGTGTTGTGTGTATAGTGGGTCTGTGAGTGTGAAGAAAAAGAAAGAAAGTAGGGAGGTCTCGCAGAGTTGTCTGTTGTGTGGGTTTTAGGAGCTTGGTCGGCCTTGATCTATCAATGCCTCCTTTCATGGACCATCCGTCCCTGAGACTTGAGGATCCAAATCCTACTGCACTTGTTCAGAATCTCACACAGCTAATAGATCTCCATCTCGACGATGTAAACATACATACCCAAGGGAATGAATGGTGTCAGGCCTTGGTTTTCTCGTTGCCAAATCTAAGAGTATTGAGCATGTCCAGCTGCCTCCTTTCAGGCCCTATGCATGCCGAGCTCTCCTACCTTAAGTCTCTCTCGGTAGTTCGTCTGGACAAAAACAACTTATTTTTTTCTCCACATCCCGATTTCTTTTCAGATTTCAGAAACCTGATTGTTCTGAATCTGAGCTTTTGCGAGCTGATAAGAACATTTCCAGCAACGATACTCCAAATCCCGATCCTGGAGCATCTCGACCTGTCATATAACGAATTGCTTCAAGGCGAATTTCCAAACTTTCCTCCTCATAACCAGTACTCTTCTAATACTAAAGGAAACAGGCTTCTTAGGAGTGCTTCCTCAATCCTTGGGCAATCTTGGGAAGTTATCAAGATTGGAGCTTTCTAGATGCAATTTCAGTGGAGCAGTTCCAAGGTCACTGGAGAATCTAACTCAACTAAATTATTTGAACTTCTCTAATAACAGTTTGACATGTCCAATTTCATTATCAGGGCTTCCCATGAATCTAGTATATTTAGACTTAGCTTACAACCAGCTGACGGGTGATTTACCGACTCAATGGGAAGGCTTTCAGAGACTTGAGCATGTGGACCTCAGTCACAATTCTTTGAACGGAAGAATATCAACAACACTTTTCTCCATATTGTCTTTGCTGCAGATTAATCTCTCATTCAATAAACTTGGAGGAGGTCTTGCCCCATAGTTTCTAGATGCTGTTTTTTCGGTTCTCAAGCATATATATTTGAGAAACAACAATTTGGAAGGTCCCATCCCTTGTTCCATATTTGAACTCCAAACTCTGAAAGCCCTCTAACTATCATCAAATAGGTTCAATAGAAGTGTACAGTTAAAATGGTTTGAGACCCTCCAAAGTCTCTCCATTCTGCATCTACAACAACTTAACATTGGATGGAAGTGGCAACATCACTGTTAGTTTCAATGAATTGGGCCTAGGGTCGAGCAATTTGAGAAAGTTTCATGATTTGGACAACCAATCAAGGCTAACCAAGCTAGACCTTTCACAAAATAGTATCAATGGAGTGGTACATTGGTGGATTCCTGAATCAATTACACTACTGCACCTCAATCGCTCACACAACATCCTTGTTGGTTTTGAGGTACAACCGACTCTTCCTAGCCTTCGACTCTTTGATATGCATGAGAACCAACTCCAAGGGGACATTCCTAATTTCCTTCCCCTTCCCACCAGTCTTCCTGGTATGGTTGGTCTTAGTGTAGCCGGGCTTGGGACAGTCATTCTATTACCCGCTTCGATCTTCTACATCGACTTCGCCCACAATCTTTTCAATGCTACAATTTCAACTGCAATTGGCAATTACATTACCTCTATATTTTCCTTCTCGCTATCCAACAATCAACTCAGAGGATCTATCCCTCCCAGTATTTGCAATGCTCAATTTGTAAGTGTCATTGATCTGTCGAACAATGAACTGAACGACATGATCCCAAGTTGTTTAATGGATAACCGGGTGTTTGATGTTTTGAATCTGAGGAGCAATAAGCTCGTTGGCACCATACCTGACACATTTCAGCCTTCCTTGTCACTAGAAACTCTTGATCTTAGTGGGAACTAGTTGCAAGGAAGGATTCTGAAGTCTCTACAGAACTGCACTACATTACAAGTTATAAACTTGGCGAACAACATATTCTTGGACCGCTTCCCCTATCTCTTGGGCGGCATCTGCAGTTTGCGCGTCCTTGTCGTGAGGGAAAAACCTCTTCCATGGGAGCATAGGTTGCCCACAACAACTTCCAGGTACTTGGCAAAAGCTTCACATTTTTGACTTGGTTGTCAACAACTTTTCTGGTCCCATAAATGGTAGCTACTTAGCCACCATGGTGGCCATGATGGGATATGGAGACGAGCAGAACGATCACCTCAAATTTGAGGACTTCAGAGTAACTCAAGTGTATTACCAAGACTCCATAACCGTTACTAGCAAGGGCCTTCAAATGGAGCTGGTGAAGATCCTAACAGTTTACACATCTATTGATTTCTCAATCAACAATCTAAATGGGTCGATACCCGAAATCATAGACAAGTCAATGGCCTCTACTTCCTTAATTTCTCCCACAATGCTTTCACTGGAAAGATACCTTCAGTATTGGGCAACCTGTCACAGCTAGGGTCACTGGATCTCTCTAACAACAACCTCAGTTGCCAGATCCCACATGGAACTCTCTGGCCTGACATTCCTTTCGGTCCTAAACTTTTCAAACAATAATCTCGTCGGAAGCATCCCTACAGGCAGTCCCTTTGGCCAAGTTTCAAAGTTCGGTATTGGCCACGAATCAATTCTCCAATTCTCAGAATGTTCCCAAAGTTGTATGAGAAGTGGTACAAGAATAGCCTCATGCGAAGACAACGTCGACGCTGCAACGAACATTGAATAGTCAACCGACTGCAATCACTCAGAGTTACCAATAATCCCCCAGACAGTTTTCAGGATTCTACTTAGAACATGACTTTTCCTATTATTTACTACTAGAAAAGAAGTCCATGCTATTCAACGGATTTCACTTAGTGCGCGGATCTCATACTTCAAAAATAATAAAAAATAAAATAAATATAGTCAAAGAACACTAACAATGTAAAAACTATACTCTAATTACCATTCATTTAACAATAACTCAATAGAATAACATAGAAGTTTGACACATGGTGTCATCCATTGGCCATTTTGAAGACAAATAAATGTTAATTAATGACAAACCCTCCAATGCTCAGAATAACACTATGGAACTAAAACTCAAACTTAAGAAAAGAACCAAACTTTAAACTGTAAACCAATGTAGAAGTAAGGAATCTTCTTCTTCTGTAGATGCACCTCTGCTCCTCTCCTAATTCTTTGGCAATCAGGATTTGATATATAAGCACGCCTTATAGGAATACTAGTAAGCTGCGCGTGCTTCGCGGCGCCATGTTCTACTTAGTATTGCTTTGATTTCTATACAAAGAATGCAACCCGTGAGGTGAAGGAAGCCCAATACCATTAACACATCTAGATTACGTGTTTCAATTAACTTGAGTTCTCATGATAAACTAAAGCATATGAGATTCGTATGAAAGCAATCTGTGGAACAACTGCATTCCAAGAACAATGGCTTACTATACACATGATGAAAATAATACTTTGGCTTTGACAAATATATAAGAAAGGGCATTAGAGGACTTCTCTGCAATGAACTGATCCCATATAGGCGCTAGCAGGTCTTCATCTATGAAATAGTGGCATCACATGATTGGCAAGGGAGGCAATTACCGTGACTAATAACATTGAAACCACTAAAAATGCAAAAGGAAGTAAAAGTAGGAAAGCAGTTTTGATTGGAGTTGAATAGTAAGGACTAACAACAAACATGATTTCAATGTCCAAACACAAAAAAAGAGCGCACAAAAGTTGAATCTTTACCAACATTAAATGCAGACCACATGAAACAAATAATGAAATAAATAGAGAGGAAGGATATCAATGGATAAATATTCGTGATGCAACAACAACATGTTGGCAAATAGAATAAGTTCCCTAGTAAGTGTTTTCTCCAGTTAACTTGTGTTGTTGGTTTCAACTTGCATTATGACATGAATGTGTATGTAACAGACACTACTCATCGAATTCTACTAATCCTTAGATGCTAATTTCACATAATAGAAGACTTGCTCGACTTGAGAAATTCCACTAATGAGTGCCAATTTTGACCTACCAAACCCAGGAATCCACAACCCATCTCCCTTCTTTAATTTTCTTGGCTTTCCTTATTTCCTTTCCCCATCATTGAATCCACTTCCACCGCCACCATCATAAGACCTGAGTGGCCTACATTTCATTAAAGTTCGTACCTTCCACCAATCTCTTGTGCGCCTCGCACCATAAATGAATCTAGACTTCATTGAAGTCTTAATGGAGCAAGGGAATTGATGAATCAAATGTTCCCACCAATAGTTGTTGATGGAAAAACTAGACTGAAAGGAGTGGGAGTGTCGTTCTGGTACTAAATTGACTGCCATCGGTTGCCGCCGCCGCCGTAGTCGTCGTGTGAGTGAGCGCCAGACGCAGCTAAGGCTCCATATTGGCACCTCTCTCTCTTTCCGCTTTCAAAGTTCCTACAACTTTCATTGAGAAAAAATGGCAGTTACAAATTTCCCTTTCAATATAGATCAACCAAAAACCTTCACTGCTTCCAGAAATGGAGCCTTCACAAACATGGCCGACATGGCCGACAACCATATCAATCAATCTCGTGTCCGGACTAGAGGAGATAGAGATAGAGAAGGGTTCAGGTCTGCGCAGGCAAGGAGTAGGGGTGCAGGACAAGCAAGCAAATGGATTGGGGGAAAGAGACGACAATCATGGCCATGGAAATCTCCGCCCAGAAAGAAGAAGAGAAGAAAGAAAGGAGAGTTGACTACAAAATCTCTGATCTCTATATCTAATTCTAGTGGCGACATAGGAAAGAGAGAATATCAAGCTGCAGGAGAAGGCAATCTGAGCATTAATGGGGCGCATAGCTCGAGTGGCCATTTACAGCAAAGAGCAGACGAGATGGGGAGTGAAAGACAGGCTAGCAAGAGAGACAAAGGAGCAGACACTAGCGAGAGTGGAAGGAACTTGATGAATCATTACAAACTCAGAAGGGGGAAAGATAGTGGAGGCCCTGTGCAGGCAGCATTCAATGGAGGGAGAGCAGAGAAGGGAAAACTCGGTACTGTGGATGGAAGTGCCAGACGGCGACTATATCCCAGAGGAAATAGAGAGAAGCTAGGGAGACAAAAGGGATTAAAGGTCTCCATCACGGTTGTAAGAGGGGTGGTTACAAAGCATTTACTGACCCCAGTCGGAGAGAAGGCAACGAAAGGGGAGTATTTAAGGGGAGTGGGAGTCTCATCTCTGGACACCTTTCTACCCAGATCTAAACCAATAGCCAAACTCAGAAAAGATAAGAGAGATCTAGATAAAAGAGAAGAAAAGCCCCTCGAATCACTGAGAGATTCAGAGGTAGAAGCAATGGAGATGAACTAGGAAGGAGTGAGGGGAGTGCATAACCACCTCATCATCAATCTCCAGCCTCAGGTCGTTGGGTCAAGGGGGTCAGGAATGGCAATGCTGCTCAGAAAGTGGATCACGGATTCAAAAATTGGCCTCTTCAAAGCCAGAAACTCGGCGGCAAGCAAATGGCGACTATTCGGAGAAGTGGAGACATCGAAGGAAGATGAGAACCTGTTTGTGCACACTTTCGAGAATGCGGCGAAGAGAGATGCAGTTTGGAAAGGAATACCATGGAACTTTGGAAACTCGCTGGTGGCTTTCAAAAAGTGGGATGGCGAAGGAAGCGCGAAGGAGGTGGACTTCTCTACAGTCACCATGTGGGTCAAGATGCATGACCTCCCTCAATCCCTGAAGTTTGAAGAAACCATTAAGGCGGTGGCGGAATACATATTCCCAGTATTCCATGGGATTGAGAGGTCCAACATCGAACACCATGGATGGAGGAAATTCATCAGAATCCAAGTGGAAGTCAATATTGACGATCCTATCCCCATCGATTTGAATACCCATGCGGTGAGAGATCAGTTTGGATCGGTTTTAAGTACGAGAGAGTTATGGATTTGTGTTATATTTGTGGGCGATTGGGACATGTGATGCAGAACTGTTTGATCAGAGAATAGAGCAGAAGGAAGGGACTGAGCATTGAGGCATCGGAGGTCTACACGGCGGCACTGAAAGCAGGGCATGATTCCCCGGCAAATACCCCCCGGCATCATTCCGCCGCCGTCTTGCTACTCAGGTGGAAGAAGGGCTGAGATGGGAGAGGGAGCTCATTTTACGAGGAAGGAGGGAAAAGTCAGCCCAACTGACACTGTCCCCCGCTGACATCAGGATGGAAATATCCTACCCACCTGGGTTCGGTTACCTGCAAAGGGGGGCGTCGTCAAGCAACTTTAGGGAACAAGAAGGCAGACAAAGGTACGGAGAGACAGGGAAGGAGCCAGACAGTACACCCCGATGACTGAAGATAGATCTGGAGGCTACAACAGAAGCCATTCAGTCTTCACTGGTTCTCAATGAAGGAGAACCCAGCTGGCGCGACAGAGAAGAAGCCCACAGGACAATCGAGGACAAGCAGGGGCTGTTGGAGATGGGCCAACAGCTAAGCTTAGCTGGACCCAGGAGCGAAAGAGGAAAAGAAACCCAGGAGGAAAGGGAAAAGAAGAAGCCCAGCCCACCAACTTCACCAACAAGGGGAGCCATCGGGATAATTATCCAAGAGGCCCAGTATTCAGTTCAGCTCATAAGTGGGGAGCCCCCGTCGGTGAACCAGGCCAGCCCTCCGAAGAAAAGGAAGGCTGACCAAGGGCAAAGTGGAGAAGCAATCTCACCAACGATCTCTAACCTCTCTAACTTTAGTATTGATTGTCTTGAGTTTAGCACAGGTCAGGAAGAGCAGGGGAAGGGAAGAAGGAGACAAGTTTATCGGAGGAGGAGTATTGCAGCAATACAACAGCAGAGAAGCAATCCGAGGAGGGACATGACTCGATCTCGTGGACAGCGGTGGCAAGCCTAGAGCCATCTCCAGCAGCATGAGGCTACTAAGTTGGAACTATAGAGGATTTGGCCAGTCTTCTACAAGAAGCTTCTACAAGAATCTCTATCGCAGATTTCGGCCATCAATCTTCTTCCTGATGGAAACAAAACAAGAAGACTGCTTCATGGAGGAGAAGAGGAGAAGATTGAAGTTTTCAAAATTGGAGTACTTTAGCCCTAGTCAAGGTGGTAGTGGATTAGCATTATGGTGGAATGAGGATGTATCGATCATGGTGATTGATAAATCTAGATTCTACATAGATGTATGTATTAGTTGGGGTAGCAACGTATGCTACTGCACTTTTTTCATGCTCCCACTACATCAGTGGAGAGAAGATCATTTTGGGACAAACTCACTACCTTGAGGGATAGGGGTGATGAGGAGTGGCTCCTTGTAGGAGATTTTAATGTTGTCCTGTCTGATTTTGAGAAACAGGGAAGATGCCCCATTAGAAATGAAAATCGAGCCCCATTTAAGTACTTTGTGGAGCAGAATGGTCTAATTTATTTGGGATTTAATGGCCCAATTTTCACTTGGAAGAATATGCAAAGAGAGAGACTTGACCGAGCCCTCTGCTCCCCTTCGTGGGGACTAAAGTTCGAGAGAGCTAAGGTCTTTCATGAAGTGTTTGTGGAGTCTGACCACTGCCCCATTAGAGTGGATTTTGACATGTTGGAGGAGAAGAAAGAAATACCCTTTCGTTTTGATAAAAGATGGAGGTTTGAGGAAGAGTGCATTAAGATTGTCAAGGACTATTGGGAGAAGGAAGGAGATGTGATGAGTAGTTTACAGAATTGCAAGGCTCAGTTAGAGAAATGGGCGAAGAAGGACAGAAAGGAAAAAATCAGAAGAGAAGAGGAGATCAAAAGGAGACTTATACAGATACAAGAGATGGACGATTTTAGCTCTCACCTCGATGAAGAACGCCAAATTGGAAATGAACTCTGTATTATGTGGGAAAAGGAGGAGGAGTTTTGGCAACAAGTATCTAGAGTTAACTGGCTGCAAGGGGGAGACCAAAACTCGGCCTTCTTCCACGCGGCGTGCATGCAGAGGAAGAAAGCTAATAGGATCAATAAATTGAAAAATGGTCTGGATGACTGGATTGATGATCAAGCCACTCTCAAACACATGGCAACTGACTACTATCAAAACTTGTTCAAGGCTAGAGATACCAACGTGCTCCGTTTTGATATGGAAGGGTTTCCCAAGTTGGTCACAGAAGAAATGAACTCCGACTTAGGAAAGGAGTTGAACAATGAGGAGATTAAAAGAGCGGTTTTTTCTTTGGGGGCTGCTAAGGCTCCTGGCCCGGATGGCTTCCCTAGCCATTTCTATAGAAGATTCTGGGACATTTGTGAAAACAAATTTTGTGAGGAGATCCGCTCCTTCTTCAGGACCTCCAAAATTCCAGATGGATGGAATGATACTTTCATCACCATCATCCCAAAAGTTGATGCTCCGGAATAGTTGGGCCAGTTTAGACCCATTAGATGCTGCAATTTCATATACAAAGTGATTACGAAAATTTTGGCAACTAGGCTCCAGGTTTGGCTGCCAGTTCTGATCTCCGAAGTGTAGTCAGCCTTCACGGGCGGTAGACAGATCCAGGATAATATTTTTATCGTCCATGAAGTGCTGAATCACTTTAAGAAACACAAGATTGGACGAAAGAGAGATATGATGGTCAAGCTTGACATGAAGAAAGCGTACGATTTGGTGGAGTGGAAGTGCCTTCTGAACTTGTTAAGGGCTTATGGTTTTACTGAGGCTTGGTGCAAGTGGATTGAAGAATGCATAACAACGGTCAAATTCCAGGTCCTCTTCAATGGCTCTCCTTCTGAGGGTTTTTTCCCTTCTAGAGGCATCAGGCAGGGAGATCCTCTCTCCCCCCTCTTATTCATTCTCATGACGAATGCACTGTCCTTTCTGGTGGAAAAATTGATTGAAGCTAGGCAGATTAAAGGGCTTAAGCTGAATCAGTTTTGTCCAAGGCTCACTCATTGCCTCTTTGCTGATGATACTATCCTTTTTGGGGAGGCATCCTCGGTGGAAGCTATCAACCTTATGAAAGTAGTCAAAGAATATGGAGCGTTCACTGGGCAGGAGATTAATCCCAGCAAGTCATCGGTGTTCTTCAGTTCCAACGTGCTGGAGGAGGAAAGGCTTGCAATTAGGGAGACCCTGGGTTTTGAGGAAGGATTTTCCATGACAAATACCTTGGAATCCCGACCTCATGGGGAAGGTCAAAAAAGGAGATGTTCCAATTCCTAATTGAGAGAATGGAAAAGAAAGGAGAAAGCTGGCAGAGTATCTTACTTTCGGCAGGAGGGAAAGAGGTTCTTCTTAAAGCGGTTTTCCAAGCAATCCCATCCTACCTTATGACTATTTTCCTCTTCCCAAAAGCCACAACGAATAAGATGGATGGAATGCTGCGCAGGTTTTTTTGGTCGGGTTCAACGACTAAGAAAACGATTCATTGGAGAGCGGGGAATGTGTTATATGCCCCCAAAGAGGAGGGAGGACTGGGCTTTAGACCTTTCTTAGTTGTCAACCTTGCCCTCCTCACTAAGCAAGCCTGAAGGGTGATTACTTCCCCAAATGCTCTATGGGTTAAGGTTCTGAAAGGGTTGTATTTCCCAAGAGGAGACTTCTTGGAAGCAAGAAAAGGTAGCCAAGCGTCGTGGATTTGGGGCAGTCTTTATGAGGCTTGCAAGTGGCTAATGTTGGGGATAGTGAAGGTGATAGGGAATGGGCGCAGTACAAATATCTTTAAGGACCCATGGATCACCTCCTTCCCCGGTTTCACTATTCAGACGTTGAACCAAGATGAAAGAAGAGTTGAGGAGCTGATCAATCAGGACAACCGATCCTGGCATCTATCAGGGATGGAAGATTTTCTATCGGCAGAGGTTCAGCTGGCCATTTCTAGAATTCCGATTGGTTCCCAGGGGATGGAAGATTTCTGGGCCTGGAGATTCACGAACAATGGGGAGTTTACTGTTGGATCTGCTTTTCATGCTTGCCATGATAGAATCAGGTGGGGAACCTCCGGAAGTCCAGGTATTTCACAAGAGGAGAAGGACAGATGGAAATGGCTCTGGAGCTTGAACCTCCCTCCGAAGGTCACCTTTTTCATTTGGAAAGCAGCGAGAGGAGCCTTGGCTACCAAGAGGAATCTTTTCGATCGGCACTGCGCAGGTTCCAAGGCTTGCCCGTTGTGAAACTCTGAAGAGGAAACCATTTTTCATGTCTTGTTCGAGTGTCCTCATGCCAAGGAAACTTGGACACGGTTCCCCCCCTCTCTGCCACTTCCACCACCCTCGGCAAAAGTAAACTTCTGGTTTTGGGAGGTAGGGGAAGCCTTCCCGTTGGAAGGTCTTTACCCTTTGGAATATCTGGAAAGCTCGCAATGAGATGATCTTCAGGAACCGACCACCTTGGCCACAACGCACCATTTCCCAGGCAATGAATGAGTTTCTCTTCTGGAAAAACTGTCCAAAAAAAACAAGAGAGGAACCAGGATTGCCAAATCGGCCTACTCCACCTCTTTTTCACCCCCCACAACCACCAAGTAATCCCCACGAGGTGATTCACTGTGATGGATCGTATTTTGACGATTCCCGGGAGGCAGCATATGGGATTGTTGTCCTTAATACCCATGATGAGGTCTGCGAAGGAAAGGCTGACTCCCTGCTCTACGAATCAACGTTGGAAGCAGTAGCAATTCAAGAAGGGTGTAAGTGTGCCCAAACTCTCTCCCCGTCGTGTATTATCAAATCTGACTGTAAGGTGATGGTTGATGCGATTGCTGGGCCAAGACATAAATGGCCATGGATTGTTGCAGACTTGCAGCACGTATTGACGCAATTCTTGACATCTTACGGCGACTCCAAGATGTTAAGGTTTCCTTTGTTAGGAGAGAGCAGAATGTTCTGGCAAACTGGGTTGCTCGGTCACGAGCAAAGAACCAACTCCCGGGTGACTGGATTTCAGTCCTCAATGTTTTGCTACCAATTTTGTAACCTTTGCTTGATTAATGGGATTGCAAAGACTTATTGTCAAAAAAAAAAAAAATAGTTGTTGATGCAGTGACCTTGCTTATAGGTACATTTTTCGCACTCTTTAGTTAACTTCATGTGAACCTATGAAGGTATCAACTGGATCATAATAAAATTATATATAAATATAACCGTATAACATGTGGACTGGGGAACTAAAGGACAAAGCAAAAAAAAAAAACAATGAAAGGTTAAAGCAAATGAAAGAACTCCAAAAAAGGAATCACATGATAGCTAACTAAAATGAAATCTAATAACCTCTTTAACCTATTTCCTTAGATTCTTCATATTTTGTTTAGCAACCCCTAAGTTATTCTAGTACGATGACTAGAAGAATTGCATAATTGTCTACAATGTAAGAGTAACAAATAGGAAACAAAAGTGATTCAAATGAGAAGGCCAATAAAAAATTGAAACCTCTCAGGATCTAAACAATCACTGAGAAAAATGGAGAGAGATTTCATGGATCGAGAGAGACTGAAAATCGAGAATAAGATGGAAAATAAAAGATAAATATGAATCTCAAAGATAAATCCTCTTTTTTACAACTTAGTAGTTCCTTCTTTGATCTGCACACCGTAACAGACACAATCAAATACTTCAATTTCCACACTAAGATAGTACAAATCTTGAGAAAGTTGGAGGTGTCTGCCTATGAAACATGAGGAAGTGTTGCAGAAGGTTTCCTTAACATGGCAATTGTCTATACAAAAGCAAAAAAGTGCTTGATCCCCACTGATTCCCACACAGGGTTTCAAAGTCAAGGGTGTGTATGTCATTCAACAACTTCCTATACTTGGATCTTCTCCACCAGTCTCGTACCAACAATTGTAACATAATATTCCCATCGAGAAGGCTGAAACATAATTCAAAATGTTGCATAATTCAAAATGTTGCATACAACCAATGGTGAAATGCAAATCGGCATCTCAAACATATCAACACTGCTTTGCTGGCATTGTTTCTCAAATATCAAAATGCAATTATTGGTCAAGAAGACCCAAGTGAAAAATAACCAGGATTTTTAGACCATATAAACCAACTGCATTGGAAGTATTTCAGATAACATATGTTCCATACAATCAATATAAATAAATAAAAACCATTGTTCTGTTGAAGAGGTGGTATACTACAATGTACCCATGCTTATAACAAAGTCACCTATGACATGACCAGTAACAATGAGCTTAACAAAGAGATTGAACGATAGATGACTCAGCACATTTCCCCTCCCTTGCAATTTGTAATACTAAGTGAAAAACTCCAAGATGGAACAAAATCATGGAATAAAAAAGGAGCTTATTATGTGATGCTGAACGCTCATACTCTTGCCTCTTTTCAATGAAAGAATGATCAAGATCATGCTTAACATGCCCATTAACTTAGAGTTGCAAAAAGTGGAGCATCAACTATTCTTTGCTTTTCATTGAACCATACCAATCCATTAGAGGTGGCAATTCTCAATCCAATCCACCAATCCAATCCATCAATCCATTAAAAATATCCACCTAATCCAATCCATTTAAATTCAATTCATTTGATCCAAATCTAATTGGATTGGTGGATTCATGGATCAATCCATGGATCCAAATGGCAAATTACGGTTTGGTACCTATAGTTTTTATATTTTACATTTTGGCACCCAAAATTTAATTTTTTATACGAAAAATATCATTGGAAAATTACGTTTTGGTAACTAAAATTTTTTATTATAACATTTTAGTACAAAAAATATTTCACTTTTTACATATTGGTCCAAGATTGAGGATGTCATTAGAATTCATGGATCCTTCTTCCCCAACATTTTCTTGCTTTCCTCCTGCTCTTTCTTCCTCAGACTATTGTCTGCCGACTAATTCCATGTCCCATCATCCAGCTTCGCCGTCTTCAATTTTGTCTCTAAGGACAATTACATTGAAGAGGGGTACCATGAGTAGAGTGGTTACTGGTTAGCATGCATGAGAACCGCAAAATACTATAAGAATCGGGTAATTATTATTATCTAAGAGCTCAACGTCCGAAAATTTGCAAATGAGAATAATCAACTCATAATAACAGCCCGAACAAAACTCAATCTACGAAAAAGGTTGTTGAAATTTTTAGGGACGAGGGTACACGTACGATAGCCCGAGACCGGGTGACTAGGATTATGATAGAGTCGTAAACTACGTTCACTTTCTGTAAAAAATATTTCTACCCTCAACAAATCTAGGGTCACAAGAAATTTCATTGTAGGATAAAACCATCATCACTTTAGAATCTAAACTTAATAAACTAAAGCATACTTAGAACTTTTCTTGGAAAGAAAGAATGAATTTTTTGGTGTCTTTTTCTGTCCACCGTCTGTCCTGTATTTATAGGAATGAAATTGATTTCACTGCTTTATGACCGAAGCAATGTGTTGCTTCATGAAGCCAATCAACTGCCAAACCAACTAATTGAAACGTTACATGGCAACTTCAACTGCCACCTCATTCAAACGTTGCATGGCATTGGCAACTGCCACCTTTTCCATTTCTAATGCATGGCAAGACAAAGGAACGTATCCCTTCAGCAAGAAACAAGGAGGTTTCTAGCGGTGATGATAATGACGCGTCCTTTGGTAAATTGCAACCAGTTATTTTTTGTGAAATAAACGGCCAGCCCTTACCAAAACACATTTTATAAAACCAAATTCCGAACATTCCTCCCATTTTAGTGTATTCAACCAATCCATTAAAATTACAATATTCTTCCAACAAAACTTAAACATAAATGAAAATGTCGTGACGATTGAATTTTCATATTAGTATATTACACTTGACGAATATCCGAATATTTGGGTGTCGATAACGATTGAACCCATCTACTCATATGAATATTAGAAGATACTATACACTTAAGTTTTCAAAACTTCTAAGCGCCTTGATACTATTACCCGCCATGTATCCAATCCTTCTCATAAGCGCACATGAAACCAAATTCCGGGTTTCTTAAATGCGGCTACACTTCATGCTTACGTAGGTTGAATCTCTTATTATTGTACCCGCATAATACACTTTTTCAAAGATCCAATTAAGAAGTTTTGAGCTTCATCCTCTTCTCTCATGCAGGATAACAAACACATACCTCGGGATGACAAATTGTGTGCTTCAATTTCTGATAATAAACTTTCCACATTGAATTCAGCCTCTAACGTTGTATTAGAAGAGAATTGGGTATCCCATGATTAGAAATTATATGGACTTTAACTCCATCCCTTTCACACACTTGACCACCAAGTCACTAGTTAATCATTTCGTCAAACGATAAACTAAATTATCTCAAGTCCGGTCACATTACATAAACACAATTCCATGAGTGATCAATTCACCGATTTTACAGTGTCTAACTCCCAAATGACCATACTTTTCATTTCACTTGTCTATATGCTTAAGCCAAATTAGCATTACTATAAATAAGAATAGTAATAAAGTGAGATTTGTTTAGACCACGAAAGAATATCATAAACCAAATCTCTCAACCATCACACAATTTGACTCCTTAGTGAAACCAATGATGCAAGTTTGCTTTTTAGAGGCCCAAGAGATGACACCTCCCCCAAGCCAGAAGAATCATCTTAATCTTGAAGTTTCATCTTCAACATAAGAAATCAACTCGCATTAGTGTATCCTCCCAAAATGATTGGAAAGCCATTACAAGTCAATACAATGTGCCTTTGACATATCCTAGTTCAAACCTCATTTCATTTCAAATGATGAGCACTAGAATTACTCAAACACCAACTTAATGGTCATACCGGAACACAATATATGGTTTTATGCAAGTCATTGCATACACCAAGCACCCAATTTATCATGGAATACTCCAGTTGTAAAACTTATTACCAGTATTAACCATAAGTTCCATACTTGGATCCATTGAGGTCTTTAACTCACGACAATTCCTACTATGGAATTTTTGCAAGCACCTTCTCATGCAGAAAAATTGAGAGAAGGAATCTTCTTTGTCGTTCCGCTTGATTCAATACCAAGAATCACATTTTTCTCCCCCATGTCCCACATGGAGAATTTAGATGACAATAACTTTTGAGTAAAGTTCACTTATCTTTTATTGGTCTCAAAGATAAGCATGTCATATACATATAAATGTATAATGACTCTATTATCAAATTCATCATAAACTGTATATACATTTTGTCACTTTGGTTTAACATAAACCACTTAGACGAAATCGCACCTTCAAATCACTAGAAAAATCCAAATTTGTCTAGAACTTCATAAATGTTAAATAGAGAATTAGACAAATTAACCATTGAGTATGTCACCTACACAAAGGCAATTTCATTCTTCTATTTCTCCATTTTACGATGCCTTCTCCTTCTTCCTCATCCTCGAATCATCCCTCTTCCAAATTACCTTCCAGATATGGAATACACCATGAGACTAATACGAAGAAAACCTATCTTCTATTACCATCGATGAAACACTCATCATCGAACATTCTCATAATGCCGTAGTCCAAAACTGGTTTCTTGTAAAGAGTGGTTTGAGCCATCATACTGGAAAATATTCTTTACGATTGTTGGGATTTTTAGGGACGAGGGTACACGTACGATAGCTCGAGACCGGGTGACTAGGATTATGATAGAGTCGTGAACTACGTTCACTTTCCGTAAAGAATATTTCCGCCCTCAACAAGTCTAGGGTTACAGGAAATTTCTTTGTAGCATAAAACTATCACCACTTTAGAATCTAGGTTTTAGAAACTAAAGCATACTTAATCCGAAGAGAAGTTTGTAAGATTAAGAACAAATATATCGCTAATGAGGGGAAAAATTGTTGGGAAAAAGAAACCAAGAGGAAAATTGTCACTGGCTAAAATGAATACATTGCTGGGAAAAGGAACCAAGAGGCAATGATTCATATTCTCTCCTCTCGAATTCAATAGAAACCATGAAAAAAGAGGAAGCTCACTCCTTGTTTTTTACATCGGAGTTGGATTTAGCTCCCTTCATCCCGGAATCTGCAAACCGTCCACCAAATCAGCTCCAACCACCGGGAATCTTCTTCCAAACTCAACCGAAACCATGAAAAAAAGGAAGCTCGCTCGCTTTTTTTGGCATCAGACTCGAATTTAGCTCCCTTCATTGCGAAATCCGCAAATCGACCACCAGATCAGTTCCAACCACAACGAATTCAACATTAACCATGAAAAAAGAAGAGGAAGCTTTCTCTCTCTCTTTTTGGCATTGGACTTGGATTTTACTCTCTAAATTGTGAAATCTGACCACCAGATTTGCTCCAACCACCACGAATCTCCTTCTCGTTTTTCTTCATCTTCCGTATTCTCCTCGATCTTATCTTCTTCTCCAACTGGTGATCATGCGTTCTTCTTCACAAATCCATGGTGGCATCTTCTTCCTCGCCATGCAAAAGTGAAAATCGGTGAAAAAGAAGATTGGGAAGATAAAATTTCGTGGCGGTAAATTTAGAGAAAGGGAAAGACGGACGAGATGAAATTCCTAGAAAGATAAATTTGAAGAATTAAATGCTAGGAAAGAAAAAGTTTTTCAGGTGACATGGCATTACAATTAAAAAGGGCACAAAAATAAAAAGAAAGAAATCGGCCGATAAAACTGAAACCACAATTAATAACAATAAATTTTTAATTCTCCTTATTTGTTACCATTCTCTAGAATTAAAAGAGGGCACAAAAATCTATACTTTAATTAATAGTGAGATGAGAAAACAATAATCTCCATTCAAAAATTCCTGCCTCCAGAGTGTTTTGCGGAGGGATATTTTGGGGAGTAAGGAAAAGTTTTTTTGACTCAACACGAATGCACCACTTAGAAACTCCCGATTAAGGTCCAAGTATAAACCTTAACCGGGTGCAGTATAGGGTAAGTATGTATAAATATCGACCGGGGCCGGTTCATGTACCCCTACTTCGATTGTTTGTAACATTATCTAGCTGTTGGTTTTGGTGAAAACAAAGATCTAAAGCTAGAGTACTTGCAAAGAGAAGTGGTTTTGACACTAATTGAGAAGGCTTCACTTGGGTGTTGCTCCCCCTAGCTAGCAATTACGGCTTGATGGATCGAATGACCATGTTTGGCGAGGGGGTTGTAAACGGTAGGGAAGTTTAACAAGTAGCCAAAGCTACCCTCTTAATCTCTAGGTCGAAGAAAGGGAATACGATCCAAGCCACTAATGCGACTCTCTCAACCTATTGATTTAAGAATTGGTTAGACTTCACCCTCGAATAAGAGGTTTACCCTGCATTAACCTAACTAGGAGTCAATGAATTGCCTAAGAAAAGTGATTCGGTCCTTATTGCACACAATTTATCCCTCTTTCCCTTGGGTGTTTGTGGCATTTGAACTACTAAAAGGTCGATTTTATGCTAGGTTTTGTGCGTTTCAGTGTGTTTCAGGATCTAATAGGTGAAACCAGCCCCAGAATCGAAAGTTTGAAGAAAAGGAGCAAAGACCGGGCAAAGAGGGTGATTCATGCCATGTTCACGGTTTCCCATTGGAGTTCACGGTCTCCTATGGCCGTGAACTGAAGCCATAAACCGTGAACCACAAAGCGTCCAGGGCAATTTTTGAAGTTACTGACGCCTAGTGAGTTCACGGTCAAAAAGACAGTGAACTTTGGATGCAAATTGTGAACTCAAGTGAGTGAAACGGTGCGATTCGACACAACATCTGATTTTACGGACGCGTTGAAGAGTTCACGGCCGTGAACTGAGCTCAATCCCAGTATAAAACGTGAGCTAAAAGGAAAAGAGATGGGGAGCCCAAGAGTGAGAAACGCCTTCTTCTTCATATTTTAGAGATAGAAAGGACGAACCAAAGGAGAAAGGAGGCTAGGGTTTGCTACAAGTGGTGAAATGGGAAGAATCTCCTCAAGAGAAGATCAACACAAGATCAAAGGAGATTGGATGCATCACCATGATGGTTTCTTGATAAACCGTTTGAGGTGTTGATTCTCGTGTTTTAGCTGGACGCTTCTTTACCCTCGTATTAGCTGGACGCCCATGGTGGATACTCAGGGCGGTGCAGGAACAGGTGCCTCCAAGAGCGGATCCACGTCGCTCTTGAGGTACAGCTTCAGGTTGTGGCCATGCACCCGACGGATGCGACCACCATCATCAGTCAGCTCGACCTGCCCATCTGGCAAGATGCAGGTGAGCGAGTACCCGGACGGCCAGGGTGGTCGTGGTGCAGGAGGTGGGACCAGCTCATAGTGGTCTCCACTCTTCTTCCGTGCAGGCTTAGCAACCTGCTGCTTCGGCCGCCACTCCTCCTTGAGCTTTTTGTTCGGAGGTGAGGCTGGATGGAGTGGCGGCGAAGGAATGATAGGAGGGTCCTGCAAAATAGAAGGTGCAGAAGGATACACGATAGGCTCGTGTACCTGATCAGACATAGCATGCACAGGCGTGACATCAATCATAGCACAGTGATCAAACTCAGTCACAGAAAAAGTAGCCTGTTCATTTCCAGCACGCAAGATCAGTTTACCATCATGCACATCAATAAGTGCCTTGGCGGTGGCAAGAAATGGCCTACCTAGAATCAAAGGCACATCCACATCCTCATTTACATCCAGAATAACAAAATCAACAGGATATGTGAATGCACCAACATGAACAAGCAGATCCTCTATGACACCCCTAGGATGCACAATGGAACGGTCAGCGAGCTGAATGCTCATCCTAGTAGGGCTAAGTTCACCTAAGTCTAGCTTCTTAAACAACTTATATGGCATGACGTTTATGCTAGCACCTAGGTCCGCCAAGGACTTGCCTACATGCATGCTGCCAATAGTAAGAGGGATAGTAAAGCTCCCTGGATCTTTGCGCTTCTCGGGCAGCTTGTTCTGCAGGATAGCAGAACACTCCTCGCTCAGCATCACTGTCGAGAGATCCCCAAGTTTCTTCTTGTTGGTGCAGATATCTTTCATGAACTTGGCATACTTGGGCATCTTCGACAGTGCCTCCATGAACGGTATGCTGATGTTGAGCTGTTTCAACATTGCCATGAACTTGGCAAACTCAGTCTCCAGCTTGTCCTTGTGTAGGCGAGTGGGGAAAGGAAGCTGGGGTACATGCTCCTTAACCACTGGTTGTGGCTTGGGAGCAGGGGCTTCCTTCTCCACCCGCACTTCTGCATCGTCGGCTGGAAGTGCTGGAGCAGGCAGTGGTTCCTCCTGTCTGGCCGGGATAGGATCAGCAGATATGGTCTTACCGCTCCTGGTAAAAATGGCATCCAGCTGCTGATGCTGGTGAGGATCTCGAGGATTAGGAACAGTGGTGGCAGGCAGAGTCCCCGGTGCCCTGGTGGTGCTCTGGCGGGCCAAGATGCCCACCTGGGTCTGCAGATCCTGCAAAATAGCACCCTGGTTCCGCTGACCTGCCTCCAGTGCTGTGATAGCAGCCTGGGTGCTGGTCATGAATGAAGCTAGAATGTTTTCCAGCTTCGTCATCCTGTCATCTGGGGCCGGAGCTGCTACTGGCTCGGCAAACTGGCGCTGGGGCTGCTGGAATGGCTGCCCCTGCCTGGGCTGGTAGGGCTGCTGCTGTGGGTCTGGCCCCTGGCGAGCCTGGAAGGGCTGCCTCTGCTGAAAACCACCTGCCGGTGCTGGGAAACCAGGTGGTTTAGTGGTGTTGCTGCTCCAGGCGAAGTTGGGATGCTGGCGCCACCCCTCATTATATGTGCTGCTGTATGGATCGAGGCGCCTCGCATTGGCGATGAAGGCCAACTGCTCCTGGGGTGTGGTAGACTCCCTCATAGCCTGGCAGTCCTCCACTAGGTGATTGGAGCTCTCACACCACTGACATTGAGCTACTGGAGGTGTAGCCAAACCTCTGCCCGGAATCAGACTGTTGGGCTGCTTCAATGTCTGCACTAGCTCAGCTACCTGCTGCTCGAGCCCGGATCTGGTCTCCATGGCGTGCACACCACGGTCCCGGGACTGTCTGCCTCGGCTACCCTGTCCCCAAGAATGATCTCTGGCAGCCAAAGTACTGATCATCTGGTTCAGCTCGGGTGGAGTCTTGGTAAGAATATCCCCTCCTGGGCATAGAGACTCAATCACCCTCTGGCTGTCTGGAGAAAGGGCACCGTAGAAGTTCCCCACAGTGAAAGCATCACTAAAGCCATGGTGGGGGCACTGCCAGAAGTAGCCCATTTACCGCTCCCAAGCATCACGGAGTGACTCATCTGGCTCCTGGCGGAAGTGAGTGATCTCCCGCTGAATCTCTGTAGTCTTCGATGCCGGATAGTACCTGTGCACGAACTTGTCCGCCAGATCGGCCCAAGAGGTGATGGACAATGGGGGCTGGGTCTCCAACCACCTCTTAGCATTCCCCGCCAGAGAATGGGGGAAGAGATGAAGGCGGATCGCATCATCGGGAACACCGTTCAGCTTGAACCCGTTCGTCAGCTGCAGAAAACGGGACAGATGTACCCTGGCCTCCTCATCCTTCAAGCCATGGAACTGGATCGAGGATGTGATGAGCTGAATCCAGCATGGCTTGATCTCAAAGTTGTTTGCTGGGATCGGCGGGTAGAGGATGACCGAGCGGATGTCAGCAATCCGCGGAGTGTAGTAGTACTCCAGGGTGGGACCCGGCTGCGGTGGATGATGAACTACATGATCCTGGGGTATGGGGTTGTTCCCCAGGACCTGATTCACCGGGGGAACCTGCTGTGGATTCCCCTGGTGTTGGTTGTAGTCTCCGTCCATCCCGTGCTCTCCTTCAGAATCGCTACTCAGGTGGCCGTCTATGCGCTCTTCCGTAGCCAGTCTAGCTCACTGTTGTCTCCTGAGCTGGCGACAGGTGCGGTCAATCTCTGGATTCAACGGCAGTAAACCTCCCGACTGGCTACGGGTCATGCACTACCTGCACACACTCAAGCAACAAACCCGTGAAGGCACAAGTGGGACAAAGAAAACAAAGCAAAAAGAAAAGCTAAATTAACAGAAATCACTTTTCTTCAACAACCTAGCCGTCCCCGGCAACGGCGCCAAAAACTTGACTCGACTCTACTGTCACTCCAGGAATTGGCCAAGTGTAACCACTTCCTAAAGCGTAGTATAGCGGGTTTAGGTTTAATTATCAACCCGGGTCCTAGATTTGCTGACTACTCAGTGAGTTCTTGTTATCTAGCAATAAAACTGGAGTGCAAGTCTAAACTACCAAACAAACAAAGCAAGTAAACTGGTTGTATTCAAGTTAAAGAGGTCACCCGGATATGGTTCCCCCTAGACTGCAGTTAAGCCGGATTGTAATTACCAAGTTCAGTTTCTATGAAGATTATACTGCGGAAGGTTCTTAAACAGCCTGAAGTCTCGACTAAAGGTCTTCAGACCCTCTCAATCTGACTCTCTAGCGGGCGACTAACCTCCACCGGAGTCGACAGATTGAGGCCCTAAGAACAAAACCTCCACTACCGGAGTAAATCCGGTACAGAATAGTGAGTTGGCTCCTCGACTAAAGTCACCAACTCCCTACCTTCAATCAAGGATACTCTATTAACCTAGGCAGATATTCTCATTCTAGGTTAAAGCAGAAACAACAGGAATTTGATCAGGATTCAAGTCATTCAATCATCAAAACCTCAATCGAATATAATCAATCACAGAATCAGTACTTGGGTTCATACAATCAAAGCCTAACATACAAATCTAGGGTTCTCCATACCCAGATGAATGGGAGAACTACTCCATAGAGAAGAAAGCAAAAGCAGAATCAGACACGGAATTCATACTGCGAATGATGGATTCCTGCTTCTGGACGTTGATTGGCACTTCTCCAAGCTCAAACTGGCCTCCAATGGTGTTGAAGATCAATCTAGGGCACTTGGGAACTCTTGCTCGTCACTTTCTCTCTCTAGGAACTGATCTCTCTCTCAAAAACTCGAATCCCCCTGAGTTGTGGCTGAAAATCTGCTTAAAAGCATCAGTGGCCAAAGCACGGTCGAGGGCACGGCCGTGCTTTGCCTGACTCCGCCCGTGTCTCGGCCAGGGCTTAATTACACGGCCAGCAGCTGGTGGAAACACGGCCGTGCTTCGCGTTGGACACGGCCGTGCTTCGGTGGAACACGGCCGTGCTTTGGTGCCCGTGTTTGCAACTGAAATTGCCAAACCGAATTTGCTCTCGGCATAAAAAGCACGGCCAGCAGTACACGGCCGTGTAATGCCTTGGGTCTGCCCGTGTTTTGGCTCCAGCTCACCGAAATGACTTCCGAATGCCCCGAAACTCGCGCTTAGCCTTCCCTTTGACACCTGGGACCTGAAACATGACAGCCCGGCGTAAAATAGGCCACAACACATGACTATGCCCCTCAAACGGATAAGAACTAGGGGCGCAAACATGTGCAATTACATCGTTATCATGACTCTTCTTTGCTTGAGAAAACCGAACCAATTCCTGCTTTCTTACTGATTTTGCTTAAAACAACAATCACTTAACTTAGTTGGCTAAATAATATATAATCACGGAGTAAGCAGTAGATCTAGACCCCGGGTTGATAATAGAACTTGCCACTTTACTGCATTCCCGGACTGCGATTACACTTGGTCGCAGTTTGGTGTTGTGTTTTGGCATGTCATTTCTACCTCTTCCTCTTGTGTTCTTCCCCTTCCTAGCATGGAGTAGTACTCTTTTTCACTAGGGTGTTGTGAAACCCTAACTATTTGTCATGTAGTTGTTGTGTGAATTGAATGATTGTTTAATTCAAAGTATGGGTACATGGACCACCCCGAGTTGATATTTAAACATACTTTCCCTATAGTGCACCCATATAAGGTTTATACTTGGGCCTTAGGTGGTATTTTGTTTTGATACTCGGGACGAGTAAAAAACCCAACGTTCAAGCCTCTTTCTAAGAAAGGAAGAAGGGTTTTCTCTCTACTTAGGTTAGAATGGCAATTAGATTGATAGGCTTTCACACAACACAATCATTCATGAATAATTCCTCCACATTCACATTAAACGCAACCACACACAAATCAAATCATTCAATTCGTACAAGCATTCAGATAATTGTAGCTAGGGTTTATAAACACCCAAGTAAAAGAAGGGACTACTCCATGCTAGGAGAAGGGAAAACACGAGAGAAGAAGGAAATCCATGAAAGAGATGCTAGCCTTGCTACTTGTGTTGAAGAGATTCTCCTTTGGAGGTGGAATTCCCAATTCATTGCTTGAAGATGAAACCCTAGCTTCTCCTCTTCTTTGGTTCGTCACTTTCTCACTCTAGAAATATGAAGAAGAAGAAGTTTCTCACACCAGGTCTCTCCCCCTTTACTCCTTTGGCTCAACCTCCTTTATATAACTAGACCGGGCTTAGTTCACGGTCTTAGTTCACGACCATGAGCTGAAAGCACAGACCATGAACCAATGACGAAACGCGCCACATCACTAAACTCTGTTTACTGACGAAGGTCCGAGTTCACGTTCTTCGACCACGAACTGGCTTGTGTCCAGTGAAACCCTTCTGTGCTCTGGGTGTTTGGCAGTTGCGGGGAGCGTCTCCAGTTCACGGTCTTAGTGTCCGTGAACTCACAGCCCAAACCGTGAACTGCTGCTATTTTCGTCGCTTGACTTGATCTTTCGCCCTTTCGTCCAACTTTCGACTCCTGGGTTGGTTCCACCTGCCAAAGCCTGAAACATACCAAAACAAGGAATAGCCCAGCGTAAAACCAAACCTCCCGGAGTAAAAATGCTTCAAACAACTAAGCAAACCAAGGGGTAAAAAGTGTACAAAATGAGCCCATATCATTTTTCCCGGGCTGTTTGCTACATGTGTTGGTTGGGCCTACTTCTCGGCTCATATTATAGAAACTTGTTGCTGTCTGTTTTTGTTTCCTTTAGTCCCCCGCTCTGATTGCTTTTCTGCAACCACTGACTGTGGTCTGCTGCTACAACTCTCTAACTGTGATACTGATTGTCCTCCAAAGATCCAACAAGATCCATCGTATGAGCCTAGGCTTGGCGTCGACCTTGCTCATAAGGTATCTGATGGCGGAGTGATCCGTGTAGACTACCACACGGGATAGAACCAGATAAGGACAAAATTTGTTGAAGGCAAACACAACAGCTAGCAAATCCTTCTCTACGGCGGTGTAGTTCTCCTGAGCATCATTAAGTTCGAACGGAAATATTGATCTCGCCGCTGCCCCAGGACAGCTCCAACCGCGTAGTCACTCGCATTTCACATCAGTTCGAACGGTAAGGTCCAATCAGGAGTGACCATGATAGGAGCATGAGTGAGCTTCTCCTTCAAGGTCACGAATGCTGCTGTGCACTCGGTAGAGAAATGGAAGGGGGCATCCTTCCTAAGAAACTTCGTCAGGGGCAAGGCGAACTTTGAGAAGTCCTTGATGAAACGCCGATAATAACCAGCATGGCCCATAAAACTGCAAATCCCCTTTAGAGAAGTGGGAGAAGGCAACTTGCTGATTGTCTCAATCTTGGCTCTGTCCACCTCTATTGCCATCTTGGAGATCTTATGCCCAAACATTATTCCTTCTCAAACCATAAAGTGACATTTTCCCAATCAGTGCCAGGTTCGTCTCCTCACATCTTTTCAGGACGAGTTCCAGGTTATGAAGACACTGAGAGATGGAGTCTCAATAGACCTAAAAATTTTCCATGAACACTTCCATGATTTCTCCGACCATACGGTCGAATATGGCAAGGATACACCTCGGGAACGTGGCGGGGCATTGCAAAGCTCGAAAGTAATCCACTGGTAGGAAAATGTGCCGAAAGGGCTGGTGAAGGTGGTCTTCGCCTGGTCTTCTTGCGCTATGGGGATTTGAAAATACCTGGACATTCCATCCAGGAAATAGTAAAACTTGTGCCCCGCCAACCTCTCGAGCATCTAGTCAATGAATGGCAGAGGGAAATGATCATTCCTTGTGGCATCGTTGAGGCGGCGGTACTCGATGTAGAAGTGGTACCCTGTCCCCGTTCTCATCGGTATGAGTTCATTCTTCTCGTTCGGGACTACAGTCATCCCACCCTTCTTGGGCACCACCTGAGTGGGACTGACCCACTTGTTGTTTGAGATGGCGAAGATGATACTCGCATCCATCAACTTGATAATCTCTGCTCTAACCACGACCTCCAGATTCAGTGTCAATCTCCTCTAGGGATGCTCACCGGTCGAATCTCATCCTCCATTAGGATCCGATGGGAACAGAAAGAAGGACTGATCCCCGGATATCAATGATCTTTCATGCCTGATCTCGCTCGTACTGCTTCAGCAAGGCACCAGTCTGTTCTTTTACTCGGGTGTGAGGGTTGAGCAGATGATAACTAGAAGCTTTTTCCCCTCCCTAAGAAATGCATACTCCAAGTGAGGAGGGAGGGGCTTCAGCTCCAGTTCTGGTGGCTCGTCCAATGACGAGGTAATATGGGCCGATGATGAGATCGTCTTGAACGGCTTCTCGACCTCCAAGAACTCACCATGCTCCAGCGCTGTCAATAGCTCCTCAAGCTGCATCTTTTGCAATGCCTGGTCACTTAGCAAAATACAATGCTCGAGGACATCATCAATACTCGCACTCGTTATGGCGACTGCGATTTCAAAATTAGTTATAATGTCACAATAATCCAAGTCATCATACAGGTGGGGAATGCTTCACATTATCTAACACAAAAATATAGTTTATTCATCCCCAACCTTATAAATTAACTTGCCACTATATATATCAATAAACACCTTGGCGGTGGCGAGAAACGGTCTACCCAAAATCAATGGCTCATCAACATCCTCATTTATGTCCAAGATAACAAAATCAATAGGATATGTGAATGAAATCACATTAACAAGCAATTCCTCAATGATACCCCTAGGATGCACAATGGATCGATCAGCTAACTAAATACTCATCCTAGTCATTCTGGGTTCACCTAGGTCTAGCTTCTTAAATAATTTATAGGGCATGACATTAATGCTAGCGCCTAGGTCCGCCAAAGACTTTCCTACATGCATGCTGCCAATAACAAGAGGGATAGTAAAATTCTTTAGGTCTTTTCGCTTCTCGAGCAGCTTATTTTGCAAGATTGCAGAACACTCCTCACTCAACAACACTGTTGATAGATCCCCAAGTTTCTTCTTATTAGAGAAGAGATCCTTCATGAATTTTGCGTACTTGGGCATCTTCGAAATTGCCTCAACGAATGGTATGTTATGTTGATCTGCTTCAACATTGCCATGAATTTGGCAAACTCAGTCTCCTACTTGTCCTTGAGCATAAGAGGCGGGAAAGGAAACTGGAGAACATGCTCCTTAAACACTAGCTGTGGTTTGGGAGCACTCAATTCCTTCTCAATCTCCATTTCATCGTCTTTGGTTGGAAGTGCTGAAATAAGTCTCGGTTCATCCTGCCTGATTGGAATTGATATGATCCCAAACAACCAACCATTCACGTCAAAATTACTAGACAAAGAAGCTATCGAAGTTGGGAAGAAGAAGGGCAGAATTTGGCCAAGTCAAAATCCATGTTCAGGATACATACTTTGGAGGCATGGTTCTCCCAATTGGCTTTGTGGAAATTCAATTTTAAGGACTTGTTTTGCAGATAAAGTTACCATCTTTCCAATGGTATGCTTTATGGATCCAGAAGATGTCATTAAGGTTGTTTTTCAAGTTCTCAAAGTTGCTACCTCAAAACTGGAAAACTGCCAGAAAATGGTTAAGTCTGGAAACTGTTTTGTGAGGCCTACTTTGGAGCTTAATTGGAGGAGTATGGATCTTATTCAAGTCCAAAGGCTTCCAAAACATGAAACTAGGTATGTTTGTGAACAAAGGGAAGGAATTGGATGAAGAATTGGAGTTCGGGAAGGCCTCAAACAAAAGGCGTGAAGTTAGTACGAAAGCTGCCTTTTGACTGTTGCTGGCAGCTTACTTGCGCTTGAAGAAAAGGAGTTTAAATCCGAATTTTGTAACCTTTTTAGAGTAGAATTTTACCTTATTTGTTTCCTTATTCATCTAGGTTTGTATTAGGTTTTCTTGGCTATAAATAGCCTTCTATTTACGTTGTAAAAACTAAGACTTTGTTGAATAGAAAAGAAACCCTTTGGTTTTGTGCAAGTTGCGACTTGTTTTAGGTTTGGTGGATTCCAAACTTGCTGAGCTTGTGTATCGATTGAATAGTCACTTCAATCGTGGTCGAGCAACTACCCTTTTATACCAATCGAGCTATCCCCAGGTGTGGATTTGTCCTTTTGGTTCCGTTTTATCCAAGTTTGTATTAAGAACGTGTTGTTCTTGATTCGAGCTCAATCGATTCTTCGATTGAGTCGTTAGCTGCGTGACTTTGATAACATACACCCCCAGGGGCGTATCAGGAATAGGAATTGCATTTGTCGTCTTTCCACTTCTCGTAGTAATGGAATCCAACTGCTGGTGAGAATATCTAGGATTTGGGATGGTGTTGGCAGGTAGAGTCCCCGATGCTCAAGTGGCATTGTGCTGGGCTATGCCCCCAATCTGGTTCTGGAGGTCCTACAGAATGGAATTCTGGTTCCTCTAACCCGCCTCCAGTTTATTGAATTTCCAATGGAGAAATACATGAACTGGTCCATCCTGGCAAAATTCTAAGTACAGGTACTAACAAAGGTCGTCACCAAATTTCGCAACTCAGATATTTGGACACCTTGTGCTAGGGCTGCTGTCACCGGCTGAATTTGCCTCTGTTGTGGCTGAAAAGTTTCCCCTGTCTGGGCAGGAATGGCTGTTGTTGTTGGAACTAACCCTATCGTTTTGGTACTACTGCCTATGGGGAAAACCACCAGTCAGTGCTACAAAGCCAGAAGGCTTGCTGTTGAAGTTGTCGCTGCCACCCCAGCAGAAGTTGGGATGTTGGCGCCACCCCTCGTTATAAGTAACGTTGTTGGGGTCGAAGCGCCGAGTATTGGTAATGAAGTTGAAACACCCTAACCCGGCCGGGTACTACTTTTACTAAAATGCCATTGACAAATAAAATACTCAAATCTTAAATTGCAGCGGGAAAAATTTTCATAAATAAAATACTGAAAACACACACTTGTAGTTCAAAGCAAAGCCTTAACACGTGGGCAAATTAAACTCAAACTTTAAAATCTCAATCTGATCTCCAGTCTATACTCATAATCATAAAATGTAAATAACTAGGTAGTCTCTATCGTTGCTGCTACTGAAAATATTAACTAGGCATCCTCCGTAACGCTTGCACTACCTTCCTCTAGTTGGCTGCCCTCGAACTTTCCCTCTAGAACTCGCTGCTCTCTAACAACTCCTCTAGCTCCTTCCTTTTCAAACTGGTGAGTGAGTTGGGGTCAGTCTACGCCCTTACGTTTAAAATTCTTACTCCTTAGTACTTTACTTAAAGCACTTACTTAAATTTGTGGAATTTGTTTGTACTTCCACTCTTAAAATTCCTAACTCTTAAAACTGTATGGAGTTACTGTTATTCTCCATTCTTAAATCTCAAATCTCGACTTAAATACTTGACTGACACGGGGATCCCTCACTAGCTAGTCCGGTTGCCAACTCATACGTATGTGAAGCCATCCAGGCTTTCCTTTAACTTAAACTTATCGTGGAAGGCTCTTTGTCCACGATTCTCAAGAGCATAACTGCTGCTCATCTTAAAAATCTCAAGAGCATAACTGCTGCTCAACTTAAATATCTCAAGAGCATAACTGATGCTCTGTCTCAAAGATCTCAAGAGCATAACTGCTGCTCTATCTGAAAATCTCAAATGGCAATGGACTGACGCTAGTGACTAAAAACACTTAAAACGACTTCACCTTCTTGAAGTTGAGTTACTTCTTAAAAAAAACTTGTTTGTAAAACTTTAATAATAACTCCTTAATGCAAAGCTTTAAAGTAAGTAACAACTCATACATATTCACTCCAACATAGCTCAAACAAAGCACATATCATCAATCATAAGCAGAATCAAACAACGACAATCACTTCATCAAAGTCCTTAAAGCTCGTAATACTTGAAAGGACACGTAATGCATAGAATTTACCCCCTTTACACTCACCTTATCAATCGATTGATTTGTGTTACCAACTCATGGAAAGGGGAAATTGATATAGGGTAGATGCTCTCCACAACTATACGCGTTCTCTAGTTGATAAGAGACCACTCAATTCTCCTGAATCCTCAAAGGAGAGATTAAGCAAAAACGTCCACAAAGGAACTCAAGTAAACACTCAATGTAATTGATATCTGAAATCTTGGGTACAAAATTCATAGCTCTTACACTCTCTATTGATAGAGGTCACAGAAACATAAATATAACCTAAAAGAATAGGAAAACAAATCCCAAACTAGCTAGGAAACACAATACTACTTAAATAAGGACTATAACTCGTTTTTATAACCACAGTAAGCTCCTGAGCAGCTAAGTAATCTCCAAACACATTTTTAATGGAGGTCATAATCAACTGGATCCAATAGGTCTTGATCTCAAAGTTGTTAGCAGGTATGGTCGGATACTGGATGACTGGGTGAATGTCGGCGATCCGTGGAGTGTAGAAGTACTCTATGGTGAGCTCTTGTGGAGGTGGCTATGGGTTGGCAGCGTCTGCCTATGGATTGCCATTATTAGGCGGGGCCTGATTCAATGGAGGATTCTGGAAAGGCATCTCCAGTTCAGGCTGCCCCAAGTTTATATTATTCATCTAATTCTGTTTGTCGCCCATGTCGTCCTCTTGCTCAGAGTCGCTGCTTATCCGACTGTCGACTTACTCTTCCTCTACAGCCAGTCTCGCTTGCAATGCTTTCTTAAACTGATAACAAGTTTGTTCAAGTTCCTGATCCAATGGCAGTAATCCTCCTGACTGGCTACGAGTCATGCACTGCCTGCACACAAGCTTCCACCACATCCGTATAGGCAAAATGGAAAGAAGCAAAAGAAACAATGCATAAAGGAAATGGTAAAGTAACGAAAATCAAGTTTCTTCAACAACCTAGCCGTCCCCAGCAACGGTGCCAAAAACTTGACTCGCCAATACCGTCACACTAGAAAGTGGCCAAGTGTAACCACAGACTGATGCGTAGTATAGCGGATTTAGCTTTAATTGTCAACCCGGGTCCTAGTTGTGATGACTACTCTGTGAAGTTCTCCGTATCTAGATGTTTGAATGTAGTGAAGTTGTATTTAAACTAAGCAAACACAAAGCAGTAAAGTTTTGATTCAAGTTCGAGAGAGGTCACTCGAATATGGTTCCCCCTATATTGCAGTTAAGCCGAATTGTAATTCACCAAGTCCAGATATAATGATAGTTATAATGTGGAGGGTTCCTAGCCAGTCTGAAGTCTCGACTGAATGTATTCAGACCCTCCCAGTTGAAATACCTGGCGGGCGACTAACCTCCACCGGAATAACGAATTGAGGCCCTAACGTGCAAAACCTCCTCTACTGGATCAAATCCAAAACAGAGCAGTGAATTAAATTCTCCACTAAAGTAGTCAATTCACCGCCTTCAATTAAGGGTTCTCTATCAACCTATGAAGATATTCTCTTTCTAGGTCAAAGCAAAAATTATAAGAATATGATCAAGACTCATGCAATTCTGAAATATGCCTCAACTGAATATAATCAGTATCAAAATGTCATGTACTTGGGTTCATACAATCAAACCTAACATACAACTATAAGGTTCTTCATACCCAGGTGGGAGAGGTAGTTTACTCCATAGAGAGAGAGGAGATCGACTTCAGATGCAGAAATCATAATGTAGAGGATGGAATTCAGCTTCTTGTTGTCAATCGGTGCTTCTGCAGGTTGCAATCGAGCTCCAATGTTGTCAAGGCTCGATCTAAGTTGCCTTGAAGGATGGATTGGCACTTTCTCTCTCTAGTTCTCTGTTTTCTGCTCTAAAACTCGGATCGAAGACCAAAACCCGTGTCCAGCTTGTAACAGCCTGAGTTGGGCATACCCGGTCCAAATACCCGGTAGGTATTTGAGGATCAGACCAGGTATTACTGAAATGGTGCGTAGCAGCTTCTCGCACAAGGGGAAATACCTGATCTCAGGTAAAAATACCAGGTTGGGTATTTATGGTTCACGGCCGAGGGGCCTTCTGGTTCTCCTTGGTCGTTTACCCGGTCTCGCCTGCATTTACCCGAGGGGCCTTCTAGTTCTCCTTGGTCGTTTACACGGTCTTGCCTGCATTTACCTGAGGGGCCTTCTAGTTCTCCTTGGTCGTTTACCCGGTCTTGCCTGCATTTACCCGAGGGGCCTTCTAGTTCTCCTTGGTCGTTTACCCGGTCTCGCCTGCAACTATCGGGTTATCAGAGGTTCACCTATCAGCTGCTCATGATGACCCCTTTCAAGAGCCTGAGACATACAAAATATTGGTTGGGAAACTCATCTACCCAACTACTGCTAGACCATATATCACCTTTGCTACACAAGAGGTCGGCCAATACATGTCTAATCCAAGTCAAATCCACTACAAAGCACTACTTTGGATTCTCATATACCTGAAATTTGCACCTTCCACTCGTATCTTCTTATCCTCTACCTCACCTATTCAATTAAAAGCTTTCAGTGACTCAGATTGGGAACCCTTTGTTGCTACACGAAGATCAATCACTCGATATTGTGTCTGCTTGGGGGGATTCCCTAGTTTCTTGGAAGAGCAAATATCAAACCACCATCTCCATATCCTTATGTGGAGTTGAATATAGGGCTCTTGCTTACACTGTTTGTGAAGTTCACTAGATTCTCTACTTGCTCCACGACTTCTACATCAGTCATCCACAAGCGGAAACCATTTACTACTACAATCAATTTTCCATCTACATAGTCGAGAATCTCACCTTTTAAGAATGTACAAAACATATCAAACTTGACGGTCATATCGACAAGGAGAAGTTGCAATTTGCAAGTTGACATTATCAAAGTTCTCTGTGTCTCAACAATCTATTCACCGAACCTCTCCCTCCAGCGACCATTAACCAACTTCTCCCCAACCACGGTGTGCTCAATATGTGCCCACTAGATTGTGGAGGGTATTAGCAAAAGACAATCGTTGCATCCAACATCACTAACAGAAGAAGTTGGAGTGATATCGTTTCAGGCAAAATGTCATCTAGTAGCTAATATTCTTAATTTATACAATTTTCCTTTTCGTCTTGTACTTTCTTCATTGCCAAGCTTGTATATTTCTCTTAAAGTGTAAACTTGGTGCTTGTAACCACAGAAACCCAGGTATATAAGCGGTCAGATGAATGCAACGAGGTAGGTCTAACAGGGTTTACAAAACCTAAAACGTTGTTATTGTTAGTTGTGTGACACTATGATGCTCTAAAACACAACACCAATCTGCGACCAAGTGTAATCGCAGACCGGGAATGCAGTAAAGTGACAAGTGATATTATCAACCCGGGGTCTAGATCTACTGCTTACTCAGTGATTATCTATTATCTAGCCAACTAAAGTAAGTGATTTTTGTTTAAAAGCAAAAGCAGAAAGAAAGCAGGAATTGGTACGGTTTTGTCAAGCAAGTAAGAGTCACTCGGGAATGAGTCCCCCTAGCTCCTTAGTTAGGTTTCAATTGTATTCCCCTGGGTTGATTTACTGTTGATTAGACTGCGGAAGATCCGACAGTAGCTTGGAATCTCTTAAGCTGACCAAGCCCTCTCAGTCTGACTACCCGGCAGACGACTAGTCTTCACCGGGATAGAAAGCTAAAGCAATAAGAACAGAACTCCACTACTGGAATTGGATTCCAGTACAAAGTAGTAAACTGGCTAACTCTCGTATAGCCAATCTCCTACTACCGAATGATGAGACTCTAGCAACCTAATCAGATTCTATCTATCTCAGATTGCAGCAGGAATCAGGAAAAGTTGATCAGACTTCAATTGACTCAATAAACATGCATCATTCGATTAAAATCAAACAGTAATATCATCCCAAGTCATTACAATCAATCCCTAACACATAGAACTAGGGTTCTTCATCCCCAAGTGAGAGAGGGGTTCTACTCCATAGAGAGAGAGAGAGGAAAACAAGGTACAAAGCAGTCATACTCATTACAATGGGAAAAATTTGCTCTGGGGTGATGATTTCCACTCCTATGACGATCTCCAAGCTTGATTTGATGAAACCCAGCTCCAAGATAGCTTCTAGGATGTGTTCTTCGTACTTTCTCTCTCTAGGGCTATGTTTTTGCTCAAAAAGTCTGATTCTCTCTCTTGCAGCCCGAAATTGGGTTAAAACCAGGAATTCCTGACTCACACGGGCAGGGCCACACGGCCGTGTGGCATATCCAGTTGCCCGTGTGAGTCAAAACGCGGCGTATCAATTAGTTCGATCTTCAGGCTTCCCACACGGCCAGGGTCGCACGGTCGTGTGGGATTTCCATCCTGCCCGTGTTTGCTTTCGCATAATTCCACATGGCCAAACCACTCCTTCACATGGCCGTGTGGATGTCAAGGTAAGCTGTGTGAAGGCTCGCACAATCTCACACGGCCAAAGTTGTCACTTGCATGGCCGTGTGAGTTGTGGGTGTGCCCGTGTGGCCTCCTTTTTGACTTGCCTCGCGCCCGATCTTCGTCCAATCAACCCTGAACTCGCTCCTAAACCTTCATTCACTTGCTAGGACCTGAAATATCACAAACAAACACAACCTAGCGTGAAATCGGCCTAAAACACGAGAATTACCATCTCAAACGGCTCCAGAATAGGGGTAAAAACATGTGCAATTAACGGCTTATCAAACTCCCCCACACTTAACCGTCTGCTTGTTCCCAAGCAAACCAAGTCAGACACAAGGTAAGCTTACATATTTCAATCAACCAACATTGGGGACAAGTTATAAAGGCACAAAACGCGTGAATCGTACTGGTTTTCAAACATCAATACATTACCAACTTCAGTAGCAACCTGGACAACCACCACAAAGGAAGAGTCTCCTTTCTGTTCACCAACCAACCTAGACTTGACTCAACCACTTACTCAAAATAGTGAACTCATGCATCCAACTCAAGACATCAGAATAGAGACCGAGCAATCTAGGTCCTCACCGGGGTACAAAAGTATATAGAATATGAAAATGAATCACTCACTCTCGACCAGTGGGATCAGGACAATTTGATGCGAAAAATGCGCATGTTATTTCTCTCAATCCCTAACATCTCTTCACCATGATGGCAGCCTCTAAATGCTAGAGTTCACATATGGGGTGTCACCACTAACTAATCAGGAGGTCTTAGACACAGGTTCAAATGACTGGATAGGGTCTTGGACATGGGGAAAATGCCTTTTAGGTGGTGGAAGTATTCATAGCACAAGGTTCCACATTTCCAAACCCACACAATCACAGTCAAACAAACCGGTATTTCCTTTCTGCTATTCTGCATTACTCAATATCTCAAGAGCACAAGAGCGAAGGAGGTATAAATGTCAGCATTTCCAAGCCAGACTGCTAAGAAACACTACTTACTGGGCATTATTCAGATTTTTGGTAGTGGCTCTCTTTGCTTTCAATTTTCCTTTGTTTTTTCTCTTTCATTTTCTTTTCATTTCTTAAGAGAGCCACCACTTCTGCACATATTTCAAACACATGCCCAGCCCAACTTTTAAGCGCTACCTCCAACACTCACATCAAATTTAGCAGAAACAGCAGAGAATATGTAAAAAAAAAAACCACTCTGTGGAACCTTCTAAAAGATGCAAATGGTGATTTTTTTTTCATTTCAGACCAAAAGAAAGGATAACACACGGCTCAAAAGGGCTGACTAGGGGATATGACACATCAGGACAGTCAAATTTGGTCGTGGGCTAATCCTATGCCCCCATCATCTTAGCTAGTGACAACGTGAATGCTACACATCATGGAAGAGGGATCTATCGCACAAGAAAGAAACGAGCATGCTCAAATCTCACATGGCTACCTATATGCTCTATCTCACATTCTGATACCCTGAACTAGATGCATAAACGACTGTCAAGAACAAGTAATCAATCCAAGTCACAGTTGGTAAGCAAACAGTTGAAAAACTGAACCCCTACACAATTCTACTGCACGTCTCAGTCCTCATCATAGGTTGTCCTAGTCACAATCAAGCTGTCATGCATCAATCCAAAACCCATTCAATTCACCAATCAAAACACAGTGCCAATATGATCAAACAGCAGTACTTGGAGCCCTCAAATCATAAGATTCGGACAGCGGACTAGGCTCCAAGCACCCAAATATATATTCCAACCGATACAAAGCACCCCCCCACACTTAAGCACGACATTGCCCTCAATGGAGTAGAGGGAGAGATAGGGGGAACAATGTTACCGGATGGAAACTGCCGGGGGACTGGAAGTGGACCAGTCAGCGAGAAACAAACGGGAAGATGGACAGTTCTGCACGAATCGAACACCAAGAACACACTAGCACACGTTGTGTTAGGGATAAGTGTTAGCCCATACGGCTACAGCAAAAACAATCCACAAAAGAAAAAAAAACAAAAACAAATGACACTAAGTTCAACCTCCTCACACATGGAGCAAACACACACAAGTCTAAAACGAAAAACAAAACACACTGAGATGGGCAACGAATACAGCCTACTCGTCGCCGAGGTTGCTGAAGTCGATGCTGACACGGACAGGGTGGTATTTCCACACGGTCGTGTCACTTACACAGCTGGTCGTGTGGAATTCTGCGAGAGCTCACACGGCCATACATATTTTCCACACGGCCGTGTGACATTCAGGGCTGGCCGTGTGAGCTGCCAGAACTCCAAAATTGACCTGTTTTCACTCCAGAATGACATACAACTCGTGAACAACCCCTCAAGACTCAAAAAACACAAAATATCAAAAGGAAAAAGGTAAGAAAATGCAAACCTAGGTGGGGTTGCCTCCCCACAAGCGCTTCTTTACCGTCTTTTAGCTGGACGCCAGTCGGTGGATGCTCAGTGAGGTGAAGGAGCAGGTGCCTTCAAGAGCGGATCCACCTCGCTCTTGAGGTACAACTTCAAATGGTGGCCATGCACACGCCGAATGTGGCCACCCGCATTTGCCAACTCAACGTGGCCATCCGGCAGGATGAAAGCGAGTGAATACTCGGATGGCCAAGGTGGGGGCGGGACCAGCTCATAGTAGTCTCCGGCTTTCTTTCGAGCAGGCTTAGCTGCCTGCTGTTTCGGCCGCCACTCCTCTCTGATTTGTTCCTTCGATGACGAAGTGGACGGGAGTGGCGGCGAAGGTATGGGAGGCGGATCCTGCAAAATAGGCAACACAGAAGGATACACGACAGACTCGTGCTCCTGGTGAGATACAACATGCAAAGGTGACGAAGCAGGAAGAGTATTAGAAATTGAAAACGTTATTCGCTCCTCACCATCCCTCAAAACTAAGGTCCCATCATGCACATCTATGAGGGGCTTGGCGGTGGCCAGGAAAGGCCTTCCCAGTATCAATGACACATCCACATCCTCATTTATGTCCAAAATCACAAAATCAACAGGATAACTGAATTTGCCAACCTTAACCAGAAGGTCTTCCACTATGCCCCTAGGATGCACGACAGATCGGTCAGCTAATTGAAGGCTCATCCTAGTAGCACGGGGTTCACCTAGGCCTAGTTTCTTAAACAGTTTATACGGCATAACATTGATACTAGCACCTAAATCCGCCAAGGACCTCTCTACATACAAATTCTCTATAGAGCACGGGATAGTAAAACTACCTGGGTCCTTCTGTTTCTGCGGAAGCTTGTTTTGCATAATGGCCGAGCACTCCTCGCTGAGCTCCACAGTGGCCAGCTCGCTCAGCTTATGCTTCGTTGAGAGAAGGTCCTTCAGGAACTTCGCATACTTAGGCATTTGAGATAGTGCCTCCAGGAAAGGTACTTGGACATTCAGCTTCCTAAGCATGGCCATGAAGTTCTCAAACTCTGCCTCCAGCCTGTCTTTGTGCAATCGAGTAGGGAAGGGGAGTTCAGGGATATACTCATTCACTACTGGTTGCGGTTTAGGTGCAGGCACCTCAACCTCCTTCTCTGCTTCTTCTTCAGTCACTGGAGATGCCGAGGCAGGGGCCTCTCTCTCTTGTGCCCGAGTAGGTGGATCAGCAGTCATCTTGCCACTCCTGGTTATGATGGCATTGCAGTGCGCATTCGGGTTCTGAGGGTGAGGGATGGTCTGACTGGGCAAAGTACCAGGAGCTCTTTGTGCCACTGCTTGAGCCACACTCCCCAGCTGGGTTTGGATATCCTGCAAGACAGCCTGTGTGTTCCTCTGGCCAGCTTCAAGAGCCAGGAATTTACCTGATGCCTTTTCCATGAACCGCTCGATAGTGTTAAATTTTTGAGCACTAGAACTGCCGAGAGAACCCACCGATTCCCGCAGTTCAGCCATATGATCATTCTGCACTGGGGCAGCAGGGGCTGCACCTAGCTGCTGGAAAGGTCGCGACTGTGATGGAGCAGCATGCCCCTGCATGGGCTGGTAAAGAGACTGCTGCTGCTGGAATTGCCCCTGTCTGGGCTGATATGGTGGCCTCTGGAAGCCCGGTGGTCCCTGGGGGACTGGTGGTCTGGAATTTTCCCCACCCCAGGAGAAGTTGGGATGCTGGCGCCACCCCTCATTGTAGGTGTTACTGTAGGGGTCATTGCGCCTGACATTGTTGATGAAGTTCACCTGCTCTTGGGGTGTGGTCGATTCCTTCATCGCCTGGCAGTCTTCCACTGTATGATGGGTGCTCTCGCACCACTGGCAGAGCATCACCTGCTGCTGTCCGGTCCCAAGAATCATCCCGGAACGATCGATAGCTGAAACCAGCTTCGACACCACCTTCACCAAATCAGAGGAATGGTTTCCCACAGAATGTACACCTCGGCTTGGTGCTCTCCTCGACCTCCTCGTAGTGCCCCAATCATACCCGTTCTCTGCCATCTCCTCAAAGAGTTGATTCAGCTGTGGCAATGTTTTAGTCAGCATGTTCCCGCCACAAACTGAGTCAATCAGCTGCTTATCTTCTGGGAAGAGGGCATGATAGAAGGTTCCCACCTTGAAAGCATCGTTGAAACCATGATTGGGACACCTCAGGAAGAGACTGTTGTATCTCTCCCAAGCATCTCAGATGGTCTCATCTTCATCCTGGGTGGGGTGATCTGCTTCCGCAAGTCCGCCGTCTTGGACGGAGGATGGTAGCAGGTGAGAAACTTGTCCGCCAGGTTGGCGAACATGGTGATGGAGCCTGGAGGTCGAGTGTCTAGCCACTCCTTGGCCTGCCCCTCCAGGGTGAATGGGAAGTACCTCAGCTGGATAGCATCTGCTGGGACCCCGTTGATCTTGATTCCATCGATGAGCTCGTCGAATCGCCTGAGATGTGATCGGGGGCACTCCCCCTCCTTACCACGGAACACCACTGAACCGCGCATCATGGTGATTACTGAGGTGCTCAGCTCAAAATTATTGGCTGGGACATGAGTGTGTTGAATGGGTGACCTCATGTCTGCAGCCCTGGCGGTCCAGTAATGACCCATGGTCTGCTCCCCAGAATTGACCACATCATGGTCGTATGGATCGGCCATCTCCTCTTCTTCAGTGATCTGTAGCTGTGCTAGCGCCTCCTCCGTAGCCAGTCGCCCCTTTAGAGCCCGCTTGAAGTTCCTGCAGGTCCGTTCAAGCTCTTGGTCTAACGTTAGTAGATCTCCCGACTGGCTACGGGTCATGCACTACCTGCACACAATCAGCAGAAGCAACCCGTGAAGGCACACAGGTGGAAGAGATAAAATGCAATAAAGAAAAAGCTAGAGTAACAAATTCTCACGTTTCCCCAATAACCTAGAGGGTTCCCCGGCAACGGCGCCAAAAACTTGATGCTCTAAAACACAACACCAATATGCGACCAAGTGTAATCGCAGACCGGGAATGCAGTAAAGTGACAAGTGATATTATCAACCCGGGGTCTAGATCTACTGCTTACTCAGTGATTATCTATTATCTAGCCAACTAAAGTAAGTGATTGTTGTTTAAAAGCAAAAGCAGAAAGAAAGCAAGAATTGGTACGGTTTTCTCAAGCAGGTAAGAGTCACTCGGGAATGAGTCCCCCTAGCTCCTTAGTTAGGTTTCAATTGTATTCCCCTGGGTTGATTTACTGTTGATTAGACTGCGGAAGATCCGACAGTAGCTTGGAATCTCTTAAGCTGACCAAGCCCTCTTAGTCTGACTACCCGGCAGACGACTAGTCTTCACCAGGATAGAAAGCTGAAGCAATAAGAACGGAACTCCACTACTGGAATTGGATTCCAGTACAAAGCAGTAAACTGGCTAACTCTCGTATAGCCAATCTCCTACTACTGAATGATGAGACTCTAGCAACCTAATCAGATTCTATCTATCTCAGATTGCAGCAGGAATCAGGAAAAGTTGATCATACTTCAATTGACTCAATAAACATGCATCATTCGATTAAAATCAAACAGTAATATCATCCCAAGTCATTACAATCAATTCCTAACACATAGAACTAGGGTTCTTCATCCCCAAGTGAGAGAGGGGTTCTACTCCATAGAGAGAGAGAGAGGAAAACAAGGTACAAAGCAGTCATACTCATTACAATGGGAAGAATATGCTCTGGGATGATGATTTCCACTCCTATGACGATCTCCAAGCTTGATTTGATGGAACCCAGCTCCAAGATAGCTTCTAGGATGTGTTCTTCGTACTTTCTCTCTCTATGGCTCTGTTTTTGCTCAAAAGTCCGATTCTCTCTCTTGCAGCCCGAAATTGGGTTAAAACCAGGAATTCCCGACTCACATGGGCAGGGCCACACGGCAGTGTGGCATACCCAGTTTCCCGTGTGAGTCAAAACGCGGCGTATCAATTAGTTCGATCTTCAGGCTTCCCACACGGCCAGGGTCGCACGGTCGTGTGGGATTTCCATCCTGCCCGTGTTTGCTTTCGCATAATTCCACATGGCCAAACCACTCCTTCACATGGCCGTGTGGATGTCAAGGTAAGCTGTGTGAAGGCTCGCACAATCTCACACGGCCAAAGTGGTCACTTGCACGGCCGTGTGAGTTGTGAGTGTGCCTGTGTGGCCTCCTTTTTGACTTGCCTCGCGCCCGATCTTCATCCAATCGACCCCGAACTCGCTCCTAAACCTTCATTCACTTGCTAGGACCTGAAATATCACAAAAAAACACAACCTAGCGTGAAATCGGCCTAAAACACGAGAATTACAATCTCAAACGGCTCCAGAATAGGGTTAAAAACATGTGCAATTAACGGCTTATCACACTACTTCTACTATTGCATTTAGGCGTGAAAGTCAAATACCGGTATTTAGGATATACAGAATATCATACCGAATTTATCGATATTTGGTATTATTGAATACACATATTATTTTGTGAAATTGAGATTGAGATTGAGTTTCTAGCGGTATTAGAAAATATAGGAATGGGATCGGTATATACCAAAATACCGATCAATATAAAAATATAAACTAGTGCATATTTTATCCCTCCCAACTAGCCTACCTTCTCTTCACTACCAGACTCTCACCCGCCAAGATGGTCACTTAATTATACTGAAATCTCAACTTAAATACAGAATTATACTCTTCATTCTTAAAGCTTAAATCTCAACTTAAATACTTGACTGACACTGGGATCCCTCACTAGCTAGTCCGGTTGCCAATTCATACGTATGAGAAGCCATCAAGGCTTTCCTTAAACTTAAACTTAGTTGGAGAAGTCGTAACGATTCATCCCCCTAACATCTTTAATACGCCCCTGGGGGGTGTATTTTTATCAAAGTAACGCAGCAAACAATCAATCCAAAGATTGATTGAACTCGAATCAAGAACAACGCGTTCTTAATACGAACTTGGATAAAACGGAACCAAAAGGACAAATCCACACCTGGGGATAGCTCGATTGGTATAAAAGGGTAGTTGCTCGACCACGATTGAAGTGACTATTCAATCGATACACAAGCTCAGCAAGTTTGGAATCCACCAAACACAAAACAAGTCGCAACTTGCACAAACCAAACGGTTCTCAATTTCGATTAATCAAAGTCTGAATTTTACAACGAAATAGAACGGTATTTAAAGGAAAATAAAACCTAATACAATCATAGTATAACTAGGAAACAATTAAGGTAAAATTATACACTAAAAAGGACACAAAATTCGGGTTTAAACTCCCTTTCTTCAAGCGCAAGTAAGCTGCCCGCAAAACAGTCAAAAGGCAGCTTTCGTACTAACTTTGTGCCTTGCGTTCGAGGCCTTCCCAAACTCCAGTCTTTCATCCGATTCCTTCCCTTGGTAGATAAACATACCTAGTTTCATGTTGTGGAAGCCTTTGGACTTGAATCAGATCCATACTCCTCGAATTAGGCTCCAAAGTAGGCTTCACAAAACAGTTTCCAGACTTAACCATTTTCTGGCAGTTTTCCAGTTTTGAGGTAGCAACTTTGAGACCTTGGAAAACAACCTTAATGACATCATCTGGATCCAAAGAGCATACCATTGGAAACATGACAACTTTATGCACAACAAACCCTTAACCTTGAATTTCCACAAAGCCAATTGAGAGAACCATGCTTCCAAAGTATGTACCCTGAACACGGATTTTGACTTGGACAATTTTCAGCTTTTACTTTGCAATTCGACTTGGCCTCTTTGACGATTAATCCTGGATGGAATTCGATCGATTCCAGGATCGTATCAATCTTAAACTTATCGTGGTGGCTCTTCACCACGATTCTCAAGGGCATAGCTGCTGCCCATCTTAAAAGTCTCAAGAGCATAACTGCTGATCTATCTCAAACTGTCTCAAAAGGCAACGGACTGGCGCTAGTGACTAAAAACACTTAAAACGACTTCACCTTCTTGAAGGTGAGTTACTTCTTAAAAAAAACTTGTTTCTTAACTTTGGCAATAACTTATAAACATAAAGCTTTAAATTAAATAAGAACTCATGCACATTCACATCAACCATAGCTCAACAAAATCACATATCATCAACCATAACCACAATCAAACAACGACAATCACATCATCAAAAATACTTAAGGCTTGTAATTCTTGAAAGAACACGTAAGGCGTAGAATTTACCACCTTTACAATCACCTTGTAAAGCTGACTCCTCGATTCTTTACTCGAACAAATCCCTCCTAGCCGAATTATCTCGGTGAACCTATTAATAAGAATGTCCTCTCCTTAGTCGATCTTTCTCGATTTAGAATTCCTCTTTGGGTCACTAGAACATCCTCTCCTCAACATCCATCCCTTGAGACTCGCTCCCAAGGTCCCTCAACCCCCTTTAAAAATTTTCTAAAAACAATCCTTTCAAAATCGACCACATTTTCCTAATTATTTTAGTCTTGGACGAAATTGCCACCTAGCTTGAACCATCTTAAAAATTCGGATCATAATTTTCCTACATCAATCATGAGTACTTATACCCCGGAAAATTATCAAACCCTTATAAACTCATCGGAGATATTTTTATTTAATTCAAACTAATGTTCCAACAATTTCTAAAATTAAAAATACATCTTCGAAAATCCCCAAATTAAATTACAAATATCTCCTAGACCTCCCTTAATTTATGAAAATTTTAAAACTCAGGAAAAACCCCCATACAGACTCGAACCAATTTAAATCATCTAAAACAAATTTCTGAAAATTCCCAGCAGCTTTAGTGACCACCCAATTTCTATCACTAAAAGTTTGAACGTCTGTTGCTAAAATCTCAGAATTGCACCCTCACGAAAAATCACCAAATCGATCGATCTAACTCAAAGGGATCGAGTTCCCTTACCTGTAGAACGTGCCTAGGCCTAGGTTGGATGACCCAGGACGTTGATCTTGCGATCGGACCCTCAACGTCACCGCTAGAAACACGAGAGGGATGGGATCAGGATCGGGATCGGGTGCAACTCCTTCTTTTTCTCTCACCGCGCGGGGATGGGGATTGGGCGGCGATGATTTGCTCTGGCAGTTTGGGGTTCTCGTGGCCACTGCGTTGGAAAAGTGGGGCGGCAAGAATAGTGGGGCGGGGGTTTTTGCTTGGGGAAATTATACAGAGGGTTGGGGGTTTTAATTGGGAGGGTGCTGGGGAATAATTAGTGGGGCGGGGTTCTGGGAAAAAAATAAAGGGAGGGGGCTTCTCGGCCCCAGGCTGCTTCGCATTATTTTTTTTAATAATAATAATAATAGTTATTATTATTATTATTACTAATCCGCGCTTGCAAATTTTTTAGTACACAACTGTCAACCCAACCGATCACGTATTATGGTCGAACCATAACCCAAAATTCGGCCAGTTACATTTCCTCCACCCTTATAAAAATTTTCTCCCCGAAATTTGAACGGTAGAGCAATCACTTGAACGATTTAACGTTGTATTCGAAGGAACAAAGCTAGTTGGGATGGTAGCTATCGTGAAACCAGACTAAACCCCCAGGTCTTATTATTGAAAAAAACGAGAAATGGGAACTAAAAAGAGTACTAAAAGTGAGAGTACACAGAAGTTCACCCACTAACGATCTACACACCAAAAAACAACTCTGGGTACTTCTCTCTCATGTTACTCTGTGTCTCTCAAGTCGCTGCCTCGCTGCCTTGGTTTCTCCATAACACCTTTACCATGGCAATCTTCTTCCTCCTCAACTCCTTTTCTTGCCTATCCACAATCTGGATTGGAACCTCCTCATAGGTCAAATCATCTTCCAACTGGATGTCCTCGTGTCTCATCACATGCTCCGGGTTGGATCGATACGCCCTCATCATGCTGATGTGAAAAACGTCGTGGATCCTGTATAGGCTAGGAGGTAAGGCTAGTCGATATGCTAAGGGTCCAATTCGCTCCAACACCTCATATGGGCCGATATACCTCAGACTAAGCTTTCCCTTCTTACCAAACCTCATCACTCCCTTCCAAGGAGACACCCTTAGGAATACCATATCACTCGCTTCATAACTTCACGGGTTCCCTGGCCTCTCGGCATTACTCTTCTGCCGGTCCTAAGCCGCCTTCAAGTTCCGACGAATCAACTCCACCTTTTCCAATGCCTTCTGTATGATCTCCGGACCATCTAGCTGCCGCACGCCCTCTGCATCCCAGTGCAATGGTGTACGACACTTCCTCCCATACAATACCTCATATGGAGCTGCTTGTATCGAGCTGTGATACTGGTTGTTGTAAGAAAACTCCATTAAAGAAAAATGCTCGTCCCAAGCTCCTTCCATGGTTAAGACAAACGCCCTCAACAGGTCCTCTAGTGTCTGAATCGTCCTCTCTGATTGCCCATCTTTCTAGGGGTGATATGCGGTAGAGAAGTGAACTTTAGTGCCCATTTCGTTTTGAAGATTCACCCAGAATCGTGCCGTGAAGCTAGGGTCGCGGTCAGACACGATCCTAAGTGGAACTCCATGCAATCACACTATCTCCCTCACATACAGCCTAGCCAGCTCCTCCAGCCCTGGCTTGAATTTGATGGGTATAAAATGAGCCACCTTCGAGAAGCGATCCACAATCACCCATACTCCATCATTCCCTCTTGGGGTCCTCGGTAAACCATACACAAAATCCATGGTGATCTTCTCCCAAGTCCACTGCGGGATCTCCAACGGTAGGTGCTCAATGACTGGAGCTTGATGTTCAACCTTTATCATTTGGCACTCCAAGCATTGGTAGACATGTGTAGCTACCTCCTTCTTCAATCCTGGCCACCAGAAATGCTCCTTGAGGGTACGATACATCTTAGTAGCCCTAGTGTGCATTGCATAGGGTGCAGAGTGAGCCTCGTCCAGAATATCCTTCCTTAGCTTGTCAGCATCTGGGACACACAACTTTCCTTGATACATCGATACCCAATCTACCAGTCCAAATTTGGTGTCCTTTCCTTCTAACACTTGCTTCTTGTACTTCTCTAATTCCAAATCTTCACTCTGCCTCTCCTTGATTCGTTTATGCAGCATAGGGCGAATTTTCCAAGTTGCTAGCAACTTTGTTACCTCCTCTAGCTCCAATTCCACGTTCATGGCCCTCAAAGAGACCAACTCCGGTAAAGGGCTCTCCCTCTTCCTGCTCAAGGCGTCAGCCACCACATTCGCCTTTCCCGAATGATACTTAATGGTGTAGTCATAATCGCTCAACAGCTCCATCCACCTTCTCTGCCTCATGTTCAACTGCTTCTGATCAGTCAAGTGTTGGAGGCTCTTGTGAACATTGAAGATGGTGAACGTCACGCCGTAGAGATAGTGTCTCCATAACTTCAAGGCAAAGACCACTGCTGCCAACTCCAGGTCATGGGTGGGGTAGTTCACCTCATGGGGCCGTAGCTGCCTCGAGGCGTAGGCGATCACCTTCTTATCCTGCATTAGTACACAACCCAAGCCTTGGTAGGAAGCATCGCTATAGATGGAATACTCCCCACCGCTAGTTGGTAGTGCCAGCACCGGTGCAGAGGTCAGCTTCTCCTTCAGCGACTCAAACGCCGTTTGACACTTCTCGTCCCAAACAAATGCCTTCCCCTTCTGCAATAGCTGTGTCATGGGTCGTGCAATGCTGGAGAATCCTTCCACAAACCTCCGGTAGTACCCAGCTAAACCCAAAAAACTCCGCACTTCGGAATCATTCTTTGGTGGAGCCTAGTTTGTTACAGCTTCAATCTTCTTTGGGTCCACCTCAACTCCCCGTCCCGAAATCATGTGACCCAAGAACAAGGCCTCCTCCAACCAAAAGTCACACTTTGAGAACTTGGCGTATAGTTTCTCCTCTTTCAATTTCTGCAAAACCACTCTAAGGTGTTCTTCGTGCTCCTCCTTACTTCTTGAGTAGATGAGTATCTCATCTATGAAGACGATGAAAAACTTGTCCAAGTACTCATGAAGAACCTGGTTCATTAGTGCCATGAAAGCTGCCGGTGCATTGGTCAGTATGAACGGCATGTCCAATAATTCGTAATGGCCGTACCTAGTGCGAAAAGCTGTTTTGGGTACTGAACCATCTGCCACTCTCAACTGATGATACCCTGACCGTAGATCGATCTTCGAGAACACCCTTGTTCCTTGTAGTTGGTCGAAGAGATCATTTATCCTTGGCAAAGGATAGCGGTTCTTGATGGTAGCCTTGTTCAGCTTCCTATAGTCAATGCACAGTCTCATACTGCCATCCTTCTTCTTCACGAATATCACAGGTGCTCCCCATGGTGATACACTAGGGCGTATGAACCCCTTCTCCAACAGCTCTTGCAACTGCTCCTTCAACTCCTTTAACTCCACTGGTGCCATACAGTAAGGAGGAATAGATATCGGTGTCGTACCAGAAATCACTTCAATATCGAATTCCACCTCTCACTGCGGTGGTAGCCCAGGAAGATTTTTGGGAAATACCTCGGGGTATTCCCTGATGACAGGTACATCTTCTATCTTCTTCTCTTGCACCTCCTTCACATGAGCTAAATATGCTTCGCATCCTTCTTGAATTAATGAGAATGCCTTAACTGCGGAGATTAAGAACCCATGGATAAGCTTCTTAGTCCCTTTGAACAAAGCAGTGCCCTTTCCCTCCACATCCAAGCTAACCTCCTTCTTGTAGCAGTCCACCTTCGCTCTATTCTTTGACAACCAATCCATACCCAAGATAACATCGAACTCGTCGAAGGGTAGTAGAATTAGGTTCTCCTAAAATTCGTGCCCCGCTACGGTGATAAGACAATCACGAATGACCGAGTCCACTATAAGGGTATCCCCCATTAGGGTCCTGACCCCTAGATTCTACCCCAACCTCACAAATGGGATCCCTAAGGTTCTAGCAAGCTTGGTAGAAATGAAAGAGTGCGTGGAACCGGAATCAAATAATACAAAAGCGGGCTGATGGTAAAGCGAGATCATACCAGTCACCACCTCAGGTGCAACGTCAGCTTCTTCTCTCCTCATGGAAAATAGTCTTGGTTGCCCAGCTGCTAGAGATCCTTGCCCTCTATCTCGCTCATTGCGGTTGAACCGCCCTGCATTTCCTCCCTGCTGGTGATAAGACCGGTCTGGCTGGTTGCCAACCTGCTATCCGGTCTGAGTTCTTCCTCCTCCGCCCGGACTGATTGTTCGGACTGGGCTCTCCCCTGTCCTCCTCTTCTAGGGAAATCTCTGGCATAGTGGCCCGGCTCGTTGCAGTGATAGCAGATGCCTCCCAGATGCACCTTACACTCTCCCGGGTGAGTTCTCCCACACTGGTTGCATGGGTCCGGAGGAATGTAGGTCGGTCCTGATCTGGTTGAGCCGGTGAAACAACCCGATCTTTTTGGACAACCCAAACCATGTTTTTAAGTCAAACCAAAAGTCAACCAACGACAATAACCCAAAAATCTCAAACGAAAAGCCCTAAACAGTTGGGCAAATCTCAATCCAAACACTTGAACAGAAAACCTGAGTTTCCCAATATACTCATAGGACAGGAAATAAAGACAAATATTATAAAAAGGGTCCCATCTCAACACCCTGATCCTTCCGACATCTTCAAGCTTGACGCGGCTGACCTCCTTGATTAATCTCCTGGTGCTGGTTATGCCCTCTTCCCCTTTCCACACATGGTGAGTGAGAAGGGGTCAGTCTCGTCATTACTTTCTGAGGTCTTTGCCTAAGCAAGCCCTACTAACACATTATTAGAAATTACTTCCTCCTACATGAAAACCGTTCTCGCTTTCATCCTTAATATTTTAGTTTCTGATAGCTTATAGAAGTTCTGTACTTCTATCTTAATTTATATACTTATTATTAGGGTTCACCGCGTTACGTATCGCCGTCCGGTGTCCCTATCCTTAAGGCAATGGTATTGCGTTACGTATCGTCGTCCAGTCCATGCCCGGTCAACTACTGCGTTACGTATCGCCGTCCAGTAGTGACCCGACCATCTACCGCGTCCAGTAGTGGCCCAACCGCCCGGCGGTTCATCTTACCATCAACCATACATCATAAACACACACATACATAGCACAACGCGTGTCTCCACCTTAAGTAGGCGGTGGGATGCCTCACACACACTATCGCGCTTACTTGAAATTTAAATAACATAACTGAATTACAAGGCATAAACTGAAAGACCTCTACGGAGATTTTACCCCCTTTACACTCACTTCTCAAGTGCCGACACTTTACTTCCATTGACGCGGGGTCCCTTAATTTGATCGCCTCCTTGATACTATGAATCGAGATTAAATTTCCTTTAGTCGCTATTCCGCAAAATTTTCCGTTCTCCCCGCTTAGTCCCATAATTCTTTAAAAACGCTTTAACTCATCCTAACTAATAAAATAATCTTTGCATAAATCTCATAAAAATTCTTTTGAACTTTTCAAATATCCCTGACCCCTCAAACTACAAATTCTGACTTCTAATAACTTAAAACATAAACCAAAATCATTAACTATAATTTATACCTTAATTACCCCTCCTTCTTATATAATAAATAATTTTTAAACCTATGCTACCAATGTATAAATTTCTGGTTCTTTATTCCCCTACACAAATTCAATATTCTAGTCTTGCACAAAATTAACAAAGTCATATAATATATACAGACAATAATTAAATTAATTAAAACAAATATCACATAAATTTTTGTAATTAACAAATCAACTAGAAACATCACCCAACAATTCCTAGACAAACATAACAGCATACGTCTTTGAATAAAATTATCAAAACTGACAAAAACATTCGCATACTATTTTATTTAACTAAAATAGTCTTCCCACCAATTTTTATATATAGAACTACAGCTCCAAAAATCCTTGAATTAATATCCAAACACCCTATTGATTTTTTCTTATTTATAAAATTATCATACCACGAAAATACCCATTGTACGCCAACAAAAATAATAATAATAATCTAGAGAAACCCCATTTTTGATCGAATATAAAAAGTTTAAAACTCCGGGGACTAAGCTGCTCGTACTGGAAATATGGGGAACTAACATGGACATTTTCTCACAGAATGAAATGAAATTACCCTCTAGGTCCTAATACTTTTCGAACAGACAGTAATGGTACCTGAAATATCCGATTCACGTCTCAAGCTTTCGAGGCTCGTATCTTCCTCGTCCGACGTCGAAACTCGATTCCGTCAAAACCGGGATGTTCCTGAGGTAGCCCTCGATGAGATGTTACAAAGGTTTTGAGGCTTTAAGGCTTTATTGAGGTCGAGTACGCCGGGGTTGCCGTTGTAGCTAGGTTCATTACATGATTCGCCGGGTTACTCAAGTCCTAAAACGAGTTTAAGGATCGATGAGACGGAAAACCTTACCCCTTAATGTCAAGAGAAGACGCTGTCGTCGAGCGTCTCTGTGACATCCTACTCTGCCTTCCCGTCGCCGGCGTTCCACGAGGAAGAAGGTAGCGATGCCACCTGCTCTATTCTGATGAGGAAACGAGAACCGAGGGTGTGGGAGATGGGTCGGGTGAGGATTGGGGAGGCTTCCTTCTCATTAAAAAAAAAACAAAGCTGAGCATTATGGGGAGTTAATGCTTTTGGTGAACGGCTGCTTGGGGGAGAAAGAGAGCCGAGGGAGTTACAGGTTTTGGGTGTTATTATTTTATTATTTTTTTTTGTTCATTTTTGTTTCTAACCTTTTAGTTGCTGGGGACGTGTAAGTGATGATGATGTTATAATAATAGTTTGCCATGAGGGGAAATACGTGGGGTGAGTGATGAGTGATGATTTTTATGATGATGATAATAATAATAATAGTTATTATTACAATTATCTCTAATCTATGGTCGAACCCTTCGTACGTAATCGTCAATCGAACTGTTCGGTCGAACCTAGACTTCAAATGTCGGGATGTAACATTTCCTCCACCCTTACAAAAATTTCGTCCTCGAAATTTGAACTATAGCATAATTACTTATACGATGCAACACAATCGCGTATACTATACAACGCTTTATTTGAAAGAAACTGCTCTAGCCGGGATATAGCATTTCCCTCCCCCTTCAGAAATTTCGACCTCGAAATTGTAGTCTAAACTGAGTGTTAGCTATAATGAAACATGGCTGAACTACTGGATCTATTATTGAAATATCGAGAAACGAGGCTACACGTGAAAGTATAAAGGTATCCACCAACTGCTGGTCTAAGCATCGTTAAACAACTCTGGATACCTCTCCCTCATGCTACTCTCCGTCTCCCATGTTGCAACCTCGCTGCCCTGGTTCCTCCATATCACCTTCACCATGGCTATCCACGATCTGGGCTGGGACCTCCTCATATGTCAAATCGTCCTCCAACTGGATGTCTTCATGCCTGATCACGTGGTCAGGGTTGGATCGATACGCCCTTAGCATGCTGACATGAAAAACATCGTGGATCCTCGACAGGCTAGGGGGTAAGGCTAATCGATAAGCCAAAGGTCCCACACGTTCCCACACCTCGTATGGTCCAATGTAGGGCTGAGCTTCCCCTTTTTTCCAAACCGCATCACTCCTTTCCAAGGGGACACCCTAAGAAAAACTCTATCTCCCACCTAATGTTGGCGAGGAACTTCGGGCCTCTCGAGGTTACTCTTATGTCGGTCCTGAGCCGCCTTCAAATTCTTACGAATTAATTCAATCTTCTCCATGGCCTTTTGCATCATCTCGGGGCCCTCTAATTGCCTCACTCCTTCAGCATCCCAATACAACGGAGTACGACACTTTCTCTCATACAGAACCTCATATGGAGCTGCTTGTATCGAACTGTGATACTGGTTATTATAAGAAAACTCTAGCAGAGGTAAATATTCATCCCAAGCTCCCTCCATGGTCATAACACAAGCCCTCAAAAGATCCTCCAGCGTCTGTATCGTCCGCTCGGATTGCCCATCGGTTTGAGGATGGTACGCAGTAGAGACATGCACCTTTGTACCCATATCCTTCTGCAGACTAACCCAGAATCGCGACATGAAGCTAGGATCACGATCAGAAACAATACTAAGTGGCACCCCATGTAGTCTTACAATCTCTCTCACGTACAACCTCGCCAACTCCTCCATCCCAGGCTTGAACCTGATGGGTATAAAATGGGCCACCTTCGAGAAGCGATCAACAATCACCCAGACACCGTCATTTCCCCTCGGGGTCCTTGGCAAACCATATACAAAGTCCATAGTGACCTTCTCCCATGTCCATTGCGGAATCTCCAATGGTAAGTGTTCGATGATTGGGGCTTGATGCTCAGCTTTAATCATCTGACACTCCAAGCATTGGTAAACGTGAGCTGCGACCCCCTTCTTCATACCGGGCCACCAATAATGCTCCTTGAGGGTGCGATACATCTAGGAATTGTTGGGTGATGTTTCTAGTTGATTTGATAATTACAAAAATTTATGTGATATTCGTTTTAATTAATTTAATTATTGTATGTATATTATATGACTTTGTTAATTTTGTGCAAGACTAGAATATTGAATTTGTGTAGGGGAATAAAGAACCAGAAATTTAGACATTGGTAGCACAGGTTTAAAAATTATTTATTATATAAGAAGGAGGGGTAAATAAGGTATAAATTATAGTTAATGATTTTGGTTTATGTTTAAAGTTATTAGAAGTCAGAATTTGTAGTTTGAGGGGTTAAGGATTTTTGAAAAGTTCACAAAATTTTTTATGAGATTTATGCAAAGATTATTTAATTAGTTAGGATGAGTTAAAGCCTTTTAAAGAATTATGGGACTAAGCGAGGTGAACGGAAAATTTTGCGGAATAGCGACTAAAGGAAATTTAATCTCGATTTATAGGATCAAGGAGGCGATCAAATTAAGGGACCCCACGTCAAAGGAAGTAAAGTGTCGGCACTTGAGAAGTGAGTGTAAAGGGGGGTAAAATCTCCGTCGAGGTCTTTCAGATTATGCCTTTTTAATTCAGTTATGTTATTTAATTTTCAAGTAAGCGCGATTGTGTGTGTGAGGCATCCCACTGCCTACTTAAGGTGGAGGCATGCATTGTGCTATGTATGTGTGTGTTTATGATGTATGGTTGATGGTAACATGAACCCCCGGGCGGTTGGGCCACTACTGGACGCGGTAGATGTTCGGGTCACTACTGGACGGCGATACGTAACGCAGTAGTTGACCGGGCATGGACTGGACGGCGATACGTAACGCAGTACCATTGCCTCAAGGATAGGGACACCGGATGGTGATAAATAACGCGGTGAACCCTAATAATAAGTATAGAAATTAAGATAGAAGTACAGAACTTCTATAAGCTATCAGAGACTAAAATATTAAGGATGAAAGCGAGAACGGTTTTCATGTAGGAGGAAGTAATTTCTAATAATGTGTTAGTAGGGCTTGCTTAGGCAAAGACCTTAGAAAGTAACGACGAGACTGACCCCTTCTCACTCACCAGGTGTGGAAAGGGGAAGAGGGCATAACCAGCACCAGGAGATTAATCAAGGAGGTCAGCCGCGTCAAACTTGAAGATGTAGGAAGGATCAGGGTATTGAGATGAGACCCTATTTATCATATTTCTCTTTATTTCCTGTCCTATGAGTATACTGGGAAACTCAGGTTTTCTGTTCAAGTTTTTGGATTGAGATTTGCCCAACTGTTTAGGGCTTTTTGTTTGAGATTTTCGGGTTATTGTCGTTGGTTGATTTTTGGTTTGACTTAAAAACATGGTTTGGGTTGCTCCGGAGTAACCGGTTTTTGTTTTAAATTTTTGGTTTAATTTGTCCAAAAAGATCGGGTTGTTTCAGCCGGCCTGACTCTGGGTGGTCCCATAGTAGCTCTGGGATGGTCTCCTTCTCTGCTGACTCGGCTGTCCTGACCCCTCAGACAGGCTAGCAGCCTTTCTCTTGTTCCCTTCTCGTTGCATGCCCTCCACATACAGAGCTGTATCCGCCCTCTCCAATCGAAGAGCCGCTTGATAAATCTCTTCCATGTTGTTCCAATTCAGTATACTCAGTTGACGGCGAAAAGCAGGCTTCAGGATCTCTAGGTAATGGGTGCGTTGAGCTGCTACATCTTGAAATTGAGGCCCTCCATAGGTAAGTAGCTTGTCAAACCTGGTCGTGTAGTTAGTCACGCTTTCCCTGCCTTCATTGCCCCACTTCTGCCTGATCAGCAGAAATTCCCTCTGCTTCCCGATCCGGTAAGCCTCCGGTATGAAGTGGTCCTTGAACAACTGCACGAACTCTGGCCAAGTGATGGCTGGTGTTTCCTCTCGACTAGCTGGCTGGGTAGTCCACCAGTTGTATGCAGCATTCTGCAGCAAGGACACTGTCAGCAGTACTCCTCATCATCAGCTCTCATCTCGACCAGCGTACGAGTGACCTTAGCTAGCCACTGCTCTACTTCCATGGGGTCTATTGCATGCCCCCCCCCTTCCCCTAAAATCTTCCACCTTTCTCTTCCGGAACCCTACATAGTCTGGTAGACGTCTCTCTAGTAATGACACCGGTGGTGGTGGGGTGCGGCCCAACACTTGCACTGTAGACGCACAGGGTTTCGTTAGATCTCAATTATTTCTTTCTTGATATGGTTTAGCGTAGACTGGAGATTCTAAATTCTTAAAAGAAATCCTTGACTTGTTTGGCCAAACTTTAACTTGAAATCTTTAAAACAAAACCTTTAAAAACTGAGACCGACATTCCAATATTTCTTGGAAACCAAGAGACAGGAGAAGACCGGCTCTGATACCAAAATGAAACATCCCACCTCTTTGAATTGGGAAAAAGACATTTCTACCCCGGGGTATAGTTAAAAATCTCAAATAATACAAGTTTAAATAAAATACCAAACTCAAATATCTTAATATCTCAAATCGAAGCCATAAACACGTGGGCAAAACTCAAATTGTCCAACAGAAATGAATCTCCAGTCTTTAACTCTTAACCATAAAGTCTTAATAACTTGAAAAGTTCTCCGATGCTTACTCTGACGCCTGGCTCGACATCTCTCAGCGACGGTGGTGTTGAGCTCCTCTAGCTTGCTGGTCACGGACTGGCTGGTTAGGATTTCCTCCTCTATGATCTGATGAGTGAGTTGGGGTCAGTCTACGCCCTTACGATAAAATCTATAGTACTTTAGTATTCTTCTCTAAACACTTAACTTCTACTAGTGGAAGTCGTTTTGTACTTCCACTCTTAACAATTATAACTCAAAAATTCTCTGGGAGTTAAATTTACTCTCCCTTCTTAAAGCTCAAAACTTGACTTAAATCTTTTAACTGACACGTGGATCCCTCACTAGCTAGTCCGGTTTCCAACTCATACTTATGAGAAGTCATTCAGGCTTTCCTTAAACTTAAACTTAGTTAGGGGAGTCGTAACGATTCATCCCTCTAACATCTTAAACTTATCGTGGTGGCTCTTCACCACGATTCTCAAGGGCATAACTGCTGCCCATCTTAAAAGTCTCAAGAGAATAACTGCTGCTCTATCTCAAACTGTCTCAAAAAGCAACGGACTGGCGCTAGTGACTAAAAACACTTAAAACGACTTCACCTTCTTGAAGGTGAGTTACTTCTTAAAAAAAAACTTGTTTCTTAACTTTAGCAATAACTTATAAACGTAAAGCTTTAAATTAAATATGAACTCATGCACATTCACATAAACCATAGCTCAACAAAATCACATATCATCAACCATAACCACAATCAAACAACGACAATCACATCATCAAAAATACTTAAGGCTTGTAATTCTTGAAAGAACACGTAAGGCGTAGAATTTACCCACTTTACACTCACCTTGTAAAGCTGACTCCTCCTAGCCGAATTATCTCGGTGAACCTATTAATAAGAATGTCATCTCCTTAGACGACCTTTCTCGATTTAGAATTCCCCTTTGGGTCACTAGAAAATCTTCTCCTCAACATCCAGCCCTCGAGACTCGCTCCCAACGGATTGCACCCTCACGAAAAATCACCAAATCGATCGATCTAACTCAAAGGATCGAGTTCCCTTACCTCTAGAACGTGCCTAGGCCTAGGTTGGATGACCCGGGATGTTGATCTCCTTGCTGATCGAACCCTCAACGTCACCGCTAGAAACACGAGAATGATGGGATCGGGATCGGGATCGGGTGCAACTTCTTCTTCTTTTTCTCTCGCCGCACGGGGCTGGGGATTGGGCGGCGATGATTTGCTTTGGTGGTTTGGGGTTCTCGCGGCCGCTGCGTTGGAAAAGTGGGGCGGGGTTTTTGCTTGAGGAAATTAGATAGAGGGTCGGGGGTTTTAATTAGGAGGTGTCGGGGGAATAATTGTTGCGGCGGGGTTCTGGGAAAAAAAAAGGGAGGGGGCCGCTCGGCCCTAGGCTGCTTCGCATTATTTTTTTTTAATAATAATAATAATAATAGTTATTATTATTATTATTATTATTATTATTATATAGAGGGTCGGGGGTTTTAATTAGGAGGGGGCTAGGGAATAATTGTTGCGGCGGGGTTCTGGGAAAAAAATAAAGGGAGGGGGCCGCTCGGCCACAGGCTGCTTCGCATTATTATTATTTTTTTAATAATAATAATAATAATAATAGTTATTATTATTATTATTACTAATCCGCGCTTGCAACTTTTTTAGTACGCAACTGTCAACCCAACCGATCACTTATTATGGTCGAACCATAACCCAAAATTCGGGGTGTTACATATACGTAGTCATTCGCTCACTAATTGATGACTCATACCAAGCCAATTTTGTTACTTGTCGGTTGTTTATTGGGCTAAATTGCAAGTTTGGTCACTGGAATTACTATAAAAGTTCACATTTGCCACTAAAATTAGTTTACTCCATTCATAGTCAGTAAAATTAGTTTAACAGTTCAACTTTGGTCATTCTCCATTAGTTTCTGTTAACTTTATCTGACGTGGCAATCAACTCTAATAGTTGATCGTTAAATTAGTGAAAAACTTGACTGGCACGAAACTACACCACAAATTAATCCCGACTAGAGCCAAAAATTTTAAACTCTAATCGGGTGCAGTATCGGGCAAGTTTTTATATATCGACCTGGGCCGGTCCATCTACCCCTACTTCAGTTGTTGAAATCATTATCTAGCAATAAAAAATTGGTTTAAAGGTTTGCTAATTGAAATGAAAGAAGGAAAAAGTAATTTGGTTCGAAAACTCTTTTGTGGGAAAGTCACTCGGGTTTCGCTTCCCCCTAATGATGAGGCCAAACTCAGGTCTCAAGGGATCAAAGTCGCGCAGAGAGCTAGCTTGGTCAGGAATTAGATCTCGAACGAAAACAGAACTCGACCCTAGCTTGGTCAAGCTCTCACAAACTCAATGTCGGATGGAAACGAACGGGAACCCTTACACCTGGAAGGATGCACACTCGTTATGAGGAAGCTTTCGATGCAATCGATGGCGATTCTCGATTGATAAGCAAGGTCAGCAAGTCTTTGATCGCAACCAAAAACCAATCAAACTCACAAACTCTCAAGTTTGAAAATTGGAATAAAATTCATTCAATCAACATCTTCCGTTAAACCTCTTCACGTTCCAAGCCTTTTATAGGCAATTACAACCACCATCCTACGCTTAAAAGGAATCAACACTAATCCTAGTTCAACTATAACAATAACTACTACTAATCCTTGCGGCACAAGGAAATCAAGTCTTACATTACAAGGAAAAACAGCTTAACATAGTTACTTTGGCCGCCTTGTTCAAGGATCAAACAAACTCCAATTCTTCAACCAATGCCCTTACGTTGTAGATTGTGAAATGTAGTTTCATGGGGTACTCGTCTCTGGCCATGGTTCTCCCCCATCTGTCCGGAATGAAGCCCTAAAGTAGTCACCTCCAACTCAGTCCCAGACTTAGCCATTTTTGAACAAAATTCCAGTTTCTGGCTAGCAACTTGGAGGCTTTGGAAAATCATCAAAATGGCTTCTCCTGGCTTCTCGAATGCTTCCATCATGTAGAGAAACATCTCTAGTCCAGCCCCAAACTCTTGCCTTGTATTTCCTTCGAGCTATTTGAGCGTAGCAAGCTTCCAAAGATGGTATCCTGCAACATAAAAATGACACAGACAAAATTCACCTTCCTTATCCGTGATTGTTCCTGCTTTTTGATCGAGCCTTTGAGGGTTGTAATTCGAGAGGTTTGGGATCATATCAAACCCCCCCTGTTGAAAAAGCTTTGCCCTCAAAGCTTGGGCCTTTCGTGATTCAAACGATTCAATAAATTGATCCCAAATCGGATCCCACGTAAGCTGACCAAACCTTGTGTGCTGGAAAACAATGGCGGTGTTCTTCGCGGAGCAGATTGGGGCTTTTCTCCACAGAGAACCCCAGGTCAATTCATCACTTCCATGAGCCTTTTCAGTGGCCGAATTGAACTTCTTAAAGGACTGCTCGCGTCGACTTACCCCCAGCGGCGGCGAATCATCCCCATCATTTTTCCCGCCGTCGTTGCCATTTAAACACAACGAACCCAAAATGTTGAATCCGATTTTGGGGGTTTTGATCCTGGGTAGCCGTTCTCCAAATTGACGATTCGTGGAGCGACCTGAATCCTTCCTCAACGATTCTCCATTAGCGATTTGGGTCGGGTCGTCCTCAATTGCCACAACCAATAACTCCAACTTTTGCTCGTCGTCGGCCGTTTCCAGGGGCATTTTTGCTCGATTTTGATTTGGTGATTGGCGATGAGTTGGTGCCAATTGATCGATGGCAGAGCTTCTTGGACCTCCATGGAAGGGTTCCGCAATGTCGGATTGAATCGAAACCCCCTCCAAGCTTCCACCCAATAGCTTCTCTCTCTTCCCCTGTTCGGATGTCGTTGGAAAACAGAGCCGCTGTCGCCCTGAGATTGGTAGTCGTGGCTCTCGGCGGAGGGCTGTGAGTACGAGTCTATGAGTGACTAGAGTCACTTCCCTGCTTGTCCGTTCCTTCGAAGCACTGGACCTCCCTTCGTCTTGAGTTCGATTGGCCGCTAATTGGCGTTGATCATCTCGAACCTCAGCGGGTGACAACGGTTGCAACTTGAACTTCTTATTGTCAAGCTGGAAGGTGTAGCAGTTGGTCCTCCCATGGTGTGTAACGCCTCGATCGTACTGCCATGGACGGCCCAAGAGAACATGGGCGACGTGCATTGGCGCCACATCGCAAAGGATTCGATCCTTGTATTTGCCAATTTCAAATTCCACCCACGATTGCTTCGTAACCTTTACTGCGCCATGATCATTAAGCCAATGGAGGCTATATGGGTCGTGGTGCTTCAACGTGCTCAACCCGAGCTTCCTAACGGTTTCCAAACTGACCACGTTGGTACAACTTCCCCCGTCAATCACCATAGACGTTGTCTTCCCCTGAATTAAACAACGCGTGTGGAACAAATTATCTCGTTGCTGGGTTGCACAATCAGCTTCGATGGTAAGGGATCTTCTGTTCACGAAGGCTAGTTTTCCAGGTGGTGTTTCCGCGATGATCTCTTCGTCAACTTCTTCGTCGGAGGGACTTTGATCGGGCCTCTTCTCCTCATCTTCTGATTCGGAGTAATACTCGCCATCGCGAAGAACCAGGGCCTTCGGATTTGGGCACTGAAACGATTTGTGCCCACGACCGTGGCACTTGAAGCACTCCAACCTGCTGGTAGTGCCTCCAATTCTCTCTTGGACACCTGAACCACCACTCTGTCCTGCAGTTCTTGCCATGGCTGGTCGAGTTGGAGCACCCACTTCCTGCGGTATTGTTTCAACGGGAGCACTCTGTCGAGGAGTTGTGTTCTGAAATCGGCGTCCCGATCCAATCTTCAATTGCCGTTCAACCTTGATAGCAAGGTGAACCACTTCTTCCAAATCCACAAATTGGCGTAGCTCCACCTCATTTCGAATTTCCCTATTGAGGCCATGAAGAAATCGTGAAATCGTCGCCTCTTGATCCTCTCTCACATCCGCTCTAACCATTAACAGCTCCAGTTCTTTGTAATGGTCATCAATGGACCTCGACCCCTGCCGAATTGCTTGCAATGATTCGTATAACTCGCGTTGATAATATGCAGGCACAAACCGCTCTCTCATCAATCCCCTTAACTCTTCCCACGTCGCCACAGGAGCCTGCAAGTTCCTTCTTCTTCTCAACTGAACCTTCTCCCACCACGTCGCAGCATAATCAGTGAATTCATACGTTGCTAATGTGATCTTCTGCGAATCGCTGTAGTTGCCGCACTGAAAGAACAAGGTAATCTTCCTCTCCCAATCTTAATAAGTAGCAGCGTTGATTGTTCCTTGAAAGACTGGAATCGATAGTTTAATTCCCCTCAATTCTTCTATGGGTACCTCCTCTGTTCCTCGCAGTATCCCTGCCCGTTGGTGATTTGGCGGCTGCTGGTCCAGATTGTTAACGTCCAGAGTCATCAGCTGTCTTTCGAGCTCCATAACACGCTCTGCCAGGGCTTGATCACGGGTCTCTGCCCCATTCCTTCCCGGGTTGCCCTGATTTGTCGGCGGCGGAAACCCCTGTTCATGGGCGGCCTGAGTTCTGAGTGGCGTCGCCGCCATTGGTTCCTCCTGCCGTCGCAACATCGTTACCTGGCGAGTCAGAGCATCGAATCTATTGTTGATGTCCTGGAAATTTTCTTCTTGCTTGTCCAGCTGGTTTTGGAGCAGAGCAACAACTTGCTCTTGAAAGAACTGCTGCAGCCCTGCCATCGTAACAGGTTGAGCCTCTCCCATCGTCAATTCCGATTGAAGAGAAGCGGCTACAGGGTTGGAAGTTTGATTCTTTGATGCAGCTGCTGCTGCTTGTTTCTTCTTCTTTTTCTGTTCGGATACCAGCAGGGCAGGGTCACCTGAGACAGGGCCCTTCGACCTCGTCCAGTGACTTGCTCCGGCGCGGCCCTCCTTCGTTATCTCCGCGCTTGTGTCCACTGTTTTGAACCAGGCTCTAGATGCCACTTGATGAGGCCAAACTCAGGTCTCAAGGGATCAAAGTCGCGCAGAGAGCTAGCTTGGTCAGGAATTAGATCTCGAACGAAAACAGAACTCGACCCTAGCTTGGTCAAGCTCTCACAAACTCAATGTCGGGTGGAAACGAACGGGAACCCTTACACCTGGAAGGATGCACACTCGTTATGAGGAAGCTTTCGATGCAATCGATGGCGATTCTCGATTGATAAGCAAGGTCAGCAAGTCTTTGATCGCAACCAAAAACCAATCAAACTCACAAACTCTCAAGTTTGGAAATTGGAATAAAATTCATTCAATCAACATCTTCCGTTAAACCCCTTCACGTTCCAAGCCTTTTATAGGCAATTACAACCACCATCCTACGCTTAAAAGGAATCAACACTAATCCTAGTTCAACTATAACAATAACTACTACTAATCCTTGCGGCACAAGGAAATCAAGTCTTACATTACAAGGAAAAACAGCTTAACATAGTTACTTTGGCCGCCTTGTTCAAGGATCAAACGAACTCCAATTCTTCAACCAATGCCCTTACGTTGTAGATTGTGAAATGTAGTTTCATGGGGTACTCGTCTCTGGCCATGGTTATCCCCCATCTGTTCGGAATGATGCCCTAAAGTAGTCACCTCCAACTCAGTCCCAGACTTAGCCATTTTTGAACAAAATTCCAGTTTCTGGCTAGCAACTTGGAGGCTTTGGAAAATCATCAAAATGGCTTCTCCTGGCTTCTCGAATGCTTCCATCATGTAGAGAAACATCTCTAGTCCAGCCCCAAACTCTTGCCTTGTATTTCGTTCGAGCCATTTGAGCGTAGCAAGCTTCCAAAGATGGTATCCTGCAACATAAAAATGACACAGACAAAATTCACCTTCCTTATCCGTGATTGTTCCTGCTTTTTGATCGATCCTTTGAGGGTTGTAATTCGAGAGGTTTGGGATCATATCACCTAACCGCTACCGTGCTACGTGGATTGGAACGATTGCCTTGGGCACGTTAATCATGAACAGAAGACGAAAGCGTATGTGGTCGGAGACCACAGTGTCAATTGCTAAACCGAGGTGAGGATGATAGGTCGTGTCACTCAACCCTCTCCGTTTAGACAATCAGTAATCGACTTACTCCCTCACTCAACTCTAAGGTCGGACGGTTTAACCATGATTAATCGACTCGTTCAATTCAATATTGAGGATTGCCCTAACTAAACCTAGTTCAGTTGGTTGGGAAAGCGGAAGGAAAACCAACTCGATTGAGTCTCCCTTGAAAAGAGGGATTTTCCCAAGTGCCTTTCCCAAGAGTGAGTATGGGAAAAGGCTTAGTTGCAAAGCCTCAGCCGGCACACAATTAATCTTCAAGATCTCCGCGAGCTCCAAGGATCTCTGCACGTACTCTCTTGGTGACTCGCTTTCATGGCCTTGGAAGAGAGCATTGCTTTGTATCATAGTCACTAGAGTCGGCTTGATCTCGAAATTTTTTGCCGCCACCGGATGATGTAGGATCGGCGATTTAATGTCCACCGACCTTGGGGCCATATAGTACCCTATCGTCCTCGAGGCTCCTTCTTCTCCCGCCTCCAGATTCATATGACAGGCATGAGCGGCTCCATCTTGCCTTTGGTTCCCCGCCATTTCCTCTTGAATGACGGGTTCAACTTCCACTTCTTCAACTACTTCTCCACTAACACCGGGACCCAATTGTTGTCCCCCCTCTTTCACTCCTTCTCCTTGCCTCGGCTAGCTCTCTCTCCATTGCTAGGAGTCGGAGAGTTCAGTTTATATCCTCGTCAAATAGTAGCAAGGGCGTCGAGTTACTCTGGGTCATGCACCTCCTACACACAATCGGCAAACACCAAGTCTAGCACAAGCAAAGAACACACACACTTGCAAAACTTGAAATTAAAAGTTAGATTAATAACCAAAAACTTTTTCAGAATAACAGACCGTAGTCCCCGGCAACGGCGCCAAAAACTTGACTCGCACGAAACTCCACCACAAATTAATCCCGATTAGACCCCAAGTTTTTATACTCTAATCGGGTGCAGTATAGGGCAAGTATTTACATATCGACCCGGGCCGGTCTGTCTACCCATACTTCGGTTGTTAAAATCATTATTATCTAGTGATAAAACTTTGGTTTAAAGGTATGATAATTGAAATGAAAGAAGGCAAAAGTAATTTGGTTCGCAAACTCTTTTGTGGGAAAGTCACTCGGGTTTAGCTTCCCCCTAACCGCTACCATGATACGTGGATTGGAACGATTGCCTTGGGCACGTTAATCGTGAACAGCAGAGGAAAGCGTATGTGGTCGGAGACCACAGTTTCAATTGCTAAACCGAGGTGAGGATGATAGGTCGTGTCACTCGACCCTCTCGATTTAGACAATCGGTAATGGACTTACTCCCTCACTCAAATCTAAGGTCGGACGGTTTAACCACGATTAATCGACTTGTTCAATTCAATATTGAGGATTGCCCTAACTCAACCTAGTTTAGGTGGCTTGGAAAGCGGAAGGAAAACCAACTCGATTGAGTCTCCATTGAAAAGGAGGATTTTCCTCTCTAAACTAGGCTAAGTTGGCAAATTAGATTACTAGCACCTAAATGCACAAACTTAGGGATGCTAAGCACAATTATGCACAATCCCTAGGATGCTAAGCATAAAATATGCACAACCCTTAAGTTGCTAAGAACAGGCATGTAAATCATGGTGAATAATGCCTCAAACATTAAATTGAACAATACCCAATATCAATCATCGAACCCACATACAATAAAATAAAACTACATGGTAGAGTTAGGGTTTCACTACACCCAAGTGAAAGGAGGACTACTCCATGGAAGAAGTGGGAAGAACAAAAGGGAAAAAGATGGAAACCAACTTTTGGGGATGCCTCCTCTCTTCTTGACCCTTGAGCTGGGATTTCCTTGGGGAAATCTTTCCAAAATATCCTTTGAAGCCAATCCCTAACCTCTACTTCTCTTGTGGTTCTGTTTCTCTCACTAGAATGTTGAAGAAGGTGTTTCTCTCACAAAAGTGGCTCTCCCCTCTACCCTCCTTGCAGCTTAGCTTTTAAAATAGAGAAGAGCCAAACTCATGGTCAACTGCTTGCGTTCACGGTCTTAGTGACCGTGAACTCACCTTGTATCAGTAAACTTCACATTGGCTCTGGACGCCTTGCGATTCACGGTCAAGCCTCCTTCTTCACGGTCTTGCATGACCATGAACTCTTTCCGTTAGCCGTGAACAGGCTCTGTTTCACCTCTTTTCCCGGTTTTCGATCCTTTTCGCCAATCATTTGACTCCGAGGCTGGCTTCACCTGTTTAATCCTGAAACACACTCAAATACGAAGAACCTCGCGTAAAACCAACCTTTAATGAGTTAATTTGGCACAAACATCTAAGTCAAACGGGGGCAAAACATGTGTAAATAGGACCGAATCACTCCCCCACACTTAGACGTTTGCTTGTCCCCAAGCAAATCATTTCACGCACACGGTAATATTTCAACCTACAAAAATGCTTTGGGGACAACTCAAAGGACACGAAGAGGCAATTCTTGATGTTCATTGACAATCAACACATGAACCGTTGCAAGCAATACCGACATCCACCACAAACGACATTGAAACCCACAAAAAGAGGCAAACGAAAAGTTCTCAACTTATTCATGGATAAATGCAAGTCTCAACAAAACCACTTATCGACCACAACTATCCATGCATGGAATTCAAGTCCGAGGAACAAATGGAAAGTCAACAAAGGTCCTCACCTGGGTATGATATGACATGCAAAGCAAGAATGAATCGCTCATTCTCAAGACCAGTGGGGTCGGGACCTTTTTGGTGCAAAAGATGCAGACAATCGTAACCTCTCGTCCCTATCGTCTCAATACCACGGTGGTAACCTCTAAATGCTAGAGTTCACGGGAGGGTTGAACCACTAGCTTGTCCGGAGGTCTTAGACTCGGGTTCAGATGACTGGCGATTGGCTTAGACATGGGGAAAAGGCTTTTTGGGTGGTGGCAATCATGACGTGAGGTTCTACATCTTCAACCTAAACCCGAAGGGTCTATGGTTTCGACTAAAACCCTTCTCTTCAATCAAAGGCCACTAGCAACGGCCAAAACCCTTATCTCTCCCTTCCAACTATCACCAATCTTGAACTACTTTGAAGCACTCTTCTTCGGCCAACTCTTTCTAGTTCTTTAAGGTTTGGTAGTGAAGGAGTTCTAAACAATGAGGGGGTTTCGATGGCTTGGGTGCCAAGAAACCCCTTCCTAGAGCATCTACTTTGGTTTTTCGTGGCACTCTCTGCTTTATTTACCCCATTTTATTACCTCTTTTTCGTTTCTCTTTTCTTTTCTTTCTCTTTTTTTTCTTTTTTAGGGGGTACTAGAGAGTAAAAATACTTTTCACCTAAACATTTATTGACCAATGCTCTCTTTTTAAGGAACTAACTCCAACACTACACTCCATTTTGCACTCCTAGCAAGAACCACACATGAACCTCCTATGTAGAACCTCTATGGAAACTCAACGGTAAGAGCTCCGGGACACACAGGTGACTCATGTTTGGACACGAAGAAAGGATTTGGGGGTCTTTCTACTAACACCTTTAAGCTCACACGAACGAAGCTCCTAAACTGAGAATGACCCACGGAGTCACACGGCTCAAAGGGGTTGACTAAGGGATGATGCATCTCGGGACAATCAGCATTTGGGGCGTGGACTAATTCTATGCCTCCATCATACTCGCTAGTGATAAATTTTGATGCTACACACCGTGGTAAGAGGGAACTATCACACCGAAAGAAACGAACGACTCAAAGCTCACAGGCTACCTAGTTACCCAACCATCTATTCCAATTCACAAACACGATGCATGGCAATTGTAAACAACAAGTGATCTAGTCAAGACCTCCATTCATTTATGCACACTTTGAGAACTAAACTCTTGCTCTATCCTAATGAACTTCTCAGTCATCATCATAGGATATACTCAATCACATGCACGGTTCAAGATTAATGCCACAAATACGAGAATTTCCCACCAACCGGTCACTTTGAACATGCAAACGTTGCTTAGAGCCCTCAAATTTTTAAAATTTGGGCATACAAAGGCTCCAAGAAACATCTCACTCACACAAGCACACTAGTAGACTACCCCCCATACTTAAACTCGACATTGCCCTCAATGGCGTAAGAAAGGGGTAGAGTGATGTTAGCGCTTGGGCTTGGTGAGTGAATGTAGGAGTCGAACTGGGGTAGGATAATTGAAGCTTCAAGGAGAAACAACAAAACACACACACAAGCACAATACGACTCGCTTGAGGCGAGGTTATTACAAGCACAATATATAGTAGTAGTAGTTCACGTCACACACACACAAATAACAAAAACAAAAATAAAACAAGTTTAGGGTTACAAGCGAATGGACTCCGCTCTGCCACATGTCTCTCTCGTTGGCTACCTCTCTATGGTGGATGGACCATCGCCAAACTCGGGTAGGATACCCTGGTGTCAAGCCATGCGCTCGAGGATGTCCGACTGTCACTCGAGGCGGGATGAGAATTCCCAAAAGCCCGTCTCAAGGCGATCCACCCTCTGGACGAGGGGATCACCTGCTCCTGGTGGTAGTGGCTGTTGTGCAGGGCGCGGGAGCGCTAGGCGCCAGCGGCGGCCGGGTGCTCGAGCACGTGGCTGCTCTGCTGCTGGCGAGGCCTCGGGGTCTGGACTCAATCCCTTGATGTACCGCATCAGGCCAAAGGTGCGTAATAAGCGCATGGAGTGCAGAGTGACTTCGTCAAATCTCTGAGTGCCTCCCTCTTTCGAGCATCCTGAGAGGCTGACATCGAAGTATATGGCATGGCGGGTGATGTACAAACCCATGGACGTGACATAACGACGAGCCCCCTCTTTTGCCCTGGCAAAAGATGTGGCAATGATTGAACCCAGGGTCAATGCACTAGACCGGTCTGCCATGCAATCACAGGCCAGTAAGATTCTCTCGGTAATCTTGTTTGGATTGTGGTAAGCCGGGTAGAGGGAATGAGCCAGGAGTGCAACCATGATACGCCACTGGGGCTGGAGTGTGGATGCCATTGTGAGGGCCGGCTTGAACTTTGTCATTCCGTTCTTTGGGAGACACATTTTCAGAAACGCGATATTCACATCAAAGTTTCAAATGGCGTCTTCCTCCCACTAGTCCCAACGGTTGACTTCAACTTCGAGGGCTCTAGCTAACTCGTCGTAGCTCAAGTCATGAGGTTCCCCTCCCAAACAGAACTCGACCCGGCGTATCGGATGTCCGAGTAGGCATAGACTCTCTCATAACATCACCGCGATGAAGCCTATCGAACTGGGCAAAGTCGAGTTTCCAATGGTTACCGACTCTCGAGGTGGCCCAGAATAACGCCTCTTGCTCCATTTCGGGGCTACTCCGTAGCGCCACAAGATATGGGTGATCCATGTTAACCATCCTGCACAAACACAAACACACACCATACGTGGAAACATCCGTCATAAACCGCTCATTGGGAGGAAAAGGAATCCCCCCCCCCCCCCACACACACACTTGTTTTTCCACCATGGCTAAAACAATTAAGCTCAAACCACCGTGGCATGGTTGTGGGTATTTCACGGTTCAAGCACACAAAATTAGAGCCACAACCCCTACCACGGTGGCTACCATCCACCAATCAAAAACAAACTCCACTTGCATTCATAACATAACACTTGGTGGGCAAATTCTAAAAATAAACACAATTCGGTTCAAACTCGCCCACCAAGGCTCACTAAACTCATGCAAAAATCAATGCATCAATCACATGACCTAATTCACCTAAGTCCTCGCCCTAACTAGATTCAATCATGCAAAGCACAAAAATTCAATCTCACTTCACTACCTAATCCGATTCTCCACAATTCACAAAGGTAAAGTTGAAAAAAAACCTGGAGACTCAAGTAGGACGAGGGAGGAAGTGAGGTGCGGGCGAGGACCGTGAAAAACAGGTCGGAAAACTGACCAGAGAGGGGTCGTCGGAGCTTCGTTGGAAGCTCGCCGGAGACTCGCCGCCGATGACTTGGCCAGAAAAAAATGTGGTCCAAATCCCCCCAAATTCACATCACATGTCGGTTTTGAGGAGAGGAGACTTGGTATGACGTTGGTTTTTGGTTTTGCTCGCCGGATTTGGGGGAAAAGTCGAAAAAGCGACGGGATTTCGCATTTTCTGGCGAAGATTAAAAAAATTTCGGCGAGTTTTTGGTCGTGAAGTCAAGGGTCCCCGTTCACACCCCTTTTATAGGTAGAGCTCTGAGTTCACAAACGCGTTGCCCAGTTCACGGTCATAGCGACCGTGAACTCACGAATGCATCCGTGAACACGGAGTGGTCGAAAGGTGGTGAACATGCATCAGCGCACAGTTCATGGACGCGTTTGCCTGTTCACCGTTAACTCAGCAATCAGTCCGTGAACTTAAGTGAAAAAGGGCACTTCTGCAAAAATTTTGACTCAACCTATTCCTCCGTGCCTCCTAATCGATCACAACACAACCATAAACCGCAAAAACACAACACTCGGCACGGGGACACCACTTCACCACTCGAACCATTCACAAGACACTAAAACGAAAACTAAGGAAAAGAAAACAAACCTCCGTTGGGTTGCCTCTCGACAAGCTCTTGTTTATCGTCATTAGCTTGACGGTTGGGGATCGATCACGACTTCAAACGTGATGCCACCGAGAGCGGATCCACCACACTCTCGGGGTGCGGCTTGTAGCCTTCCATCTTAGGCTCATTCATTTGCCCCTTTTGGTTGGCCAACCTTGCTCCGGGCTCCCCCGCCTTCCGGGTCAAAGCACCCTTCATCCTTCTTCTCCAAGCATTCAATTTTGGTCCTTTTGGCTTAGGACCCTTCTTAACTTCCTGCTCAACATCATCAAAGACAACACAAGTAATGTTGGGGTTTGCCTTAGGAGGCTCTCCTCCACTCTCATTCACATCATTTGAAACTACCCCCTTCACTCATCACTCCTCACCCTAGGATCAATTTCAAGCTTGATTCCTCCTTACCATCCCTCAAAATTAGGGTTCCCTCATTAACATCTATCAATGCCTTGGCGGTCGCAAGAAAGGGACGACCGAGGATGAGGGGCATATCTGAGTCCTCACTTATGTCGAGAATCACAAAATCGGTCGGATATCAAAACTTCCCCGCTCTCACCATCATGTCCTCCACTATACCTTTCGAGCTAATGACCGAACGGTCGGCTAAGGTGATGCTAAGCTTAGAGGTCTTAAGTTCACCTACTTTTAACGTTTTGAAAAGCTTGTAGGGCATCACGTTCACACTAGCTCATAGGTCAGCCAAGGCATTGTCTATATGGTGATCACCAATATGAAGAGGGATAGTAAAGCTACCTGGGTTGGACCGCTTTTTGGGCAAGCGGTCGAGGAGGAAAGCCAAGCACTCCTCTCCAAGAGTCGTGTTGGCGAGGCCTTCAAGCCTTGGCTTCTTGATGAGGAATCCTTTGAGGTGCTTGGCATATCTTGGCATTTGCGCCATGGCTTCTAGGAATGGGATGTTGAGGTGGAGGTTGCGTAGCATTTCCATGAACCCTCCACACTCGTTGTCCAACCTCTTCTTGTAGATCCTTGTGGGATAAGGATGAGGTGGCACATATCCATCCTCCGGCAATGCCTGCCTTGCCTCCTTCCTCTCATTCCTCGAGGGCTTCTTCTCGCCCTTTTTCGAGGTGGTCTCTTCCTTGTTGGACTCTTCCTTTTCTATTTCTTCGCCCATGGCGACCTTCGAAACCACCTTCACACTCCTCACCTGAAGTGCATTCACCCCAGCTTGATCCTTGGGGTTCACCACAGTTTGGGAATGTAAGGCTCCCTTGGGTCTCTCGATGAGGATACCGGCAAGGTTGCCGATTTGCACTTCCAAGCTTTGAATACTCGCTTGATGGCTTTGGAGACCCACCTCAATTGAGGCAAACTTGGTAGTCGCCACATCCATAAATTGCTCAATCTTCTTGAACTTTTGCCTACTCGTACTCACAAAAGTGTTCACTAGGTCCTCAAGCTTGGATAACTTGTCGGGTTGATGTTGTTGTTGAAACCCTAGGGCACCTTGTGGTTGGTATTGTTGTTGAAAGTTTGAGCCTTGGAGTTGTGGCCTTTGTTGGATGAAGGTTGGCCGAGGTTGGAAGTTCCCCGTGCATCCTTGGATTAGCCGGTGATGCCCAAGCAAAGTTTGGGTGGTTCCTACATCCGGGGTTATAAGTATTGCTATACGGGTTGTTGACCATAGCATTTGCCACAAAGTTGACTTTCTCCTCCGGAGTGATTGCCTCCTTCATTGCTTGGCACTCCGCTATCTCGTGGCTAGTACTCGAGCACCACTCGCACGACATTACTGTCCATTTTAATTTCCTTTTATCTTCAAGCATAACCTCAAGCAACTTATCCAACTTTGCCTCAAGTGGAGCACTCGCTCCCACGCTTCACACTCCCCTTCCATTGCTTCTTCTTCCACTTCTAGTCAACCCCCAATCATACCCCCTAAGGGCCATGTCTTCAAGTATCTCGGTTATTTGGGGTGGAGCCATATTCATCAACTTTCCTTGGCACAAGGAGTCGATGAGGATTTTATCCTCTTGCATTAGGCCTCCGTAGAAGGTCTCGATCTGGAACTGTTCTTCAAACCTATGGTGAGATCATTGAAGAAATTAGTTGGAGTACCTTTCCCAAGCATCCCTCAAGGTCTCGTCCTCTTTTTGCTCGAAATGTGTAATCTTATTTATCCACTCCACCGTCTTCGAAGGCGGGCAATAACGAGCCACAAACTTGTTGAGGAGGTCGTCCCATGAGGTGATGGACCGAGGTGGGAGGTTGTTTAGCCACCTAAATGCCTTTCTCGAGAGTGAGTATGGGAAAAGCCTTAGTTGCAAAGCCTCTGCCAACACACCATTAATCTTCAAGTTCCCCGCGAGCTCCAGGAATCTCTGCACGTGCTCTCCTAGTGACTCGCTTTCATGGCCGTGGAAGAGAGCATTGCTTTGTATCACAGTCACTAGAGTCGGCTTGATCTCGAAATTGTTTGCCGCCACCGGAGGATGTAGGATCGGCGATTGAATGCCCGTCGGCCTTGGGGCCATATAGTACCCCATCGTCCTCAGGGCTCCTTCTTCTCCCGCCTCCTCATTCATATGGAGGGCATGAGCGGTTTTTAAAATCATTATCTAGTGATAAAACTTTGGTTTAAAGGTATGATAATTGAATTGAAAGAAGGCAAAAGTAATTTGGTTTGAAAACTCTTTTGTGGAAAAGTCACTCGGGTTCCATTTCCCCCTAACCGCTACCATGCTACGTGGATTGGAACGATTGCCTTGGGCACGTTAATCGTGAACCGCAGAGGAAAGCGTATGTGGTCGGAGACCATAGTCTCAATTGCTAAACCGAGGTGAGGATGATAGGTCGTGTCACTCGACCCTCTCGGTTTAGACAATCGGTAATCGGCTTACTCCCTCACTCAACTCTAAGGTCGGACGGTTTAACCACGATTAATCGACTTGTTCAATTCAATATTGAGAATTGCCCTAACTCAACCTAGTTTAGGTGGCTTGGAAAGCGGAAGGAAAACCAACTCGATTGAGTCTCCCTTGAAAAGGGGGATTTTCCTCTCTACACTAGGCTAAGTTGGCAAATTAGATTACTAGCACCTAAATGCACAAACTTAGGGAAAAAATCCAAAACTACCACTGTTTTAAAAAAAATTACAAAAATACCACCCACTCCAAATAATTTCCAAAAATACCATCATTTCTACAAAACCGCGCCTCTAAGGAGCGGTTTTTAATAAAACCGCGCATCCAGTAAGCGTTTTACATTATAACCGCGTCTCCAGGTAGCGCTTTTAATTTCCAGAACAAAACGCTTTTGGAAGGCGCGATTATAGGCTAACCCTACCACAAAACGCTTCAGGAGAGAGCGTTTAACTGTCGGCATTACAAACCGCCTCCCCAAGCGGCGGTTTATAATGTCAGGACATAAACCGCCTCCCCAAGCGGCGGTTTACAATGTCAGGACATAAACCGCTGCCCCAAGGCGCGGTTTGTGCCTGGTCACCCGACAGCCAACATGTCGGACATGTCGGCATGCAGGGGGTAGGGCTAGTAGGGCTGCATGGCAGACCTAAAACCGCTCCCCCCCAGCGGTTTTGATGCAAAATTTGCCTATAAAAGGCGGTTTCAGAGAACTCAATTCTTCACACCTCCTCCTCTTCCTTCTTAAAATTTCAGCTTTAAATTATTTAGTTTTTGCGATTAACGTTAATTCGTAAGTCGTAATTACTTTTCATTGTCCTTTGTGATTTTATGTTAGTAACTTAATTACTTTTCATTGTCCTTTGTGATTTTATGTTAGTAACTTAATTACTTTCCATTGTCATTTGTTATTTTATGTTAGTAACTTAATTACTTTCCATTGTCATTTGTGATTTTATGTTAGTAACTTAATTACTTTTCATTGTCCTTTGTGATTTTATGTTAGTAACTTAATTACTTTTCATTGTCCTTTGTGATTTTATGTTAGTAACTTAATTACTTTTCATTGTCCTTTGTGATTTTATGTTAGTAACTTAATTAATTTTCATTGTCATTTGTGATTTTATGTTAGTAACTTAATTACTTTTCATTGCAGATGGCATTCCAAAGGTTCACGCTTGGGTTGCGGTGGAATGGTTACACAGAAGAGACCAAAAAGGGTGTAAGTTACGTCGGTGGCAATTTTTATAAAATGAAGGTTCGTACGAGACCGATGCTTGAAGAGCCCCATCAAATGTGCACTCAGATTACCTGCATGGATGGCACTAGAAGAGTTTATCGAATGGTGTATCGATATCCAAACAGACATGACGGGTCGCTGTGGAATGAGGAATTCCTCCTTACCACTCAGGAGGACGTTGATGCCATGGTCCAATTTTTGACCACCAATAAAATTAAGCAAGCGGAGATGTTCGTTTACACCGAGGTCGTCGAAGGCAGTGTAGGTCATTCTGGAGATGGCCAAACATATGGTATCCAGGGTGGGAGTGTATTATACGAAGATCATCCCCACCAGGATTTCCAAGAGTCGAGCCGGAGGCAGGAGTATCATCATGGTACTGGAGGAAGTCATCAATCCTTCCCTTCATATGAGGAAGAAGCTCAACAGGCGGATTACAACCAACAAGCAGGCTACCAGTACCCACCCGAGTACAACTTCTATCAAAGCGGTGTTAGTTACCACAACTACCATTACGGAGCTAGTGAAGGTGAAGGTGCCTTTCATGCTGGTAGTCAGATGGAAGAAGAGGTCAATCCAAGTCCAGTTAGTGACCCTGAGGTTGAAGAAGAGGAAGGCGAAGTTAGTGCAGACAGCGATGATCCGCTGGAAGGTGCTGATGATTCCGGTCCAGATTCAGACGCATATGGTGATGAGGTAGCTCACGACCGTGTACCTATTCCATACTACAATCACATTCAAAATGAAGATTGGTATGTTGATGCCGACATGAACCCGCCAGATGTGCCAGTATGGGGTCCACTAACTGGCTTTACGAAGGGCCAACAATTTGCAACGAAGAATGAGGTCCGACACGCTATTTCCACTGAAGCAATGACTCGGAGTTTTGAATGGCAAACAACCCATTCCGACACAAAGAGGCTGATGGTTCGATGCAGAAATGAAAATGAGGGATGCAAAGCTAGGGTCCGGGCTATCAAGAGCAAGAGAGTCGGCCATTGGGTCATATCCCGTGCGGTGAACACACACACATGTGTGTCATCAATAACATCCCAAGGCCATCGACAGTTGAAATCAAGGGTGGTTGCCGCGGCTATCAAACATCTAATTGAGGAGCAGCCCGACCTGAAGGTCAAAACCATCATCGCCCACATTTCTAGTCGTTATGGTTATATCATTAACTACAAGAAAGCATGGCATGGGAAACAGAAAGCAATGGCTGCCGTGTTTGGTGACTGGGAAGAATCATATGCATTCCTTCCCAAATTGATTTTGGCGTTGGAGGTGTCTAACCCTGGCACCATTTTCTCGCCTCGCTACCAAGATGAAGAAATTCAATCGCCGGCGCCTGGTAACAATCGCCAATTCAAGCGTCTTTTCTGGGCCTTCAAGCCATGTATTGATGGTTTTCCATACTGTGTTCCTGTGATTCAAGTTGATGGAACATTCCTTACCGGCAAGTACAAGGGTACTCTACTGATTGCCAGCGGATCAGATGCAAATAGATTAGTATATCCATTAGCCTTTGCCATTGTGGAGGGAGAGAATACCGATAGCTATGGCTGGTTCTTCAGACAAATTCAGCTCCATGTCACCAGGCGGACGAACCTGACTATCATCTCAGATCGCCACGCCGGAATACGAGCTGCTATCTTAGGCTTGGATCCAGCCTGGAACTGGTCACAGAGATAGTGCATACGGCATTTCAAGAGCAACTGGAACCATCATTTCAAGCGAAAGAAGCTTGCTGACAGTATATGGTGGATCGGTAAGCGTTCTAATTAATTGTGTCTCTGTACATATTTTCAACTGTATAAAAGTATGGAATGTTTCAATACAATACAACACTTATCTAGACTCTTTATAAAGCAATGCATGTCTAAGGAAATGGGGACTTAAGCGATCATCATGATCCCCCCATGACCTGGGAAAATCGGGTTCTAAGCGATCCTCGGATCCCCCCTTTTCCTGTCAAAAAGACTGTGTTTCTAAGGAGATGTATACCTCTCCTAAGAGTCTTACGAGTGTACTTGTATTGGCGGGTCGGGTCCAGGTCGGGTAATTTATCACGGGACGTGGGTCGGGGCAGGTCGACCCATTGGGTATGTAATTTATGTGAAAAATAGTAGAAATATTCGTTCTTTTCATTGAAAGACAAAGAAAGAAACCATAATATGATAAAATATAGTTAAATTATTGAAGAAATTGAGGTTTTCACTTATTTACAACTCTATTATAGCTAAAATATAATGTAATAAGATTAAAATCTTATGTAATTTGACTAATATTATATGTAATTTAGACAAGAACGGGTCGAGAATGGGGCGGGGGTCGATGAGAGGTACCCATGCCCGCTCCGCCCCGTAGGCCAGCCCCAATTTCTTTTCAAACAGGTCGGGTAAATCGGGTCAGGTCGAAATTGCTATCCCTAGTTGACTGCCACTAATGCAGTCAAAATCGCGCTTTAAAACTTAAAAACTTACGAATTTACGCTTCTTGGTCACCAAAACGCTTTCGTTTCTATGTAAAAACTTTAGTGTATAAAATCATACTAAATTGCGCTTTAAAACTTAAAAACTTATGATTTTACGCTTCTAGTTCACTAAAACGCTTTACGTTTTTACGCTTTTACTTCACTGAATAGGTCTTCTTTTCATGAAATTAATTATATAAAGTAAATTTTAAAAATAAATTACCGACAATATGATATGTTTAAGATTAAAAGATACATGCCAGATACTTGGATGCATTATGAAACTTCAACAAATTAATCGAATTCACTATCTAGGCTCTTCTCAAATTCATTAGCATGGAGGGGAAGGTGACTTTTTTATAAGATTTATATTTATGAACTTATTATTAATTAAGAGGCTATAAGTTGCTCTACTTTAGACATGAATTGCAAGTATTTAAAAACTTATCTGAATTTTGTGCACTCATATTTTTCGTAGTATATGTCGTACTTAACATATTTTTAGTTCTTTTACAGTATGCGTAAAAAACTTACGCTTTTACGCTTTAATTCTACGCTTTACGATTTTAGCCATTTTTCGCTTCTAGGTAGAATCGCGCTTTTGACTGCATTGACTGCCACGTCAGATAAAGTTAACGGAGGCTAACGGAGAGTGACCAAACTTGAACTATTAAACTGATTTTAGTGACTATAAATGGAATAAACTAATTTGAGTGACAAACGTAAACTTTTATAGTAATTCCAGTTACCAAACTTGCAATTTAGCCATTTTTATTGGTTGCTTAGTCGTCCCATGTTTGAGTTTCTTGCTTTAGGTTGTTAATGTGCTTCTTAAGCACCATATTTTTTTAGTTTGTTGTTATTATAATTGAGATTTTTTCTCATGTGTTTTGCACGAGTGTTGGCACCATTTTTTCGTTTTTATATATTTTGTGAATGGTTTGTGGACTTGCTAGCATAAGAGAGTATTTGCATTTGTATTAAGATATATAATTTATAATTTTGAAGGGATTAATTTGGTACATAGTACATACCGATACCAAATAAAATATTAGGGATTGAGATTGGGATACCAAATTTATTTTGAGATTGTGATTGATTTATAATAGTATTTGATATTCGAGATTTCAGTATTTGATATTGAGATACTTATACCCTACCGAATTTCACCTCAGTTCCATTTGTAACCAAATCCACATTCAAATTTGAAATAGCACCACAATAATAGATGAATAAATAAATGAGCTCAAAGTTCCAAATCCTTGCATCCACATCCAAATCATTATATTCCAAATTCCAAGTAGAATGCGTTTCAAAGATTCCGATTAGAATTACAACATGGAAAAGAAGCCAAAAGAGAAGGGATCAAGCAATGATGGTCAGAATACTCTACAATCCTAAACAAAGTTCGTCTCATATCAATTTTTACAGACTATCCATCTCACTTCTCACCGTGTTACTCCGTATACGACCAGCGGATCCGAGTTAGCTAAGTCTTGCTCCACTTTTCACAAATTGTCTTCTTCCCAAAGTCGTCAAGTTAAAGAATGATCATCGCCACCACCTCTATACCCAGCCACGGCCGCCGATCAGAAGGCAACAGCAGAGAAAAAGCATCTCTTCCCGATGCCTTTGAGGTTGCTGACCTCCCACCCTTGTCCTTCCTTGTAAATCTCTACCTGCCATGATCATCACACGCAAAAAGTACAGAACCAACAGGTGAATAAAGAGTATATTGCAAGGACGGGAGGTTGTACCGAAAAAGTTTTGGGTTGAAATAGTGGTTTAACTAGAGGTAAACTATTCATACCACTAAAATCTATCGATTTAGGTTCCGGTAGGAAACTTTTCTGATCAAGCCGCAGGTGCGGCACGGTTTCCCAAACACTGGTATATTGTCATCGATTCTATCTAACCGCTGAGCCATACATAATCTGAGAATTAGGAGTAGAATCAGGCAGAGCTACTAACCGTGTCAGGTAAATTTCGATCGTTGTCGAGACCTCCGATGACATATATTGTATCGTTTACTACAGCGGCACCAAAATAGCCCCTCGAAGAATTCATTGGCTCCTTAGACATCCATGATCCAGTACGGGGCTCAAGAACCTCCACGCTGGCCGTCATTCCGCTACCATCATAACCACCCAATGCGTACCTGCAAAAATACATGCGGCGATATATAAAGAACATACTTGGGGTTGGTTCATGATCCGAGTTCCGAACCAAGTCTCTTCGCTATTATAGCTTCAGAACAACGAGGGAATTTTAAGGCGCGGTTGAAGAAAAAGGACCAAAAGATAAAGTTGATGGGGAAATGATTCCTTACAATTTTTCGTTGAGAACAGCTACACAGAGGCATGATCGCCTTGTGGTCATATCCTCTAGTCTTGTCCACGTATGTTCTCTGGGATCAAATCTTTCCACTGACCTGAAAATTGTAACAGGGTGAGGTTTCAATTAAGAAATGACTGCAACAGCAAGCAATCTCCAGTTTTGACTGGTTCATTAGAAGCAGACAAAAGAGTACATATTCATCCAAATGACCCTTGCGGAAGATCAAGAGTCCACAAACCAAGTCCGCCGTTGGCAGGGTAATGTTGTAATGCATAGGAATTATGGGTACTCGTTCGTAATTATTCATGAGATATATAGAGATTAAGGAAGAGGTTGGTAGGGCAATGTAGTAATGACTGAAAATTATGAGTACTATTTTGTAATTGTTTATTACATAAATAGGATTCAGTAAAACATTACACCTTAATCCTATCTATCTCATCATGGACAGTTATAAAATAGTACCCCTAATGCTCAGTCATTACCAATCAAACAGATTATAAGAATGTCTTTGATTCTAACTTGACTAGTGGGTACGATTGTCAATGGCTCATTCAGTACTTGGTTGGGCACTCATTTCAATTTAGAGCTCTTTTTATAAGAAGTCTAAATTGCCTAAAGCTGTCCATGAAATAAAAAAGGCAGGTGCAGGTGCAACGGCATTTAAGTAACAACCACTATGCAACTTTTAAACACGGGAAAAAGATGAAATGCATCTTACTTGAGGTAATTGGTGCCGTCATAACCACCAACAACGTAGAGTATCCCGTTGATTTCCGCTGCTGCAGGAGAAAACCGCTGCGGAAAACAAGAGAGACCAAGCCACAAAGTTACAATGATTACAGAAACCAGAACTTGATAGTTGATAAATCTCCAAACTGTCTAAGCTAGCTTATCTTCGCTCTGTTTAGTTGTGATTTAGCGATAGCGAATAGTATAGCAATTTCAAAAAATAAGAGGCCGGCTTTCCAGCACCAGCAGAGAAACAAGAGGCCAACACCAGAAAAGACCAAGTCAGAGGAATTCCCTCCTAGACTTGAGCTTGAAATCTTTAAGCCGTTGGCAAAGGACATGTAACAGGCTGATACTGATGTAACATCTACAAAGGGGGCATTAAGATGACCCACGGCAACAGCCTGTGAAGTGAATCCGTATTTAGTAGCTCAAGTAACATACAAGCAACATGGCTTATTGTGTCTATTGAGCTGGGCTGGCACGTTGCATGTTCCTGAAACTACAATAAAAGCAATTTTAGCATAATACATACCTTTTGAAGCATGGACTGCGCCATGATCCACCTTCCAGCATCTACATCAAACATTTCTACCTCCGAAAAGCATTCACTTCCACTTCCTCCTCCGACTGCAAAGATCTTGGAATCCAAAGAAACACCTGCAAGGCTGGCTTTCCCCCGGTTTAATGAAGGGCGTAGAGTCCACTCATCAGTTGCTGGATTGTATGATTGAACTTCACAACATAGAAAAGTTGGTCAGTTTTAGCAAGGGAACTGATATTACTACGTGCACATACATGACAAAGATATAACATTTACCTTGGTCATACCATACGTCGTTGCATAAGCCACCAAACAAGTAGAGTTCATCCCTGAACTTTGTGGCCGAAGCATAAGAAAGCGCGTGTGTCATTGGACTACGTGGTTTCACTCTGTCTTGGTATAAAGAGTAAGAATCTAAATCTGGTATCCATGAAGATCCATTGTATCCACCCGCTACTAGTACCACTTCGTTAAACGTTGGACCGACTGTGTCCGATGTATCATCACTGAACTCTTCTTTCAGATGGATAGCAGCTGGGAATACAGTATATTCCATCCTCTCGACACAGCTTTTAAGGTGCTGGATTAGAGCTTTTGATCCTGCCTGAATCACATTTCATTGTGAGTTTGCATAAACTTGGCACAATTCCAAAGACTAATAATATAAGCATAAAAGCTAATATCGGGCAGTTATGACAATTAACTGTCAATTATATGGTATAGAATAGATGTTCTAGAGAACTATATCAACGCGGCCTGAGAAGCAGAAATCATTGCATCTTAACCAATGACAGCACATGAGCAATGCATCTATTCTCGCACAATTTATGTTTAGCCTAAACTTTTCATCACAATAGTTCACTCGCTGTTATGAATATGAAAACTATAAGATGATTCATCACCGCAAAACAAGATTCTACATGATTTAGAAACTAGAAAGTCAAAAGCTCGCGGAAGAAGGGTATTATGCAAATTGTTCTACAGAAAGAAAACTGAGCAAATGTGTTAAGTTCCCACAAACTTTTAAAAGTTTTTCTTCCAATGAGAGCACGCACCAGATCTTGCTCCAATGAATTGATCTTTTGGTCTTGCAATGACTGGTGAATCGCCATTTCTTCCATTCTGGCCATGAGCTGCAACAAATTTGAAGAGACCATATGCTTAGGAAATTCAATGTTTCATAAAATAAAAATAAAGAATCTAACTACCTGGGAGATTAAGGAAGCATCAGAAGATTGCTTCTCCAAGGCTACCATTCCGCCACCCAAATCTCTGTCCTTATCATCCTTCGATCCAGTAGTTCTCGTATCCTCCTCCAGAACTCCTTCCGAGAAATGACTTTCTCCATCCATATAGGATGAAGAAATGCCATCACCATTCATGCTGTCCGGCATTTGTTCCCGCTCATTCTCGTCTGTAAAATCCCACCCCGATGGCACTGGCTCATCCCCGTTACTTGAAGGGTTCCACGCCATGTCAGACTGATGCAGAGGATGAGAGTCCCATTCGGAAAATGACCTCCTAACATCTTTGGCCACTTCCTTCTGCAAATCAGAAGTAGGTTCGCCTTTCAACAAGGCCGCCCAAGGTTTAGGAGGATGAGCTTCTTGCAATCCAGAAGCTGACTCCTCATCAGTTCCTTCGCCTTCATTTCCCTCATCAGTGCTAGACCCAGGCTTAAAAAGGGCCGCCCATGGCTTCGGAGCTAGAAAACCTGGCTCGCCATCAGCAACATAACCAAGAAACTCCTGAGACAATGGGGCTCGTTGTGCTTGATCTTGGTCACCCTCTTTCCTTTTACCAAGTGCAGACGTTTGAGCAATGTGCGCTGGAACATTCATGTTTGGTGGTTGCTTTGGGAGGGGAGGCTTTGTTTTCACCGGGAAAGATTGAAACAGGGAGATCAGCTGGGTTGTCTGTCTATTGTCCAGTTCAAACCAAAAGAAGACTGGAGCAGCATAGTAGTTTCCTTTGATGATTGGCGAGTACTGGCTCTCCAACAGAGGCTGGCACTGCTTCTTGAGAGCTACCTTCACCTACAAGTAAACACAACAAAAGCGCGAGTAAGCGAAATTTGTTATCAGATTGAGTTGCATACTGCACAGACATGGTAGTTAATCCCCGCAGAAGACCAAATATCAACATTGGAACGGCAGAAACACACCTGAGCAGGATAGGGGGTCGATGTACAGCCTTCCTCGAGCCAGGCATATGGATCAATGTTCATCTTGCCTTGACTTGCAGCCTGAAATATCCCGTGAAGCTTCCGATCGGAATAGTTGAACAGAAACAGCGGCAGACCATTGTCGATCTTCTGTACATACGTGAAATGCATAGCAGGCAATCCTGTTCCAGACAACGACAACAACAAAAACGAATTCCAGTCATATAAGAACTGTTTGGGGATAAGAAAACAGTAAAAAGAAGAAAACAAAGGAATTCAAACTTACCAAACAACTTTTTGTTCAAACATTCATCAATCGTGTGATGCTTGCAGCCGAATATCACTCCGGCGAGCTCACTCTTCCGCAAGTTCCGAGTCGTCACTATCCGTTTAGAGACTTGAGTACTCCCCTGCCCCTGCCCCTGCCCGTATCCGGCTGCCTTCTTTCCACCGGTCATCCTATAGCCATTTTTTCACACACAATCACAATCAGAGGTTTTTCAACGCAGAATACAGAGAAATCGAACAGATGAAGGTAGAAAATGACTTGAGGAAAGAGGACTAAAAGAGGAAAAGGATCCTCCGATTTTCGTACGGATCGCTAGATTTTTCCCCCCCTCGGTAAAGAAACCACACAATCTCTCTGTTTCTCTTCCAAACGAAGAGCAGAGGCAAAAACAAAAAATGAAGAAGAAACGATTTGATGATCACGCACCAGCTTTTCCACAGAAGAAATAATGGTGAAATGCAAGATGAACTGAAGAGGAAGAGCTAGGTGATAGAGTTAGCTACCTGATCAAGGATCGAGAAAGAAGACAATGTGGAGGTTCAGGAGGCTCGCAATGGCGGAAATCAGCCCGTTTCTGTGGAGAAAATTAGGGTTCCAAAAAGAGGTTCGGTGCTCAACGAGCAGACTCAGCGAGAAAGAGGTAGTTACTACTACTGGGAGGAGTGGGAGAAGTGCTGGGGGAGAAAAAGGAGAGAAGAGAGTGGGAGAGAAGGAGAAGCGCCAAAGATGGCAAAATAGCCAAATATACCTACTGACTGGCCTCCCTTTTTGCTTAATTGCCCCACTGATCAGTCTAATCAGAAAGCGGGAAGCTTTTCTCTCTTTTTAATGGTGCGATTAAATGACATGAAATGACTGAATCACCCTCCGAATTTGTACAGTTTGGTCGTTTCTGATTGGCTTGGGAGAAATGCGGAATCCAGTTTTCCCTGTTTCCGCACGTCACCATGGATCGCGCTGTGCATGATTTTATGGCCCAGTACTCAGTATGCCTGACGGCCTACATCCTATGTTACCCATTTGCCCCTGTGTTGTATTGTAATTACATAGCGAAATTTGGTTTTTTTCGGGCACCATGGCGGGGTAACTTTGTAATTTGGTGTTCGGAATATTGTGTGAAAAATACATACACTGCCCGTGGTCCGTATCCCAACGAATTTTGTCCTTTGTTTTTTTTTCCGCTCGCTAAAAATGTCATTTACGAAGGAGCAATTTGAAGCTCAACCAATTTTTGCCATTAACAAGTAGTTGCAGTTATTACAAGCTTAGATTGCATTCATCAAAATTTTGCCATTAACAGGCTGAAATACAAATACCATGACAATAGTACTTGACCCACAGTGATTTGCTACATCTATACTGGGTTAGCTACTTCAAGAAATCATAGTTATCTTTTTCATTTTGAAATCACAGCATCACACTTCATGCCCTTAAATCATGTCTACTTAACATGCATATCCCATTGCGAGTAGGTGTAATGAAGATGTTGCACGGTAGTCCGATATTCTACCGATCACTTATTAATTATATGGAACTTTTTATCCTCAAAATTGCTCCTTAAAAAAAATTGTTCTCCGACTGTCTCAAAAGTCCTTCATGAATCTACGAAGCGAGAATGTTCTAAGACGCATGGGGTTGAGGTAACCTTTCACTGGTGCCTGAGGATAACCATAACTGGAATGAGTGCATGTGTTCTTTCTTTCATAAAGTATTGGCTTTGTGGCGCTCCACAAAATCGTTGAGATAGCACCTCAATATAATAGTTTGTAAAAGGCACACGACTGTAGGGGCATAGGCTTGACCTGCACTAACCCACCTCTATTCCTGAGGGTCCGACTGAGTCATTTTGTCTACATGGTCAGTTTAGGATAGGGTTTGATCCTGTTGGGTAGGGTCGGGTCAACTTAGGGGTAGGTCACTTCTTGACATTGTGATCCATATCAACAAGTGATATTAAATTGACAAAATACACTTGCATAGCCATAGTTTTGCACATTGTGACAATTATAGCCAACTTTTAAAAAATACACTAAAATAGCCATTTCGTTCATAAATTTAAAGAAATTATCAAGGATGACTTGACTAACGATTTTTGGTGACATGCCATTTAAATAAAAAGACAATGCTAGGTGGAAATGGTTATTTTCTTACTGTAATTAGATAAAAACAAATAAATAAATAAATAAATAAAAACTCTGTTTTCCTCGCCAAACCCTCCCCTTCCCCTGTTTTTTTATTGCTCGTTTCTTCCTCTCCGCCGTCATCACCGGCGACCTTGAAAGATCAGGAGGAGCGGAGTAGAGCGGCAACATGATCTGATTCTCTCGCTATCTGTTATTGCCGGTGACATGGATATGGCTCTCTCGCCCTATACTTCTTCTATTTCTTCATCTGAAGCCATGACTGGTAGCTTCCCGAGGTTATTCGAGAGCTTCCTAGTCCATTCGACAGCCATCAGAAACCACAAAGAGGAGATGAAAAAGTCATCATATTGGGCTTCATCGCCAGCTTCATGAAACCTTGAAACCTCTGAGGAGCCGAGAACTCTTCGCACTTTCTTTCCCCCTCCCTCATCGGCGCTACTTTTCTTAGCTCCTGAATCTCATCCTCCAAAGCCTTTTCCTTCATTTTACCTCCCACAACAAGATCTGGTATAGATAAGGAGATCTAGTGTATACCCATCTTCTTTTGCTAAACAACAACAAAAACAACAAAAATTACAGATCTGGAAAGAGTTACAAAGATTGAACATCGATAGTAGCTGCAAATCGTCACCCACCAACAGCAACAACAGCCAATCCAGACAAACTCAGAGGAGGTCTATTTAATTTCTAGATTTCTACTTCTCCGTCGTCTCTCTTCCACTCTATAGATATGTTGGGAAGTTGTGGGCTTCTTACGGCGTAGTCCACTTTCTAGGTCCCGTTTTAAAATCGAAAAGTAGAAACTCAAATTCGTCGGTGGTGTAGTAAACTCCATATCTGAGTTCTAATGACGGTGACCGATCTGTGGGATTATTATAAGACTAGAGGGAGGGAGAATGAAGGTGATGCGACCCCGCTCACCCCTTATGGCGTTATTCGGGCTCAAATAATCTCTTCACATGGACCATGGGCCAATAGACGAATTAAGAGGTTCAAAGAGATCTTGGGAGTTCAAAGAGATCGTGGGAGCATTCAAGATGGTTGAAAATGGCACTCTAAGCAAGGCCTACGAGTTTGTTGATGTGAAATCGATTGGGAGAACATATAATTCTCGTGGTCCGAAGATAAAGGCTCGAATACAACGATATAAGGATCAACTGTGAGCATTCTTAATGGATAAAATGGAGAATGCATTAAGGATCCGACCTACAACATTTCTTGGAGCCCAAAACATCCATCCTTCCTGCCCAAGTCGTCCAAATGTAAAAAGGACAAGGAAAGAGATTGCTCAACCACTAAGGAGCTTCCTTAAGCATTAAAAACATGTTTGGAGATTACTTAGCTGCTAAGGAGCTTCCTTTGGTTATAAAAACGAGTTATAGTCCTTATTTAAGTAGTATTATGTTTCCTAGTTAGTTTGGGATTTGTTTTTCTATTCCTTTTAGGTTAGTTTTATGTTTTTGTGACGCAGTTGTGGGTGAATCTTGAAAGTGACACAATTATTGAACTGCAAATGTGATATCTGGTCTGGTGTTGTTGAGATACTGAAGTTGACCCAGTAAATGCTTAAAATTGTTGATAATAAGGTTCACCTTCTGAAAGGAGTCTTTGCTGGCTTGCACTCATCAAAACCTGCCTCCTTCAACAGTTCAATACAATACTTCCTTTGAGAGACATGGATTCCTGCTCCTGTTCTGTTTATTTCCAACCCAAGAAAAAGCTCAACTCTCCCAAGTCTTTCATGTTGAACATTGACCCTAACAATTTCTTTACAGAAGTCACTGCCGCATGGCTGGAACTGCCAATAACAATGTCATCAACGTAAACAATCACCACAACCAGAATGCATGCAATCTCAGTTAAGAAAATAGAGTAATTTGCCTTTGATTGCCTGAAGTCATTGGCAAGCAAAGATTCTGTCAACTTAGCATACCCCATCATGCTTGCCTGTTTCAAACCATATAGTGATTTCTTGAGCTTGCACAGCTCTTAAACCTTCTGGTAACTCCATGTAGACATCTTCTTCTAAATCACCATTAAGGAAAGCATTGTTGACATCCATTTGGTGTAGATGCCAGTTCTGGATTGATGCAATTGCTAGCAACATCTTTACAGAAGTCAACTTGGCAATCGGTGAAAAAGTGTCACAGACTCACAGTAATCAATGCCATATTTGAGTGTAACCTTTGGCTACAACTCTGGCCTTCAACCTTTCTATGGCACCATCGGGTAGGAATTTTAATTTGTACACCCACTTGTTACCAATAGGTTTAACCCCCTCTAGCAAGTCGGTAATTTCCCAAGTATTGTCTCATAAAGTGCTTTGATTTCATCTGTCATGGCTACATTCCATCGTGGGTCACGAGCTGCTTCAACATAGGTAGTAGGCTCAACACCAACAGCAATGGCAAGAGCAAAATATTGTTGTTGTGGTGTAAGCTGTAGAAGATCAAATGGTATAGATGTGGGAGAATTACTGACTTGAGAGCTACCAACATAGAAACCATCATATTTCTTTGGAAACACAATTTTCCTTGTGGACTTCCTAATGGGCTCTACTGGTGTAGGTGGAGAAGCTGAAAGTGGAGGAGGAGATGAAGATTGGGAAGGAGATGTAGCAGGAGATGAGATGGGAGAAACATGGGTTGGTGTAACAGGTGAGAAGAAATGTCTGCTAACTCAGGCTCAACAAAGGGAAGAGGTTATGAACAAGTAGATACCTCTAGACAGAAAAAAGATATGGTAGCTGAAGGGAGATCAGGGGAACTCGCAACATCTCCAGAATCCGGTGAGGAATTGAGATGCTTGAAAGGCAAAACATTTTCATAAACACACAACATCCCTATTAACAAACACCCTTTTTGTGTTTATGTCCAGAGTTTAAATCCTTTTATACCAACTGGTAGACCAAGAAAAACACATTGATTAGCTCTAGGATCAAATTTTTGTTTATGACCTTCTACAACTGTGGCATAAGCCAAACATCCAAATACCCTTAAACTCATAAAGTCAGGAGGCACCTTATGTAACATCGCAAAAGGTGTTTTGTGATTCAGGATAGGGGTAGGTGTTCTGTTTATGAGATAGATTACATGAAGAACAAAGTCACTCCAATAACAAACACAAAGGTAAGCCAGACTGAAATTTAAGGGATCTTGCCACATTTAAAAGGTGCTGGTGTTTTCTTTCGACCCTACCATTCTGCTGAGCTGTGCAAACACAGCTCATTTCATGAATAATGCCATGAGTGTTATAAAAACTCAGGCATATGAAACTCTTTACCCTGATCAGAATGAATGGTTTTAATTTTGGCATCAAACTAGGTATGCACCATATGCATGGTGCAGAAGGACTGCAACACTTATCTGGCTTTTGCCTTTGATTTTAATAGAAAAACCCGGACTGCTCTACTATGGTCATCCACAACTGTGAGAAAATAGGAAAAACCATCTCTTGAAATTGTACTAAGTGGCCCCCAAATGTCAGTGTGTATAAGATAAACAAATCTTAGAAGAAACAAAAGTGCTAAGAGGAAAATGAAGCCTCTTTTGTTTAGCCAAATGACAAATCTCACATTGCTGAGTCAAAGGTAAAATAACATCGTTACAAATTTGTTTAATGTCTTTCGTTCTAGATAAGGATGGGTGGCCTACTCTGGCATGCCAGATATTGAAATCCTGACTCTGAAAATTGTATACTCCTGCTGCAAAACTCTGGAAAGCAAACTCTTGACCCTTGGACTCTGTAAACAGGTAAAGACCTCTATCCATTTGGGCTAAACCAATCCTCCTCCAAGATAAGGACTTGAATGACACAAAAATTGGATTTAATTACTAATGAGACATGATGATTTTTGTAAGTTTACTTACAGAAACCTAGTTGTAAGTAAAGGAAGGAGCAAAGAGAACTTGAGTAAGAAAGAGCCCACAAGGTAGAGTTATGATTCCAATGTGTGTAGCGTGTACTTTCTGTCCATTTGGAAAACTAACGAAAACCTTATCAATAGGTTTGCTTTTAAGAAAGGAACTCTTATCACACGGTGATGTGATCTGTGGCACCTGCATCTAAAATCCAAACCTTCCTATGGAGGAATTCAGTATCGGGAGATAAAAGCAAGATTACCTAAAGAACTTGCAGCAAAATGGGGAATTGAGTTGGATGACTTGGAAGCCATATGAGTTCCTAGCTGATTGGGAGCTGGAGTCCTCATCACAACTGCTGCATTGTGCTGCATATGAGATGAACTGGGTGGTGAAGGGGACTTTATTAACATGGCTCTCAATTTTTCAAATTGATATGCTGTCAAGAGATTTGCCAAGTTCAAATCCCCCTCTGGTCGTCCAACAAAACTGGAACTCAAACCCTCAACATCACTGCATGGCTTTCCACAGAACCATCAAATTGAGTACCCTCTTCTCTTGACTGCTTGTTCTTCAGCCTGTAACACTCCTGGATGGTGTGATTCTCTTTCTTACAATACCTACACCACTTTTTCCCTTCCGTTGTGTAGTCTCTTGGATTCTTGTTTCCCTTGCCCTTTTGGCTGTCTAGACTGATTCCCAGCTACAAGTAGAGCAATATACTCAACTCTTCCTCTATTTTTATTCAGTCCCTTCATTTGTCATTCAAGTTGAACCATCTGCTGAAAAACATATTCAATGCTAGGGAGCTGTGCATTCATAAGAACCGGAGTTCTAGGTGATTGGTATGAGTCATTGCGTCCTTGAACAAACTTGATGATCAAATCTTGTTCATGATATTTCTGAATGGTATAAAAGGGGCTATTGGCACAAGCACAACAAGCTATTGGTCTATACATGTGATACTCTTGCCACTTTGTAGTCAGGGCTGTATAGTATTGTGTTACTGATGGATCTCCTTGAATAAGCTTAGAGATATGTTCTTTCAGCTCATAAACCCGGATATTGTCAGCTTGGCTAAACCTGTCCTTGCGATTATCATATACATCCTTAGCTACCTTATAGGGCACTACAGTGTTTGCAATGTCATCCGAAATAGAATTATAGATCAAGCATCTCACTGTGCTATCGCATTTATGCCAAGATGGCCACATATGGTCACCCACTTCTGGTACAGGTATCATTCCATTCACAAACTGCAATTTGTTCTTAGTGGTAAGGGCCAATTCCATTACCTGACTCCATAAGTTATAATTCTTATATGTGAGCTTCATCGTGATGATGGTGGTCAATCCTCCGTGATGAGCTGGAAGATAGTAGGGATTGAGATACGAATCTTCGTATCTAGGCACCATTGTCTGTTCAGATGTGCAATTTTGATGCTGTGTGTTGTTGTAGCTGAAAGTCGTCTCATTCGCCTCGGTTCCGCTGGATCCATCTTCCCCAATCATTGTAGGGTTTTAGAATGGCTAGACGAGAGTGTTTAGAAGAAAAGAAGAATTGAGATATGAAATTTCGAGTCAACCAGGCTTTGATACCATGTGGTGAACTAACCACTTGGTCCCAATAACTCGAGTTGTTGGAAAAGAGATAGTTAAACCTTTTAATCTCTTACACTAACGGTCGTAGGCTCTGATATCATAAGAAGAAAATAAAATGGCTAGGGTTTTGGTGAAGAGATCTCAAAACTTGAGTTCTTCTTTTCTGCATTTCCCATATATATGTATCGAGCTTGCATTAAGAAACTAAACAACGACTACTAAACAGTACTAAGAAACTAACAAATCAAAGCAGCTAGTAATGACAAAACACGTGTCATGTCTTAACTAATTACACTGTTTAAAGGCTCTGTCTCTATATGTCGACGACCAAGGGAAACAGTGGCGTTCTGAGTCAACAGTTAGTTAAATCCACAACGTCACCATTTTGGTTGTTTATATTTACTTCAATGGTCTCTGATTGTCAATAGCTTCCTTTCACATCAGCAACAACCTGTCACTTCATCAATTGATCACATTGTTGCTGCAACATCAAGCTTGTTCTTCTCCTCCAATAAAGAAGGCAAAAAATTTGATTAAGGCAACCGGTTGGAGAGAGCATCTTTAGCTTTTTTTGGTTATAATCATTTGTAGAGAGGAAGAAGAAGAATACAACCCCGCAAATTATATTTTAGTTTTTTTTAATTAAAATATGTGGTGGCATCCAAGTGTTATGACATGCCTAGTTGGAGATGACATGTGATATGAGGCTGCATCCACATCAGCATCAAATTAACATTATGGACGGAACCAGTAACGGTGGTAAACTTTTTAACGAAAATGGCTAAATTTGTCTTATTAGTTTCAAAAGTGTGGCTATATTTGTGTATTTTTCAAAAATTGGTTGTCATTGTCACAAACTGCATTCTTATGGCTACCAAGGTGTATTTTGCCTATTAAATTCCTCATACCAACACATTACACTTGTTTGTAAAGTTTATGATATGATCCCAAATTGCCCACCATTCACGTCACAATTACTTGACAAAGAAGCTATCGGAGTTGGGAAGAAGAAAGGTTGTTTTCCAAGGCCTCAAAGTTGCTACCTCAAAACTGGAAAACTGCCAGAAAATGGCTAAGGCAGAAAACTGTTTTGTGAAGCCTACTTTGGAGCTCAATTCAAGGAGCATGGAGGGGATTCAAGTGAAAGGGCTTCCACAACATGAAACTAGGTATGTTTGTGAACAAAGGGAAGGAATTAGATGAAAGATCAGAGTTCTGGAAGGCCTCGAACGAAAGACATGAAGTTAGTACGAAAGCTGCTTTTGGACTGTTTGCTGGCAGCTTACTTGTGCTTGAAGAAAGAGAGTTTAAACCCGAATTTTGTGTCCTTTTTGTGTAGACCTTCACCTTAATTGTTGCCTAGTTCTATTAGGATTGTATTAGGTTTTATTTTCCTTTAAATACCGTTCTATTTACATTGTAAAATAGAAGACTTTGATTAATCGAATTGAGAACCTTTTGGTTTTTGTGCAAGTTGCAACTTGTGTTGAGTTTGGTGGATTCCAAGCTCGTGAGCTCTTGTATCGATTGAATAATCACTTTAATTGCAGTCGGGCATCTATCTCTTAATCCAATTGAGGGTTCACCAGGTGTGGAATCGTCCTTTTGGTTCCGTTTTATCCAAGTTCGTATTAAGAACGCTTCGTTCTTGATTCGAGCTCAATCAATTCTTCGATTGAGTCGTTAGCTCCGTGACTTTGATAATATACAACCCCAGGGGCATATCAAGTGGCATCAGAGCCTTAGGTTCAAATTAGTGGCGAGGAAGAATTGAAAGGGTTGTGTTCTCGTGCAAATTCGGACGCAAAATAGAGGAAGCAAGGGTTCAAAAAAGGATGGAATTTGCAGAACAAGAAATGGCGGAGGAGTTAGCACAAACCATGGCCTTTACTCGTTGTTTAATCAAGGAAAAGATGTGCTTATTACTTGTTGATGGAGACAGGGAAACCAATTTGATTTCCACTAGGATCGTAAACGAATTGGGGCTGCAATCACATCCACACCCAGCTCCCTACAGCCTACAATTGTCGTACGAGAAGTATCCAAGCATCGTGTTTACACAAGTTTCTGTGGAGTTTTCAATTGGGAAATATAAGGATCATGTACTGTGCGACGTGGTTTATAATCTCCCTAGTGATATTATATTGGGACAACCTTGGTTCCATGATCGAACTTTCCAGTGGTTTAATAGAAGATGCAAGCAATTCCGATTGAAGCATCACAAAAGGCGTTTATTTTGAAACCGTTGGTTGCAGGAGAGGCTTTGGATGATTTGAAGGTGCTGCAACGTCTTCAAGAATAGTTTTAGGAGGCCTTGACTTCGAGGAATTCGTTGATGAGAAGGGAACCAGTCACGACACAAGTCGGAGCTGGCCGCCTCTGTTCTTCGCCGGTAAAACAGAGTCTGCATTCTGCAGACAAGTTCGACGATGTAAAGGACGAATCGAGCTAGCTGAGGCGTGCAAAAGTATTCTTCGATGGTATAGGAATGCCGACCAGTGAAACATCAGATTTAGAGATCCCTGAAGATGCTCGAATCGAGCCGTTGACGAAGACAACATCACCCTGCCAAACAACGACAAAACAGAGTGGCAACTTTGGCACTCCTACCGCCGACGACGAAGTGAAGCCGGCGCATGACGCGGCCAACAAAGCTTCCATGGAGGATGAAGGCATAGCGACGAGTCAAGGGGAAGCTACAATGCAGGCTAACGTCGGCCAAATCCCTCCGTCGACAAGCACTCCGATACTCTGCCATGTTTCCGCGAAACAGAGCAAGAGAGAGGGAGTATCGGGTGGAGCTCTCCAGTGCATTCCGACCCACTCCAATGAGACCTACACACTCCATTCTGCCTTAAGAAGCTCTCACCTCAACCAATTCGAAACGATTACTTCAATTTTACAGAATCAAAATCGCGTTCCAAAGCCTCTGGAAATGCACGAACAGGAAGGAAAATCCACTGAATTGGTTGGGCGGATGGAGGCAGATTCGACCCCAAAAATCATTGCAGAATCGTTCAAGGAGATGCAAGTAATGTGTGGGATCCATCAATTCGAGTCGGTGATGCTTGAACACGAAACACCCAAATCCGAATTGAAGAATCTGGGTGTCAAATTTTTGAATTCGGCCGACGGCGGGAAGAGGAAATTCGTCGATTCGACGGGAATGGTGATGCTTCGAGGCCGGGAAAGGGTCCAGAGCTTCAATTGGAAGCCTGGAGAAGATCGTAGAGTCATTGAATTGGATTGGGAATGCTTCAATTCGAAAACCCTAATTTGTTCAAAGGAGTTTGTGTGCAAAGAAGAGCTCCGACGACGAGCTGACTATTTCGATCCCTTTCCGGTGCAATTGATTGGGGGGAAAGGATTTGTTCAGGCCCAGGAAGAGTTCCCAACCGCACTGCAAGCTTCAAAGGTGTTTGTTACAAACAAAGAAGTTCCACAAGGGAATTAGGGATTGAGAAGAGAAGAAATTAGGGATTTGAGAGAGATTGGGGAAGAACAAGAGATAGAGAGAATTGGGAATTTAGGGATTTAGGTTGAAATATTGATTATTGACTAATCTGCAGAACAATGTTTCCTCCTCTTAAATACTAAACAGAATAATGGAAAATAACAAAATTGCCACCCCTCACCCAACCGGCCCAACCCGCCAGTTTCCAACATCCTCCCCCTCTTCAAGCCCGACCTTGCCCTCAAGGTCGAAGTTCTGGAACTTCTGCTGCAACTCGCTGGTCTCCTCCTGATGACTCGATATTTGCACATGTTTTCCCCTTTGTTTCTTGATCGTTTAAGCTTGCATTGTCGCTTCTTTGTCCTATTTTATGCTAGCTTGTGTTACTTTGTCACATTTCAGGTCCTAGCATGTAAATTGAAGCATAGGCGCAAGTTTGAAGTCAATCGGAGATCATTCAGCAATTCGGGAGAAGAAACACGAGCATGGCCTAGGAATAATGGACTTCTACCTCATATTATGGGCAAATAATCATGGAATTTTGTCATGAAAAGAAAGAGGACGAGACTACGAGCGTCTGGGATCAAATGGCGACTAATTCGGAGTCCGGACGAGGGAGAAACGAAGCATTAAACAGAGGTTGAGCAAGCCACACGGGCACGACCCACACAGCCGTGTGAAATGGGTAAACGTCCATGCCGGGATCTGTGTAAACACGGGCACAAAATTCCATGATTATTTGTCCATAATATGAAGTAGAAGTCCATTATTCCTCAGGTCATGCTCGTGTTTCTTCTCCCGAATCGCCAAATGATCTCCGATTGACTTGAAACTTACGCCTATGCTTCAATTCACATGCTAGGATCTGAAATGTGACAAAGGAACACAACCTAGCGTAAAATAGTCCAAGAAAGCAGAAACTCAAGCCAAAATGATCAAGAAACGAGGGTGCAAACATGTGTGAATCCGATTTTATCAAACTCCCCCACACTTAACCGTTTGCTTGTCCCCAAGCAAACCAAGTCAGACACAAGGTAAGCTCACAATTTCAATCATACCAACATTGGGGACAAATCATATAGGCACAAAACATGGGAATCACACCGGCTTTCAAACATCAACACATGAACAACTGTAACCGCAACCTGGACAACCACCACAGAGGACATTCGAGTGCAGCAAAATCGAGTAAAGGAGGAGTCTCCCTTCTGTTCATCAATCAACATAGACTTGACTCAACCACTTACTCAAGACAGTCACCTCATGCACAAAACTCAAGATATCAGAATAGAGACCGAGCAATCTAGGTCCTCACCGGGGTACAAGAGTATAGAGAATATGAGAAAATGAATCGCTCACTCTCGACCAGTGGGGTCAGGACAATATGAGAAAATGTGCATGCTTATTCTCTCAATCCCTAACATCTCTTCACCATGACGGCAGCCTCTAAATGCTAGAGTTCACATCCGGAGGTCTTAGACACAGGTTCAGATGACTGGCTAGGGTCTTGGACATGGGGAAAAGGCCTTTTAGGTGGTGGAAGTATTCGTAGCACAAGGTTCCACAATTCCAAACCCAACACAATCACAGTCAATCAAACCACTTACTTTCTTTCTGCCATTCTGCATTACTCAAATTCTTACGAGCACACGAGCGAAGGAGGTTATATAAATGTCAGCATTTCCAAGCCAGACTGCTAAGAAACACTACTTAATGGGCACTATTCATATTTTCGGTAGTGGCTTCCTTTTGCATTCATTTTTTTTTCTTTCATTCTTTTTTTCATTCCTTAAGAGAACCACCACCTCTGCACGTATTTCAAACATATGCCCAAATTTTAAGCACTACCTCCAACCCTCACATTATATTTAACAGAAACAGCAGAGAACATGTAAAAACCACTCTGTGGAACCTTCTAAAAGATGCAAAAGGGCGATTTTTCATTGTAGACTGAAAGAAAGGATAACACACGGCTCAAAGGGGCTGACTAAAGGATATGACACATCAGGACAGTCAATTTGGTCGTGGGCTAATCCTATGCCTCCATCATCTTAGCTAATGACAACGTGAATGCTACATGATAACGATGTAATTGCACGTATTTTTACGCCCCTAGTTCTTATCCGTTTGAGGGGCATAGTCGTGTATTTTTGGCCTATTTTACGCCGGGTTGTGCTATTTTGTCATATTTCAGGTCCCAGGCATCAAAGGAAAGGCTAAGCACGAGTTTCGGGGCGTTCGGAAGTCATTTCGTCAAGCTGGAGCCAAAACACGGGCACACCTAAAACAGAACACGACCGTGTTCTGTGGCCGTGCTTTTACTGCCGAGAGCTAATTGAGTTTGGCAAATTCAAGCTGAAAACACGGGCTGAAAGCACGGGCGTGTTCTCCCAAAGCACGGCCGTGTTTTCACCAACACAATGGCCGTGTAATTAACCCTAGCCAAAGCACGGGCGGGCTGAGGCAAAGCACGGGCGTGCCCTCGACCGTGCTTTGGCCTCTGATGCCTTTTTAAGCAGATTTTCAGCCAAAGAGAAGGGGATTCGAGTTTTTGAGAGAGAGAACGATTCCTAGAGAGAGAAAGCGACGAACAAGAGTCTCCAAGTGCCCTAGATTGATCTTCAACACCATTGGAGGCCAGTTTGAGCTTGGAGAAGTGCCGATCAACGTCCAGAAGCCGGAATCCATCCTTCACAGTATGAATTCCGCGTCTGATTCTGCTTTTGCTTCTTTCTCCATGGAGTAGTTCTCCCATTCATCTGGGTATGGAGAACCATAGATTTGTATATTAGGCTTTGATTGTATGAACCCAAGTACTGATTCTATGATTTGATTATATTCGATTGAGGTTTGAATGATTGAATGACTTGAATCCTGATCAAATTCCTGTTGTTTCTGCTTTGACCTAGAATGAGAATATCTGCCTAGGTTGATAGAGTATCCTTGATTGAAGGTAGGGAGTTGGTGACTTTAGTCGAGGAGCCAACTCACTGTTCTGTACCGGATTCACTCCGGTAGTGAAGGTTTTGTTCTTAGGGCCTCAATCTGTTTACTCTGGTGGAGGTTAGTCGCCCTCTAGAGACTCAGATTGAGAGGGTCTGAAGACCTATAGTCGAGACTTCAGGCTGTTTAAGAACCTTCCGCAGTATAACTGTCATAGAAACTGAACTTGGTAATTACAATCCGGCTTAACTGCAGTCTAGGGGAAACCATATCCGGGTGACCTCTCTTAACCTGAATACAACAGTTTACTTGCTTTGTTAGTTTGATAGTTTAGACTTGCATTCCAGTTTCATTGCTAGATAACAAGAATTCACTGAGTAGTCATCAGATCTAGGACCCGGGTTGACATATAAACCTAACCCGCTATACTACGCTTTAGGAAGTGGTTTCACTTGGCCAATTCCTAGGGTGACAGTAGAAGTGAGTCAAGTTTTTGGCACCGTTGCCGGGGACGGCTAGGTTGTTGAAGAAAAGTGATTTCTGTTGATTTAGCTTTTCTTTTCGCTTTGTTTGCTTTGTCCCACTTGTGCCTTCACGGATTTGCTTGCTTGAGTGTGTGCAGGTAGTGCATGACCCGTAGCCAGTCGGGAGGTTTACTGCCGTTGAATCCAGAGATTGACCGCACCTATCGCCAACTCAGGAGACAACAGCGAGCTAGACTGGCTACGGAAGAGTGCATAGACGGCCACCTGAGCAGCGATTCTGAGGAAGAGTACAACATGGACGGAGATTACAATCAACACCAGGGGAATCCTCAGCAGTCTCCCCCGGTGAATCAGGTCCTGGGGAACAACCCCATACCCTAGGATCATGGGGTTCATCATCCACCGCCGCCGGGTCCCACCTTGGAGTACTACTACACTCCACGGATTGCTGACATCCGCCCGGTCATCCTCTACCCGCCTATCCCAGCAAATAACTTCGAGATCAAGCCATGCTGGATTCAGCTCATTACGTCCTCTATCCAGTTCCATGGCTTGAAGGATGAGGAGGCCAAGGTGCATCTTTCCCGTTTTCTGCAGCTGACGAACGGGTTCAAGCTGAATGGTGTCCCTGATGATGCAATCCGCCTTCATCTCTTCCCCCATTCTCTGGCGGGGAATGCTAAGAAGTGGTTGGAGACCCAGCCCCCATTGTCCATCACCTCTTGGGATGATCTGGCTGACAAATTCGTGCACAGGTACTATCCGGCATCGAAGACTACAGAGATCCAGCGGGAGATCACTCACTTCCGCCAAGAGCCAGATGAGTCACTTCGTGATGCTTGGGAGCGGTACATGGGCTATTTCTGGCAGTGTCCCCATCATGGCTTCAGTGATGCATTCACAGTGGGGAACTTCTACAATGCCCTCTCTCCAGGTAGCCAGAGCGTGATTGAGTCTCTATGCCCAGGAGGGGATATTCTTACTAAGACTCCACCCGAGCTGAACCAGATGATCAGTACTTTGGCTGCTAGAGATCATTCTTGGGGACAAGGTAGCCGAGGCAGGTAGCTGAGCTAGTGCAGACATTGAAGCAGCCCAACAGTCTTATTCCGGGCAGAGGTTTGGCTACACCTCCAGTAGCTCAATGTCAGTGGTGCGAGAGCTCCAATCACCTAGTGGAGGACTGCCAGGCTATGAGGGAGTCTACCACTCCCCAAGAGCAGTTGGACTTCATCGCCAATGCTCGGCGTCTCGACCCTACAGCAGCACATATAATGAGGGGTGGCGCCAGCATCCCAACTTCGCCTGGAGCAGCAACACCACTAAACCACCTGGTTTCCCAGCACCAGCTGGTGGCTTTCAGCAGAGGCAGCCCTTCCAGGCTCGACAGGGGCCAGCCCCACAGCAGTAGCCCTACCAGCCTCGGCAGGGGCAACCATTCCAGCAGCCCCAGCGCCAGTTTGCCGAGCCAGCAGCAGCTCTTGCCCCAGATGATCGGATGACGAAGCTGGAAAACATTCTAGCTTCATTCATGACTAGCACTCAGGCAGCTATCACGTCACTGGAGGCAGGTCAGAGGAACCAAGGTGCCATCTTGCAAGATCTGCAGCACCAGGTGGGTATCTTGGCCTGCCAAAACACTACCAGGGCACCGGGGACTCTGCCTGCCACCATTATCCCAAATCCTCGGGATCCTCACCAGCTCCAGCAGCTGGATGCCATTTTTACCAGGAGCGGTAAGACCATATCTGCTGATCCTGTCCCGGCCAGACAGGAGGAACCACTACATGCTTCAGCACTTCCAGCCGACGATGCATAAGTGCGGGTGGAGAAGGAAGCCCCTGCTCCCAAGCCACAACCAGTGGTTGAGGAGCATGTACCCCAGCTTCCCTTCCCCACTCGCCTACACAAAGACAAGCTGGAGACTGAGTTTGCCAAGTTTATGGCAATGTTGAAGCAGCTCAACATCAGCATACCGTTCGTGGAGGCACTGTCGAAGATGCCCAAGTATGCCAAGTTCATGAAAGACCTCACCAACAAGAAGAAACTTGGGGATCTCTTGACAGTGTTGCTGAGCGAGGAGTGTTCTGCTATCCTGCAGAACAAGCTGCCCGAAAAGCGCAAGGATCCAGGGAGTTTTACTATCCCTCTTACTATTGGCAGCATGCATGTAGGCAAGTCCTTGGCGGACCTAGGCGCTATCATAAATGTCATGCCATATAAGTTGTATAAAAAGCTAGACCTAGGTGAACTTAGCCCTACTAGGATGAGCATTCAGCTAGCTGATCGTTCCATTGTGGATCCTAGGGGGATCATAGAGGATCTGCTTGTTAAAGTAGGTGCATTCAAATATCCTGTTGATTTTGTTATTCTTTATATACATGAGGATGTGGATGTGCCTTTGATTCTGGGTAGACCATTTCTTGCCACCGCCAAGGCACTTATTGATGTGCATGATGGTAAACTGATCCTGCGTGCTGGGAATGAACATGCTACTTTCTCTGTGACTGAATTTGATCACTGTGCTATGATTGTTGTCACTCCTGTGCATGCCATTTCTGATCAGGTACACGAGCCTGTCGTGTATCCTTCTGCTCCTCTCATTTTGCAGGACCCTCCTATCATTCCTTCGCCGCCACTCCATCCAGTCTCGCCTCCGAACAAAAAGATCAAGGAGGAGTGGCGGCCGAAGAAGCAGGTTGCTAAGCCTGCACGGAAGAAGAGTGGAGACCACTATGAGCTGGTCCCACCGCCTGCACCACGACCACCCTGGCCGTCCGGGTACTCACTCTCCTGCATCTTGCCGGATGGGCAGGTCGAGCTGACCGATGATGGTGGTCGCATCCGTCGGGTGCATGGCCACAACCTGAAGCTGTACCTCAAGAGCGACGTGGATCCGCTCTTGGAGGCACCTGTTCCTGCACCTCCCTGAGTATCCACCATGGGCGTCCAGCTAAAAGACGGTAAAGAAGCGCTTGTGGGGAGGCAACCCCACCACGGTTTGACTTTCTTTCTTGTGTTTTGAGTCGGATTGTAAACCAGTTTGGTTTTGGTTTGTTTTCTTTTGTTTTGGATGATGTCTTATTGGGCTGACATTGGACCTAACATATTGTGCTTGAGCTCTTTGGTTTCCTTTGGCTGTGCTTGTCTTGACTGGTCCTCTCTCCAGTCCGCTTCACTCCGACTGGTCCGCTTCCAGTCCCCTGCAGTCCGTGCATACCGGTAACATTGTTTCCCTTTCCTTTCCCTTCCCTCTTCTCCATTGAGGGCAATGTCGATCTTAAGTGTGGGGGGGGGGGGTGTTTATCTTTGACTGCATTAGATCTGTTTGTGTGCTTGGAGCCTAGTCCACTGTCCAAATTTTTAAATTTGAGGGCTCCAAGTACGTGTTCCTTGTAATTGCCTGCTCAGAATGCTTTGAATTGACAGTCTTTATAGTAATATGCAACCTAGGGAGGTAGTGTAGCACTATGGAGGATGTTGATGCATTTAAGAAGTCTCATTTCTTCTTCATATTGTGTTGGTTGATTGAGTGAATTAGTGATCTTAGGACCCTTGAATTGTGTGGTGTTGTGGACTCTCTACCTGTCATGGACTCTTGTTTCATGTTTTGAGTTTAACAGGTGCTCGAAAATGTGCTTCAAAATAACGTCTCCCGTGCGAATAGGGCGAAAGTGTGTAAGGGGAGACGGGAATCCATTCCCAATTTCCACCTACTACCTCCAGCCCCCTTACATGTCTTTCCCCCACACGAGGCTCGAGACATCCGCTCCTGGCATGGCCGGTAAGAGCAGGTTGGGACCCTTGAAAAAAAAAACAGAAAACAAGCAAAACAGAAAGAAAAGGGGTTCCAACCATCTTCAAGAAGAAAATAGAGCACCTTGAAAAATGTGAGTCCATGATCCTTTGTTGTTGAGAATCTCTTCATCCACAATTCATTTGTCCTCTGTTCACTATTTGCCATGATGCCATCTCGATACTAGTGCTCTCGCCGAAGAAGCTATGAGATGACTTGTGCGTCGGTTGACCTCGTAAGCTGCTAAATGATCTAGGAAGTCCTCTACCTACGATCTGGGTTGTTTGTTGCTATAGAGGTCTGGAGAGTTGCATTGGTTTGAGTTAGGTTTGCTTAGGGACAAGCAAACGGTTAAGTGTGGGGGAATTTGATAACGATGTAATTGCACGTATTTTTACACCCCTAGTTCTTATCCGTTTGAGGGGCATAGTCGTGTATTTTTGGCCTATTTTACGCCGGGTTATGCTATTTTGTCATATTTCAGGTCCCAGGCGTCAAAGGAAAGGCTAAGCACGAGTTTCGGGGCGTTCGGAAGTCATTTCGTCAAGCTGGAGCCAAAACACGGGCACACCTAAAACAGAACACGGCCGTGTTCTGTGGCCGTGCTTTTACTGCCGAGAGCTAATTGAGTTTGGCAAATTCAAGCTGAAAACACGGGCTGAAAGCACGGGCGTGTTCTCCCAAAGCACGGGCGTGTTCTCTCAAAGCACGGGCGTGTTCTCCCAAAGCACGGCCGTGTTTTCACCAACACAATGGCCGTGTAATTAACCCTAGCCAAAGCACGGGCGGGCTGAGGCAAAGCACGGCCGTGCCCTCGACCGTGCTTTGGCCTCTGATGCCTTTTTAAGCAGATTTTCATCCAAAGAGAAGGGGATTCAAGTTTTTGAGAGAGAGAGAGAACGATTCCTAGAGAGAGAAAGCGACGAACAAGAGTCTCCAAGTGCCCTAGATTGATCTTCAACACCATTGGAGGCCAGTTTGAGCTTGGAGAAGTGCCGATCAACGTCCAGAAGCCGGAATCCATCCTTCACAGTATGAATTCCGCGTCTGATTCTGCTTTTGCTTCTTTCTCCATGGAGTAGTTCTCCCATTCATCTGGGTATGGAGAACCCTAGATTTGTATGTTAGGCTTTGATTGTATGAACCCAAGTACTGATTCTATGATTTGATTATATTCGATTGAGGTTTGAATGATTGAATGACTTGAATCCTGATCAAATTCCTGTTGTTTCTGCTTTGACCTAGAATGAGAATATCTTCCTAGGTTGATAGAGTATCCTTGATTGAAGGTAGGGAGTTGGTGACTTTAGTCGAGGAGCCAACTCACTATTCTGTACCGGATTCACTCCGGTAGTGAAGGTTTTGTTCTTAGGGCCTCAATCTGTTTACTCCGGTGGAGGTTAGTCGCCCGCTAGAGACTCAGATTGAGAGGGTCTGAAGACCTTTAGTCGATACTTCAGGCTGTTTAAGAACCTTCTGCAGTATAACTGTCATAGAAACTGAACTTGGTAATTACAATCCGGCTTAACTGCAGTCTAGGGGGAACCATATCCGGGTGATCTCTCTTAACCTGTATGCTCTATCTCTCACATGGCTACCTATATGCTCTATCTCTCATTCTGATTCCCGGAACTAGATGCATAACCGACTGTCAAGAACAAGTGATCCATTCAAGTTACAATTGGTAAGCAAACAGTTGAAAAACTGAACCCTTACTCAATTCTACTGCACGTCTCAGTCATCATAATAGGCTGTCCTAGTCACAATCCAGTTGTCATGCATTAAGTCGAAAGCCATTCAATTCACCAATTAAAACATAGTGCCAATATGATCAAGCAAACAACAGTACTTGGAGCCCTCAAATCTCAAATTTGGACAGTGGACTAGACTCCAAGCACACAAACAGCCAAACATTCACCCGCATACATAATCAAACACCCCCCACACTTAAGCACGACATTGTCATCAATGGAGGAAAGATAAGGAGGGTAGAACAAATTTACCAGATCAAGGGTGAATGATGATGGACGGGTCAGGCGGTGCATTCCAGAAAGAGAGAGTAATCTGAACAAAAACACCACACAAAATCTCACAAAGGTTGAGTTATTGACTCTAAAATCAAATAACAAAACTGACTCAACCGAGAAGAAATAGAGAAAGAAATGCAAACCGACTGGTTGGGTTGCCTCCCAACAAGCGCTTCTTTCACATCGTGAGTCGGACGATGGCTCCTAAGTTTCGGTCCATGCTAGAACCTCCTTGAAGTTGAGGTTCTCGTCAATGAGGTGGAGTCTCAAGTCACGAGCATGTGGCATGGAAAAGAGACACTACAAATGGGTCCTTGCTAAGAAGTTCCTCGAAGTTTGGTGGGGATATTACTTGTATTATAGGGCCGGTGCAAGCCTCTTCCACCTCAACTTCATCCTCAGCCTAGACACCACTCGCTTCTTCAACCCCCCTTCCTTCTTCAAAATGTGGTCTCTCTCCTCGGAAAAGATCAAGAACTACCTCTTCTTTGCTTTCTTCCTCATCCTCCACAACTTCTTTCCGCACCCTTTCTCTCTCTTCTTCTTCCATAACTGATTGGAGAGAAAGTCGCCATGCAAGGTTCTCAATAAGTTCAGCTTGCATCTCCTCACTCGGGCCCAGCATGTCAGAGAGGAAATGGGGAAAGTTGTGATCTACCACCAGAGGATACACTTGATCATGATTATCACGGGAGCTTTCCTTTACAACTTCTGTGTGCTCCTCAACATCCTCATGATTGCCTTCTTCTTCCACCACGTCTACTTGTATGGCAGCATAAAGGTTGTCATGAGAAAACTGTGCACAAGCTTTCTCAATGACCTCTATGTGCTTCTTTATGCTCCGAAGGGTATCCTCTGTTTCACGGGGAAATGAGAAGTCAGTTTGGGCCATGGCCTGGATATGAGGATCCATCTCGGGAAAGGATCTCTCAGGTACTCGAGCAATCTGGTCCACGAGAAGCCTCAAGTGATAGTTTGGATCTGGCTGTGGAGTGTAGCATGGCTCTGCAGAATGGCCCGTGAAGGCCGCCATGGGTAACTCCAGCTCCGATGGCCCTTCTAGTTGTGGGAGAAATTCTTCTCGGTAATGAGGTTGTTCTTGATATGCCCAGGGGTCTGATTGTTCTACATAGTAAGGGGGTTGGTACTGGAACCTGAATCCATAGTCTTCTCCTCCTTGATTGCTGTAGGGAGTCTCGGGGTAATACCACTCGGATGGTGGTGGATACCCCCAATGGTTGGAGAAGCCATTAGGGTCCATGATTCAGATCTGCACCAACAAAACAAAAAAAACACCCAAGTGAAAAGCAAGGGCGAAAAAAAAACGCTAAAGTAACAAACTTCTGCCTTTCCTAATAATCTAGAAAGTCCCCGGCAACGGCGCCAAAAACTTGACACGCCAGAACACAACACCTCACAATGGCCAAGTGTAACCAATTAAAGGGACTGCAGTATAGTGGCACAAGTAATAAATATCGAATCCACGGGTCTCTAGAGTTACTATTACTCAGCTTCAGTTCATTATCTAGCAAACTAGATTAAGGATTGATTTACTAAACTACTCTACTAACTACTCTACTAATTACAAGTTGGGAACACACTTAGGTATGATTCCCCCTAGCTCCTCAATTAGGTCCAAGTTGCAATTACTTTTGGTTGGTCTACTGTTGATTAAACTGCGGAAGATCCTAAATTAGCTTGGAATCTCTTAAGCTGACCAAGCCCTCTTAGACAGAATACCCGGCAGGCGACTAGCCTTCACCGGGATAGACTGCTAAGACGATTCACACAGATCTCCACTATTTGAATGAATTCCAGTACAAATCAGTGAATTGATTGACTCTCGCACAACCAATTCACCACTACCAATCAAGGATGCTCTCTTAACCTAATCAGATTCTATCTATCATAGGTTAAAGCAGAAATCAAGAGAATTTGATCAAGATTCAATTGACTCAATAAATCATGCCTCAATCGATTATAATCAAACAATATAACATCCAAAACTTCATACAAGAAAGATCCTAACACATGGAACTAGGGTTCCTCAAAATCTAAGTGAAGGGAAGTTACTCCATAGAGAAGAGAGAGACTGCAGAAATCTGATCTAGATCTTCAATCTCCATCTCCAAGCTTGATTCCCGAGCTCCAATGGCGAAGAAATCCTCCAAAATAGCTCCAAGAATGTTCCCAAGTCGCTCTCTTTCTCTAGGGTTCGTCCCTTGGGTGTTTGGGAACCAAAAACCCAGCTCTCCCCTTTCCTTTTGCTGAAAATCGGGTTTTAACCAGAAATTCCCAATCACACGGCCAGGCCACACGGCCGTGTGACTTTCCCAGATGCCCGTGTGAGTGCCAAAACGCGGAGTTTCGATTAATGGGCAACCAGGCAAGCTACACGGGCAGGGGCCAAGGATGCCCGTGTGAGTGCTCGGTAAATCCCACACGGCCACATGGCTAGGTCACACGGCCGTGTGGGTTTTTAGGTGTGCCCGTGTGGCTTGCTTAGCCTCTATTTAATGCTTAGTTTCTCCCTCGTCCGAACTCCAAATCAGTCGCTGTTTGATCCCAGACGCTCGTAGTCTCGTCCTCTTTCTTTTCATAAAAAATTCCATGCTTATTTGTCCATAATATGAAGTAGAAGTCCATTATTCCTCAGGTCATGCTTGTGTTTCTTCTCCCGAATTGCCAAATCATCTCCGATTGACTTGAAACTTGCGCCTATGCTTCAATTCACATGCTAGGATCTGAAATGTGACAAAGGAACACAACCTAGCATAAAATAGTCCAAGAGAGTAGAAACTCAAGCCAAAATGATCAAGAAACGAGGGTGCAAACATGTGCAAATCCGATGTTATCACTTGTGGCCCGAAATTGGGTAAAAACCTGAAAATCCCGATCACACGGCCGTTTACCCCGGTGAAGGCTAGTCGCCTGCCGGATATTTAGTCTAAGAGGGCTTAGTCAGCTTAAGAGATTCCAAGCTAGTTTAGGATCTTCTGCAGTTTAATCACCAGTAGACCAACCAAAAGTAATTGCAACTTGGACCTAATTGAGGAGCTAGGGGGAATCATACCTAAGTGAGTTCCCAACTTGTACTTAGTAGAGTAGTCAGTAGAGTAGTTTATAAATCAATCCTTAATCTAGTTTGCTAGATAATGAACTGAAGCTGAGTAATAGTAACTCTAGAAACCCGTGGATTCGATATTTATTACTTGTGTCACTATACTGCAGTCCCTTTCATTGGTTACACTTGGCCATTGTTAGGTGTTGTGTTTTAGCGTGTAAAGTTTTTGGCGCCGTTGCCGGGGACTTTCTAGATTATTAGGAAAGGCAGAAGTTTGTTACTTTAGCGTTTTTCTTTTCCACCCTTGCTTTTCACTTGGGTGTTTTTTTGTTTTGTTGGTGCAGATCTGAATCATGGATCCTAATGGCTTCTCCAACCATTGGGGGTATCCACCACCATCCGAGTGGTATTAACCCGAGACTCCCTACAGCAATCAAGGAGGAGAAGACTATGGATTCGGGTTCCAGTACCAACCCCCTTACTACGTAGAACAATCAGACCCCTGGGCATATCAAGAACAACCTCATTACCGAGAAGAATTTCTCCCACAAGCAGAAGGGCCATCGGAGCTGGAGTTACCCATGGCTGCCTTTACGGGCCACTCTGTAGAGCCATGCTACGCTTCAGTGGAAGATCCGAACAAACCATTAAGGCTTCTCGTAGAGCAGTTTGCTCGAGACACTAAGAGATCATGCTCCAAGATGGATCTTCAAATCAAAGCTCGTGCCCCTTCCGATCCCTCATTTCTCCATGAAATGGAGGAGACTGTTCAACGCTCAGCAAAGCAAACAGAGTGGGTGGAGCAAGTTTGCTCACATCTTGCTCAAGATCACTTTTCTGCTACCACGCTGGAAGAGGTGGAGGATGACAAAGGCTATGGGGATTTTGAGGAGCATACAAAAGTTATCACAGAGAACTACCATGATAATCATGATCAGGAAAGTCCTCTGGTTGCAGATCACACATTTCCTTATTTCTCCTCTAACATGCTGGGCCCGAGTGAGGAGATGCAAGATGATCTCATTGAAGAAATTACATGGCGACTTGCTCTCCAAGCTGTGCTAGAAGAAGAAGAGCAAGAAATGGTGCAGAAAGAAGTTGTGGAGGATGACGAAAGTGAAGCAGGAGGAGTTCTTGATTATTTCCCAGGGGTGATACCACATGAAGAAGAAAGGGAGGTTGAAGAAGGGAGTGGTGTCCAGGCTGAGGATGAAGTTGAGGTGCAAGAGGCTTGCACCGGCCCTATAGTACAAGTAATATCCCCACCAAACTTCGAGGAACGGCTTAGCAAGGACCCATTTGCAGTGTCTCTTTACCAGACCAAGGCCACATCGACATCGGTCCCTCTTGGTAGACGCGATGGTGGCCAATCGATGCTGTCATATCTGGTTTGGGGCAATGGGACGAGAGAAGAGAAGAAGAGGTCTCGAGGATGAAGACTTCATCTGCATCAAGTGCACGAGCTTCCAACACCAGTCATACCACATGCTCGTGACTTGCGACTCCACCTCATTGACGAGAACTTCAACTTCAAGGAGGTTCTAGCATGGACCGAAACTTAGGAGCCATCGTCCGGCTCACGGCGTGAAAGAAGCGCTTGTTGGGAGGCAACCCAACCAGTCGGTTTGAATTTCTTTCTCTATTTCTCCTCGGTTGAGTCAGTTTTGTTATTTGAGTTTAGAGTCCATAACTCAACCTTTGTGAGATTTTGTGTGGTGTTTGTGTTTTGATTACTCTCTCTTCCTGGAATGCACTGCCTACCCCATCCATCATCATTCACCCTTGATCTGGTAACTTCGTTCTACCCTCCTTATCTTTCCTCCATTGAGGATAATGTCATGCTTAAGTGTGGGGGGATGTTCGATTATGTATGCGGGTTAATGTTTAATTGTTTGTGTGCTTGGAGCCTAGTCCACTGTACAAATTTTATTTTAAATTTGAGGGCTCCAAGTACGTGTTTCCTTGCAAATTGCCTGCTCAGTATGCTTTGAATTGACAGTCTCTATAGTAATGTGCAACCTAGGGAGGTAGTGTAGCACTATGGAGGATGTTGAAGTATAAGATTTTTCCTATCTAGCTCTCTGCCGTGTCAGTTGATTTTGTGAATTAGTGGAGCTAAGACCGTTGAATTCATGTGGTAATGTGGACTCTGTTTGAATTGTGTTATGGACTCGTGTATTGAACAGGGTGCTCATGTGGCAAATGAAAAGCAGTTGGTCCTCCATGTCGAAATCATCAAAAATCTTAAACATGGGGTAAGCCCAACGTGTGTGGCACCGTTCATTGCACAAAATCGGGTTTTGGAGGAGATTTTAGTGATCCTTAGTGGGGTACTCATACAAGGTGAAGCTAAGCTGTCTCCAGTACAAGTAAAACTTCCACCCGTTGAACGGTTTGCCTACTCGAGGATGTGTTTTTAAGGGCACGGATAGAGCTTCTGACCCCCCTTAATTTCATTGACCCTCCACACGAGTTGAGGAAAAGGAGTTAAAAGAAGTACCCTAGTGAGCGCCAGGAGTACAAAAATTGCTCTTGCTCGACTAATAAGGGTCAACCGTGCAAAAGACGGCAGTTGGAACCCCCGCCAAGTGAATGAAGAAAAAAAAGAGAAAAAGAAATGTAAATGAAAGTGCAAAAAGGGGTTCCAACGGTGAAATGAAGTGAAAGAGCACACCGGTACAACGAGTCCTTGGTTGTGAATGGTGTGAGTTCCTTTTTCCATGAACTGGCTGTCTTACTTCCACTTCTTCTCATGATCCTGGCTTGAGTCTAGTACTCGCATTGAGAGAGATAGGGAACGTCTTAGAAGACTAGTTGACCTCATAAGCTGCTATATGATCTAGAAAATCCTCTACCGACGATCGGGGTTGTTTGTTGCTATAGAGGTCTGGAGAGCTGCATTGGTTTGAGTTAGGTTTGCTTGGGGACAAACAAACGATTAAGTGTGGGGGGATTTGATGACTCGATATTTGTTCATGTTTTCCCCTTTTTTTCTTGATCGTTTAAGCTTGCATTGTCGCTTCTTTGGCCTATTTTATGCTAGGTTGTGTTACTTTGTCACATTTCAGGTCCTAGCATGTAAATTGAAGCATAGGCGCAAGTTTGAAGTCAATCGGAGATCATTCGGCAATTCGGGAGAAGAAACACGAGCATGACCTGAGGAATAATGGACTTCTACCTCATATTATGGGCAAATAATCATGGAATTTTGTCCTAAAATAAAGAGGACAAGACTAAAAGCGTCTGGGATCAAACGGCGACTCATTTGGAGTCCGGACGAGGGAGAAACGAAGCATTAAACAGAGGCTGAGCAAGCCACACGGGCACGACCCACCCGGCCGTGTGAACTGGCCATTTGGTCGTGTGGAAATAACTGAGCCCTCACACGGGCATCTAGGAAAGTCACACGGCCATGTGGCCTAGCCGTGTGATCGGGAATTTCTGGTTAAAACCATATTTTCAGCAAAAGGAAAGGAGAGAGCGCGGTTTTGGTTCCCAAACACCCAAGGGACGAACCCTAGAGAGAGAGCGACTTGGGAACATTCTTGGAGCTATTTTGGAGGATTTCTTCGCCATTGGATCTCGGGAATCAAGCTTTGATATGGAGATTGAAGATCTAGATCAGATTTCTGCAGTCTCTCTCTTCTCTATGGAGTAACTTCCCTTCACTTAGGTTTTGAGGAACCCTAGTTCCATGTATGAAGTTTTGGATGCTATATTGTTTGATTATAATTGACTGAGGCATGATTTATAGAGTCAATTGAAGCCTGATCATCTTCTCTTGATTTCTGCTTTAACCTATGATAGATAGAATCTAATTAGGTTATGAGAGCTTCCTTGATTGATAGTGGTGAATTGGTTGTGCAAGAGTCAATCAATTCACTGCTTTGTACTGGAATTCATTCCAGTAGTGGAGATCTGTGTGAATCGCCTTAGCAGTCTACCCCAGTGAAGGCTAGTCACCTGTCGGGTATTCTGTGTAAGAGGGCTTGGTCAGCTTAAGAGATTCCAAGCTAATTTAGAATCTTCCACAGTTTAATCAACAGTAGACCAACCAAAAGTAATTTCAACTTGGACCTAATTGAGGAGCTAGGGGGAATCATACCTAAGTGAGTTCCCAACTTGTAATTAGTAGAGTAGTCAGTAGAGTAGTTTATAAATCAATCCTTAATCTAGTTTGCTAGATAATGAACTAAAGCTGAGTAATAGTAACTCTAGAGACCCGTGGATTCGATATTTATTACTTGTGCCACTATACTGCATTCCCTTTCATTGGTTACACTTGGCCATTGTTAGGTGTTGTGTTTTAGCTTGTCACCTCCCATGTAGCATCCTCGGCTCCAAATGCTTCCAAAGCACCAAGCTCTCCTCCACCAGCCGTCTTTTCTTCTTTATCCACCGCGTCTCAAGCACCCTCAGGGTTCGAGCTCGAGGTCTCCATCCGCGCTGACAGGAGGGGCAGTCGTCTCCACTCTATCTGCTGCTCCTCTGTAACATTTCATCAAAGAAACGTGGAAGGTCGGATGAATGCGAGAATCCGCCAGTAGCTGCAGACGGTATGCCACCGGGTTTACCTTCTGCAGGATCTCAAAGGGGCCGAAGTAGCGCGCAACAAACTTCTGGTATGCACGCCGGAAGACTGAGGCCTGCCTATAGGGATGCAATCTCAGTAGTACCCAGTCCCCCACCTCAAACTCTTCTTCCCTCCGACCCGCATCCTCCATCTGCTTCATCCGGTTTTTGGCGGCCGCCAACGTACTACGCACCTGTTCCAGCGCCTCATCTCTCTCCCCCAACCATCTATCCACCGCGTCCACCGAGCTGGCGCTAAGCCTGTACCGTACCAGGGACGGTGGAGCACGCCCGTACAAGGCCTCGAACGGTGACATCTGGATAGCCCGATGGTATGTGGTGTTATACCATAACTCAGGCCACGAAATCATGGCCAACCAGCTCTTAGGTTGCTGATGGGCAAAACACCAGAGTTACTGCTCCAGATGTTTGTTCACGATCTCCGTCTGACCATCAGTCTGCGGATGATATGCGAGGCTCATACGTAGCGCCGTCTTGGCCATAGCAAAGACTTCCTGCCCATAGCAAAGACTTCCTGCCAGAAGTTGCTCAAGAAGACTGGATCCCCATCACTCACAATAGATCGAGGAAACCCGTGATGCCGGACCACCCCTGTCACGAACTGTTCAACCACGGTCTTTGCCGTGTACAGATGGGCCAAAGGCATGAAGTGAGCATACTTCGTCAGACGGTCTACCACCACAAACAACACCGTCTTGCCGCCTGAGGGAGGAAGCCCCACTATAAAATCCATACTGATGTCCTCCCATACCTGCTTCGGTACCGGTCGAGGCTACAACAACCCCGCTGGTCGCATATGAGATAGCTTCACCCTCTAACAGGTGTCGCAAGAGGCCACGTAGTGTTTCACATCATCTGCCATGCGAGGCCAGTAGAAATGGCCCCTGATCCAGCGTAGAGTCTGCTCTACCCCCAAATGACCCCCCAGCGGTGAGTCGTGAAACTCCATGAGCATTGTAGTGACCAGGTTTGACCCTGGCGGAAGGACCACCCGGCCCTTGAAAAGTACTAGCCCATGTCTGAACTGGTAGCGTCCTGGATCGTCACTCACTGCAATATCCCGGCAATTCTGCAGATATGGGCTGGTCTCCAAAGAGGTACGAAGCTCATCCTAAAACTCCGGAATGGGTCCGGTCACTGCCATCAGAACCTCTCCTCCCAGCCGCCTGGACATGTCGTCCGCCACCACATTGGTGGGTCCCGGTCTGTAGTGGATCTCATAGTCATACCCATGTAATTTCAAAATCCACTTGTGCTGATCCGGTGTCGACACCCGCTGTTCAAGGAGATGCTTCAGGCTCTGATGATCTGTATAGATGGGAAATTTATGGCCTAGCAGGTATGGCCTCCAAGTCTGGACTGCTGTGATGATGGCCTGCACCTCCTTCTGGTATGTCGACCAGGCCTCTTTTGAGGGCGGCAGAGTTTTGCTCATGAAAGCAATGGGGTGTCGATCCTGAGACAACACTGCCCCAATTTCGCGACCCGAAGCATCCGCCTCAATCACGAATGTCTTCGAGAAATCCGGCATGGCCAGAGTGGGGGTCGTTGACATCGCCTGCTTCAGCTTCTGGAATGCCTCCTCCGCCTTCGGTGACCACGCAAAACCCCCTTTCTTCAGCAGGTCCGTCAAGGGTCTCGCTATCATACTGTACCCCTGAACAAACTTTCGCTAGTACCCCGTCAATCCATGGAAGCCGCGCAACTCGGTCACGTTGGTGGGTACCGGCCAGTCCACCATTGCATGAATCTTGGTCTGGTCCACCCGTAATTCCTGAGGCGTCACCACATGCCCCAGATAATCCACCTTCTGCACCCCAAACGCACACTTGGAGGCCTTGACATAGTACTGGCATTCTCGAAGGATCTCAAACATCTTCTACAAATGTCTCAAATGGTCCTCCCAAGTAGGGCTATATACCAGTATATCATAAAAAAAAACCAAGACATACCGTCTCAAAAGTGGCCGGAAAATGCCATTCATGGCTGCTTGGAAGGTAGAGGGAGCATTGCACAGCCCGAATGGCATCACCAGGTACTCATAATGGCCATTGTGGGTGCGAAATGTTGTTTTGGGCACATCCTCCTCCTGCATCCTGATCTGATGGTATCCGGCTCTCAAGTCAAGCTTAGTGAAATAGCTCGACCCATGTAGTTCATCAAGCATATCATCCACTGTCGGGATCTGAAACCGATCCTTCACCGTAGGTTTATTTAGAGCTCGGTAGTCGGTGTAGAACCTCCACGTCCCATCCTTCTTCTTAACCAGCAGCACCGGAGATGAGAAAGGGCTGGTACTCGGCCGAATCAGTCCGGTGGCTAGCATCTCCTCGATCTGCTTCTCGATCTCCCCCTTCTGTGAGTGCCCATAACGATATGGCCTCAAATTCACAGCTTCCACTCCTTCTTTTAAGAAAATTTGGTGATCTACGTGTCGGTGAGGTGGGAGCGTGGTTGGATCCTGGAATAGTTCGGGATACCGATCCAACAGCTCCTGTATCTCCCCATCAATTACCGATTTCCCTGCCGCGGATAGTGGCCATCATAGGACAGCAAGCTCTATGTCCTCTCCCTGCTCGCACTCTTCCATCTGAACAGGCCCAATGGCCGTGGTCAAGCCTCTCAATCTCCATTCCTTGTCCCTCCACTTAAAACACATCGTCAGACTCCTCCAATCACTGGTTATCGTCCCCAAACTCTGCAGCCAAGGTATACCGAGAATGATATCGAACCCGCGTAGGGGCAGTACATACAGGTCAGTGGTGACCTCGAGGCCTTGGATTTCCATAGTCAGGTCTCTGTACACCTCAACGCACCACATCGGCGCGCCATTAGCCACTCTGACCACCATCGGTTGCGACGGACTCGCTGCCACATGTAAGGTTTTAGCAAAGTCCTCCCCAATAAAATTCAGCGATGCCCCACTGTCAACAAGGACGAGACCCTGCTGCCCGGCCACCTTCGCTCGAAACCTCAGGGTTCCAGGCGACGAAATCCCGGCTACGGAGTGCAAGGAAATCGTCATCGACTCCCCTCCTTCCGCGCTCGCGTCCGGCGCTGCCGCCCTCGCACTCGCAACCCTCCGCGCGCCGCGCGGTCCCCTGCCCTTCTCCGACCGCCCCGACGAGCGGCCCATGCCCCGCACCGCCGCCCGCTGTTGCGCGCGCCACCGCCTGCAGCGCGGCCTCCTCCCCGCTTCGGCCAGCCTCACCGAGCGCCGCCGACTCCGCCTTCTCTGTCGCGGCGCCCCGCGGAGCTCTCTCTTTCCAATAGCTCGCAATCTGCCACATCCTTTCTTGCTTCTGAGCCCATGTCTGCTCCGATTTATCCATTGCTGTCCTTGGTAATTCTCTGGGTTCGAAGCTGTCCCTGATGGAGTTGGGAAGAACTCACCGATCGGAACCGGGCTCTGATACCAGATGTTAGAAACAAAGAACTTCCACAAGAGAATTAGGGATTGGGAAGAGAAGAAATTAGGGATTTGAGAGATATTGGGGAAAAACAAGAGATAGAGAGAATTGGGAATTTAGGGATTTAGGTTCAAATATTGATTATTGACTAATCTGCAGAACAATGTTTCCTCCTCTTAAATACTAAACAGAAATAATGGAAAATAACAAAATTGCCACCCCTCACCCAACCGGCCCAACCCGCCGGTTTCTAACAGTGTTGGAAGAGATCGAAGGTCAATTTGGATCTGTAAATTTTCTGCCGAAAAAGATGGTCGAGCAACCCACTTTCGATCCAATTTGGGATCAATTCTGTGAACGGTTTGAGCAACGAAAGGCTAAAGTTTTGAGGGCAACACTTTTTCAAGAGGGAGGGCCTGATATGATCCCAAATTGCCCACCATTCACGTCACAATTACTTGACAAAGAAGCTATCAAAGTCGGAAGAAGAAAGGCAGAATTTGGCTAAGTCAAAATCCGTGTTCAGGGTACACACTTTGGAGGCATGGTTCTCTCAATTGGATTGGTGGAAATTCAAGGTTAAGGATTTTTTTTGTAGATAAAGTTTCCATCTTTCCAATGATATGCTCTTCGGATCCAGATGATGTCACGAAGGTTGTTTTCCAAGGCCTCAAAGTTGCTACCTCTAAACTGGAAAACTGCCAGAAAATGGCTAAGGCAGAAAACTGTTTTGTGAAGCCTACTTTGGAGCTCAATTCAAGGAACATGGAGGGGATTCAAGTGAAAGAGCTTCCACAGCATGAAACTAGGTATGTTTGTGAACAAAGGGAAGGAATTGGATGAAAGATCGGAGTTCTGGAAGGCCTCGAACGAAAGACGCGAAGTTAGTACGAAAGCTGCTTTTGGACTGTTTGCTGGCAGCTTACTTGCGCTTGAAGAAAGAGAGTTTAAACCCGAATTTTGTGTCCTTTTTGTGTAGACTTTTACCTTAATTGTTGCCTAGTTCTATTAGGATTGTATTAGGTTTTATTTGCTTTAAATACCGTTCTATTTACGTTGTAAAATAGAAGACTTTGATTAATCGAATTGAGAACTTTTTGGTTTTTGTGCAAGTTGCGACTTGTGTTGATTTTGGAGGATTCCAAGCTCGTGAGCTCTTGTATCGGTTGAATAGTCACTTCAATCGTGGTCGGGCATCTATCTCTTAATCCAATTGAGCGTTCCCCAGGTGTGGAATCGTCCTTTTGCTTCAGTTTTATCCAAGTTCGTATTAAGAACGCTTCGTTCTTGATTCGAGCTCAATCAATTCTTCGATTGAGTCGTTAGCTGCGTGACTTTGATAATATACACCCCCAGGGGCGTATCAAGTTTAAAAGTCTAGGTACTATAATACAAGATAAATAATAGGCAAAATACACTTTCATAGCCATAATTTTCGCGTTTGAAACAATAATAGCCACTTTTGGAGAAATACCATATATAACCACTTTCATCCAATACTTTAACGGTGTCATCTAACAGTCTGACTGGATTAACAACAACGGTTGGCGTGGCATATTTATTCGATAATAATGCCAGGTGGAAAAGCATTAAAGTTTTATTCTTTAAATTTTAAGTAAAGTAAATAAAAAAATTATAAAAAATACAAACTATAATCTCAGAATGACTACAACGAAAACCCTTTCTACGTGGATGGAAAATAAATTAAAAATTAACTAATGGATTTTTTAGGAGCAATATGTGGCTGTGCGTCCCCTTCTCCATTTCGTTATCATCTCCCTCAACCCGTGCCGGCGTGCCCCCAAATCCCAATCCCTACCGCAAACCACTATTGCTCAAACGCGCTTACGGGATTTCCAAGCAACCCAAAACTCTCTCGCCCATGATGGAATTCCCGGACCTGCAGACGGATCTAAACTTCTACGCCGATGCTAAGCTTACAGGAACAGATGGGGAATCTCACTGCAGCTTGGCGATGTTGGCAGGAGACGAGAGCAGGAGAAGAGCTGGTTTTGTCCCGCCATCTTTCTATTCTTGCTCGACTTTGCTCTCTCCCTCTCTTAAGATATGCAGAACCCACTCGATTATGGAAACGGCGATTTGGAGAAGATGAATTGCTCTTGGTTCTTGGTTTCGGATTATGGAAACGACGATTTGGAGAAGATAAATTTCTCAAAGCTTCTCTTGCCTCCAGGAGCTTCAGTCACCGGAGCTTCAATCGCCGCCAGGGGCCGAACCCTAAATACGAAATCGGAAAAAAGGGAGGTTGGTTCCGTCGTGCAAAGCAGTGGGGTATGTGAGAGTGGAGGGAATTTATTTTTTTAATTATTTTGTAATTTAATTTTTAATATCTGACATGTCACTTTTGAGTTTGACTAATTTACTGCTGAGGTGTGCGCTTAGTTGGCGCCTAGTCAGCAAACTATAAAAAAAGTTGACGGTGCTAATAACGCTGTTAAAGTATTTGACGGAAGTGACTATATTTGTCCAACACCTTTTACAAAATCTAGCTAAGTGGTATTTCTCCAAATTTGGCTATTATTGTCACAAACGTAAAAGTTTTGGCTATACAATTATATTTTGTCTAAATAATATAAAGATACTAATATAAAAGTTTACTTCTTCACTCACGTCTATAGGAAAGCGAACAAATCAACTTTAAACTTCTTCAAAATTTCATTGGACACTAACATATTATTTTCTTATGCTATACCTACTTAATTATTATTTTGATCTATTGATAGCGAAACAATCACAAAAATTATCAAAAATAAATTTTGTTGTAATTTCCGACAAAATAAAATTTATAGTAATTTCTTACAGCGGGTAGTAAATTTGAAGTGAGGTCTTATTAATTTTTTAAAAAATTGGTTCCCTTGCATGATTTTTTAAATATATTTGTTTAACACTTTTGTCCATGAATAATCAAAAGATATAAGAAATTTATAATATATGCTCCTATTTTTATTATCAGTAATTGAATAATTTGGATTTATTCATAGTACCAAATAAAAATGTATCTTGGTTTGCGCAATTATTATTATCATTCATGCCATTTGTATAATTCTCTAGGTCAACGGGCAAGCCCTAATCTAGTCCAAAAAGAAAGAGTAGCATCTGGTACAGTAATGGGGTCAACTCCTAGAGCTCACAAGTGATCCAGATTAGTGAGGTGGTCAGCGACAACATTCGCTTTCCTATAGATGTGAGTGAAGAAGTAAACTTTTATATTAGTACCTTTATATTATTCATCTTGTTTTATAGTACCTACACTTTTAAACTTTACAAACAAGTGTAATGTGTTGGCTATTGATGAGGACATCAACACCAAGGAGATCACAAGTCCAACTTTGGTGCAAGAGGAACGTGGTCCAATCACTAGAAGTCAAGCTAAGGCATTCAAAGGTCGACTTCAAGCTTATTTGGCAGAGCATTTTCCATCTTTGGAGTCGAATTCATTCATGGGCCAGGAGGTCAATATCATCCACGTCCAAGATGAGAAAGAACATTCTTGATGCCCAAGTTGGCCACACATGGAAAGGCAAAGGAAAGAGGAGAAAGAAGGACATTCTTGATGCCTAAGTTGGCCAAACATGGAAAGGGAATAATTAGTGGCTAAGAATCTTTCATTAGCATTAAAAACAATATGTTAGAATCTTTTGGATATTTGTTTCCTTCTTAATTTTGTAACCTCTATAAATAGAGGGTGTTATGCCTATGAGCAAAACGACTTTTGATCAATGAAAAAAACCCTTATTTGAGAGTTCATTCTTGAAACTCTTTTATCCTTCTTAGTCTGTTCGTGGAATCGAGCCGTCTAGAAGAAACCGACGTTATCAACTAGCACATCACCCTAGTTGTGGAGTGACTTCGTATACTTGGCCCTCTGCCCAATTGTGGCTTTGGTTTGAGTTCTTTTCCACCCTTTTTCTCTTTGTTTTGCTAATCGAACTTTGCTGCGTATTCTGATTGTTTAAGTCCAGGAGTTAGAGCCTCGACTTATATCAGGTGGTATCAGAGCTCCTGTTCAAACATAGTGGCATACGTATCCCCCTATCTTGTGCGAAAATCAGCCAAACAGGTTTTGTGTTCTTAAATGTCGCCAAGAAAGGTTGTTTTTGTTTCTTGATTGTTTAATTTCAATCTTAATTGTAACGTGCATCCGTTGGAAAAATTCGTTCTAGAAAAAACCCAAAAAAAAAAACGAGCTTAAAATCAGGAAGAACAGCTCGAAAAAGACAATAACAGAGGCCAGATCACGCAAGTTTGTGTCTTTATCAAGTTTTGTGCATTCTTGGTCGAGTCTTGATTGTGCTAGTTGGTTTCTTGAGATTTTTTGCAACTCGAGCTACTTTTTTTATTGCTTGTTTTACTTGTTGACTAAGAAGCTCATCTAGGGTTTCTAAGAGCGAGTGGAAAGAGGCTTCGTGAGTTCAATATCGGGTAAAGGCCAATTCTGTTGAGTGAAACACGAGTGGTAAGAAAACGAGTGATCTCATTCGAGTGCAAACACGCGAGGGAGTGATTTGTGAGGTCATTTGTTTGTACCATTAATATGAAACTTTAAGCATTGACGGATAACTTCTTGTTTTGAGTATCTGAACTAAATGGCAGGAGAAGGAGAAATACGCAACAATCAGGAAGTCCAGAACTTGGAAGGCATTCCACAAGCCAACATGGATGCTTTTATGGGATTCCTTACCCGGATGATGCAAGACCAGCATGATCAGATTAACGCTCGCCTCGATGAAATGGTCCAAGCTATTAACCTCCACCCGGAGGAGGAGGACGATTTTCCACCACCACCACCACCACCGGGTGGAAGGCGAGACCGACCTCTGGGTCCCAACAATCTCATACCTCTACGAGGACGAGGTGTTAGAGGTCGAGGAGGATGACCCCCAGTTCACGCTCGTAGAGCTCCCGAACCACAAGACTATGAGGAGTACTACGAGGAGGAAGAGTATCACCAGAATAGGGATGATGATATGAGGGGACTGAAGGTGAAGGTGCCATCATTTCAAGGGAGAAGTGACCCTGCATCTTACCTCGACTGGGACAGAAAGATCAAGTACTTGTTTGAGTTCCACGACTACTCCCAACGGAAGAAGGTAATCATTGCTGCTCTTGAGTTTTCTGACTATGCTATTATTTTGTGGGACCAGTTGGGTGCTAAACGGAGGTTGCACGGAGAAGAGCCCATCACGACACGGAATCAAATGAAGGCAACCATGAGGAGGAGATTTGTGCCCGTTCATCATCAATGAGATCTGCATCAAGCTCTTCACTTGTTGAGACAGGGTGCGAAGAGCGTAAAGGATTATTTGAAGGAGATGGAGACATTGATGATTCGAGCTCGTGTCAATGAAGATAGAGAAGCAACAATGGCTCGATTTCTCAATGGCCTCAATCGGGAGATAAGGCAGATTGTGGAGATTCACCATTATGTGGAGATTGAGAATTTGGTATAGATGGCTACTAAGGTTGAGAAAAAGCACAAGGGAGGCTATACAAGGAGGGTTGGACCATCCGCGAGTGCTTCCTCGAGTGCAACACTAGCCCCATTTGTGAAGAAGGAGGATCCTAAGCTAGTGCCCAAGCCGATGGCCACCAATACTAGAGAGAAGGCAAGATGAACAAGTACACTCTATCTTGCAAGGGGTGGGCACATACCTTGGTGCCAATGACTCCCAAGGAGGTATATGAAGACCAAGTGTAGCTGCAACGACTCCGTGAGCAAGAGAGGGAGCAAAAACACGAGTTGAGAGAAGATAAGAGAGAAAATTCGAGTGACCCTACCCCAGTGAGTAAGCCACGAGAGGAAAATAGAAATTCCAACGTCGAAAAGAAAAGAACGATGACTGAAGCTCCAGTGAGAAGAGAGAAATTTTTTGCGAGTGGAAGTGGGATTAAGCTAGCTTTGAACACCCAGGAGTCGATGAACACCCAAGAACTTAGATGACCACGTGAATCACCTTAAAGTTGTTTTGGAGGCTCATCGAAAAGAGCAATTGTATGGTAATCTCAAGAAATGCATGTTTTGCACTGATAGACGTGTTTCTGGGATTTGCGGTGAGCTCGAAGGGAATTGAGGTGGATGAGGAAAAGATTGAGGCAATTAAAGCATGGCCCACTGACTCGCTTCTACCGTCATTCTAGAAAATGGCCAAGTGTAACCACCTTCTAGAGCGTAGTATAGCGGGTTTGGGTTTTAAGGTCAACCCGGGTCCTAAGTGTGATGACTACTCCGTGAATTCTTATTATTTAGCAGTGAAAGTGTAGTGAAGGTCCAAAAAAACAAGCAAGCATAGCAGTAAAAGGTTGTTTTCAAGTGGAGAGAGGCCACCCGGATATGGTTCCCCCTAGACTGTAGTTAAGCCAGATTGTAATTTACCAAGTTCGAACTCAAAGATAGTTATACTGCGGAAGGTTCTTATGCAGTGTGCAGTCTTGACTAAAGGTGTCCAGATCCTCTCAATCTGAGTCCCCAGCGGGCGACTAACCTCCACCGGAGTAAATAGATTGAGGCCCTAACGAACCAAGCCTCCACTACCGAAGTAAATCTGGTACAAAATAGTGAATTAACTCCTCGACTAAAGTACTAAAGTCGTCAATTCACTACCTTCAATCAAGGGTGCTCTATCAACCTAGGCAGATATTCTCTTTCTAGGTCAAAGCAGAAACAACAGGAATTTGATATGGATTCATGCCATTCAACAAATCAGACCTCAATTGAATATAATCAAATCAATGGACCATACTTGGGTTAATACAATCAGACCTAACATACAAATCTAGGGTTCTTCATACCCAGGTGAATGTGGAAGTTACTCCATGGAGAGAGAAGCAAACTCTAGCTCAAAAGCAATGGGGTTCTGCTTCTGGGCGGCAATGGGAAGTCTGGTTCGTCGCTTTCTCTTTCTAGGTATCACTTTCTTTCTCTAAAACTCGAAACCCTTCAAAAATCAGCCTTCTTCCCCTTAAAAACCAGCAGGCCGCGATCCCTGGTCATAATCCCCAGTCGGGTATTTCGGGTGCCCGGCCGGGAATTTCTAAACGCAACGCACAGGCACATGGGATAATACCCGGTCGCGGCAAGAATACCCGATCGGGTATTTTTGCTCACTGGACGGGTCCCATTCTGTTTCTCAACGTCCAAAAGCGTTTTTCCCCGGCCTCCATGGAATTTTACCCGGCCGGGTATTTTTTATCAAACGTCCTCCTTTTGAACCAAAACTCGTCTCTTCGCCTCAATGTCAACGCCAAGCCCTGAAATATGACATAAACACACAACCTAGCGTGAAATCGTCTTAAAACACGAGAGTCAACATCTCCAACGGCTCAAGAATAGGGGTAAAAACATGTGCAATCAATGGTCTATCAAATTCCCCCACACTTAACCATTTGCTTGTCCCCAAGCAAACCTAACTCAAACCAATGCAACTCTCCAGACCTCTATAGCAACAAACAACCCCGATCGTCGGTAGGGGATTTCCTAGATCATATAGCAGCTTACAAGGTCAACTGGTCTTCTAAGACGTTCCCTATCTCTCTCGCCAGGATCATGAGAAGAAGTGGAAGTAAGATAGTCAATTCATGGATACAGAGACTAACACCATTCACAACCAAGGACTCATTGTATCGTGGTGATCTTTCACTTCATTTCACCGTTGGAACCCCTTTTTTCACTTTCATTTTATATTTCTTTTTTTTTTTCTTGGCGGGGGTTCCAACTGCAGTCTTTTGTACGGTCGACCCTTATTAGTCGAGCAAGAGCAATTTTTGTATCCCTGGCACTCGCGCAGAGTACTTCTTTTAACTCCTTTTCCTCCACTCGTGTGGAGGGTCAATGAAATTAAGGGGGGTCGGAAGCTCTATCCGTGCCCTTAAAAACACATCCTCGAGTAGGCAAACCATTCAACGGGTGAAAATTTTAATCATACTAGATACAGCTTAGCTTCACCTTGTAGCAGTACCCCACTAAAGATCACTAAAATCTCTTCCAAAACCCGATTTTGTGGAATGAACGGTGCCACACACGTTGGGCTTACCCCATGTTTAAGATTTCAATGATTTCGACATGGAGGACCAACTGCTTTTCATTTCCCACATGAGCACCCTGTTCGATACATGAGTCCATAACACAATTCAAACAAAGTCACCATTACCACATGAATTCAACGGTTTTAGCTCCACTAATTCACAAAATCAACCGGCACAGCAGAGAGCTAGATAGGAAAAATCTTATACTTCAACATCCTCCATAGTGCTACACTACCTCACTAGGTTGCACATTAGTACAGAGACTGTCAATTCAAAGCATACTGAGCAGGCAATTTGCAAGGAAAACGTACTCGGAGCCCTCAAATCGAAATTTGGACAGTGGACTAGGCTCCAAGCACAAAAACAGATCTAATGCGGTCAAAAGAGAAACATCCCCCACACTTAAGTTCGACATTGCCCTCAATGGAGAAGAGGGAAAGATTAGGGGAACGATGTTACCGGTGTGCATAGACTGCATGAGACTGGAAGGGGGACCAGTCTGAGTGAAGAGGACTGGAGAGGGGACCAGTCGAGCTAAGGCAAGGCTAAAGAAGTCACAAGCGCTTAAGCACAGATATGTTAGGTCAAGTTGTCAGCCCAATAGCACAAACTTTTCAAAGGAAAAAGAAAACAAACCATGGTGGGGTTTCTTCCCCACAAGTGCTTCTTTACCGTCTTTTAGCTGGACGCCCATGGTGGATGCTCAGAGTGGTGCAGGAACAGGTGCCTCCAAGAGCGGATCCACATCTCTCTTGAGGTACAGCTTCAGATGGTGGCCATGCCCCCGACGGGTGTGACCACCAGCATTTGTCAGCTCGACCTGGCCATCCGCCAGGATACAAGCGAGCGAGTACTCAGATGGCCAGGGTGGTCGTGGTTCAAGAGGTGGAACCAGCTCATAGTGGTCGCCACCTTTCTTCTGAGCAGGCTTAGCAGCCTGCGACTTCGGCCGCCACTCTCCCTTTATCTTTTTTTTTGGCAGGGAGGCCTATGGGAGTGGTGACGAAGGATTGGGAGGGGGATCCTAGAAAACGAGAGGCACGGAAGGATACATGACATGCTCGTGCACCTGATGAGAAATAACAGGCACAGGCGAGGCAACAGGCATATTACTATCAGCGATAGAGAAAGTTATTTGCTCCTTGCCATCTCTCAAGATCAAAGTCCCATCCCGGACATCTATGAAGGCCCTGGTGGTGGCTAGGAAGGGCCTTCCTAGAATAAGGGGCACTTTTGTGTCTTCATCGATGTCTAAGACAACAAAGTCCACAGGATAACAAAATTTGCCAACCTTAACTAGTAGGTCTTCCACTATACCCCTAAGATGAACCACAGATTGCTCAGCCAATTGAATACTAATCCTAGTTGGGGTGGGTTCACCTAGGCCTAGTTTTTTGAACAATTTGTATGGGATAACATTGATACTAGCACCTAGATCCGCCAGGGACCTCTCTACATGTAGTTTGCTAATGGAGCAAGGGATAGTGACATTACATGGGTCCTTCTGCTTTTCTGGAAGCTTGCTCTGCAGAATGGCCGAGCACTCCTCGCTCAGCATCACTGTCGAGAGATCCCTAAGTCTCTTTTTGTCAGTAAGGAGATCCTTCATGAATTTTGCGTAGTTGGGCATCTTCAACAGTGCCTCCACGAACGGCAGGCTGATGTTGACCTGCTTCAGCATTGCAATGAATTTGGCAAACTCAGTCTCCAGCTTGTCCTTGTGTAGTCGAGTGGTGAAGGGAAGCTGGGGAACATGCTCCTTAACCACTGGCTGTGGCTTGGGAGCAGGTGCTTCCTTCTCCATCCCCACTTCTACATCGTTTGCTGGAAGTGCTGAAGCTTGTAGTGGCTCCTCCTGCCTGGCCGAGGCAGGTACAGCCGATGTTGGCTTGCAACTACTGGTAGTGATGGCATTCAGCTGCTGGTGAGGCTCCTGCGGATTGGGGACGGTGGTGGCAGAAAGAGTTCCCTGTGCCCTGGTATTATTCTGACGAGCTATTCCTTCAATCTGATTTAGGAGGTCCTGTAATATGGCACCTTAGTTCCTCCGGCCTGCCTCTAGTTAGGCAATGTTCTAGTCCAGCCTAGCAAAATTCGCCTAGCTGGTAGTCATGAATGCCTCCATATATTTTTCAGCTCGCTCACCTGATTATCTGGGGCTGGAGCTGCTGGTGGCTCGGCATACTAGCGTTGCGGCTGCTGAAATGGTTGCCCCTGTCTGGGCTGGTAAGGCTGCCTCTGCTAAAAACCACCCGCTGGTGCTGGGAAATTAAGTGGTTTAGGGGTGTTGCTATTATTCTAGGAGAAGTTGGGATGCTAGCGCCACCCTTCATTATATGTTCCGCTGTAAGGGTCAAGGCGCCGAGCATTGGCGATGAAGGCCAACTGCTCCTGGGGTGTAGAAGACTCCCTCATAGCCTAACAGTCATCCACCAGATGGTTCAAACTCTCACACCACCGGCACTGTGCAACTGAAGGCCCGACTAAAACTCTGCCCGAAATAAGACTGTTGGGCTGCTTCAATGTCTGTACCAACTCAGCCACCTCCCGCTCTAGCCCGGACCTAGCATCCATGCCGTTCACACCACGATCCTGGGAATTACTTCTTCTGGTGCTCTACCCCCAGGAGTGATCCCTGGCAGCCAACATACTGATCATCTAGTTCAGTTTGGGTGGAGTCTTGGTGAGAATATCCCCTCCTGGGCATAGAGACTCGATCACCCTCTGACTCTCTGGGGTCAGAGCGCTTTAGAAATTCCCCACTGTGAATGCATCACTGAAACCGTGATGGGGACATTTCCAGAAGAACCCTGAGTACCGCTCCCAAGCATCACGAAGAGACTCATCTGGCTCCTGGCGGAAATGAGTAATCTCCCATTGTATCTCTGTAGTCTTCGATGCCGGGTAATACCTGTGCACGAACTTGTCAGCCAGATCATCCCACGATGTGATGGATAGTGGGGGCTGGGTCTCTAACCACCTCTTCTCATGCCCCGCCAGAGAGTGGGGGAAAAGGTGAAGACGGATCGCATCATCTGGTACACCATTCATCTTGAACCCGTTTGTCAGCTGCAGGAACTGGGAAAGATGCATCCTTGCATCCTCATCCTTCAAGCCATGAAACTGGATAGAGGATGTAATCAGTTGAATCCAACATGGTTTGATCTCGAAGTTGTTCGCTAGAATGGGCGGATAGAGGATGACGGGGCGGATGTCAGCGACCCGTGGAGTGTAGTAATACTCCATGGTAGGACCCGCTGGTGGTGGTTGATGCTGATCCCCATCTGCCTGGGGTATTGGGTTGTTCCCCAGGATCTGATTCACTGGGGGAACCTGGAGAGGCATCCCCTGGGGTGGGTTTTGTGCACCATCCATCTCGTACTCTTCCTTAGAATAGCTTCTCAAGTGGCCGTTAATGCGCTCCTTCGTAGCCAGTCTTGCTCGGTGTTGTCTCCTTAGTTGGCGACAGGTGCATTCTAGCTCCGGATCTAACGGTTGTAAACCTCCCGACTGGCTACGGGTCATGCACTACCTGCACACAATCAAGCAAGCAAACCCGTGAAGGCACAAGTGGGAAAAAAACAAACATTCAATGCGAAAATGGAAATGCCAAAGTAACAGAAATCACGTTTCTTCAACAACCTAGCCGTCCCCGGCAACGACGCCAAAAACTTGACTCGCTTCTACCGTCACTCTAGAAAATGGCCAAGTGTAACTACTTACTAGAGCGTAGTATAGCGGGTTTGGGTTTTAATGTCAACCCGGGTCCTAAGTGTGATGAATACTCCTTGAATTCTTATTATTTAGCAGTGAAAGTGTAGTGAAGGTTCAAACAAACAAGCAAACAAAGCAGTAAAAGGTTGTTTTCAACTTGAGAGAGGTCACCCGGATATGGTTCCCCCTAGACTGCAGTTAAGCTAGATTGTAAGTTACCAAGTTAGAAATCAAAGATAGTTATACTACGGAAGGTTCTTATGAAGTCTATAATCTCGACTAAAGGTCTCCAGACCCTCTCAATCTGAGTCCCCAGCGGGCGACTAATCTCCACCGGAGTAAACAAATTGAGGCCCTAACGAACCAAACCTCCACTACCGAAGTAAATCCGGTACAGGATAGTGAATTGACTCCTCGACTAAAGTCGTCAATTCACTACCTTCAATCAAGGGTGCTCTATCAACCTAGAGAGATATTCTTTTTCTATGTCAAAGCAGAAACAACAGGAATTTGATCAGGATTCATACCATTCAACAAATTAGACATCAATTGAATACAATCAAATCAATGGATCCATACTTGGGTTCATACAATCAGACCTAACATACAAATCTAGGGTTCTTCATACCCAGATGAATGTGGAAGATACTCCTTGGAGAGAGAAGCAAACTCTAGCTCAAAAGCAGAAATCATGCTGTGAAGAATGGGGTTCTGCTTCTGGGTGGCAATCGACACTCCTCCAAGCGTTGTCCGTGCTCCACTGATGATGAAGATCGATCTAAGGTGCTTGGGAACTCTGGTTCATAGCTTTCTCTTTCTAGGTATCACTTTCTTTCTCTAAAACTCAGAACCCTAATAAAATCAGCCTTCTTCCCCTTAAAAACCAGCAGGGCGCGATCCCCGGTCATAATCCTCGGTCGGGTATTTCGGGTGCCCGGCTGGGGATTTCTAAACGCAGCGCACAGGCACATGGGATAATACCCGGTCGCGGTCAAGAATACCCGATCAAGTATTTTTGCTCACTGGCCGGGACCCATTCTGTTTCTCAACGTCCAAAAACGTTTTTCCCCAGCCTCCATGGAATTTTACCCGCCGGGTATTTTTTATCATGGTCGGGTATTTTGCTCCTCCGGCTCCCTTCAACTCAAACGTCCTCCATTTGACCCAAAACTCGTCTCTTCGCCTCAATGTCAATGCCAAGCCCTGAAATATGACATAAACACACAACCTAGCGTGAAATCGGCTTAAAACACGAGAATCAACATCTCCAACGGCTCAAGAATAGGGGTAAAAACATGTGCAATCAATGGTCTATCACCCACCCCAGCTAATGCGAATGAGGTTCGAAGTTTTCATGGTCTTGCAGGGTTTTATCGACGGTTTATAAAGGATTTCAGCACCATTGCTGCTCTTTTAACCGCAACAATTAAGAAGAACATGACCTTTCAATGGGGTGAAGCTCAATAGAAAGCTTTCGAGCTTTTGAAATATAAACTAACCCATGCTCCTTTGCTGATGTTGCCTGAATTTTCTAAAACATTCGAGATCAAGTGTGATGCCTCTGGTATAGGCATAGGTGCTATTTTGAGTGGGGCTGCCTTGAACTATCCCACGTATGACAAAGAGCTTTATGCTCTTGTTCGAGCTTTAGAAACATGGCAGCACTACCTATGGCTAAGGAGTTAGTGATCCACACCGATCATGAGTCCTTGAAGTACTTGAAGGCACAACAAAAGCTGAACAAACGACATGCTCGATGGGTAGAGTTTATCGAATCCTTCCCCTATGTGATCCTCTGCAAGCAAGGTAAGGAGAATGTGGTTGCGGATGCCCTTTCTCGCATGTATGCTTTGATTTCATCTCTTGATGCTCAATTCATTGGGTTTGAACATATCTAAGAGTTGTATGTCAATGACCCTGATTTTGGTGAGATCTATGCGGCTTGTGAGAAGCATGGGGAGGGAAAATATTATTGAGTTGATGGTTATTTGTTTCGCGCTAACCAACTTTGTGTGCCTTATGCTTCAATTCGTGAGTTGCTGATTAGAGAGGCTCATGGTGGAGGTCTTATGGCTCATTTTGGGGTATCCAAGACTTTGGATTGCCTCCAGGAACATTTCTACTAGCCACACATGAGGAGTGACGTGGAGAAGGTGTGTGCGCAGTGCCTTAAATGTCGCCAAGCCAAGTCAAATGTTCAGCCAAATGGGTTATACCTTCCTCTCCCTATTCCTACTGCTCCTTGGATTGATATTTCTATGGATTTCATTCTTGGATTACCTAGGACTAGGAATGGTAGAGATTTTGTGTTTGTCGTGGTTGATCGGTTTTCAAAGATGGCACACTTTGTCCCATGTCACGAAACTGATAATGCATCTAATGTAGCTGAACTGTTCTTTCGAGAAATTTTTAGGTTGCATGGTATGCCTCATACTATAGTCTCTGATCGTGATTGCAAGTTCTTGAGTTACTTCTGGAAAACTTTATGGAGTAAGCTTGGTACTAAGTTGTTGTTTTCTAGTACTTGCCACCCTCAAACGGATGGTCAAACCGAAGTAGTTAATACTTTGTCTCAAATTCTTAGGGCTGTCATTAAGAGTAACATCAAGTCTTGGGAAGAATGCTTACCTCATGTAGAATTTGCATATAATAGGGCTATTCATGCTACCACTAAGTTTTCACCATTAGAGATTGTGTATGGATTTAATCCTTTAACCATTGGATTTGTCTCCATTACATGTCAATGAGCATGTGAATTTAGAAGATGCGAAGAAAGCAGAGTTTGTTAGGCACAGCTAAAGGGAACAGAAGAACTCAAACACAATAGGTTAGGTCCAGTTGTCAGCCCAATAGTACATCATCCAAAAGAAAAATAAAGAAAATAAACCAACACACAAGACAGTTTGCACTCTGAAAGAGAAAACAACAAAACACAGACCACGAGTATAGCCTACTCGAGTCCAGTGAAGTCGAAATGATCCATGAGGTCGTCGACCCCATCTACCCGTGGTGGTGGGGGTAGTGAGTGGTCCCACCGGGTGGTCCAGTGATGATCCTGAGGCGGGTGACAGGATTGCAACAGGTACTCCTGGTACTCCATCATCCGACGGCTACGATCCCGCTCTCGCTCGATGTGAGCACGAGTGACTCCCATCTGAGCCTCCATCCGGTCGAGGCGCTCGTCCAAAAACGTCATCTTGGACTGGTACTCGGCCTAGTGGGCTGAATACTGCTGGTAGAACTGGACCTGATGGTCCATGAGCTGCTGGTTCTGAAGTCCGAGCTCTTGGAACTGGAGCCCCATCTGCTGGAACTGCTCCGTGAAGAAGTCCATCGATGGGCTAGAAGCCATCGACGGACCAGAAGGACCGGAGGAGGGGGGGGGGCATGGAGAGCCCATCCACCCAGGAGCGGGTACCATCAATGGCCAGGAGGAGTGCACTGTGAAGCATGTCCCGGCGGAGGGGGGTGAAGCCGCCTCGTGGTGAGGAATCTGTGAGTCCCTCGAAGTCAATATCGAAATGGCGCGCCAGGCGGGTGATTAGGGGACCACAAAACAGATGGTTGGGTTTCCTGTGGCACCGAGAGAAGGTGGTAGCCACAAAGGAACCCAAGTGCAGCATATGCTCCGGGTAACCCATCGAGTAAATGGCGTAGAGCACCCGCTTTGGGATCTTGTGCGAACCGGTAGCATTGGGGAGATGGAGCGGGTGATGAGCAGGTTCAGGATGTGCCACTGCGGCCTGAGGGTGGAGAAGATGTCTGGCCGGCGTCGAAGTAGTCCATCCCATAGGCGCGTCTCGCTATCCGGCTCTAAAACCCATCCTGGTTCCAGTTCATCGGGTTTTGGATCTCTACCTCGTGGTACGAGAAGGGATGGTACTGGATCCCCATGGCGTAGGCCAGCCCGTCAATGGTCAGCTGTCGTGGCCGACCACCCAGCCTGAAAGTGACTACGAGGTAGTCCCGGGCCGCCTTGGGGCGTTAGTGGTAAGTGACTCGCTCCTACAGTCACTTTAAAAAATGGCCAAGTGTAACCACCTCCTAAAGCGTAGTATAGCGGGTTTGGGTTTTAATGTCAACCCAAGTCCTAAGTGTGATGGCTACTCCGGGAGTTCTTATTATTTAGTAGTGAAACTTTAGTGAAGATCCAAACAAGCAAACAAGCAAAGCAAGTAAAAGGTTGTTTTCAAGTCGAGAGAGGTCACCCGGATATGGTTCCCCATAGACTGCAGTTAAGCAGGATTGTAATTTACCAAGTTCAATTTCAAAGATAGTTATACTGCGGGAGGTTCTTAAACAGTCTGCAGTGTCGACTAAAGGTCTCCAGACCCTCTCAATCTGAGTCCCTAGCGGGCGACTAACCTCCACCAGAGTAAACAGATTGAGGCCCTAGCGAACCAAACCTCCACTATCGAAGTAAATTCGGTACAGAATAGTGAATCAACTCCTCGACTAAAGTCTCCAATTCACTACCTTCAACCAAGGGTGCTCTATCAACCTAGGCAGATATTCTCTTTCTAGGTCAAAGCAGAAATAACAGGAATTTGATCAGGATTCATGCCATTCAACAAATCAAACCTCAATTTTACATAATCATATCACTGAATATGTACTTGGGTTCATACAATCAGACCTAACATACAAATCTAGGGTTCTTCATACCCAGGTGAATAAGAAAGTTACTCCATAAAGAGAGATGGGAAATCTAGCTCAGATCCGGAAACCATACTGTGAAGGATAAGAATCTGCTTCTAGCACTCAATCAGCTCTTCTCCAAGCTCAAGTCGGGCTCCAATAGTGATGGAGATCGATCAAGGACACTTGCATGAATCAGGTTCGTCACTTTCTCTCTCTAGGTATCATTTTTTCTCTCTAAAACTCGGAACCCCTCACTTTTGCCCTTCTTTTCCTTAAAAAGCTGTCTGTCGCGATCCCCGGACTGAATACCCGTTCGGGTATTTTAGGTGGAGACCGGGTATCTTCAAAACGCACCATCGGGGAATAGAGGTAAATCCCCGGTCAAGGCCAAGAATACCCGACCGGGGATTTATGATTACTGCCCGAGCCCCCTTCTGTTTCTCAGACGCCCGAAACAAGTTTTCCCCGGTCTGCTCCAAATAATACCGGGCCGGGTATTTCTACTCATGGCTGGTATTTTGCTCCTCCAACACACTTCACCCCAAACGTGCTCCTTTCGACCCGAAACTCGTTTCTTCGCCTCGATGCCAAATCTAAGTCCTAAAATATGACATAAACGCACAACCTAGCGTGAAATCGGCTTAAAACACGAGAATCAACATCTCAAACGGCTCAAGAATAGGGGTAAAAACATGTGCAATCAATGGTCTATCAAATTCCCCCACACTTAACCGTTTGCTTGTCCCCAAGCAAACCTAACTCAAACCAATGCAACTCTCCAGACCTCTATAGCAACAAACAACTCCGATCGTCGGTAGAGAATTTCCTAGATCATAATGCAGCTTACGAGGTCAACTGGTCTTCTAAGACGTCCCCTATCTCTCTCAATGCAAGTACTAGACTCAAGCCAGGAACATGAGAAGAAGTAGAAGTAAGACAGTCAGTTCATGGATAAAGGGACTCACACCATTCACAACCAAGGACTCGTTGTACCGGGGTGCTCTTTCACTTCATTTTACCGTTGGAACCCTTTTTCTCACTTTCATTTACATTGCTCTTGTTTTTTTTCATTCACTTAGCGGGGTTTCCAACTGCAGTCTTTTGCACAGTCGACCCTTATTAGTCGAGCAAGAGCAATTTTTGTACATCTGGCGCTCGCCAGAGTACTTCTTTTAACTCCTTTTCCTCAATCGTGTGGAGGGTGAATGAAATTAAGGGGGGTCGGAAGCTCTATCCGCGCCCTTAAAAACACATCCTCAAGTAGGCAAACCGTTCAACGGGTGGAAGTTTTACTTGTACTAGAGACAACTTAGCTCACCTTGTAGGAGTACCCCACTAAGGATCACTCAAATCTCCTCCAAAACCCTATTTTGTGCAATGAACGATGCCACACACGTTGGGCTTACCCCATGTTTAAGATTTCAATGATTTGGACATGGAGGACCAACTGCTTTTCATTTCCCGCATGAGCACCTTGTTCGATACACGAGTCCATACACAATCCAAATAGAGTCACCATTACCACATGAATTCAACGGTCTTAGCTCCACTAATTCACAAAATCAACTGGCACAGCAAAGAGCTAGATAGGAAAAATCTTATACTTCAACATCCTCCATAGTGCTACACTACCTCCCTAGGTTGCACATTACTATAGAGACTGTGAATTCAAAGCATATTGAGTAGGCAATTTGCAAGGAAACACATACTTGGAGCCCTCAAATAAAAATTTGGATAGTGGACTAGGCTCCAAGCACACAAACAGATCTAATGCAGTCAAAAGAGAAACATCCCCCCACACTTAAGATGGACATTGCCCTCAATGGAGAAGAGGGAAGGTTAAGGTGAACGATGTTACCGGTGTGCACGGACTGCATGAGACTAGAAGGGGACTAGTCCGAGTGAAGCGGACTGGAGAGGGGACCAGTCAGGACAAGGCACAGCTAAGGGAACAGAAGAACTCAAACACAATACGTTAGGTCCAATGGTCAGCCCAATAGTACATCATCCAAAATAAAAATAAAAAGAAAGAAAATAAACCAACACACAAGATAGTTTGCACTCTGAAAGAAACAAAAACAACACAAAACGGGGCCACGAGTACAGCCTACTCAACCCCGGTGAAGTCGATCTGGTCCATGAGGTCGTCGACTCCATCTGTCGGTGGTGGTGGGCGTGGTGAGTGGTCCCACCGGGTGGTCCAGTGGTGCTCCTCTAGTGGGTGACAAGACTGGAGCAGGTGCTCCTGGCACTCCATCAACCGGCGGCCACGATCCCGCTCCCGCTCGATGAGATAACCAGTGAATCCCATCTAGGCCTCCATCCGGTCGAGGTACTCATCCACAACCGTCAGCCTAGACTGGTACTCGGCCTGGTGAGGCTAATACTGCTGGTAGAACTGGACCTGATGATCCATGAGCTGTTGGTTCTGAAGGACGAGCTGTTGGAACTGGAGCCCCATCTGCTGGAACTCGCCTTTCTCGGATCTCCGTCGTGACTGAAGGTCCCCTGGTGTGGAGAGCGGGGGCTCCGGCTCATCGGCATCCATGGCCCCACCATCATCATCGTCATCATCATCATCATCATCCTCTTCTCCGCCGGAGTAGTCATCGTCCTCCTCGTCCTCATTGAGATCCGCATCCTCGTTAGGTGGAAATGAGAGCCCATCCACCCAGGAGCGGGTGGCATAAGTGGCAAGGAGGAGTGCATTGTGAAGCACGTCCCGGCTGAGGGGGGTGGAGCCGCCCCGTGCGGAAGAATCTGTGAGTCCCTCGAAGTCGATGTCGGAATGGCGCGCCAGTCAGGTGATCAGGGGACGGCATAATAGGTGGTTGGGTTTCCTGTGGCACCGAGAGAAAGTGGTAGCCACGAAAGTCTGGCTATCCGGCGGTAGAACCCGTCCTAGTTCCAGTCTATCGGGTTCGGGATCTCGACCTCGCAGCTCGAGAAGGGGTGGTACTGGATTCCCATGGCGTAGGCCAACCCGTCAATGGTCAGCTCCCGTGGGTGGCCACCCAGCCAGAAAGTGACTGAGTGGGTGTCCCGAGCCGCCTTGGGGCGGTACTGGTAGGTGGTGTAGAACTCCCACACCAGCTCTGTGTAAGTGGGCTCCTTGATGGTCAGCAGTGTCCGCCAATCCCGGTGGCTGATTGCGGTGGAGAGCTCATTTAAGCAATGGAGCTACTCGAATACTCCCTACTCCAGATGTTGGTGGTGCTCCAGTTTTCCGCGGGTGACCTTACGGAACTGATCGGCATAATCCAGGTGCAGGCGCAGGTCCTACACGAACGGATGGTCGAGTGACATGCTCCTGCAAAATAAGCAAACCAAAGGTGGAGCCAAGAAAATACTTGTCAGGACCACAATATGGGTTCATCACTTCCCCCACACTGAAGAACCACCTAGGCTAACAGTTTAAGCATAAACAGTTCAATCGCAAGCAACTCAACTGCAATCAAGGCAGGGATCAAACATAACCGACCAATTCCATCACACGGGAAACACACACACACACTAGCCATAGCCCTTCATTCTCAAAGTATCCCTCACCCTATACTAATTAAAGCATGCCAGGCAAACATAGTTCTCGGTCCTACAATCTACAGTTCGATTTTCCAGAAAAAGAATAGTTAACAAGAAACACACCTGGAAAATCAAGTAGAACTGTAGACGCGACGCAAAAAAATGGGTGAGGGACGCGGAAATTAGCCAAAAATGACCCGGGAGGCTCGCCGGAAAATCGGCGGAAACCGCTGAAAGTCGCTAGAAAATCGGCCGGCGGCGGAGTGTGGCGGTCGGCGGTCGCCAAAGAGGAGAGAGGGAAGAGGATTTTTAGAGGAAGAGAGGGGAAATTTGGAAAAAATGAGAGTAGACAGAGAAAAACGACTTGGGTTTTCTTAAATAGCCAAAATCACCGGTCAGGCCTCAAAAATACCCGGTCGGGTATTTTGAGGCCACAGCCGGGGGTTTTGGAAAACGGTGCGTTCAAGTGCTTGGAAATCCCCGGCCTTAAGACAAAAATACCCGGTCGGGTATTTTTGGGTCAAGGTCGGGGATTTTCCCTTTTGCACCCCGGAAGGCAGAAGGGGGCCCGACCATTGCACAAAAATACCTGGTCGGGTATTTCGTGCCACGGCCGGGTTTTCCCCCTTTTCGGCCAAAAAGCTCATTCTCCCAAATTTTGGACCTCCCCTGCACGAAAACACCAAACCGAGGCATAATAGACGACCGAACTTCAACACAGACATGCAACTGACTCAACACGACACAAAACACAGAAAAAGGGAAACAGTAATGCAAACCGCGGTGGGGTTGCCTCCCCACAAGTGCTTCTTTACCGTCTTTTAGCTGGACGCCCATGGTGGATACTCAGGGGGGTGCAGGAACAGGTGCCTGTAAGAGCGGATCCACATGGCTCTTGAGGTACATCTTCAGATTGTGGCCATGCACCCTACGGGTGCGACAACCAACATATGTCAGCTCGACCTGGCCATCCGGCAGGATGCAAGCAAGCGAGTACTCGGATGGCCAGGGTGGTCGTGGTTCAGGAGGTGGGACCAGCTCGTAGTGGTCGCCGCCTTTCTTCCCCGCGGGCTTAGCCACCTGCGGCTTCGGCCGCCACTCCTCCTTGATCTTTTTATTTGGAGATGAGGTTGGATCCTACAAAATGAGAGATGCAGTACGGTACACGATAGGCTCGTGCACCTTGTGAGAAATAACACGCATAGGTGTGACAGCAGGCATATCACAATGATATAATTCATCAAGCAAACGGGAATGCTTCCCATTCTCAGACACAGGGAAAATAGCTTGTTCATTCCTAGCACGCAAGATCAGTTTACCACTATGCCCATCAATAAGTGCCTTGGTGGTGGCGAGGAATGGTCTACCCAAAATCAAGGCACATCCACATCTACATCCTCATTTATATCCATAATAACAAAATCGACAGGATATGTGAATGCACCTACTTTAACAAGCAGATCCTCTATGATACCCCTAGGATGCACAATAGAGCGATCAGCTAACTGAATGCTCATCCTAGTAGGGCTAGGTTCACCTAGGTCTAGCTTCTTAAACAAATGATAGGGCATGACATTAATGCTAGTGCCTAGGTCCGCCAAGGACTTGCCTACATGCATGCTGCCAATAACAAGAGGGATAGTAAAACTCCCTAGGTCTTTACGCTTTTCGGACAGCTTGTTCTGCAGGATGGTAGAACACTCCTCGCTCAGCAGAGATCCCCAAGTTTCTTCTTATTGGTGAGAATATCCTTCATGAACTTAGCGTACTTGGGCATCTTTGACAGTGTCTCCACGAACGGCATGCTGATGTTGACCTGCTTCAACATTGCAATGGACTTGGCAAACTCAGTCTCCAACCTGTATTTGTGTAGGCGAGTGGGGAAGGGAAGCTGGGGTACATGCTCCTTAACCACTGACTGTGGCTTGGGAGCAGGGGCTTTCTTCTCCACCCTCACTTTTGCATCGTCGGCTGGAAGTGCTGAAGCAAGTAGTGGTTCCTCCTGCCTGGCTGGGGCAGGTACAACCGATGTTGGCCTGCCACTCCTGGTAAAGATGGCATCCAGCTGCTGTGAGGCTCGCGAGGATTAGGGATGGTGGTGGCAGGCAGAGTTCCCAGTGACTTGGTAGTATTCTGGCGGGCTATTCCTCCAATATGATTCTAGAGGTCCAGCAATATGGCAGCTTGGTTCCTCTGACCTACCTCCAACGAGGCGATGTTCTGGTCGATCCTGGCAAAGTTGGCTTAGCTAGTAGTCATGAATGCGGCTAAAATGTTTTTCAGGTCGGTCATCTCATTATCTGGAGCTGCAGCTGTTGGAGGCTGGGCATACTGACGATGGGGCTGCTGGAATTGTTGCCCCTGCCTAAGCTGGTAAGGCTGCTGCTGTGGAAGTGGCCCCTGTCTAGCCTGGAAAGGCTGCCTCTGCTGAAAACCACCTGCTGGTGCTGGGAAACCAGGTGGTTTAGTGGTGGTGTTGTTCCAATAGAAGTTGGGATGTTGGCGCCACCCCTCATTGTATGTATTATTGTATGGGTCAAGGCGCCGAGCATTGGTGATGAAGTCCAACTGCTCTTGGGTTGTAGAAGACTCCCGCATAGCCTGGCAGTCTTCCACCAGATGGTTCGAGTTCTCACACCACTGACATTGAGCTACTGGAGGTGCGGCCAAACCTCTGCTCGGAATAAGACTGTTGGGCTGCTTCAATGTCTGCACTAACTCGGTCACCGCCCGCTCTAGCTCGGACCTGGCCTCCATGGCGTGCACACCACGATCCTGGGAATTCCTGCCTCTGGTGCTCTGCCCCCAGGAATGATCTCTGGCAGCCAAGGTACTGATCATCTGGTTCAGTTCAGGTGGAGTCTTAGTAAGAATATCCCCTCCTGGGCATAGAGACTCAATCACCTTCTGGATTTTCGGAGAGAGAGTACTGTAGAAGTTCCCCACGGTGAATGCATCGGTAAACCCATGATGGGGGCACTGCCAGAAAAATCCCAAGTACCGCTCCCATGCATCACGAAGTGACTCGTCTGGCTCTTGGCGGAAGTGAGTGATCTCCCACTGAATCTCTGTAGTCTTCGATGCTAGATAGTACCTGTGGATGAACTTGTTGGCCAGATCGTCCCAAATAAGTAATGGACAATGGGGTCTGGGACTCTAGCCACCTCTTCGCGTGCCCCGCAAGAGAATGGGAGAAGAGGTGAAGGAGGATCCCATCATCAGGTGCACCGTTCATCTTGAACCCGTTCGTCAGCTGTAGGAAACGGGAAAGATGCACCCTTGCCTCTTCATCCTTCAAGCCATGAAACTGGATAGAGGATGTAATGAGTTGAATCCAGCATGGCTTGATCTTGATGTTGTTTGCTGGCATGGGCGGATAGAGGATGACAGGGCGGATATCAGCGACCCGTGGAATGTAGTACTCCAAGGTGGGACCCGGCGGTGGTGGTTGATGCTGAACTCAATCTACCTGGGGTATGGGGTTGTTCCCCAAGATCTTATTCACCGGGGGAACCTGGAGAGGTATCCCTTGGGACGGGTTATGTTCGCCTTCCATCTCGTACTCATCCTCAGAATCGCTGACTGGCTATGCTCCGGATCAAATGGCAGTAAACCTCCCGACTGGCTACGGATCATGTACTACCTGCACACAATCAAGCAGCAAACCCGTGAAGGCACAAGTGTGACAAATCAAACAAACAATGCTAAAAGAGAAAAGCTAAATTAACAGAAACCACGTTTCTTCAACACCCTATCCGTCCCCGGCAACAGCCAAAAACTTGACTCGCTCCTACCGTCACTCTAGAAAATGGCCAAGTGTAACCACCTCCTAAAGCGTAGTATAGTGGGTTTGGGTTTTAATGTCAACCCGAGTCCTAAGTGTGTTGACTACTCCGTGAGTTCTTATTATTTAGCAGTGAAACTTTAGTGAAGATCCAAACAAGCAAAGCAGGTAAAAGGCTGTTTTCAAGTCGAGAGAGGTCACCCGGATGTGGTTCCCCCTAGACTGCAGTTAAGATGGATTGTAATTTACCAAGTTCAATTTCAATGATAGTTATACTGCGGGAGGTTCTTAAACAGTCTGCAGTCTCGACTAAAGGTCTCCAGACCCTCTCAATCTGAGTCCCCAGCGGGCGACTAACCTCCACCGGAGTAAATAGATTGAGGCCCTAGCGAACCAAACCTACACTACCGAAGTAAATTTGGTACAGAATAGTGAATCAACTCCTCGACTAAAGTCGCCAATTCACTACCTTCAACCAAGGGTGCTCTATCAACCTAGGCAGATATTCGCTTTCTAGGTCAAAGCAGAAATAACAGGAATTTGATCAGGATTCATGCCATTCAACAAATAAAACCTCAATTTAACATAATCATATCACTGAATCTGTACTTGGGTTTATACAATCAGACCTAACATACAAATCTAGGGTTCTTCATAACCAGGTGAATAAGAAAGTTACTCCATAGAGAGAGATGGGAAATCTAGCTCAGATACGGAAACCATACTGTGAAGGATGAGAATCTGCTTCTGGGACTCAATCGGCTCTTCTCCAAGCTCAAGCCGGGCTCCAATGGTGATGGAGATCGATCAAGGACACTTGCAGAATCAGGTTCGTCACTTTCTCTCTCTAGGTAACGTTTTTCTCTCTCTAAAACTCGGAACCCCTCACTTTTGCCCTTCTTTTCCCTTAAGAAGCTGTCTGTCACGATCCCCGGCCTGAATACCCGATCGGGTATTTTAGGTGGAGACCGGGTATCTTCAAAAACGCACCGTCGGGGAACAGGGGTAAATCCCCGATCAAGGCCAAGAATACCCGACCGAGGATTTATGATTACTTCCCGGGCCCCCTTATGTTTCTCAGACGCCCAAAAAAGGTTTTCCACGGTCTAGTCTAAATAATTCCAGGCCGGGTATCTCTGCTCATGGCTGGTATTTTGCTCCTCCATCAGACTTCACCCCAAACGTGCTCCTTTCGACCCGAAACTCGTTTCTTCGCCTCGATGCCAAATCTAAGTCCTAAAAGATGACATAAACGCACAACCTAGCGTGAAATTGGCGTAAAAAACGAGAATCAACATCTCAAACGGCTCAAGAATAGGAGTAAAAACATGTGCAATCAATGGTCTATCAAACATAACCGACCAGTTCAATCACACGGCAGCACACACACAATAGCCATAGTCATTCATACTCACGGCATCCCTCACCCTAATCTAATTCACGCATGCCAGGCAAAACACAGTTCTCGGTCCTAAAATCTACAGTTCGATTTTCCAGAAAAAGAACAGCTAACAAGAAACACACCTGGAAACTCAAGTAAAGTGCAGACAAGACGCCAAAAGGGGTGAGGGACGCAAAATTAGCAGGGACACTCGCCGGAAAACCGACCGGAAAATCGCTGGAAAACCGCCGGACAGTCGCCGGAAAAACGGTCAGCCGCCGGCGTGCGGCGGAGGGCGGCCAAGAGAGGAGAGAGGGCAGAGGTTTTGTGAGGAAGAGAGGGGAAGTTTTAAAAAAATGTGAGGAGAGAGAGAGAGGCGACCGGGAGTTTGCTTAAATAGCAAAAATCCCCGGCCGGCCCTCAAAAATACCCGGTCGGGTATTTTGAGGCCATGATTGGGGGTTTTGGAAACGCCGCGTTTCAAGTGTTTGGAAATCCCCGGCCTTCAGCCAAAAATACACGGTCAGATATTTTTGGGTCAAGGTCGGGGGTTCGGAAACGCAGCGTTCCAAGGCAGGGAAATGCAAACCGTGGTGGGGTTGCCTCCCCACAAGCGCTTCTTTACCGTCTTTTTGCTGGACGCCCATGGTGGATACTCAAGGGGGTGCAGGAACAAGTGCCTGCAAGAGCGGATTCACATCGCTCTTGAGGTAAAGCTTCAGATGGTGGCTACGCACCCGTCGGGTGCGACCATCAGCATTGGTCAGCTCGACCTGGCCATCCGGCAGGATGCAAGCGAGTGAATACTCGGATGGCCAGGGTGGTCGTGGTTCAGGAGGTGGGACCAGCTCATAGTGGTCGCCACCTTTCTTCCGAGAAGGCTTAGCCACCTGCGGCTTCGGCCGCCACTCCTCCTTGATCTTTTTGTTTGGCGGTGAGGTTGAAGGGAGTGGCGGCAAAGGAGTGAGAGGGAAATCCAGCAAACCAAGAGGCACAGAGGGATACACGACAGGCTCGTGTACCTGGTGAGAAATAGCATGCATAGGTGTTACAGCAGGAATATCACAGTGATCTTCTTCAGACACAGAAAAAGTAGCATGTTCATTCCTAGCACGCAAGATCAGTTTACCACTATGCACATCAATAAGTGCCTTGGCGGTGGCGAGAAATGGCCTACCCAAAATCAAAGGCACATCCACATCCTCATTTATATCCAGAATAACAAAATCAACAGGATATGTGAATGCACCTACTTTAACAAACAGATCCTCTATGATACCCCTAGGATGCACAATGGAGCGATCAGCTAACTAAATGCTCATCCTAGTAGCGCTAGGTTCACCTAGGTCTAGCTTTTTAAACAAATTGTAGGGCATGAAATTAATGCTAGAGCCTAGGTCCGCCAAGGACTTGCCTACATGCATGCTGCAAGATACAAGAGGGATAGTAAAACTCCCTGGGTCTTTGCGTTTTTCGGGCAGCTTGTTTTGCAGGATGGCAGAACACTCCCCGCTCAACAGCACTGTCGAGAGATCCCCAAGTTTCTTCTTGTTGGTGAGGATATCCTTCATGAACTTAGCATACTTGGGCATCTTCGACAGTGCCTCCACGAACGACATGTTGATGTTGACCTGCTTCAACATTGCCATGAATTTGGCAAACTCAGTCTCCAACCTGTCTTTGTCTAGGCGAGTGGGGAAGGGAAGCTGGGGTACATGCTCCTTAACCACTGGCTGTGGCTTGGGAGCAGGGGCTTCCTTCTCCCCCCTCACTTCTGCATCGTCGGCTGGAAGTTCTGAAGCTGGTAGTGGTTCCTCCTGGCCTGGCCGAGGCAGGTACAGCCGATGTTGGCTTGCCACTCCTGGTAAAGATGGCAACCAGCTGCTGGTGAGGCTCGCGAGGATTAGTGATGGTGGTGGCAGGCAGAGTCTCTAGTGCCCTTGTATTATTCTGGCAAGCTATTCCTCCAATCTGATGCTGGAGGTCCTGCAATATGGCACCTTGGTTCCTCTGACCTGCCTCCAACGAGGCGATGTTCTGGTCGATCCTGGAAAAATTGTAGTGATGACTACTGCGTGAGTTCTTATTATTCAGCAGTGAAAGTGTAGTGAAGGTCCAAACAAGTAAACAAGCAAAGGAGTTGAAGGTTGTTTTCAAGTTGAGAGAGGTCACCCGGATATGGTTCCCCCTAGACTGCAGTTAAGCCGGATTTAATTTACCAAGTTCAATTTCAATGATAGGTATACTGCGGGAGGTTCTTAAACAGTATGCAGTCTCAACTAAAGTTCTCCAGACTCTCTGAATCTGCGTCCCCAGCGGGCGACTAACCTCCACAGAAGTAAACAGATTGAGGCCCTAACGAACCAAACCTCCGCTACCGAAGTAAATTCGGTACTGAATAGTGAATTGACTCCTCGACTAAAGTCGTCAATTCACTAGCTTCAATCAAGGGTGCTCTATCAACCTAGGCAGATATTCTCTTTCTATGTTAAAGCAGAAACAACAGGAATTTGATCAGGATTCATGCCATTCACGAAATCAAACCTCAATTGAATATAATCATATCACTGAATTCGTACTTGTGTTCATACAATCAGACCTAACATACAAATCTAAGGTTCTTCATACCCAGGTGAATAAGAAAGTTACTCCATAGAGAGAGATGGGAAATTTAGCTCAGATGCGAAAACCATACTGTGAAGGATGAGATTCTACTTCAGGCACTCAATCAGCTCTTCTCCAGGCTCAAGTCGGGCTCCAATGGTGCTGGAGATCGATCTAAGGCACTTGAAGAATTAGGTTCGTCACTTTCTCGATCTAGGTATACGCTTTTTCTCTCTAAAACTCGGAACCCTTCAACTTTGCCCATCTTATCCCTTAAGAAGCTGTAAATCGCAATCCCCGGTGAGAATACCCGGTCGGGTATTTTAGGTGGCGACCGGAGATTCTTAAAACGCACCGTCGAGGACAGGGGGTTAATCCCCAGTGAAGGTCAAGAATACCCAACCGGGGATTTTTCCTCAAAGCCCGGGCCCCTTCTGCTTCTCAAACGACCGAAAGAGGTTTTCCCCGGCCTGCTCAGATAAATACCCGACCGGGTATTTTTGCCCATGGCCAGGTATTTTGTTCCCCCAGCACACTTCAACCCAAACGTGCTCCTTTCGACCCGAAACTCGTTTCTTCGCCTCGAAGCCAACGCCAAGCCCAAAAATATGACATAAACACACAACCTAGCGTGAAATCGGCTTAAAAACAAGAGAATCAACATCTCAAATGGCTCAAGAACTGGGGTAAAAACATGTGCAATCAATGGTCTATCAACATGTGATTCTTTGATTGGTTTAGTCATATAAAGACAAACTACTTAATTGTGTCATAATGACAAGATGTGCACGAGTACGAACTCTTAGTATTGAGTCCAAATTGTACAATAAGGTGGATTTGCATTCCTAATGTCTTGTAATTTTCATAGACATGTATATCTATTATTGGTTTAGTCATGTAAACACATAAACTACTTAATTGTGTCATAATGACAAGATGTGCACGAGTACGAACTCTTAGTACCGAGTCCAAATTGTACAATAAGGTGAATTTGCACTCCAAATGTCCTGTAATGTTGATGGACATTTGATTCAATGATTGGTTTAGTCATATAAACGCATAAACCGCTTAATTGTGTCATAATGACAAGAAGTGCACGATTACGAACTCTTAGTACCGAGTCCAAATGGTACAATAAGGTTGATTTGCATTCCAAATGTCTTGTAATGTTGATGCACATGTGATTCAATGATTGGTTTAGTCATATAAACACATAAACCGCTTAATTGTGTCATAATGACAAGTAGTGCACGAGTACGAACTCTTAGTAATGACTCCAAATTGTACAATAATGTGGATTGGCACTCCAAATGTCTTGTAATGGTGATGGACATGTGATTCAATGATTGGTTCAGTCATATGAACACATAAACCTCTTAATTGTGTCATAATGACAAGATGTGCACGAGTACGAACTCTTAGTACCGAGTTCAAATTGCACAATAAGGTGGATTTGCACTCCAAATGTGCTGTAATGTTGATGGACATTTGATTCAATGATTAGTTTTGTCATATATACACATAAACCGCTTAATTGTGTCATAGTGACAAGAAGTGCACGAGTACCAACTCTTGTCCAAATTGTACAATAAGGTGGATTTGCACTCCAAATGTCTTGTAATGTTGATGGATATGTGATTCAAAGATTTTTTTAGTCATATAAACACATAAACCCCTTAATTGTGTCTTAATGACAAGATGTGCACGAGTACGAACTCTTAGTACCGAGTCCAAATTGCACAGTAAGGTGGATTTGCATTCTAAATGTCTTATAATGTTGATAGACATGTGATTCTTTGATTGGTTTAGTCATATAAACACATAAACCACTTAATTATGTCATAATGACAAGACTTGCACGATTACAAACTCTTAGTACCGAGTCCAAATTGTAAAATAAGGTGGATTTGCATTCCAAATGTCTTGTAATGTTGATAGACATGTGATTCTTTGATTGGTTTAGTCATGTAAACACATAAACCGCTTAATTGTGTCATAATGACAACACGTGCACTAGTACGAACTCTTTGTACCGAGTCCAAATTGTACAATAAGGTGGATTTGCAGTCAAAATGTCATGTAATGTTGATGGAGATTTGATTCCATGATTGGTTTAGTCATATAAACGCATAAACCGCATAATTGTGTCATAATGACAAGATGTGCACGAGTACGAACTCTTAGTTCTGAGTCCAAATTGCATAATAAGGTGGATTTGGATTCCAAATTTCATGTAAGATTGGTTTAGTCATATAAACACATAAACCACTTAATTGTGTCATAATATCAAGACGTGCACGCGTACGAACTTTTAGTGCCGAGTCCAAATTGTACAATAAGGTGGATTTGCACTCCAAATGTCCTGCGATGTTGATGTACATTGGATTCAATGATTGGTTTAGTCATATAAACACATAAACCGATTAATTGTGTTATAATGACAAGATGTGCACGAATACGAACTCTTAGTAGCGAGTCCAAATTGTACAATAAGGTGGATTTGCACTCCAAATGTCTTGTAATGTTGATGGACATGTGACTCTTTGATTGGTTTAGTCATATAAACACATAAACCACTTAATTGTGTAGTAATGACAAGACGTGCACGAGTACGAACTCTTAGTACCAAATCCAAATTGTACAATAAAGTGGATTTGCACTCTAAATGTCTTGTAATGTTGATGGACATGTGACTCTTTGATTGGTTTAGTCATATAAACACATAAACCACTTAATTGTATCATAATATCAAGACGTGCACGCGTACGAACTTTTAGTACCAAGTACAAATTGTACAATAAGGTGGATTTGCACTCCAAATGTCTTGCGATGTTGATGGACATTTGATTCAATGATTGGTTTAGTCATATAAACACATAAACCGCTTAATTGTGTCATAATGACAGGATGTGCACGAATACGAACTCTTAGTAGCGAGTCCTAATTGTACAATAAGGTGGATTTGCACTCCAAATGTCTTGTAATGTTGATGGACATGTGACTCTTTGATTGGTTTAGTCATATAAACACATAAACCACTTAATTGTGTAGTAATGACAAGACGTGCACGAGTACGAACTCTTAGTACTGAATCCAAATTGTACAATAAGGTGAATTTGCACTCCAAATGTCCTGTAATGTTGATGGACATTTGATTCAATGATTGGTTTAGTCATATAAACGCATAAACCGCTTAATTGTGTCATAATGACAAGAAGTGCACGATTACGAACTCTTAGTACCGAGTCCAAATTTTAAAATAAGGTGGATTTGCATTCCAAATGTCTTGTAAGGTTGATGAACATGTGATTTACTGATTGGTTTATTCATATAAACACATAAACCGCTTAATTGTGTCATAATGACAAGTAGTGCACGAGTACGAACTTTTAGCAATGACTCCAAATTGTACAATAATGTGGATTGACACTCCAAATGTCTTGTAATGTTGATGGACATGTGATTCAATGATTGGTTCACTCATATGAACACATAAACCTCTTAATTGTGTCATAATGACAAGATGTGCACGAGTACGAACTCTTAGTACCGAGTTCAAATTGCACAATAAGGTGGATTTGCACTCCAAATGTCCTGTAATGTTGATGGACATTTGATTCAATGATTGGTTTTGTCATATATACACATAAACCGCTTAATTGTGTCATAGTGACAAGAAGTGCACGAGTACGAACTCTTGTCAAAATTGTACAATAAGGTGGATTTGCACTCCAAATGTCTTGTAATGTTGATGTACATGTGATTCAATGATTTTTTTAGTCATATAAACACATAAACCCCTTAATTGTGTCTTAATGACAAGATGTGCACGAGTACGAACTATTAGTACCGAGTCCAAATTGCACAGTAAGGTGGATTTGCATTCCAAATGACTTGTAATGTTGATAGACATGTGATTCTTTGATTGGTTTAGTCATTTAAACACATAAACCACTTAATTATGTCATAATGACAAGAAGTGCACGAGTACGAACTCTTAGTAGCGAGTCCAAATTGTAGAATAAGGTGGATTTGCACTCCAAATGTCTTGTAATGTTGATGGACATGTGACTCTTTGATTGGTTTAGTCATATAAACACATAAACCACTTAATTGTGTTATAATGACAAGATGTGCACGAGTACGAACTCGTAGCTACCGAGTCCAAATTGCACAGTAAGGTGGATTTGCACTTCAAATGTCTTGTAATGTTGACAGACATTTGATTCTTTGATTGGTTTAGCCATATATACACATAAACCAATTAATTATGACATAATGAAAAGAAGTACACGAGTACGAAATCTTAGTACCGAGTCCAAATTGTACAATAAGGTGGATTTGCACTCCCAATGTCTTGTAATGTTGATAGACATTTGACTCTTTGATTAGTTTAGTCATGTAAATACATAAACCACTTAATTATGTCATAATGACAAGAAGTGCACGAGTACGAACTCTTAGTAGCGAGTCCAAAGCGTACAATAAGGTGGATTTGCACTCCAAATGTCTTGTAATGATGATGGACATGTGACTCTTTGATTCATTTAGTCATATAAACACATAAACCACTTAATTGTGTTATAATGACAAGATGTGCACAAGTACGAACTCTTAGTACTGAGTCCAAATTGCACAGTAAGGTGGATTTGCACTTCAAATGTCTTGTAATGTTGACAGACATTTGATTCTTTGATTGGTTTAGCCATATATACACATAAACCACTTAATTATGACATAATGAAAAGAAGTGCACGAGTAGGAACTCTTAGTACCGAGTCCAAATTGTACAATAAGGTGGATTTGCATTCCCAATGTCTTGTAATGTTGATAGACATTTGACTCTTTGATTAGTTCAGTCATGCAAACACATAAACCACTTAATTATGTCATAATGACAAGAAGTGCACGAGTACGAACTCTTAGTAGCGAGTCCAAATTGTACAATAAGGTGGATTTGCAATCCAAATGTCTTGTAATGTTGATGGACATGTGACTCTTTGATTGGTTTAGTCATATAAACACATAAACCACTTAATTGTATCATAATATCAAGACGTGCACGCGAACGAACTTTTAGTATCAAGTACAAATTGTACAATAAGGTGGATTTGCACTCCAAATGTCTTGCGATGTTGATGGACATTTGATTCAATGATTGATTTAGTCATATAAACACATAAACCGCTTAATTGTGTCATAATGACAAGATGTGCACGAACACGAACTATTTGTAGCGAGTCCTAATTGTACAATAAGATGGATTTGCACTCCAAATGTCTTGTAATGTTGATGGACATGTGACTCTTTGATTGGTTTAGTCATATAAACACAGAAACCACTTAATTGTGTAGTAATGACAAGACGTGCACGAGTGCGAACTCTTAGTACTGAATCCAAATTGTATAATAAGGTGAATTTGCACTCCAAATGTCCTGTAATGTTGATGGACATGTGACTCTTTGATTGGTTTAGTCATATAAACACATTAACCACTTAATTGTGTCATAATGACAAGACGTACACGAGTACGAACTCTTAGTATCGAGTCCAAATTGTACAAAAAGGTGGATTTGCACTCCAAATGTCTTGTAATGTTGATAGACATTTGACTCTTTGATTGGTTTAGTCATATAAACACATAAACCAGTTAATTATGTCATAATGACAAGACTTGCATGATTACGAACTCTTAGTACCGAGTCCAAATTGTAAAATAAGGTGGATTTGCATTCCAAATGTCTTGTAATGTTGATGGACATTTGATTCAATGATTGGTTTAGTCATATAAACGCATAAACCGCTTAATTGTGTCATAATGACAAGATGTGCACGAGTACGAACTCTTAGTTCTGAGTCCAAATTGCATAATAAGGTGGGTTTGGATTCCAAATTTCATGTAATGTTGATAGACATGTGATTCGTTGATTGGTTTAGTCATATAAACACATAAACCACTTAATTGTGTCATAATATCAAGATGTGCACGCGTACGAAGTTTTAGTACCGAGTCCAAATTGTACAATAAGGTGGATTTGCGCTCCAAATGGATTGCGATGTTGATGTACATTGGATTCAAGGATTGGTTTAGTCATATAAACACATAAACCGCTTAATTGTGTTATAAGGACAAGAAGTGCACGAATACGAACTCTTAGTAGCGAGTCCAAATTTTACAATAAAGTTGATTTGCACTCCAAATGTCTTGTAATGTTGATGGACATGTGACTCTTTGATTGGTTTAGTCATATAAACACATAAATCACTTAATTGTGTCATAATATTAAGACGTGCACACGTACGAACTTTTAGTACCGAGTCAAAATTGTACAATAAGGTGGATTTGCACTCCAAATGTCTTGCGATGTTGATGGACATTTGATGCAATGATTGGTTTAGTCATATAAACACATAAACCGCTTAATTGTGTCATAATGACAAGATGTGCACGAACACGAACTATTTGTAGCGAGTCCTAATTGTACAATAAGGTGGATTTGCACTCCAAATGTCTTGTAATGTTGATGGACATGTGACTCTTTGATTGGTTTAGTCATATAAACACAGAAACCACTTAATTGTGTAGTAATGACAAGACGTGCACGAGTGCGAACTCTTAGTACTGAATCCAAATTGTATAATAAGGTGAATTTGCACTCCAAATGTCCTGTAATGTTGATGGACATGTGACTCTTTGATTGGTTTAGTCATATAAACACATTAACCACTTAATTGTGTCATAATGACAAGACGTACACGAGTACGAACTCTTAGTATCGAGTCCAAATTGTACAAAAAGGTGGATTTGCACTCCAAATGTCTTGTAATGTTGATAGACATTTGACTCTTTGATTGGTTTAGTCATATAAACACATAAACCAGTTAATTATGTCATAATGACAAGACTTGCACGATTACGAACTCTTAGTACCGAGTCCAAATTGTAAAATAAGGTGGATTTGCATTCCAAATGTCTTGTAATGTTGATGGACATTTGATTCAATGATTGGTTTAGTCATATAAACGCATAAACCGCTTAATTGTGTCATAATGACAAGATGTGCACGAGTACGAACTCTTAGTTCTGAGTCCAAATTGCATAATAAGGTGGGTTTAGATTCCAAATTTCATGTAATGTTGATAGACATGTGATTCGTTGATTGGTTTAGTCATATAAACACATAAACCACTTAATTGTGTCATAATATCAAGATGTGCACGCGTACGAACTTTTAGTACCGAGTCCAAATTGTACAATAAGGTGGATTTGCGCTCCAAATGGATTGCGATGTTGATGTACATTGGATTCAATGATTGGTTTAGTCATATAAACACATAAACCGCTTAATTGTGTTATAATGACAAGAAGTGCACGAATACGAACTCTTAGTAGCGAGTCCAAATTTTACAATAAAGTTGATTTGCACTCCAAATGTCTTGTAATGTTGATGGACATGTGACTCTTTGATTGGTTTAGTCATATAAACACATAAATCACTTAATTGTGTCATAATATTAAGACGTGCACACGTACGAACTTTTAGTACCGAGTCAAAATTGTACAATAAGGTGGATTTGCACTCCAAATGTCTTGCGATGTTGATGGACATTTGATTCAATGATTGATTTAGTCATATAAACACATAAACCGCTTAATTGTGTCATAATGACAAGATGTGCACGAACACGAACTATTTGTAGCGAGTCCTAATTGTACAATAAGGTGGATTTGCACTCCAAATGTCTTGTAATGTTGATGGACATGTGACTCTTTGATTGGTTTAGTCATATAAACACAGAAACCACTTAATTGTGTAGTAAGGACAAGACGTGCACGAGTGCGAACTCTTAGTACTGAATCCAAATTGTATAATAAGGTGAATTTGCACTCCAAATGTCCTGTAATGTTGATGGACATGTGACTCTTTGATTGGTTTAGTCATATAAACACATTAACCACTTAATTGTGTCATAATGACAAGACGTACACGAGTACGAACTCTTAGTATCGAGTCCAAATTGTACAAAAAGGTGGATTTGCACTCCAAATGTCTTGTAATGTTGATAGACATTTGACTCTTTGATTGGTTTAGTCATATAAACACATAAACCAGTTAATTATGTCATAATGACAAGACTTGCACGATTACGAACTCTTAGTACCGAGTCCAAATTGTAAAATAAGGTGGATTTGCATTCCAAATGTCTTGTAATGTTGATGGACATTTGATTCAATGATTGGTTTAGTCATATAAACGCATAAACCGCTTAATTGTGTCATAATGACAAGATGTGCACGAGTACGAACTCTTAGTTCTGAGTCCAAATTGCATAATAAGGTGGGTTTGGATTCCAAATTTCATGTAATGTTGATAGACATGTGATTCGTTGATTGGTTTAGTCATATAAACACATAAACCACTTAATTGTGTCATAATATCAAGATGTGCACGCGTACGAAATTTTAGTACCGAGTCCAAATTGTACAATAAGGTGGATTTGCGCTCCAAATGGATTGCGATGTTGATGTACATTGGATTCAATGATTGGTTTAGTCATATAAACACATAAACCGCTTAATTGTGTTATAATGACAAGAAGTGCACGAATACGAACTCTTAGTAGCGAGTCCAAATTTTACAATAAAGTTGATTTGCACTCCAAATGTCTTGTAATGTTGATGGACATGTGACTCTTTGATTGGTTTAGTCATATAAACACATAAATCACTTAATTGTGTCATAATATTAAGACGTGCACACGTACGAACTTTTAGTACCGAGTCAAAATTGTACAATAAGGTGGATTTGCACTCCAAATGTCTTGCGATGTTGATGGACATTTGATGCAATGATTGGTTTAGTCATATAAACACATAAACCGCTTAATTGTGTCATAATGACAAGATGTGCACGAACACGAACTATTTGTAGCGAGTCCTAATTGTACAATAAGGTGGATTTGCACTCCAAATGTCTTGTAATGTTGATGGACATGTGACTCTTTGATTGGTTTAGTCATATAAACACAGAAACCACTTAATTGTGTAGTAATGACAAGACGTGCACGAGTGCGAACTCTTAGTACTGAATCCAAATTGTATAATAAGGTGAATTTGCACTCCAAATGTCCTGTAATGTTGATGGACATGTGACTCTTTGATTGGTTTAGTCATATAAACACATTAACCACTTAATTGTGTCATAATGACAAGACGTACACGAGTACGAACTCTTAGTATCGAGTCCAAATTGTACAAAAAGGTGGATTTGCACTCCAAATGTCTTGTAATGTTGATAGACATTTGACTCTTTGATTGGTTTAGTCATATAAACACATAAACCAGTTAATTATGTCATAATGACAAGACTTGCACGATTACGAACTCTTAGTACCGAGTCCAAATTGTAAAATAAGGTGGATTTGCATTCCAAATGTCTTGTAATGTTGATGGACATTTGATTCAATGATTGGTTTAGTCATATAAACGCATAAACCGCTTAATTGTGTCATAATGACAAGATGTGCACGAGTACGAACTCTTAGTTCTGAGTCCAAATTGCATAATAAGGTGGGTTTAGATTCCAAATTTCATGTAATGTTGATAGACATGTGATTCGTTGATTGGTTTAGTCATATAAACACATAAACCACTTAATTGTGTCATAATATCAAGATGTGCACGCGTACGAACTTTTAGTACCGAGTCCAAATTGTACAATAAGGTGGATTTGCGCTCCAAATGGATTGCGATGTTGATGTACATTGGATTCAATGATTGGTTTAGTCATATAAACACATAAACCGCTTAATTGTGTTATAATGACAAGAAGTGCACGAATACGAACTCTTAGTAGCGAGTCCAAATTTTACAATAAAGTTGATTTGCACTCCAAATGTCTTGTAATGTTGATGGACATGTGACTCTTTGATTGGTTTAGTCATATAAACACATAAATCACTTAATTGTGTCATAATATTAAGACGTGCACACGTACGAACTTTTAGTACCGAGTCAAAATTGTACAATAAGGTGGATTTGCACTCCAAATGTCTTGCGATGTTGATGGACATTTGATTCAATGATTGATTTAGTCATATAAACACATAAACCGCTTAATTGTGTCATAATGACAAGATGTGCACGAACACGAACTATTTGTAGCGAGTCCTAATTGTACAATAAGGTGGATTTGCACTCCAAATGTCTTGTAATGTTGATGGACATGTGACTCTTTGATTGGTTTAGTCATATAAACACAGAAACCACTTAATTGTGTAGTAAGGACAAGACGTGCACGAGTGCGAACTCTTAGTACTGAATCCAAATTGTATAATAAGGTGAATTTGCACTCCAAATGTCCTGTAATGTTGATGGACATGTGACTCTTTGATTGGTTTAGTCATATAAACACATTAACCACTTAATTGTGTCATAATGACAAGACGTACACGAGTACGAACTCTTAGTATCGAGTCCAAATTGTACAAAAAGGTGGATTTGCACTCCAAATGTCTTGTAATGTTGATAGACATTTGACTCTTTGATTGGTTTAGTCATATAAACACATAAACCAGTTAATTATGTCATAATGACAAGACTTGCACGATTACGAACTCTTAGTACCGAGTCCAAATTGTAAAATAAGGTGGATTTGCATTCCAAATGTCTTGTAATGTTGATGGACATTTGATTCAATGATTGGTTTAGTCATATAAACGCATAAACCGCTTAATTGTGTCATAATGACAAGATGTGCACGAGTACGAACTCTTAGTTCTGAGTCCAAATTGCATAATAAGGTGGGTTTGGATTCCAAATTTCATGTAATGTTGATAGACATGTGATTCGTTGATTGGTTTAGTCATATAAACACATAAACCACTTAATTGTGTCATAATATCAAGATGTGCACGCGTACGAACTTTTAGTACCGAGTCCAAATTGTACAATAAGGTGGATTTGCGCTCCAAATGGATTGCGATGTTGATGTACATTGGATTCAATGATTGGTTTAGTCATATAAACACATAAACCGCTTAATTGTGTTATAATGACAAGAAGTGCACGAATACGAACTCTTAGTAGCGAGTCCAAATTTTACAATAAAGTTGATTTGCACTCCAAATGTCTTGTAATGTTGATGGACATGTGACTCTTTGATTGGTTTAGTCATATAAACACATAAATCACTTAATTGTGTCATAATATTAAGACGTGCACACGTACGAACTTTTAGTACCGAGTCAAAATTGTACAATAAGGTGGATTTGCACTCCAAATGTCTTGCGATGTTGATGGACATTTGATGCAATGATTGGTTTAGTCATATAAACACATAAACCGCTTAATTGTGTCATAATGACAAGATGTGCACGAATACGAACTCTTAGTACCTAGTCCAAATTGTACAATAAAGTGGATTTGAACTCCAAATGTCTTGTAATGTTGATGGACATGTGACTCTTTGATTGGTTTAGTCATATAAACACATAAACCACTTAATTGTGTAGTAATGACAAGACTTGCACGAGTACGAACTCTTATTACCGAGTCCAAATTGTACAATAAGGTGGATTTGCACTCCAAATGTCTTGTAATGTTGATAGACATTTGACTCTTTGATTGGTTTAGTCATGTAAACACATAAACATATTAATTGGGTCATAATGACAAGACGTGCACGAGTACAAACTCTTAGTACCGAGTCCAAATTGTAAAATAAGGTGGATTTGCACTCCAAATGTCTTGTAATGTTGATAGACATGTGATTCTTTGATTGGTTTAGTCATGTAAACACATAAACCGCTTAATTGTGTCATAATGACAAGATGTGCACGAGTACGAAATCTTAGTACAGAGTCCAAATTATACAATAAGGTAGATTTTCACTCAAAATGTTTTAATTTTGATAGACATGTGATTCTTTGAGTTGTTTAGTCATGTAAACACATAAACCGCTTAATTGTGTCATAATGACAAGACCTGCACAAGTACAAACTCTTAGTACCGAGTCCAAATTATACAATAAGGTGGATTTGCATTCCAAATGTCTTGTAATGTTGATAGACATGTGATTCTTTGATTGGTTTAGTCATGTAAACACATAAACCGCTTAATTGTGTCATAATGAATAGATGTGCACGAGTAAGAACTCTTAGTACCGAGTTCAAATTCTACAATAAGGTGGATTTGCACTCAAAATGTCCTGTAATGTTGTTGTCATTTGATTCAACGATTGGTTTAGTCATATACACACATATACTGCTTAATAGTGTCATAATGGCAAGATGTGCACGAGTACGAACTCTTAGTACCGAGTCCAAATAGTACAATAAGGTGGATTTGCAATCCAAATGTCTTGTAATGTTGATAGACATTTGACTCTTCGATTGGTTTAGTCTTATAAACACATAAACCACTTAATTATGTCATAATGACAAGACGTGCACGAGTACAAACTCTTAGTACTGAGTCCAAATTGTACAATAAGGTGGATTTGCACTCCAAATGTCTTATAATGTGGATGGACTTGTGATTCAATGATTGTTTTAGTCATACAAACACATAAACCGCTTAATTGTGTCATAATGACAAGACGTGCATGAGTACGAACTCTTTGTACCGAGTCCAAATTGCACAATAAGGAGGATTTCAGCTCTAAATGTCTTGTAATTTTGATGGACATGTGATAGACCAATAATTGCACATGTTTTTGCCCCTATTCTTGAGCCGTTTGAGATGTTGATTCTTGTGTTTTAAGCCGATTTCATGCTAGTTTGTGTGTTTACTTCATATTTCAGGACTTAGCGTTGGCATCGAGGCGAAGAAACGAGTTTCGGGTCGAAAGGAGAACGCTTGGGTTGCAGTGTGCTGGGGGAGCAAAATACCCGGCCATGTGCAGAAATACCCGGCCAGGTATTAATTGGAGCAGACCGGGGAATTCATGTTTCGGGCATTTGAGAAGCAGAAGAGGGCCCGGGCAATTATCATAAATCCCTGATCGGGTATTCTTGGCCCAGGCCGGGGATTAACCCCTGTTCCCCGACGGTGTGTTTTGAAGATACCCGGTCTCCACCCAAAATACCCAACCGGGTATTCTGACCGAGGATCGCGAACGCAGGCTGTTAAAATCCTGTTTTGTGCGTTTTAACAAGGGGGAGCTGGGTTTAGTCATGTAAACACATAAACCGCTTAATTGTGTCATAATAACAAGATGTGCACGAGTACGAACTCTTAGTACCGAGTCCAAGTTGCACAATAAAGTGGATTTGCACTCCAAATGTCTTTTAATATTGATGGACATGTGATTCAACGGTTGGTTTAGTCATATAAACACATAAACCGCTTAATTTTGTCAGAATGACAAGATGTGCACGAGTACGAACTCTTAGTACTGAGTCCAAATTGCACAATAATATGGATTTGCACTCCAAATGTCTTGTAATGTTGGTGGACATGTGATTCTTTGATTGGTTTAGTCATGTAAACACATAAACCGCTTAATTGTGTCATAATGACAAGATGTGCACGAGTATAAACTCTTAGTACCGAGTCCAAATTGCACAATAAGGTGGATTTGCACTCCAAATGTCTTGTAATGTTGATGGACATGTGATTCCACTATTGGTTTAGTCATATAAACACATAAACCGCATAATTGTGTCATATTGACAAGATGTGCACGTGTACGAACTCTTAGTACCGAGTCCAAATTGCACAATAAGGTGGATTTGCACTCCAAATGTCTTGTAATGTTGGTGGACATGTGATTCAATGATTGGTTTAGTCATATAAACACATAAACCACTTAATTGTGTCATAATGACAAGACGTGCACGAGTACGAACTCTTAGTACCAAGTCCAAATTGTACAATAAGGTGGATTTGCACTCCAAATGTCTTGTAATGTTGATAGACATGTGATTCTTTGATTGGTTTAGTCATGTAAAAACATAAACCGCTTAATTGTGTCATAATGACAAGATGTGCACGAGTACGAACTCTTAGTACCGAGTCCAAATTGCACAATAAGGTGGATTTGCATTCCAAATGTCTTGTAATGTTGATGGACATGTGATTCAACGATTGGTTTAGTCATATAAACACATAAACTGCTTAATTATGTCATAATAACAAGATGTGCATGAGTACGAACTCTCAGTTACCGAGTCCAAATTGCACAATAATATGGATTTGCACTCCAAATGTCTTGTACTGGTTATGGACATGTTATTCAATGATTGGTTTAGTCATATAAACACATAAACCAGTTAATTTTGTCAGATTGACAAGATGTGCACGAGTACGAACTCTTAGTACTGAGTCCAAATTGCACAATAATATGGATTTGCACTCCAAATGTCTTGTAATAATGTTGGACATGTTATTCTTTGATTGGTTTAGTCATATAAACTCATAAACTGCTTAATTGTGTCATAATGACAAGATGTGCACGTGTACGAACTCTTAGTACTGAATCCAAATTGTATAATAAGGTGAATTTGCACTCCAAATGTCCTGTAATGTTGATGGACATGTGACTCTTTGATTGGTTTAGTCATATAAACACATAAACCACTTAATTGTGTCATAATGACAAGATGTGCACGAGTACGAAATCTTAGTACCGAGTCCAAATTACACAATAAGTTGGATTTTCACTCCAAATGTCTTGTAATGTTGATGGACATGTGATTTAATGATTGGTTTAGTCATATAAACACATAAACTACTTAATTGTGTCATAATAACAAGATGTGCACGAGTACGAACTCTTAGTACCGAGTCCAAGTTGCACAATAAAGTGGATTTGCACTCCAAATGTCTTGTAATATTGATGGACATGTGATTCAACGGTTGGTTTAGTCATATAAACACATAAACCGCTTAATTTTGTCAGATTGACAAGATGTGCACGAGTACGAACTCTTAGTACTGAGTCCAAATTGCACAATAATATGGATTTGCACTCCAAATGTCTTGTAATGTTGGTGGACATGTGATTCTTTGATTGGTTTAGTTATGTAAACACACAGACCGCTTAATTGTGTCATAATGACAAGATGTGCACGATAATAAACTCTTAGTACCGAGTCCAAATTGCTCAATAAGGTGGATTTGCACTCCAAATGTCTTGTAATGTTGATGGACATGTGATTCGACGATTGGTTTAGTCATATAAACACATTAACCCTTTAATTGTGTCATAATGACAAGATGTGCACGAGTACGAACTCTTAGTATTTAGTCCAAATTGCACAATAATATGGATTTGCACTCCAAAAGTCTTGTAATGTTGGTGGACATGTGAGTCTTTGATTAGTTTGGTCATGTAAACACATAAACCGCTTAATTGTGTCATAATGACAAGAAGTGAACGAGTACAAACTCTTAGTACCGAGTCCAAATTGTACAATAAGGTGGATTTGCACTCCAAATGTCTTGTAATGTTGATAGACATGTGATTCTTTGATTGGTTTAGTCATATAAACACATAAACCGCTTAATTGTGTCATAATGACAAGATGTGCACGAGTACGAACACTTAGTACCGAGTCCAAATTGCACAATAAGGTGGATTTGCACTACAAATGTCTTGTAATGTTGATGGATATGTGATTCCACGATTGGTTTAGTCATATAAACACATAAACCGCATAATTGTGTCATATTGACAAGATGTGCAAGAGTACGAACTCTTAGTACCGAGTCCAAATTGCACAATAAGGTGGATTTGCACTCCAAATGTCTTGTAATGTTGGTGGACATGTGATTCAATGATTGGTTTAGTCATATAAACACATAAACCTCTTAATTGTGTCATAATGACAAGACGTGCACGAGTATGAACTCTTAGTACCAAGTCCAAATTGTACAATAAAATGGATTTGCACTCCAAAAGTCTTGTAATGTGGATAGACATGTGATTCTTTGATTATTTTAGTCATATAAACATATAAACCACTTAATTGTGTCATAATGGCAAGACGTGCATGAGTTCGAACTGTTAGTACCGCGTCCAAATTGTACAATAAGGTGGATTTGTACTCCAAATGTCTTGTAATGTTGATGGACATGTGATTCAATGATTGGTTTATTCATATAAACACATACACCGCTTAATTGTGTCATCATGACAAGATGTGCCCGAGTACGAACTCTTAGTACCGAGTCTGAATTGCACAGTAAGGTGGATTTGCACTCCAAATGTCTTTTAATGTTGATGGACATATAATTCAATGATTGCTTTAGTCATATAAACACAAAAACCACTTAATTGTGTCATAATGGCAAGACATGCACGAGTTTGAACTGTTAGTACCGCGTCCAAATTGTACAATAAGATGGATTTGCACTCCAAATGTCTTGTAATGTTGATGGACATATAATTCAATGATTGCTTTATTCATATAAACACATAAACCACTTAATTGTGTCATAATGGCAAGACATGCACGAGTTTGAACTGTTAGTACCGCGTCCAAATTGTACAATAAGGTGGATTTGCACTCCAAATGTCTTGTAATGTTGATGGGCATGTGATTCAATGATTGGTTTAGTCATATAAACAAATAAACAGCTTAATTGTGTCATAATGACAAGATGTGCACGAGTACGAACTCTTAGTACCGAGTCTGAATTGCACAGTAAGGTGGATTTGCACTCCAAATGTCTTGTAATGTTGATGGACATGTGATTCAATGATTGCTTTAGTCATATAAACACATAAACCACTTAATTGTGTCATAATGACAAGACGTGCAAGAGTTCGAACTGTTAGTACCGCGTCCAAATTGTACAATAAGGTGGATTGGCACTCCAAATGTCTTGTAATGTTTATGGACATGTGATTCAATGATTGGTTTAGTCAAATAAACACATAATCCGCTAAATTGTGTCATAATGAAAAAATGTGCACGAGTACGAACTCTAAGTACCGAGTGCAAATTGCACAATAAGGTGGATTTGAACTCCAAATGTCTTGTAATGTGGATAGACATGTGATTCTTTGATTTGTATAGTAATATAAACATATAAACCACTTAATTGTGTCATAATGATAAGACGTGCACGAGTTCGAACTGTTAGTACCGCATCCAAATTGTACAATAAGGTGGATTTGCACTCCAAATGTCTTGTAATGTTGATGGACATGTGATTCAATGATTGGTTTATTCATATAAACACATACACCGCTTAATTGTGTCATAATAACAAGATGTGCCCGAGTACGAACTCTTAGTACCGAGTCTAAATTGCACAGTAAGGTGGATTTGCACTCCAAATGTCTTGTAATGTTGATGGACATATAATTCAATGATTGCTTTAGTCATATAAACACAAAAACCACTTAATTCTGTCATAATGGCAAGACATGCACGAGTTTGAACTGTTAGTACCGCGTCCAAATTGTACAATAAGATGGATTTGCACTCCAAATGTCTTGTAATGTTGATGGACATATAATTCAATGATTGCTTTATTCATATAAACACATAAACCACTTAATTGTGTCATAATGGCAAGACATGCACGAGTTTGAACTGTTAGTACCGCGTCCAAATTGTACAATAAGGTGGATTTGCACTCCAAATGTCTTGTAATGTTGATGAACATATAATTCAATGATTGCTTTAGTCATATAAACACATAAACCACTTAATTGTGTCATAATGGCAAGACATGCACGAGTTTGAACTGTTAGTACCGCGTCCAAATTGTACAATAAGGTCGATTTGCACTCCAAATGTCTTGTAATGTTGATGGACATGTGATTCAATGATTGCTTTAGTCATATAAACACATAAACCAGTTAATTGTGTCATAATTAAAAGATGTGCACGAGTTCGAACTGTTAGTACCGCGTCCAAATTGTACAATAAGGTGGATTTGCACTCCAAATGTCTTGTAATGTTGATGGACATGTGATTCAATGATTGGTTTAGTCAAATAAACACATATAACGCTAAATTGTGTCATAATGAAAAAATGTGCACGAGTACGAACTCTTAGTACCGAGTCCAAATTGTACAATAAGGTGGATTTGCACTCCAAATGTCTTGTATTGTGGATAGACATGTGATTCTATTATTTGTTTAGTCATATAAACATATAAACCACTTAATTATGTCATAATGACAAGACGTACACGAGTTCGAACTGTTAGTACCGCGTCCAAATTGTGCAATAAGGTGGATTTGCACTCCAAATTTCTTGTAATGTTGATGGACATGTGATTCAATGATTGGTTTAGTCATATAAACACATAAACCGCTTAATTGTGTCATAATAACAAGATGTGCACGAGTACGAACACTCAGTTACAGAGTCCAAATTGCACAATAAGGTGGGTTTGCACTCCAAATGTCTTATCATGTTGATGGACATGTGATTCAATGATTGGTTTAGTCATATAAACACATAAACCACTTAATTGTGTCATAATGACAAGATGTGCACGAGTACGAAATCTTAGTACCGAGTCCAAATTACACAATAAGTTGGATTTTCACTCCAAATGTCTTGTAATGTTGATGGACATGTGATTTAATGATTGGTTTAGTCATATAAACACATAAACTGCTTAATTGTGTCATAATAACAAGATGTGCACGAGTACGAACACTCAGTTACCGAGTCCAAATTGCACAATAATGTGGATTTGCACTCCAAATGTCTTGTAATGTTGATGGACATGTGATTCGACTATTGGTTTAGTCATATATACACACAAACCCCTTAATTGTGTCATAATGACAATATGTGCACGAGGACGAACTCTTAGTACTGAGTCCAAATTGCACAATAATATGGATTTGCACTCCAAATGTCTTGTAATGTTGGTGGACATGTGATTCTTAGATTAGTTTAGTCATGTTAACAAATAAACCGCTTAATTGTGTCATAATGACAAGATATGCATGAGTACGAACTCTTAGTACCGAGTCCAAATTGCTCAATAAGGTGGATTTGCACTCCAAATGTCTTGTAATGTTGATGGACATGTGATTCGACGATTGGTTTAGTCATATAAACACATTAACCCTTTAATTGTGTCATAATGACAAGATGTGCACGAGTACGAACTCTTAGTACTTAGTCCAAATTGCACAATAATATGGATTTGCACTCCAAAGGTCTTGTAATGTTGGTGGACATGTGAGTCTTTGATTAGTTTGGTCATGTAAACACATAAACCGCTTAATTGTGTCATAATGACAAGAAGTGAACGAGTACAAACTCTTAGTATCGAGTCCAAATTGTACAATAAGGTGGATTTGCACTCCAAATGTCTTGTAATGTTGATAGACATGTGATTCTTTGATTGGTTTAGTCATATAAACACATAAACCGCTTAATTGTGTCATAATAACAAGATGTGCACGAGTACGAACACTCAGTTACCGAGTCCAAGTTGCACAATAAGGTGGATTTGCACTACAAATGTCTTGTAATGTTGATGGACATGTGATTCAATGATTGCTTTAGTCATATAAGCACATAAACCTCTTAATTGTGTCATAATGACAAGACGTGCACGAGTATGAACTCTTAGTACCAAGTCCAAATTGTACAATAAAATGGATTTGCACTCCAAAAGTTTTATAATGTTGATAGACATGTGATTCTTTGATTGGTTTAGTCATGTAAAGACACAAACCGCTTAATTGTGTCATAATGACAAGATGTGCGCGAGTATGAACTCTTATTACCGAGTCAAAATTTCACAATAAGGTGCATTTGCACTCCAAATGTCTTGTAATGTTGGTGGACATGTAATTCAACGATTGGTTTAGTCATATAAACACATGAACCTCTTAATTGTGTCATAATGACAAGATGTACACGAGTATGAACTCTTAGTACCAAGTCCAAATTGTACAATAAGGTGGATTTGCACTACAAATGTCTTGTAATGTTGATAGACATGTGATTCTTTGATTGGTTTAGTCATATAAACACATAAACCGCTTAATTGTGTCTTAATAACAAGATGTGCATGAGTACGAACACTCAGTTACCGAGTCCAAATTGCACAATAAGGTGGATTTTCACTACAAATATCTTGTAATGTTGACGGACATGTGATTCCACGATTGGTTTAGTCATATAAACACATAAACCGCATAATTGTGTCATATTGACATGATGTGCACGAGTACGAACTCTTAGTACCGAGTCTAAATTGCACAATAAGGTGGATTTGCACACCAAATGTCTTGTAATGTTGGTGGACATGTGATTCAATGATTGGTTTAGTCATATAAACACATAAAACACTAAATTGTGTCATAATGACAAGACGTGCACGAGTACGAACTCTTAGTACCAAGTCTAAATTGTACAATAAGGTGGATTTGCACTCCGAAAGTCTTGTAATGTTGATAGACATGTGATTCTTTGATTGGTTTAGTCATGTAAATACATAACCGATAAATTGTGTCATAATGACAAGATGTGCGCCAGTACAAACTCTTATTACTGAGTCCAAATTTCACAATAAGATGGATTTGCACTCCAAATGTCTTGTAATGTTGATGAACATGTGATTCAATGATTGGTTTAGTCATATAAACACATAAACCGCTTAATTGTGTCATAATAACAAGATGTGCACGAGTACGAATTCTCAGTTACCGAGTTAAAATTGCACAATAGGGTGGATTTGTACTCCAAATGTCTTGTAATGTTGATGGACATGTGATTCAATGATTGGTTTAGTCATATAAATACCTAAACCGCTTAATTGTATCATAATCATAAACACAATTGATGTCATAATCATGTGATTCAACTTTCTTGCCTTTGCACGTGTGACTGGCTCATTGATGTCCTTATCATAAACACATAAACGCTTAATTGTGTCATAATAAAAAGATGTGCACGAGTACGAACTCTTAGTACCGAGTCCAAATTGAACAATAAGGTGGATTTGCACTCCAAATGTCTTGTAATGTTGATGGACATGTGATTCAATGATTCGTTTAGTCATATAAACAAATAAACCGCTAAATAGTGTCATAATGACAAGATGTGCACGAGTACGAACTCTTAGTACTGAGTCCAAATTGCACAATAAGTTGGATATGCACTCCAAATGTCTTGTAATGTGGATAGACATGTGATTCTTTGATTATTTTAGTCATATAAACATATAAACCACTTAATTGTGTCATAATGACAAGATGTGCACGAGTACGAACTCTTAGTACCGAGTCTGAATTGCACAGTAAGGTGGATTTGCACTCCAAATGTCTTGTAATGTTGATGGACATGTGATTCAATGATTGCTTTAGTCATATAAACACATAAACCACTTAATTGTGTCATAATGACAAGACGTGCAAGAGTTCGAACTGTTAGTACCGCGTCCAAATTGTACAATAAGGTGGATTGGCACTCCAAATGTCTTGTAATGTTTATGGACATGTGATTCAATGATTGGTTTAGTCAAATAAACACATAATCCGCTAAATTGTGTCATAATGAAAAAATGTGCACGAGTACGAATTCTAAGTACCGAGTGCAAATTGCACAATAAGGTGGATTTGAACTCCAAATGTCTTGTAATGTGGATAGACATGTGATTCTTTGATTTGTTTAGTAATATAAACATATAAACCACTTAATTGTGTCATAATGATAAGACGTGCACGAGTTCGAACTGTTAGTACCGCATCCAAATTGTACAATAAGGTGGATTTGCACTCCAAATGTCTTGTAATGTTGATGGACATGTGATTCAATGATTGGTTTATTCATATAAACACATCCACCGCTTAATTGTGTCATAATGACAAGATGTGCCCGAGTACGAACTCTTAGTACCGAGTCTGAATTGCACAGTAAGGTGGATTTGCACTCCAAATGTCTTGTAATGTTGATGGACATATAATTCAATGATTGCTTTAGTCATATAAACACAAAAACCACTTAATTGTGTCATAATGGCAAGACATGCACGAGTTTGAACTGTTAGTACCGCGTCCAAATTGCACAATAAGATGGATTTGCACTCCAAATGTCTTGTAATGTTGATGGACATATAATTCAATGATTGCTTTATTCATATAAACACATAAACCACTTAATTGTGTCATAATGGCAAGACATGCACGAGTTTGAACTGTTAGTACCGCTCCAAATTGTACAATAAGGTGGATTTGCACTCCAAATGTCTTGTAATGTTGATGGACATATAATTCAATGATTGCTTTAGTCATATAAACACATAAACCACTTAATTGTGTCATAATGGCAAGACATGCACGAGTTTGAACTGTTAGTACCGCGTCCAAATTGTACAATAAGGTCGATTTGCACTCCAAATGTCTTGTAATGTTGATGGACATGTGATTCAATGATTGCTTTAGTCATATAAACACATAAACCAGTTAATTGTGTCATAGTTAAAAGATGTGCACGAGTTCGAACTGTTAGTACCGCGTCCAAATTGTACAATAAGGTGGATTTGCACTCCAAATGTCTTGTAATGTTGATGGACATGTGATTCAATGATTGGTTTAGTCAAATAAACACATATAACGCTAAATTGTGTTATAATGAAAAAATGTGCACGAGTACGAACTCTTAGTACCGAGTCCAAATTGCACAATAAGGTGGATTTGCACTCCAAATGTCTTGTATTGTGGATAGACAGGTGATTCTATTATTTGTTTAGTAATATAAACATATAAACCACTTAATTATGTCATAATGACAAGACGTACACGAGTTCGAACTGTTAGTACCGCGTCCAAATTGTGCAATAAGGTGGATTTGCACTCCAAATTTCTTGTAATGTTGATGGACATGTGATTCAATGATTGGTTTAGTCATATAAACACATAAACCGCTTAATTGTGTCATAATGACAAGATGTGCACGAGTACAAAATCTTAGTACCGAGTCTGAATTGCATAGTAAGGTGGATTTGCACTTCAAATGTCTTGTAATGTTGATATACATGTGATTATTTGATTGGTTTAGTCATGTAAACTCATAAACTGCTTAGTTGTGACATAATGACAAGATGTGCACGACTACGAACTCTTAGTACCGAGTCTGAATTGCACAGTAAAGTGGATTTGCACTTCAAATGTCTTGTAATGTTGATGGACATGTGATTCAATGATTGCTTTAGTCATATAAACACATAAACCACTTAATTGTGTCATAATGACAAGACGTGCACGTGTTCGAACTGTTAGTACCGCGTCCAAATAGTACAATAAGGTGGATATGCACTCCAAATGTCTTGTAAAATTGATGGACATGTGATTCAATGATTGGTTGAGTCATATAAACACATAAACCGCTTAATTGTGTCATAATGACCAGATGTGCACGAGTACGAACTCTTAGTACCGAGTCTAAATTGCACAGTAAGGTGGATTTGCACTCCAAATATCTTGTAATGTTGATGGACATGTGATTCAATGATTCGTTTAGTCATATAATCAAATAAACTGCTAAATTGTGTCATAATGACAAGATGTGCACGAGTACGAACTCTTAGTACTGAGTCCAAATTGCACAATAAGTTGGATATGCACTCAAAATGTCTTGTAATGTGGATAGACATGTGATTCTTTGATAATTTTAGTCATATAAACATATAAACCACTTAATTGTGTCATAATGGCAAGACGTGCATGAGTTCGAACTATTAGTACCGCATCCAAATTGTAGAATAAGGTGGATTTGCACTCCAAATATCTTGTAATGTTGGTGGACATGTGTTTCAATGATTGGTTTAGTCATATAAACACATAAACAGCTTAATTATGTCATAATGACAAGATGTGCACGAGTACGAACTCTTAGTACCGATTCTGAATTGCACAATAATGTGGATTTGCACTCCAAATGTCTTGTAATGTTGATGGACATGTGATTCAATGATTGCTTTAGTCATATAAACACATAAACCACTTAATTGTGTCATAATGACAAGACGTCCACGAGTTCGAACTGTTAGTACCACGTCCAAATTGTACAATAAGGTGGATTTGCACTCTAAAGGTCTTGTAATGTGGATAGACATGTGATTCTTTGATTTGTTTATTCATTTAAACATAAAAACCACTTAATTGTGTCATAATGACAAGACGTGCACTAGCTCGAACTATTAGTAGCGCGCCCAAATTGTACAATAAGGTGGATTTGCACTCCAAATGTCTTGTAATGTTGATGGACATGTGATTCAATGATTGGTTTAGTCATATAAACACATAAACCGCTTAATTGTGTCATAATGACCAGATGTGCACGAATACGAACTCTTAGTACCGAGTCCGAATAGCACAGGAAGGTAGATTTGCACTCCAAATGTCTTGTAATGTTGATGGACATGTGATTCAATGATTGCTTTAGTCATATAAACACATAAACCACTTAATTGTGTCATAATGACAAGACGTGCACGAGTTCGAACTGTTAGTACCGCGTCCAAATTGTACAATAAGGTGGATTTGCACTCCAAATGTCTTGTAATGTTGATGGACATGTGATTCAATGATTGGTTTAGTCATATAAACACATAAACCGCCAAATTGTGTCATAATGACAAGATGTGCACGAGTACGAACTCTTAGTACTAAGTCCAAATTGCACAATAAGTTGGATATGCTCTCCAAATGTGTTGTAATGTGGATAGACATGTGATTCTTTGATTATTTTAGTCATATAAACATATAAACCACTTAATTGTGTCATAATGGCAAGACGTGCATGAGTTCGAACTATTAGTTTTGCATCCAAATTGTAGAATAAGGTGGATTTGCATTCCAAATATCTTGTAATGTTGGTGGACATGTGATTCAATGATTGGTTTAGTCATATAAACACATAAACAGCTTAATTATGTCATAACGACAAGATGTGCACGAGTACGAACTCTTAGTACCGATTCTGAATTGCACAATAAGGTGGATTTGCACTCCAAATGTCTTGTAATGTTGATGGACATGTGATTCAATGATTGCTTTAGTCATATAAACACATAAACCACTTAATTGTGTCATAATGACAAGACGTCCACGAGTTCGAACTGTTAGTACCACGTCCAAATTGTACAATAAGGTGGATTTGCACTCCAAAGGTCTTGAAATGTGGATAGACATGTGATTCTTTGATTTGTTTAGTCATTTAAACATATAAACCACTTAATTGTGTCATAATGATAAGACGTGCACGAGCTCGAACTATTAGTACCGCGCCCAAATTGTACAATATGGTGGATTTGCACTCCAAATGTCTTGTAATGTTGATGGACATGTGATTCAATGATTGGTTTAGTCATATAAACACATAAACCGCTTAATTGTGTCATAATGACAAGAAGAGCACGAAAACGAACTCTTCGTACCGAGTCCGAATAGCACAGGAAGGTAGATTTGCACTCCAAATGTCTTGTAATGTTGATGGACATGTGATTCAATGATTGCTTTAGTCATATAAACACATAAACCACTTAATTGTGTCAATGTGACAAGACGTGCACGAGTTCGAACTATTAGTACCGCGTCCAAATTGCACAATAAGGTGGATTTGCACTCCAAATATCTTGTAATGTTGATGGACATGTGATTCAATGATTGGTTTAGTCATATAAACACATAAACCGCCTAATTGTGTCATAATGACAAGATGTGCAACGAGTACAAACTCTTAGTACCGAGTCCAAATTGCACAATAAGGTGGATTTGCACTCCAAATGCCTTTTAATGTGGATAGACATGTGATTCTTTGATTTGTTCAGTCATATAAACAAATAAACCACTTAATTGTGTCATAATGACAAGACGTGCACGAGTTCGAACTGTTAGTACCCCGTCCAAATTGTACAATAAGGTGGATTTGCACTCCAAATGTCTTGTAATGTGGATAGACATATGATTCTTTGATTATTTTAGTCATATAAACATATAAACTACTTAATTGTGGCAAGACGTGCATGAGTTCGAACTGTTAGTACCGCGTCCAAATTGTACAATAAGGTGGATTTGCACTCCAAATGTCTTGTAATGTTTATGGACATGTGATTCAATAATTGGTTTAGTCATATAAACACATAAATAGCTTAATTATGTCATAATGACAAGATGTGCACGAGTACGAACTCTTAATACCGAGTCTGAATTGCACAGTAAGGTGGATTTGCACTGCAAATGTCTTGTAATGTTGATGGACATGTGAATCAATGATTGCTTTAGTCATATAAACACATAAACCACTTAATTGTGTCATAATGACAAGACGTGCACGAGTTCGAACTATTAGTACCACGTCCAAATTGTACAATAAGGTGGATTTGCACTCCAAATGTCTTGTAATGTTGATGGACATGTGATTCATTGATTGGTTTAGTCAAATAAACACATAAAACGCTAAATTGTGTCATAATGAAAAAATGTGCACGAGTACAAACTCTTAGTACCGAGTCCAAATTGCATAATAAGGTGGATTTGCACTCCAAATGCCTTTTAATGTGGATAGACATGTGATTCTTTGATTTGTTCAGTCATATAAACAAATAAACCACTTAATTGTGTCATAAGGACAAGACGTGCACGAGTTCGAACTGTTAGTACCCCGTCCAAATTGTACAATAAGGTGGATTTGCACTTCAAATGTCTTGTAATGTTGATGGACATGTGATTCAATGATTGCTTTAGTCATATAAGCTCATAAACCACTTAATTGTGTCATAATGGCAAGACATGCACGAGTTCGAACTGTTAGTACCGCGTCCAAATTGCACAATAAGGTGGATTTGCACTCCAAATATCTTGTAATGTTGATGGACATGTGATTCAATGATTGGTTTAGTCATATAAACACATAAACCGCCTAATTGTGTCATAATGACAAGATGTGCACGATACGAACTCTTAGTACTGAGTCCAAATTGCACAATAAGTTGGATATGCACTCCAAATGTCTTGTAATGTGGATAGACATGTGATTCTTTGATTATTTTAGTCATATAAACATATAAACTACTTAATTGTGTCATAATGGCAAGACGTGCATGAGTTCGAACTGTTAGTACCGCGTCCAAATTGTACAATAAGGTGGATTTGCACTCCAAATGTCTTGTAATGTTTATGGACATGTGATACAATAATTGGTTTAGTCATATAAACACATAAACAGCTTAATTATGTCATAATGACAAGATGTGCACGAGTACGAACTCTTAGTACCGAGTCTGAATTGCACAGTAAGGTGGATTTGCACTCCAAATGTCTTGTAATGTTGATGGACATGTGATTCAATGATTGCTTTAGTCATATAAACACATAAACCACTTAATTGTGTCATAATGACAAGACGTCCACGAGTTCGTACTGTTAGTACCACGTCCAAATTGTACAATAAGGTGGATTTGCACTCCAAAGGTCTTGAAATGTGGATAGACATGTGATTCTTTGATTTGTTTAGTCATTTAAACATATAAACCACTTAATTGTGTCATAATGACAAGACGTGCACGAGCTCGAACTATTAGTACCGCGACCAAATTGTACAATAAGGTAAATTGGACTCCAAATGTCTTGTAATGTTGATGGACATGTGATTCAATGATTGGTTTAGTCATATAAACACATAAACCGCTTAATTGTGTCATAATGACCAGATGTACACGAATACGAACTCTTAGTACCGAGTCCGAATAGCACAGGAAGGTAGATTTGCACTCCAAATGTCTTGTAATGTTGATGGACATGTGATTCAATGATTGCTTTAGTCATATAAACACATAAACCACTTAATTGTGTCATAATGACAAGACGTGCACAAGTACGAATTGTTAGTACCGCGTCCAAATTGCACAATAAGGTGGATTTGCACTCCAAATATCTTGTAATGTTGA